>JASPKZ010003806.1:1515000-2227500 GCA_030220185.1 Diploptera punctata
TTTAACGTATTAAATTGTTTTGGTTCTTTTATATGTGAAAAGAATTTTACTTCAAGTTCTTCATTGTTACCCTGTAAGTTATCTGCCATAGTTTGGTTCTGTGATAACAAACAATTAACTTCCATCGTTTTAGTGCAATTACAAATTGCTACTTTTACATTATCAACTTCTACAGCCGATGGTGCAGCAATTTCTACTGTTTTCCATCCTAGTTTATCACAACTTGCATCTACTTTCACCGGGGTTTCTGGCTCATCTTTAACAACAGCATCATCTACACTACCACTTGTTGGTGAAACAATAACAGACAATGTGGCCCTTACTTCTTTATCTTCTAACAAAGATTTGTTTTCTTTATTCGGTGATTTATTACAATTTGTACATTCTTCTATTAAGTTGTTTACTTTATTATCACAGGTATGTAAATCTGTAATTTTCTGCGTTTCTCTGTAGCATTCATCCTTTGCAATATTTACACATTTTATTAAACTGGAGTCAATTGTATCAAGTATTGTAACATTTTTATCAATTTTCTCAGAATGTGATCCATTGATTTTATTGAACTTTGAAGGACTAGTGAATTCTTGATTCTGAATATTTGTCTTTACAGAATTAATAAATTCGTTTCCTCTCTTTTTTCTTTTAGTTGGAACTTTAAAATCAGATTCACTGCTGTCTATATCGTCAATTTGACGTTTACTTCTATTATCTACAATTTTATTTCTCGTTTCTGGTTCATAAGTAAACTTATTTATTTTTGAAACTTCATTTGGTGGTGATTTATATCCTGCATTAGCAATTGTTAGTATATTTCTGCAATTCAAGGAAGTTTTCATATTTACATCTTGATTGGAATCTGCTGATGAAGTTACTGGTGAACCATTTTGAGTAAATAGTTTCTTTTTACAGTTAGATACATTTATATTTACGCACTTGGATAATGGAGGCTTAAAAGTGCTACTATTTTTCTTTTTCTTCCCAGTTGACTTAGGAGGAGTTATGCTTGGATAGGATTCTACATGACCTTTAGAAGCTCTGATCCGTGCCAAGGTATTATGTGTATAATCACGATAATGGAATATATTATAGCTGTAACACAATTCTCCATCAGGACATTCTACAAATATACAAATAAAATTATTAAAACAATATTATAGTTTATTTAAGTAAAATTTTATTACTTCATCTCATAATCTTCTTAGACTTGTTTCAAAACTTTCTTCAGTTCCATCATCAGCATTTTCACAACTGTTGTTGTGTCGTCCTGAAGATCTGCCTCTTTCTCCCTCTGTTCGTAGACTGAAAAAACTCCTGGCGCGACAGGCCTACAAGGCCCTTAGCCTACCAGCCGGCTGCTGGCCTCACATCCACATGTGTCAACCACAGAGGTAGATGATAATCAGCCAGTGTAGGGGTGGTCAGCATGTCGAGTCCCCCAGCCGTTATAGCTGGTTTTCTCAACCTGGAGCTGCTACTTATTGTAGCTACCCAAATGCATCACGATGCTGGGTGGGCACCGGTCCCATGCTGGCCGAAATACCATGAGAAAATTTCTTCCCCCATGGAGACTGGAACCAGCGCAAGTCCCGTAGATCTGCGCCAAGGCTTCCTGCCTTAACCACTCAGCTATGGCGCGGGACGTTCGTAGACTGAAGAACCTCAAAATCAAATCATTTTCCCCCGGAATTTTAAAGTTCATTAATTTCTCTGTTCCGTTTTTTTCCCAAACTATGAACTCTTTGGAGTTTTTCTATTTATTTTATTTTAATAATTTAGTCTTTCTTTTGATTAGACGTTTTTCTGACCATGCATGCACTAGGGAAGTAGAAAAATCTGCAGTAGCAGCACATGCATGGTCAGAGAAACATCTAATCAAAAGAAAAGCTAATAGAAAATCCCAAAGAACTCATGGTTTGGGAACAAATCTACATTAAAAAAAATATAAAGGAGAAATTAATGAACTTTGAAATTCCTGGGGAAAATGATTTGATTTCGAGCAGGAGGCAGCTCTTTATGACGACACAACAATTGTCATGAAAATACTGTTGATGGAACCGAAGAAGGTTTTGAAATTAGTCTAAGAAGATGATTATGAGGTGAGGTAATAAAATTGTACTTAAATAAATAATACCTGAAAGTGTTAATTCCTAAAAAAGTAATGTTATAATTATTTGTGTACCATGGGTATTTTTAAGGACGACAGGTTACCAGACCGAAGGCCATTGGTCTGAGGCTTGTTAAGTCACAAGAGGGTATAATAACTGACAATATCCTTGAAGCATACATAATTTTATGTCATAGTATTTTATAATGAAAAGGAAAGAAATGGTTATTAAAACATGAAATGCACATAGGCAAATTATTTGATTCGCCTTTTTATATCCAAGAAATAACTTTGTTGTAATTAATATTTAATTTTAGGAAGTTATATTTTGAGGTTATTTTAATTATATTATTTTTAGTCTGGACATCTTACCTCAAATATTGAGGTAAGATGTCCAGACTAAAAATAATATAATTAATAACTTTGTTGTTAAAGGACTTGTATCTAGAGAGTTTATTTATTCAATAATACATTCAAAATGGAAGAAAATGTAAATGCTTCAGAAGAAATTTGTGAATTGGCAAAAGAAGCTGAATGAAAGTTATTGCCCAAGAAGTCAAGAAAAATATTCTGCAAGGAATACTATATTTTTGTGAAGTGGATGAAAGGTAGACATGTGGATGTTGTTAATGAAACTGTAATTTTGGCATACTTCGAGAATCAGGCAAGTTTATTTTCACCGAACTCATTGTGGGCAAAATTCTCAACACTATAAAAGAAAGTTGTCATATGAATATTAATAATTAATTAATTCCATGGCACGACAGGCCTGAAAGGCCCTTAGCCTACCAGCCGGCTGCTGGCCTCACATCCACATTTGTCAATCACAGAGGCAGATGATCATCTAGAATATTACAAATGGTAAATCTGTATTCAGTGCCTGTAATATGAGTTTCATTGGAAAATTTAACAAACATAATTTTTATTTTGGTTCCTATACAGACTAAATTGTGTTAATTTTGTTAATTAATATTTTTGAATGCATGGTAAACTAAATGCCTGTGCGGGCATTTTGATAATTTTAGTATCTGCGGAGGTATTATGAAATCAATTACATATACCATATCCGAACAATAACTACTACAATGGTATAGCCCGATGTTCAGCCTTAACCTCTCCTATGTTAGGAGCTACTATACCAAGTTAATTTAGTTATGCTTTTCAATGTTTTAATTTCAATTAACATTTTCCAATCCTGGATAGAATCTAATTTAAGAAAGAAAAATTAATGTTTGAATCGGGATTTGAATCCTGGACCTCTCTATTCTCCATACGAGCGTGCTGTCCAATTACACCATTCAAACGACAAAACAAACATTAACATATCTTTCAACTTAGATAACTCTCGTTCGTCCGAAGGCTAATAGCTATCGCTACCATCATGCCAACTGACGGCTTCTATTCAGAAGCATTTTTACTGAGAATTTATAATTGGACAGCACATTCATACAGAGAAGAAGAGCTCCAGGGTTCAAATCCTGGTTCAAACATCAATTTTTCTTTCTTAAATTAGATTCTATCCAGGATTGGAAAATGTTAATTGAAATAAAAACATCGAAAATATGAAGCTTTACTGCTAAAAAGTAATGTATAAATTCTCAATAAAATACTTCTGAATAGAAGCCATCAGTTGGCAAAATGCTAGCGACAGCTATTAGCCTTTGGACGAACAAGAATTGTGTAAGTTGAAAGAAATGTTAATGTTTGTGTTGTCGTTTGAATGGTGTAATTGGACAGCACACTCGTACGGAGAACGAGAGGTTCAAACATTAATTTTTCTTTCTTAAATTAGTAATACTTATTTGCCCATAGATATCATGAATAGTATGTGGTCAACATATCGACCCAATGAGACATCTGCAAGCAACTAAGGTTTTACAGGCTTCTTTATTCAGACTTAGGGATCTTTTACAAGCCTGAAAATCTTCAGACTCGGGACCTATGGCTTAAACTCCCTCCCAGAGGACTTGCTCCTTGGATTTTTCCATCCTAAAAAAATCCATTGTTCCTGGCCGGGTTTGAATCTGCGACCCTGAACCAGAGGCAGGAGCATAACCACTAGCCCACCGTGACTGATTCCTAGCAACAAACAAACAATTATAAAGTACTAAGACATAAAAAAATTTATAAAGTTAATGCTTTTAGATACAATGTCTATTATATGCTATAAAAGGTTAAAATAAAAAAAAATATTGTGAAGGGACATACTGATGGCCAAGGGCGAACCTTTCAGATGTATTGGGGGAAGTAGAAGCCTGTATTTGTGTGAGAAGTCTCAATGTTTCCATAGAGGTGTAGCCCACAGCCAGCATGTGAAAACTTCTGGCACAGGACACTTGAGAGATAGGACCAGTTGACACTCTATGCTAAGTGTTCCGACTGGGTTGGAGATGGAACATAGGCAGCACAATAACCCTATCAGTGATGAGTTTTCTAGAACATTCGGGACAAGCCTTCACTAATTATTATTTAAGAGGGGAGTTGAGAACACATCTACAGTTTTGTTGTAGTGAAGTTGAATTATAGTATTTTATATTACAGTGTCCACCACTGTGGTCTCGAGGTAGCATGCTGACTTGTCACGCAGCGGGCCTGGATTCGATTCCCAGCCGGGACAGGCTCCTGGGTGAGGCTTTTTTCGGGGTTTTTCTTCACCCGTAAGACATCATAATCGTCCTTATCACTATTATCATCCTTCATCAGTGTGGAAAGCAACAGGAAGCTACTACTATTAAGTTATGTAGATAGGAAATAACACTATGAGGTTCTTTAATATTGTTTATTTTTTATCATTTCACTCACCTCATACTTCATGAAGTATGAGGTGAGTGAAATGATAAAAAATAAACAATAGGAAGCTACTACACCTATAATTCCCTAGTAAAGCTGGAAAGCAATACATGAAAATGCTATGATTGCAGTGAAAGACCTGCCCTCGGGCAGAATTACTATGGATGGATATTACAGTAATTAAAAATATATATATATATATATATATATATATATATATATATATATATATATATTCAAATATAATTTGACCTTCAATGAGAAATATTAAAAATTTGTAATAAACATTTTGAAAGCAGCTCTATTGGCTTCATAAAATAATTGTTAAAATTCTCATTAAAGTCTTCTTAAATAAGAAGCTGCCATTTTGCATGTCTAACAACAGTTTGTAGCCTTTGGCACTCTTGGGAACAGTATAAGAGAAAATTTTGCATTTAGATTGGAGCCTTAGGAGAGCTCAGTGGCACAGTGCTAATGTATAAAACTAAAGATTCTGGGTTTGAACCCCAGTCTAGGCATAAAATTTCTCTTCAAATAACAGTGACGATGAATTATTTATGAGACGACTATTGAAGTTCTAGTGAGAACTGAAGTATTTCAATGAATGATAGAGACATTAGTGAACTGTAAATGTAAAGAATTTATAGCTTATGAATATTGTAAAGAACAGTTATTTAAAATTACATAAAGGAAGATTATAAAACTTTAAGTGAAACTAGTGGACATTATTTATTTAAGACTCATCCACGCCCTCATTAACAAGTTACAACATGCAGACTGGTAAACATTCCCATCAACAGAGAAAAATTGCAATCATCCATTAAAGTGAAAGAACACATAATAAATGTAGCAATAGAGAATGGTTTTGAAGAAAACATGATTTACATGATGAATAGGTTCAGAAAACTAAATATGTAAGGTGAATCTAGTTTCATCTTACCTCATAAATTGTTGTCTTCTGTTTTAAACATTTTATCAATCAATCAACCACACCAGATGGATTGGGAGTCCGGACATACAGGGCCGACAACGTCACCAAACATTCAACAGTCTGGACATGGTGTTGATGATAAGTTCAAATAGAACACAATAATTTATGAGGTAAGATAAACCCAGATTCAACATATTTATTAAGAACATCATAATGTTATTGTTCTATTGTAATTTTATAATTCATAAAACTAAAATTAATCAAAAGAAAGTAACCCAACAAACTGAATCAGAGTGTGGGCCACCCATTGTACTTTAACATGCTTCGTCGGGTTCCTTTCATTAGGATTCCTGTCCTTCTCAAGTTCTATCAAACACATTGTTGTTCAAAAAGGACAATAATTTATAAAACACCTCTCCCTATTTGGATCATGGAGCTGGAGCAATCTCCTAAAGCTCAAGAAATTTTGAACCTGAAAAGGCTTCTACACATCGTTGTAGCCGTGGAACCGTACAAGCCGAGGTCTGGACTTAACCCTCTTAGAGCCAGGCCTGACTGCGTGTGCTAGGGGTTTAAATGCCAAAGCCGTCACGGCCGGCTTTAAAGTTCCAGCATTTAAATTGCCAGAAACGATTTGATCGGCCGTCTAAATTTTGCATAGTTTAACTAATTTTTTGGCATCCTATAGTCAAGGAATGCAACTTGCATGTTAGGGAAATCTTTCGACCTTGCTTTAATATATTTATGAGGGTGTTTTGGCTTTCATCCCAGGGCTAGTTTTTACTAAGTATAATACCAAGCTCCTTCAGTTTTTAGTTGCAGATGTTAAGTGTAGATGATCAATACTTCTGTCGAATTGCAAGTCGGGTTTAAGTTGAAATTTTTAAATGCTGGATGTAGATGATTTCGAAACATTTGAATTTAGTATTTTGATGAATGTGAAGTTTATTCCGATGGATTATTTTCCGCGGGTGACAGTGATGATTTAGGCTCTGATAGTAGTGACGGAACTGTACCAGACACACCCCCGAATCACCACATATGAAAAAAAAAGGCATTTACACGCTTCTAATGGAGCTTCCTCGGTTCAATTTGATATACAGGTAAATGAAGATAATGGTAATGTTACCTGTGATAACGACGATGGCGATGAAAATGATATTCAAAATTTCAGAGAAATATTTCCTACCGAACCTGACCCTATCCTGAGCCTCCTTTCACATTCATGGAATTGCCTGGACCAAAACATACACCTCCTTCTGATTCCTCTCCAATACCTTATTTCAGATTGAAAGGTTATTTATTATTAATGCGAGATTTATTATTAAGGCTTAAAAATCCATTGTAATATTTGTTTCTCCATTAGGCTAAATTTAGTGATAGGTTTATACTTTTTTCATTAGTGTTGGTGTTAATTTTAGTGTCTAGAAAACATTAGTGTTAATTAACAGTTACTAAAAATAAAGATTGAGTTATTCAGCAACAAGACTTCTTTCCAGAAAGTTTAGGTGAGTACCATAAGAATAATTATTATATTTAATTAACTCATAGATATTTTTCCTTCTCTCTCTCTCCCTCTCTCTCTTTTTTTTTTTGCTAATCGTATTCGATGTAGATTCGATGTTTTATGTGATTTCGTAATAGAATGAATGCACTTCGTTATAGTATTTTTTTTTAACCGTTGTAATATCAATTTTAAAACAACTTTTTTAAGTTAAAAGTATTAAAAAATATTTCACCGTGCACAAATATCATGTTTAGTTAAATGTATTAATAGTACTTCACAATAATTAAAGACAATATTTTCATTAATCGATTGTGTTATGTATGGGCACTCTATTCCATAAGTTTTAAATTATAATTCTTTATACTTGTTTATTTATTTGCAAATATTCAGAGCCGTGTATTTTCAGCCAAAAAGGCGTGGCAATTCACATTATGCTAGTCTAGCGGATCGCTGGCAGCCAACAGCTGACCGTAACTAGCCGACAGGTTCGGCACTCGGCACTAAGAGGGTTAAACAGTGTTTTAGGTGCCAGGCATTTAACCACATCTTTCTGTTGCTGGACTCCATGATGTGTCACCTGTGCTGAGGCCCATGGACATAAGGACTGACCCATTAAGACCTCAGCTCAGAGAGACCACAAGTTAACTTAAGTGCACTAACTGCGGGGAGACCGGTCACCTGGCATCCTATCGAGGCTGCCCTGTTTTTAAGGTGGCACTTGAAAATTATACTAACAGGGCAGATAGATGGCATTAATGTGATCTACTTTCAATTTATGTAGATGATATATTCTGGTATTATGTACAGAGAAGAGTTTAGGATGAGTGTATGTTTAGTATAAAGTGTGTTGTATGAGGCATGATGAAATGAAGAGAAGAAGAAAGTGAAACCCAGTGCTGGCACTTAGTCTACTCCTATCAAAAAGTACCAAGAGGGCCACCATATTTAACGTTCCCATCCGTTGGACAAATCTCTATCAACAGTACCACATGTTCTCCACTCACTATTAACTACATGCCTTCTCAACATATTTACTGTAGAGAGGTTTGCAATTTAATACAGGAATCTGTGCACAATCTAGTGATTAAAATGGGTACACCACCACCTTCCCTGGGCCTGAGATTGAAAATTTTGTAATTAAATTAATTTAACAATTAAAATTTTCAACTCCGACAGGTATCGTTCCCGGGCCTGCTAGTAAAGAAGTAGGCATGCTACCATCTGAGTCAGCATGGCAAACATAATTGGAAAAAAAAATATATATATATAAGAAATTTACATATCATCCTTTGACATACAATAATTTTCAAACAAAAGTTTTACTTTGTTGAGAATGACTGAGATATCAGGTACATAAAAAAATGAGTTACGTTATCTCAACTCATACACTGTGTGTTCCTCAAAGCACAGGACCAGTTTCAGGAAATGTTATTCATATCTTCAGCCATTTTTACAACTGTTGAATTTTCATCTTCTAAACTGCTATCTAATGTTGATTTGTTGAACTTTGAGATCAAATCTTGCTCACTGGGAATTTCAAAATTCATGGATCTAAATTTGTTCTTCTGAATTTATATCTTTTCCCAAACTGTCAAATCTAATCTATTTTCTTAGTGTATCCAGCTATTTGCTGACAACACAATATCCATCCAATGAAGAACAATGTAGTGGAATGGTCAAATTTAAGGGTTTTGCCAAATGTTTCAAAAGTTTAGCTTCTTTTTCAGTTTTATGATTCTCTAGCAAAATATGAGCTGCAATTGCTGATTTCTCAATTTTGCCATTTTTAATATTTCTAAAGTGTTCTTTTGTGTGAGTGTCCAAATTCCTTTTTGTTTTTCTTATATATATTTTATTGCAGGGTTTGCAACTAATTTGACAAATACACATTTTTTACTCTCTATTTGACAATTTGGGAAAAGATATACATTCAGAAGAACAATTTAGATCCATGAATTTTGAAATTCCCAGCTAGCAAGATTTGATCTCAAAGTTCATCAAATCAACACTAGATGGCAGTTTGGAAGAAGATAGCGAAGACAAAAATTCAACAGTTGTAAAAATGGTTGAAGATATGAATAATGTTTTCTGAAACTGGTCCTGAGCTTTGAAGAACACAGAGTGAATGAGGTAAGATAATCACAACTCATTTTATTTATTAACTTGAAAGCCTCATAATAAATTTTATGAAATATCAAGTACATGTTTTATTATTTTGAATTTTATAATCTTATCTTACCGTTATGACTTTTCTCAGCAACAGTACACTGATTGACATGAACACTTTTATCGATGGCCAGAATATCAAAAGGAATTTGACAGATTGGACAAAACTCAACAGTACTGGAGACCGTAGCGTTGGAATTGTTTGTTTTAGTTGTAGGGTCATTTTTCATTAAATTATCTCCACACGATTGAGAACTACTGCTGTGTTTATTTCTGAAACTTCTAGAAAGACGAAGAGACGATTGCTGTGAACAATATATACTGTCTACATTTCCTTTTCTGAAAGTTTTAGAAAGACGGCTAATTGAAGAACTTTGTGAACTGGGTATTTCTGGATGCAATGATATTCCAGACATTGATAAGAGGGGAAAGTCATCTTCTTGCTCATCCATCCTGTCAAACATAAAACAAAAATTCACATATTACTACAACGGATTTTAGTTCAGGTATTTGGTTACTGGGTTTGTTCATGTTGAGACATGCAAGTAAAGTTGAGATTCCTTATGATGGGTTACTGGCCTGACACTAAGTTTTTCAGTGGTAGGGCTGCTACCTTTTAGTCTCTGGACAGACATTATGGCAGGATTATGATCAATGTTTATTGATGCAGTGTTGTATTACGTTGCGTTGAGATGGCAAGCTACAACACACAATTTGAGTAGGTATATCATGATCAATGTTCATTGATGTTTATGCTAAGGCGAAATATGGTAGACAATTATGGCAGTATTTACATTGTTTCCTATTTTTTTCCAAATGGCTTCCTTTTTCCCCTTATTTTTATTGTATATAAATGTTGATATAATTAAAATTCATCAGAGAACATTTTGTTTAAACAACTCACTTCATAGGATTCTTGCTTCCATGATAACGCAGTTTCAAACACAGTCATGTTCATCCTCAGCCATAACTCTAACTGACGAAATTCTTCGGAGTTATGGCTGAGAATGAACACGACTGTTTGAAACCGCGGTATCATGGAAGCATGAATCCTATGAGGTGAGTTGTTTAAACAAAATGTTTTCTGATGAATTTTAATGATTATACCTCATAATGTTTACTTCCCAACATTAATTTAATATAGTTGATATAATTATTCAAATATTAAGATAGTAAAATTTACTGGCTCCAATAAGATCAACAATAATCAGCTAGAAATAAATTAAATGTCGGAACCGTCAATGTCACATAATTTGTACGATATGCAGTTACATTTGCGTTTTTTTAAGCTTAATCTTGTCAATTTATAACAAATACCATCATGTGCCATACCCTGCAAACATTCATCATAATATGATATGTGGAAGGTGTGTTTGATAAACACAAACTCAAACATAACGCAACATAACATCAACGAATGTTGATTGTAATCCCGCCATTAGGATACTGCAATTACTCAGCACCCAGTGGAACAGGTATACTGCTGTGACTCAGTCCTCAGAGCCTCATCTGTTAAAATGTGTTGTATCATGAGAAGATGAAGATGAGAGTTGGGTAGGAGTTCATTGAATGGAAGATCACAGGATACCCAAGCAAGTATTAAGGTATCAACCTACAGGAAGAGGATGACCAGGGCATCCACTCAAAAGACTTTTGGATGGTGTTTCTATTGAGACCGAAACAGGTCAACAAATGGCCTAAATTTGTGGATGGTCTATGATGATAATCTGGTTACTGTAATAATAAAAAAGCCTGTCATGCAGGAATTGTTGTTGGTTTGGTTGGTTGGTATCTAATGTCGAGCACTTGATAATGAAATCATTCGCTCTCTTGCACTCCAATATTTAGCAGAAAGGCTGGTCTCTTCTACAAAAGCAGGAATTGTATAAACTAAACAAATTTCTCAAGTCAAATTTATGGTCTAATTTTGCTGGTTTATGGAATATATCTTTATTTTGTTAATTAAATCATATGTATTCAGTTTCTTTGCAAGAAAACAAACATGGTGGCAGCCACTAGAGCGATTTTTAAATTCTACCTTTCAGGGCAGGTGAATTGAGAAGACTACATAACAGTAAGCTACATGATCTTTATGGGAAACCAGATGTTAATAAGAACAGTTTCAAGTCTCAAAGACTGCAAAGGGCAGGACATGTTGTATGGAAGGTGAATGAAAGAGGGACAAGGAAACTGCTTGTAGAAAAATCAAAGGGAAAGCACCAAGTAGGTAGCCCAAGAATGAGGTGAGAGAGAATAGTATTAATCATGATTCGAGGAAAGTAGATTATACAGGGTGGAATGATTGGAAAACATTAGCTCGGGATAGGGATGTATGGTGAGCTTATGCACACGTGGCCATGAACCTACTGGTTGTGATAGTGCCGGTGAGTTGGTTAGTTAGGTAAATCCCCGCTCTTAATGGTTGGATTTTGCTGATTTTTTGAAAATACCTTTCTCAATTTATTTCAATGGGACATTCTCAGTTTTGTTGCAAAAAAATTGAAAATTATGGCCGCTAGACTTATTTTAAATTTTTACTTCATGTGAACTAACATTTCTAATTGCTCAATTTTGCTCCTTAATGAACTCAACCTTACTTTTTTAGGTGAACAAAAAAAAACAAATTAATGCTGCTAGAGCATTTTTTCAGTCTTTATAGTGTCTACCAAGCAGAATCAATTATGTTTAAAACTTGTTTCAAACATTTTTTCATGGTAAAAACACAATAGCTACATCCTTAGGAATTTGCTAAAAACAATATGAATATTGTTATACTTTCTACAACCAACTAACATACTGACACTATTGAGCCTGTAGGTTCATGGTTGCACAGGCATAAGCTCTCCATTCATCCCTACCCTGACTATTGTTATCCAATCATCCCCTGTATAATTTACCTCCCTCAAATCATAGTTATATTACTTTCTACCTCATTCTTGGTCTCCCTACTGAGTGTTTACCTCTTGTTTTCTTAGTTTCCATGCCCCTCTTTCATTCCCCAACCATCACAGTCCTACTGGTTTTCCTACAAGGGGTTTCCATGCATTTCTTTCATTCCCCATTCATGCCACATGTCCTGCCCATCACAGTCTATGAGACTTAACTGCTCTTATTATATCTGGTTTCCTATTAGGATCATGAAGCACACTGTTATGTAGTCTATTGTTCTCTCTCTTTGGTTCAAATATTTTCCTAAGAACTTTATTCTCAAATACTTTTAATCTCTTTTTCCTCCTTTAAAGTAAGAGTCCATGTTCCACATCCATATAATATAACTTTAAGAATAACAGTTTTATATATTTTTAGATTAACATTTTTTTTTGAGAGAAGATAGGGCAATAAGAGTCCATAAAATCATTGTTTACAGATTTGAGCCTATGTTTAATTTCTTTCTACTCATTCTTTTAATACACAAGTGATCTTCTTCTTGGTGATAAAATATTAAAATATATTATATATAATATATATATACTCATTCTTGTTTGTAGTTGTTATTCCTATGTATTTGTATTCAGCCACTTACTCAAAATTTCCACATTTGTTAATAACTGTCTATTCCCATAATACATACACCTCCAGTGCCATGACAGACAGAAACTGGACAAGAGAATGTCAGACACTGAGACACGTTGTAACCAGACTAGCGATACATGGCTTTCATCACAAGGTCTGCGAAAATAAAAAATTCCACCAGCCAACTGAAGACTGCAGATGTGCACTGTGCGGTGACAAGTGTAAACTTTATCATATCACAGAGTGTAAAAACAGAACAAAATCAATTAATGAATACAGCAAAGAGTGAATACAAGTGATCAGTGGAAAAGAATGTAAAACTTTCGAAACTAATGCTCTTCTGAGTGCTCCTTCATATTATTATTATAATATAATGTATTTCTATGTGTGACCATATATCTGGTTTTATTGATGTTTACTTCAAGTCCTAATTTCTTAGTGTTTCTCAATAGAAAGTGTGTGTTGGTCCTTAGAATCTCCTCATTATCACCATCAGCGTATACCAATAGCTTATTTATATCAATGAGTTGTAAGCCCTCTTCCTATACTAGATGAAATTAAGTAAACATGCAAACATTCCCTTCTTCTAGTGATTGTAGCGAACCAAGTTCACTGGAAATGACAAGCACTGATGCTGAGTCCACTTGTATATGTGGTTTAGAACCAAAGAAAGTATGAGAAATAAAAAAAAGAGAGAGAAAAAAAAGAAGTGATCCGAAAGCTGCAATATTAGTAGTACTGTATATGCCCTTCAATGAATTTGGGTACACATGGTTTGCAAACTCATGGGAATAGGTCATCAGCTTTGCTCATTCAACAATTGCATGCCGAAATCTACCTTGAAATTTCTTCCAGGGAAGCATTGTGATGTACAAAGGCCATGTCTAAAATATTATCTACCATTTTTAACTGCAAGGCACTAAAATCCAGCACCAAATCTCTTTTTTAAACTATAGGAAGTAATACAACACCTGAATTGGTAAATTGGATAACCCTCTTTACCTGCTACCCACGCTGTGACCCACCTCACTTCATTCCATACCTACTCAGGCAGGAAGACCATCTGCTCCATATAGTGGATTAACATTCATGAATTCTGGTTTTGATTTCTGTGTCTTGCAGTTAAAAATGGCAGATAATTTTTTGCACATGGCCTTGGTACATCACAACTCTTCTCTGGGAGAAATTTTATGGTAGGTTTCATCATGTAATCATTGACAGTTCCCTTGTCAGTATCTGGAGAAGACACAAACCAAAAAAATGAGCTTTACAATGAAAATTATTCAAAATTTGGGAATTTATTAGAAATGGATTCTGCTCATAGCAATTAAACTTAAAAAGCTAACAAATATAACTCAACCTAACCTTAAAATATATCACCTGGTAAAATTACCTCAACTCACATTAAGTTTGCGCCAATATTTGGTTAAAGATTGAAAAGAATTACAATAGTATTGACCAATTATATTATACAGTAACCAGATACTTGCACTACAATTCCCTTTTTTATATATAACCATCTTTTTTCATTCCATATTACACAATTCAGTGATTTTCAACCTTTTTTCTTCATGTGTCCCTAAAGACACATGTATGGACCCCTAGAGTATATGTAAATATATTAAAAATAAATTTAACAAATAATCACTCATTAATTAACCCAGTTTTAATGTAAAACCGGGCTATGGAGCAATGGAAAATGATGTAAATAGATTGCAATACAACTGTCTCTTGAGAAGGTATAGAATCATCCAATTTGTACTTACATGTAATCACAACAGACTAGGAGCGCAAGAATGTAATGAGTAATACTTTCAATGCAAAATAAATGTCTAATTAAAGATAATCTAAAAATGTATAATAATTTATGTAACTAAAACATAAATGATAACAACCACAACTTCCCTAGCATTGAGAATGTTACGCTTCCTATCTAATGAGCACCTCCTTATACAAACAGTAACCTACCTTTATTGATATTCAAGTCATTGGTGTATACACAAAAAAGAAAAATTATCGCCTAAATAAATACTTCTCACCTAACCTCTAATCTACGGTAATCTAAACAATGGCAGAATTGTTACAAGAGTATCACATGAAATCAATGTCGCCAACACCAGAATAAAAAACACATTTTCTTTGAGTACTCTCAAACAGAGATAACCCACTCAAACTTTCCTGTTAATTATAGGACTCGTATACTTATTAAATATAATAATCTTGGCTATGCGTTTGCGACCAAAATTATAATTAATTGAAAAACATTTGCAAATTCGTAAGAAAATTGTATTCGGTTATCTGTGGTAAGATGGATATGACACAAATTTCGGCTTCAGGTAAATTTTAACAATCAATATTTTTAGTTGTCAGTATTTATTTGTCATGTTCTTTACAGAGTCGCCAATATGGAGAAAAAGTCCCAAATCTAGGGTTTATAGGGGATACTATAGAACTCACAGGTACTATCGAACCCATAGGTTCATGACATACGCTCTCCATATATCCTTAGCCTGAGCTAATGTTTTTCAATGTCCCTGTATAATCTACTTCCTTCAAATCATAATTACTATTAATCTCCCACCTCATTTTTTGTCTACCAATTGGGCGTTTTCTATCTGGTTTTCCTACAAGAAGTTTCTATGCTCTTCTTTTATTCCCTATTCGTGCCGTATGTCCTGCCCATCGCAGTCTAAGAGCATGTAGCTCGCGTAATGTTACATTTATAGTTTTTTTTACCAGGCATTAAATTTTTGTATCATATCGTTTTGTATATCCATCCATAGTAATTCTGCCCGAAGGCAGGTCCTTCACTGCAATCATAGCATTTTTCATGCTATGCTTGCAGCTTTACTAGGGAATTATAGGTGTGGTAGCTTCCCGTTGCTTTCCACACCGGTGAAGGATGCTGATGATGGCCATATGATTTCGGGGACCGTTTGTGTCATTTGTCTTACAGGTGAGGAAAAACCTAACTCAGAAAAACTGCCCCGACTGGGGATCGAACCCGGGCCCGTTGTGTGATAAGGCAGCATGCTACCTCGAGACCACAGCGGTCGTTTTGTATATGTAGGTACGAAAGTTCCTCGAGTCGGACTATAATAATAAGCTTTAAACAAAAAAAGAACATTTATTTTTAATGTGTGGTATTTCACTTTAATAATCAATTTTTAGACAGTAATTTAGGGACTTTTAGTTTAAGCGATGTGACGACACTGGCTCATTATTTGGCTCTGTCATAGAGCATAGAGAAGTCATAGAGCATATACAATCTATAATTTTTAACCTCAAATCTAGTGTGTGGTTGAGTATTTCTGTTTCCACGTGTGTAAATTGTATTTATTTTCATGAATCCTTACTTAGTGAATGATGATTTCGGCGAGGTATTGATTACTTTAAATTCTGTTAGTTATGTATAAGTTAGCTTTAATATAAGTTAGTTAAGTATAAGTAATATTAACTCTTTTGTTATGTTACCTTATGGTACATTTGAACTAACTCTCTATCAATTATCTAGATATTTAAATATCGTCTGATATTTTTTTCAGATATTATAGAGTTTGTAATAGGCCAATAATTCTTTAGGACATTAGTTGCCAAATAATTTTCATAGAAAAACACTTCAATGTTAAAAAGACGACGCATTGCGATTAAAGGCCGGACGGAATAGTGGATGCCAAATAATTTTCATAGAAAAACACTTCAATGTTAAAAAGACGACGCATTGCGATTAAAGGCCGGACGGAATAGTGGATAGCGAAAGAATGGAGATATTTGTTTTCTCATTTGTATCCATGCTTCTGGGGCCTACTTTTCTAGACAAAGCATGAGATGCAACCCGGATTGTCAGCCGTGCTTATTAGCCGCCTTTACCCCTGAAATAATCTGGTGCTCATTTCAGTTAGAGGCTGAGTCGAGGAAAAAGTCTAGTATTTATCGATCACGATTTTTCTAATTTCTACAGAATCGCAATGCGCATGCACAAGTTGCTCTAATGCTTAATATATAGCTTTCATTAGATGGCTCTGAAATTGATATAACCAACTTACTCAATAGATTTCAAATGTCTTTCTTCTTCTTATTCCTTCCAAGTATTAGGCCAAGGCCTGTTACGATCCTATAGAACATTTTCCCTCCAGCATTTCATAGGACCGCCCAGTGATCTTCGTCCTCTTGGTTTATGGTATTTCAAATGTTTATAAAAAAATATCATCAATGTTAGATCAGTTAGAGGGACAGACTGCAATTTACATCATCATCTGGTCAGGGTGAAAATCGACAACGGCTATCGCTTATGAGGAACAAACGCTAAAGATGATTCTGAAAAATTTGATTTAAAAAACTTGAAAAATGATGAAATGCAGTAAGAAAACTAAATTAAAATTGCTAATAGATTTGAAGTACTGAAATCTTCAGATGACAATGTGGCAAACGAAGAAGAAATTGATATAATCAAGAATTGGAGGCTATAAGAGATACTATTAAATTGTCAGCATGAGAAAGCATTGGTTATTTAAAAAAGAGGCAAAACAAGAAATGGTTTGATGAGGAATGTACTGACATTGTAAAGAAAAGAAAGCTAGCAAAAATGAAATGGTTACACGAGCCAAATGAGGTAAATTTAGAGCAATTGGGTAATATTAGACAGGAAACACCAGGTTACTAAAGAGTAAAAAGAGGGAATATTTGAGAGAGAAGATTAATGATCTTGAAATGAATGCCAAAAATAGGAAGAAGTTATATAGTATCCTGCTGGAGTACAGAATTCCTAAAAAGTTAGGTAGACTTCACGAATGTCTTTAAACGGCACAAAGAGTAGGGTGTGTGTAGACAAACAGTTTTTGGATACTTTTGAAATCCAGAATGGGTTGAAGCAAGGAGATGCACTATCTCCTCTACTATTTAATTTTGTACTAGAGCATACCATCAAATCTTTAGAGGATGGAGAAGGCCTACAACTCAACGATATTAATAGGCTGTTAGTTTATGCTCATGATGTAGTACTATCCACCATTGCCCCGGTGCTGTAGAATTCTGGATGTATTTCTTCTCTTTTTCTGTTCAATGTTGCTAGCAGATGCGCTGGTGCTGGGTAAGAGTATGCTTGTTCTGAGGTCGTCGATGAGGAAAGTTTCCTTCGCCAGTAGGTATGCGAGTCTTGAATGTGTTACTTTTGACACTCCTAATACTGCCTTTATATATCTCGCTTTCACCCTTTCTAGAGAGGAAAGATTCTTCATTGTTAAATGTGGAGAAGGGCGTTGGACAGGGATGCGTGGAGGAGTGTCCTAACAGCAGCCAGGGCTCATAAAGGGCTTGTAGAGCTGGAAGAAGAATCATTAGAAACTGTAAAATTTATTGTATTTATTTAACAAATAATTTGAAAATAAAACCCTGTTGGTGCATATGAACTGGGACTTAGAAAAATTTCTCACTGCACTTAATGGAAACTTCGGCCTGTTTGCAATGAATAATACATATTTTACATCGTGAATATGGTGATTTTAGGTTATTTTCAGCTTAATTTCTCATTTTATTTTAAGGTATTTCTCACATTTTTTTGCAAAAAATCTACATAAATATTTCTCTCACATAATTATTCACATGCTGCAATAATACATTGAGTTTATGTAGGTGGAAACATGGCATAGAATTCCTCCTTCATTTAAATTAGAGACTGGAGTAGACCAACATTTTTAAAATCTCTGGATCTGAGGTCAAGTCTAGTATTTGTCATTCATGATTTTCCATACAACATTCTTATGCCAGTTTTGCATTACACAATTTTATCATTTGTAATTCGTAGCCTCCATGTATCTTTACCTTGTCGTGGTGGAGTGGCTTGCGTGCTTAAATGATCCCGAAAGCTATGCCGGCGGTAGCATTGCTGCCGATAGGGTTACCCATGCCGGACTGGTCGAAGGTGATAAGCCAGACGAAAAAAGTACCTTGGTCAAAAGAGCGATGATCTTTCACTGTAAAAATACAACCGTCAAGAAATGCGGACATGGGTTCAACGGGGGTCAAAATCGTCCGGAGGTCAAATAGTCCCAAATTCGGTTATCCGGGCGGGGACTACTTCAGGGAACCCATGCCAAAAGCTCAAGCACAGGGACATGTTCCTAGGAACATGGATTGTTAGGACTTTATACAATAGCGGGGCGCTAGAGATATTAACGCGGGAATTAGATAAATCGCCATTGGATATAGTCGCTTTACAGGAAGTTAGGTGGCCAGGAGAAGGTAGTCAGGAATCAGGAAGCTTTGCATTATACTACGGGGGTGCAGAAAGATCTGCATTTGGAACGGGTTTTTTAGTCAGAAGGAGGATCCTATCCGCTATCCGAGATATTAAGTTTCTTAGTGATAGGATATCATACATAATTCTAAAGCGTAAACGACATGATTTTATAATTGTAAATGTACATGCCCCCACAGAAGATAAAGATGACAAGATCAAGGATGAGATCTATGAAGAATTAGAATGCTTGTTTGATAGCCTTTCACGATATCATATGAAAATTGTCTTAGGAGATTTTAATGCAAAAGTGGGGCGGGAAGATATATTCAAACCAACAATAGGCAAATTCAGTCTTCATGAATATAGTAACGACAACGGGGTTAGATTAGTCACATTTGCCACATCAAAGAATCTTGTTAAGAGAACAACATTTCAGCATAAGGATATTCATAAATACACCTGGACGTCCCCAGATGCAGAAACTCGGAACCACATAGATCATGTATTAGTGGATAAATGCTGGCACAGTAGCATCATCGATGTTAGATCAGTTAGAGGGACAGACTGCAATTCGGATCATCATCTGGTCAGAGTGAAAATCAGACAACGGCTATCGCTTATGAGAGGAACAAACGCTAAAGATGATTCTGTAAAATTTGAATTAAAAAACTTGAAAAATGATGAAATGCGGCAAGAATACCAAATCAAAATTGCTAATAGAATTGAAGTACTGGGATCTTCCGATGACAATGTGGCAAACAAAGAAGAAACTGATATAAATAAAGAATGTGAGGCTATAAGAGATACTATTAAATTGTCAGCATCAGAAAGCATTGGTTGTTTAAAAAAGAGGCAAAACAAGAAATGGTTTGATGAGGAATGTGCTGACATTGTAAAGAAAAGAAAGCTAGCAAAAATCAAATGGTTAAATGAGCCAAATGAGGTAAATTTAGAGCAATTGGGTAGTATTAGACGGGAAACCACCAAGTTACTAAAGAGTAAAAAGAGGGAATATTTGAGAGAGAAGATTAATGATCTTGAAATGAACCAAAAAATAGGAACATTAGAGAATTATATCAGGGAATTAGTATAGAGAAGAAAGGGTTTTGGGCTAGAACAAACATATTTCGGAATGAAAATGGGGATATGATTGCAGATTCCAGAAGTATATTAAATAGATGGAAAAGTTACTTTAATCAGCTATTAAATGTACATACAGAACAGGACATTGAGGAGGATAATTTACAGACAGCAGAAATGCTAGTCGCAGAGCCAAGTGCATTAGAGGTTGAAATGGCGATTGAAAAATTGAAGATGTATAAAGCATCAGGTTCAGATGAGATCCCAGCAGAACTGATAAAATCAGGGGGAGAAAAATTGATGGACAAGATACGCTGGTTGCTTAGTATGATTTGGGAAAAAGAAGCTCTTCCAGATGAATGGAAGGAATCAATTATTGTACCAATTTATAAGAAAGGAGATAAAATTGATTGCAACAACTATAGGGGCATCTCATTACTTTCAACTTCGTACAAAATTCTAACAAATATATTAGTAAGCAGACTTACTCCCTATATTGATGACATTCTAGGAGATCATCAATGTGCATTTAGAAGAAACAGGTCTACAACAGATCAGATTTTTAGTATAAGACAGATTTTAGAAAAGAAATGGGAATATAATTGTACTGTACATCAACTATATGTAGACTTCAAAAAAGCATATGATTCAATTAAGAGGGAGAAGTTATATAGTATCCTGCTGGAGTTCTAATTAAACTTATACGAATGTGTGTAAATGGCACAAAGAGTAGGGTGCGTGTAGGCAAACAGTTTTCGGACACTTTTGAAATCCAGAACTATTTAATTTTGTACTAGAGCATGCCATTAAATCTTTAGAGAATGAGGAAGGTTTACAACTGAATGGTATTAATAAGCTGTTAGTTTATGCTGATGATGTAGTATTGTTGGCCGATAGCGTGGAGATACTAAAGGACAATACGCACACACTATTGAGTAACACTAAGAAATTAGGACTGGAAGTAAATATCAATAAAACTAAATATATGGTCACACGTAGAAATACATTATATAATGGAAATAGACAGCTAATGGCAAATGAGGGAAATTTTGAGGAAGTGGCTGAATTCAAATACCTAGGAACAGTAATCACAAATAGGAATGAGATGCACAAAGAAATTAAACATAGGCTCAATTCTGGGAATGCATGCTATTATGCATTGCAGAAACTCTTGATGTCCCAACTCCTTTCAAAAAATGTTAAACAGAAAATATGTAAAACTATTATTCTACCAGTTATATTATATGGATGCGAAACATGGACTCTTACTTTAAGGGAGGAAAGGAGTTACAAGTATTTGAGAATAAAGTACTTAGGAAAATTTTTGGACCAAAGAGTGATGAACAGACAGGTAAATGGAGAAGACTACATAACAATGAACTACATGGTCTTTATAGGAAGCTATATATAATAAGAACAGTTAAGTCTCGTAGACTGCGATGGGCAGGACATGTTGCACGTATGGTGAATGAAAGACTTGAATGGAACCTTCTTGTAGGAAAGCCAGAGGGAAAACCCAGTTGGTAGACCAAGAATGAGGTGGGAGAATAACATTAACTATGATTTGAGGGAAGTAGATTATACAGGGAATGATTGGAAAGCATTAGCTCAGGATAGGGATGTATGGAGAGCTTATGTCCGTGCTGCCATGAACCTACGGGTTCGATAGTGCCAATGAGTAAGTAAGTAAGTATTATTATTATTATTATTATTATTGAATCTCCAATAATATGAACCTTATTTCACCATCCGGTATGTTAGGGTTTTAGTTACAATACAATTAATTATTTACAGTAATTTAGAGTATGGTGGACTCTTACTTTAAGGGAGGAAAGGAGATAACGAGTATTTGAGAATAAAGTTCTTAGGAAAATTTTTGGACCAAAGAGAGATGAACAGACAGGTGAATGGAGAAGACTACATAACAATGAACTACATGGTCTTTATAGGAAGCCAGATATAATAAGAACAGTTAAGTGTCGTAGACTGCGAGGGGCAGGACATGTTGCACGTATGGGGAATGAAAGACGTGCATGGAAGCTTCTTGTAGGAAAGCCAGAGGGAAAACGCCCAGTTGGTAGGCCAAGAATGAGGTGGGAGAGAACAACATTAACTATGATTTGAGGGAAGTAGATTAAACAGGGAATGATTGGAAAGCATTAGCTCAGGATAGGGATGTATGGAGAGCTTATGTCCGTGCGGCCATGAACCTTCGGGTTCGATAGTGCCAGTGATTAAGTAAGTAATTTAGAGTATGGTTAATTTCTAGCATTACATAATAACATAATATGAATAAATAAATAAATTAATTAACAAACCCAAGAAAAAACTAACTCAAAGTCTCTTAAAAATATGATGGTTAAAGTCACATAGCTTTCTATAGCAACACTTCTTACATAAAATGTTTGACAAAGGCAGTTGAAATCTATTATGGCAATAACCTAATTTTTTAAGAAATTCATGTCTTTTGGAATCAAATACGGGACACTCAAATAACAGACGTGAGATAGTCTGGCTGGAGTTTTTGCAAATACAGGTATCTGTACCTATTTTAAATCATTCCAAATAATGTCCAAATTTACCATGTCCAGTCATAAATTGTGTTAATACAAAATTTGGTTCTACGTATTTGCAATTTATTCGATCAAAAACAGTAGGGAAAAATAATGTTCTTGTCAAAGCACCATTACTACTGTTTAACCACTCAGCATTCCAATTTTGTAGATGTATTTGTATTTGTTATGGTATAGACAGTGTAAGCCATTTAAGCATTCAGAAAGTGACTTTTTTATTTTTATCTCTGGCCCTATAGTACATATGGTAATATTTTATATATGTTAATTGTCAAAATAAATTCTCTAAATGATGGAAAAAACATCATTAAAATTGATAAAGTAGTTTTTAAGTCCATAAAGGGCAGACAAACGGACTCACACTAATTATTATATAAAAAGATTGAGCTGAACCATAGTTTATGCCTCATTATGCTATACTATATGACATTCATATGATACTATGTAATTTTTCCGTTTCTTCTTCTTCCTTCCAAGTATTAGGCTAAGGCCTGTCACAATCCTATAGAAAATTTTCCCTCCAGCGTTATTATATAAAAAGATTGAGCTGAACCATAGTTTATGCCTCATTATGCTATACTATACAACATTCATATGATACTATGTACTTTTTCCGTTTCTCATTTTAATGTTTTGTAACAATCCTTAAAAATTTTGTGGAGGAACAGCTGTTTATGCCTTACCATGAATTTTGCTACGACCTGCAGAATAGTAGTGCACATGCGCAAGGGTTAAGAACTTGCTCCATAGGCATAACTTACCATGTAATCGGTATAACCAAACTTTCCAATAAATTCCCAAACTTGCTTTAAAAAAATTGGATGTAACTAACTTCACTAACTTGTAATTTCGTAACCTAACAAAGTAAATGATTTACATATTATTTCAATAAACTATAAATTAATTCAATGTACACTAACATATCCCTTCTTAACCTAATGAAAAACGTAGTAGTGCAATTTGTTATTGTGAAAGTTGGTCATACTGGTAGCACAGATTGCTCTGCCATCTGTTATCAAAGCCTTGTGGATATGCACTACGTTTCTATAGAATTCCAAGAAATGATTGAGAGATTTTTCATACATAGATAAATATTTAAGAATTGTAATAAAAAAAATCTTTTAAGAATTGTTAGAAAATGTTAATAGTAGGAAATGTTAGTAGAAATGGAAAAAGTAAATAGTGCAACAGTGTTATGTGAATATTGCATGGCATAGCATAATGAGAATGAATCTATAGTTGAGCCACTTTTGTTTACAATAGGGTTTTTATCTCTCATTGATTTTTCTAAGCTCTACAGAATCATAGTATGTATTTGCAAGCTTTGCCGGTAGATGGAAATACTATCTGTGGTGGCATATTTGTTGCTTATTCTAAATAAGAAGTAGCCAGATGGTGTGTAGAACGAAGATTCATTACCTTGGGTGCACAGGGATCTATAAGAGAGAAAAAAATTTCCATTTAAAGTGAGATGCCTAAGTAGCACAGTAGTTTCGTTCACTGGTACATAGAACCAGAGACCTGGGATTCAAATCCTAGTTTAGGTGTAAATTTTTCTCTTCAAATATTGTCTTTCAATGTAAGTGATAAATTTAAAATAAAAACATTGAAAATGACTTTACTCATCCTAACTCTATATTTGTTCACTTTGTATATGCATGGCTAACATACGGTTGCCCTAATTGGGTTCCCAGGTTTGAATCCTGGCAGTTGCAGAGGGGTATTGTTGGTAGGCCTTACTGGGATTATTTTGGGTTTTTCTTCCCAGTTCTCCCATTTCCCAAATTTCATCTTACCAACATTATCCATTCTCCCTTCCTACCCCTTCCTTCCCTTCACTTCATTTTTATTTCTCATTCATTTTATATCATCTCATGTTAGGAAAAAGTAGTTTGGTTTAAGTCTGCAGGTAATGATGATGATGATTATTATTATTATTATTATTATTATTATTATTATTATTATTACATACTTTAACTTGCTGTAATTCTGCTTTATAAATTTTATAAAGTAAACTTACTCCGGTAAGTGCCCACGGTGGACTAGTGGTTATGTTTCTTGCCTTTGGTTCCGAGGGATGCGGGTTCAAACCCAGCCCCGGGCAATGGATTTTTTTAGGATGGAAAAAAATCCAAGGAACAAGTCCTCCAGGAGGGTCCCAAGTCTGAAGATTTTCAGGGTTGTAAAAGAATCACAAGCCTGAATAAAAAGGCCTCTGTGCAAAATTTACCGACTGTTTCCCATCCAATAATACCTTAGTTACCCACTAGATATCTCATCGAGGTGCTAGGCCAATCCTCCTATCACTTGCTGACATCTATGGGTAAATGAACATAATTAAATTAACTTGGTCAATAAGTTCCCATTAAGGAGCGCCCTTATCCCAGCACAGGGAAGGAAAGGGCTTAAGAAAAAAGTTACTTCGGTTACTTCCCTACATTATAAATCACCATTACTGTGGAAATGGTGGGAAAAATTTGACTACTAACGAAGTTCCAAAAGTGGACAGTAGATATAAAAAGCTTGACTGTAGTTTAAAAATTCAGTAGTATATCCTGATTCTATAACAAGCTTTTAATTAATGTAACATTTGGCACAACTTTGTTTCCTTCTGCTTATTTTTTTATGTTTTGCCTCTATTATTAAACTTCTAAATAAACAAATTAATAAATGTATTATAATTTTTATAATGTATGTGATTTTTCAGCCCTGCGATGTATATGGGTATAACTATGACATGGAAGGACCGCCTGAGACGGACTATGATTGTCAGGGTTACACCAACATTCCTGATGTTGTAAGGAGGTTCTTAATCTACTTCCGAAACTGTATCAATGAAGGATTAATATTTGAAATTCAAAATTTGTATGAAAACACGTAAGTAATAATAAATGTACTGTTTATAATAATAGGGAAGATATCAGACAATGTACTTGTTTCTTGTTCACTCTAAGTTTTACAGAATTCTATTAGTAAATTTACTTTTTTTTTTAAACCCACATTAAACAATATTGACTCACATAGTTTGCACTTGCACTTTTATTTCGGCTCGTAGTATTTCCCTATCTGGAAAATCCGGTGATGGAAATCATGTACTGGTGTGTTGCAAATCATATCTGGCTTGTGTCTACTCTGTAGATCATCACATCTGTGGAGAAGATATCCAGTCATATTTCTTGTTTCTTCTTGTTAAGTTCTTACAGTGGTTCCTTGCAGGCTTTGGTGTATGGTAGAAACAGGTCTTGACATGTTCTTCTATGATAGGGTGTCCATTCGTCCTGTTTTTCCTAGGACAGTCCTATTTTTATGGAAAATGTCCCACTGTCCCGTAAGTTTTCTTGGGGATGCTCAAATGTCCCGCTTTTGGGATGATGCTTTGTCCATAGATTAATGGAATATAATAAGTGTAATAATCCCTGGCTTTGTCAATGTATTTATGAATGGCGACTTTAATTTTGTTCTTTACTATGTAATTATAAATATGAACGTTAGAAAGTGCCAGTTGTATGACCACAATGTACTGTTCAGTCTATAAAATTGGTTTTTTTACTCTCATATATTGGTAACTGGTACATTTTTCAAATTGTCAATCCATGGTCAGTGCGCCAATGTCAGAGATTTCCTGCTGATTCTGGCACTTTGGCAGTGGAGAAATACAATTTGAACTTAGATGAAAGAGATTTAGGGCCGCATGCAAATACATTAGTCTCTGGTGAGCTGAGTTTTCTGTGAGAACATGCAAAGCTCGAATTAGCGAGTCGCTCACTGGTCATGCTTGAAAGTAGTTTTTTTCGTAATATTGGCAAGAAATTACCCAGAATTCTCAGAGATAAAACCACTTCCGTTATTTTCGTCTGCTAGAGGAATGCATTTATGCTTGCATCCTGCAAATAAAACCGTATATGACGACGTCTGCATCGTGCGATATTACGCTGATTCACCTGTTCTTCCAGTTGAATTCTTTAGTAGACTCAATCAAATTCCTCTTCTCCGTGTATACCGAAAACATGATCGAAGTCTTCAAGGTCCGACATCTTGGATAAAGCAGCAAGGCTTTCAAAGTACATCGGTTACCATCAGTTCCCATTGGGTTGCTCACGATTCGTTCTCTGCAAAGTCACCTCGCTAGGTAGCTTAGGAATTTTGCCAATTATTATCACATGAACAGATTTTTGAGTATGCAAAAATGTCTTTGGATGCAACTTTCTCAGCAGAGTACAAGCTGAGAACGACTTTTACAGTCTAATGCGTTCATAGATACGACCCTTAGTTGTGGATTTTTTACCCTTTGCAGCGATAAATAAATATTTTTAAATGTAATAAACAATGACTTTAGTGGCTTTTTATTTGTGAATGGTTGATTCTTATAAATTTGTATTGGCAACAGTGTCGTGGTAAAAAGAAAATAACTGTTTTCTTTTTTATATTTTGTTAATGTCCCACCTTTTTTGAAAATGTCCCAGGTTTTTCCTTTAATTTTTTGTACATGTCCTCTTTTACATTGAAAATATTATGGACACCCTACTCTATGAACAATTGTTCCTTTGCTAGCAGGTGTGTGAGACATGATGTAGTATGCTTGGATAGACTTAGTGATATCTCGAGAAAGTTGGCTTTTATTGTGTATCCAAAATAAGACTCACTCTTAAATTAAACATTGATTGATTGAAGTACACCACTCATTGCTGGTAGGAAGGGAAGAAACAGTCCACAATGTTTAATTATCTTTCACGTACAAACAGGGTTTGCAGGTTTTTTTCTGCCTGAAATCAAGATATTAGATAATAGAATTAGGCCTGCTAAAAATTTAGCACAGTTATCAACTGATTTTTTCAAGCACGGTAATTACTTAACCCATCAGCGTGGAGTGACGTGCACTGCCCGCATTATTTCTTTACTGAAACTAGTTCTTATTTTTCGGAAAATGTTCACTAAATAAATGATTAAATAATATCATTTTGTAGAGGAAAGATTTCCCTTTTATTAATAATGTAACTCATTTTCAAATTGTGTAATTTTGTTTTCTAACTTACTAATTTAAATGCCATTCCAAGGAATCCTCCCACGCTGATGGGTTAAACATAAAAGACTCAAAGTAAAACTATAGGCATTGAACTTTTATTTATAGGAATTAGTCACTATGAGGTTTAATTTGTTATAAAATCAAGTGTTTCCTAACTCTCCTCATATAAATCTTCTAAGTAGATCGCGATTTCAAGACCATAATGGTCTCATCTTCAGTACAATCTTGGTACAATGTTATGTTATGTCGATCAGAAGAAACACTTCTTCTTCCCTCTGAGGTTCATCGGCCCATCAACAGAGGGAAGAACAAGTGTTTCTTCCAATCAACATAACATCAGTCGCCAAGATTGTACTGAAGATTAGACCATTATGGTCTCGAAATCGCGATCTACTTATAAGATTTATATGAGGAGAGGTAGGAAACATTTGATTTTATAAATAAACTATAGGCAATTCGCTTTATAATAATATAAAAAATTAGGATGGTGACTGGAAGGATAGAGATGTATGTATGTAGCTAATGGTCTGAAGTTAACAACAAAGGTATTCTCCTTCTTGCTTCCCAATACTTGGATGTCACATCTTGATAATTTTGAAGAGCTACACAGTTTGTTAAATGTTCTCTGTCCATTTCCACACAATATACACTCAGTAGACATTAATAACCCAATTCTGTGGAGATGTTTTCCTAAGCAGTCATGTCCTGTAGTAAGCTCAGTACAGCAACTGCAGATTTTCGTGATAGTTCCAGAATTATAGATGGATTTTCTAACAGTATTTTTATATTTCTGTTTACAACATTTTCAATTAAATTGGAATTGTAATTATCATTAATTTTTCTCTTTATACTTCTTGTAATTGATTCACAAGAAAATGCATTTATTATTTTTTGCTTAATTTTACATCCTCTTTCATTTCCTTGTATTCAACAATGGACTTGGAATCCATTGTAAGTCTATATGTTTACCAGGTTTTTCAATAGACTGAATGATGTTTTGTATTTCTAATATTTTTCCCATTTTTGGATACATAGTTAATGGTGCTTTGGAATTTGATAGAATAACAATACTTTTGCAATGTTGTAGCCAATTAAAAATGTTTTTTAGCAAGAGATTAATAGCTTCAATTTCACCATCAAAATTAGTAGTAATTCTTCCAGCATGTTTATAAAAGAAGAAGAATTGGCATGTTTCACCTGCCCCTGCTCCACTCTCATCTAAGAGAGATCCATCTGTATAGATGTGTGTCCAGTTTTCAGAAGGGTAATTTGTGTGTATAGTTTCTAATGCCAAAACCTTTGCCTCATCAGGGGATATATATCCATCCATAGTAATTCTGCCCAAGGGCAGGTCTTTCACTGCAGTCAGCATTTTCATGCTGTGCTTTGCAGCTTTACTAGGGAATTGTAGGTATGGTAGCTTCCCGTTGCTTTCCACACCGGTGAAGGATGATTATGATGATGATGATAATGATAAGGATGATTATGATGATGATGGCCATATGATTTCGGGGACCATTTGGGCCTTAAAGTTTTCCTGACATTTGTCTTACAGGTGAGGAAAAACCCCGATGAAAACCTCACCCAGAAAAACTGTCCCGGCTGGGGATCAAACCCAGGCCTGCTGCGTGACAAGGCAGCATGCTATCTTGAGACCACAGCGGTGGATATGATATATATATATATTTTTAATAGGAGCTTTAAGAAGGATACATATGAATGGAGGAATAGAATCAAATAGAAAATAGAAATTGGGAACATGAAGATGATGTACATTTAAAACCTACAGAGAGCAAACAAATAAGTTGGTTAATTATTAATGAATTGGTTATTTTGACTCACCTCATATTTCTTGGTTTCGTTGCTTTTATGTGACATTGTCGATGCATTCTAACTGTTGTTTTGCAGTTATCCAGAAATAGAAAAATCTGCAATAGCTTCACATGCATGGTCAGAAAAACACAGAATTGAAACAAAGGCGAAATTACTAAAAGAGTTAGAAAAATCTAAGGAACACACAATTTGGGAGAAAATTTATACCTGCTAGAATAAAAAGAAAACCATGAATTTTGAAATTTCTGGAGAAAAAGAAAAATAAATTGTTTTGTAAGTTCATCAGTCAGCCAACAGAGGGAGTAAAAATCAACTACAGGATGGACAACTGCAAAGCAATAGTTGAAATGCATCAGCATTGTTGTGCAAAAGCAATGAAACCAGGTCTGCATAAAAATCAAGAAATATGAGATGAGTCAAAATGACCAAGTCGTTAATAATTAGAAGAAACATTTCCTACATATATTAAATAAATTGGTCTTACCCTACTGGTATTTCTACTGGCTCTTCAACCTCTTCAATGGCCTTTTCTCTGCCTCGATGTCGAGAAAATGACAAAACTGTAAGTTTACTTTCTTCTGAGTTTTTGAACCTAACTGAACAATTGAACTAGATTTGTACTATGTTACGGAAGCGAAGCATGGACCTTGAGGAGTACTGATATCAGCAGAATAACGGCTAGTGAAATCAGATTTTTGAGACCAGCACTAGGACCTCAAAATAAATGAAGATATCATGCAAGCACTTCAATTACAACCAATCTCACAATTTATAAATAAATACCAGTTACAGTGGAAAACTCATTGCAATGAATGAATCGCAATAGACTTCCAAAAGTCATACTTCAATACCATCCTTAAGGGATGAGATCTTTGGACATCTAGAAAAAGATGAACTAAGAATGCTTCACTGAAACCATAACAGGCTTTGGGTCTTAAACTTGTTTTGAAGAAGATGATGATGTTTTGTACGAGGGAAGATCGCACAATAATTTTTTTTTAAAAAGATTAATAGTAAAAAAAAGGAAAAAAATCACAAATGAACTTACATCTTTTACCTACATTTCGACATAGTCACCAACTTTCTCAACACATTTTTCCCATCGTGTTACCAGTTTCAATATGCCCTGTTCTTAGAAGTCCGTTTGGTTGGCGGATCGGAAAGTAACGCACAATAATTTTTTTTTAAAAAGTTTAATAGTAAAAAAAAGGAAAAAAAATCACAAATGAACTTACATCTTTTACCTACTTTTCGACAGTCACCAACTTTCTCAACACATTTTTCCCATCGTGTTACCAGTTTCAATATGCCCTGTTCGTAGAAGTCCGTTTGGTTGGAGTGTAGCCATCTGCGCACTGCCGGCCGGAGCGTGGCGAATCACTAAGGTTCACGCGTCCCTCTTGGAAGAATGTGCACCACCTGGAGACATTGCTACGGTCCATACTATCATCCCCATACATGCCACGCATGTCCCTGCGAATTTCACTGGGTTTATGCCCTTTGGCCCACAAAAATCGAACAACACTTCTCTGTTCCTCACAGGTGGACGACTGTAGCATGCACGCCATCTTTGTTGCATAGTTCAAGCTTCTCTCGCAAGAGGTGCACCTGAGAAAAAAATACCATCTGTAGTGAAAACTTCAAACTATATCTCTGTGAAATTAATAATAATAATTTTATTGCAGCCAAATAGCCAGGATGAAAATAGAATATATTTTAAATTTACATATTTGCATATTCACACATTGTTTTTGTTCTTTTTGTGCATAGCTCAATGTGATATTGATCACACGATTTTTCGCATAGCGTACATTGACAGTCTTTATTTGCTTCATGAAATTTTGTGTTGTTGCATATCAGGTGGTGGAATCCATGGATTGCCAACCTAGTGATGACGTGTCTCATTTCGAAATTTTCTTTTGTCCACGCACGGTCCCACCATTGCCCCGGTGCTGTAGAATTCTGGATGTATTTCTTCTCTTTTTCTGTTCAATGTTGCTAGCAGCTGCTCAGATGCGCTGGTGCTGGGTAAGAGTATGCTTGTTCTGAGGTCGTCGATGAGGAAAGTTTCCTTCGCCAGTAGGTATGCGAGTCTTGAATGTGTTACTTTTGACACTCCTAATACTGCCTTATATATCTCGCTTTCACCCTTTCTAGAGAGGAAGATTCTTCATTGTTAAATGTGTCCATATGAGTTCTATGCCGTATGTCAGTATTGGTAGAATTTTTGCTCTAAATAACAGCATTGCCGTCTCTAAGGTGAGGGATCTAATGTTTCTTATTTCATGCATTGCCATTATTGCCTGGGTTGTCTTTTCTGTGATATGTTTTGTGAAGCATTTCGCGCTTGTTTGTAGCGTGATGCCTAGGTATGTGAAGTCTGGTACTATTTTCAGTTTAGTTTCCCTTATGTATATCTCTTCATTTATGGCGGCTCTTCCTCCGTTTCTGAAGATCATTGTGTCCGTTTTTGATATATTAATGTCCAGCTTGTTCTTTGAGCACCATTTTTCCACTTCGTTTATTGTTTCCTGAAGTGTTGTTATGTCTCTGGAACCGATTACGATGTCGTCCGCATATGCGCACGAGAAGATACCATCTTTTTGGGTAATTCTAAGGATTTCTTCGGTTGCTAGTATAAACAGTAAGGGGCTAAGTATCTCTGTGAAATTTCAACATTCTAGCTGCAATACCAAGGCAGAAAAAAATTATTGTGCGTTACTTCCCGATCCGCCCTCGTAGTATAGTAAAAATTAATTAATTAATTGATTTGGCTTTTACTTGATGAAAACCCATATTTATTTAATTAAATATTAAATTAATGTTGGGAAGTAAACATTATGAGGTGTAATTATTGAAATTCATCGAAGAAAATTTTTTTAAACAACACACCTCATAGAATAATGTTTTTCATGATTCTGCAGTTTCAAACGCAATCACATTCATCCTCAGCCATAACTCCAACTGATGAAATTCTTCGGCCATCAACTCTTCTATTATCACCGTCTTCAGTGCTGCCATCTATGGTTGAATTTATGAACTTTCAAATCAAATCAAAATTCGAACTTTGATATTTCTAACAAAATAAATTTTATTTCAAAGTTCTTATTTTCAACCATAGATGGAAGCGCTGAAGATGGTGACAATAGAAGAGTTGATGGCCGAAGAATTTCATCAGTCATAGTTATGGCTGAGGATGAAATCAATTGCATTTGAAACTGCAATATCGTGGAAAACATGAATTCCATGAGGTGAGTTGTTTAAAAAATTGTTCTCCAATGAATTTCAATGTTTTGTAGTGCTCATGTGTTTGTTAATGTATTTTTTCCTCCATGAGAAACACTAAAATATGAAGGGCACACAGCACAGTGAACACTACAGTTGTCTTTAAGGTAGAATTTTTATCACTCACCTCATATTGTTGTTCTTATTTGACTATAAACTAGTTTTGAACATAGTTTCTGTTCCATTCTCAGTATCATCACGACCGTTGTTCTGTCGTCTTGAAGAGCTGTCCTTCGCTCCTTCCATTGGTTGACTGAAAAACCTCGAAACCAGGTCATTCTCACCGGGAATTTCAAAGTTCATCAATTTCTTCTTTTCACTCTTTTGAATGTAGATCTTTTCCCAAGCGGTAAGTTCTTTTGGTTTTTCTATTTGTTTTAATAATTTAGCTTCTTTCTCGATAAGATATTTTTCAGACCATGCATGGGAAGCCACTGCAGATTTTTCTACTTCCCCTTTCTTGACATTCCTGATATATTCTTTCACTCTAGTTTTCAAATTTCTCTTAGTTTTTCCTATGTAGAATTTCTCACATTCTTCACATTTAATTTGATAAATCCCTGATTTGTTTTCTTCTTTTATTTTCTCATTCTTATTAGGTCTAATCAGTCTACTGATGCTGCATTCATTTTTGGGTGCTAACCTTATGTTGAAATCTTAAAAAAAATTTTGAAACCTAGAGTGAAAGAACATCTCAGGAATGTCAAGAAAGGGGAAGTAGAAAAATCTGCAGTGGCTGCCCATGCATGATCTGAAAAAATCTTATCGAGAAAGAAACTAAATTATTAAAACAAATAGAAAAACCAAAAGAATTTACTGTTTGGGAAAAGATCTACATTCAAAAGAGCAAAAAGAAGAAATTGATAAACTTTGAAATTCCTGGTGAGAATGACCTGGTTTAGAGGTTTTTCAGTCAGCCAATGGAAGGAGCGAAGGATAGCTCTTCAAGACAACAGAACAACGGTCGTGACGATACTGAGGATGGAACAGAAACTATGTTCCAAAACTAGTTTATAGTCAAATAAGAACAATATGAGGTGAGTGATAAAAATTCTACCTTAATGAATATACCTCATAGTGAGAATTCCTAAAATAAGTAACTATAGTTGTCTTTTCCATTTATTAACCATGAACATGTTCTGCATGAGTTACTATTAAATTTACAACTTTCATTTCTTTGGAACCAGTAATGGTAATGCAGTACTTTCACTAGCTTCTCTATTTGATTATGAATCCATAGTAATTCTGCCCGAGGGCAGGTCTTTCATTGCAATCATAGCATTTTCATGCTGTGCTTTGCAGCTTTACTAGAGAATTGTAGGTGTGATGATGATGATAATGATAATGATGATGATGACCATATGATTTCGGGGACCGTTTGGACCTTAAAGTTTTCCTGACATTTGTCTTACAGGTGAGGAAAAACCCCAATAAAAACCTCACCTAGAAAAACTGTCCCGACAGGGAATCGAACCTGGGCCCACTGCATGACAAGGCAGCACGCTACCTCAAGACCACAGCGGTGGACTGATTAAGAATCAATATTTATAAATATTTTTAAAAAAACTCCATAGTGTGACAAGCCTAGAAGGCTCTCGACCTACCAGCCAGCTGCTGGTCTGACACCCATGTGTGTTAATCACATCCAGCCAGTACAGATATGACACGTGGTCAGCATGTCGAGTCCCCACAGCCATTATAACTGGTTTTCTGAACCTGTAGCTGCTACTTATTGTAACTACCCAAATTCCTCATGATGCTGGCCGAAATACTATGGAAAAAATTCCTCACCCATGGGGTCTCGAACCAGTGGAAGTCCCTTAGCTGTGTGCCAAGGCATCATGCCTTAAACCACTTGGCTATGGCATGGGACTTTAAAATATTTCACTATACAGAAAATGTACAAAACTCTGAAGTGTAAATTGAGATGTTAAAAATGTTATGTTATCACAGAATGTGAGTGCATAAGCTGAAATAGTAACTGTAACCATTGATTGTACTCAAATTGATTAAGAAACTTGGGAATAAAAGTCTGGGAAGAGGGGAAGTTCCAAATCCAAGACTAATACTGCAGCATGGAATTTGAACTCAAGATCTCTAGTCTTATGTGCTGGCTTTGAGCTTCTTAGGCACACCTCCAGAGCAAGCATAGATTCTCCATTGTCTGGTCCTGTGTAAGTAGTAAAACTTGTGTTCACAGGACTTAATGGGAGCATTTCAACTACGAGAAGCTCTTATGTTGGAATTTTGTTGAACAATCAGGTTATGGTGTGCCAAAGTTATTCATAGGTAGTGCACCAGAATTCTGATCTTAGATTCAAATCCTGGCTCAGGTGCATAATTTTCTCAATGGTAATGTTAACCATTGCCTACAAACGGCTTGTCTGGAAACATCAGTTTCTTTGAACAGTATAGCTTGTATTAATAAATAAGAGTTAGATTTAACATCTCACCTCATATTTGTAGTAAAAGATTTTTAAGATTAAAAAAGGAATAAAACTGCTGCTGATATCAGATTTATCAATATATGTTTTTATTAAGGTAGAATATGTTTATCACTCACCTCATATTGTTCTTCTTATTTGATTATAGACTAGTTTCGGAACAGAAACTATGTTCCGAAACTAGTCTATAATCAAATAAGAAGAACAATATGAGGTGAGTGATAAACATATTCTACCTTAATGAATATACCTCATAGTGAGAATTCCTAAAATAAGTAATATGTTTTTATTATTAATTTAACACTTCTCACTGAAGGATAAATTATATTTGAAGAGAAAAATTATATGCTCAGATTGGGATTTGAACCCAGTACCTTTGGCTTTCTAGGCCAATGCTCTTCACTGAGCTACCTGAAAAACTCCAATCTAAACGCAAATTTTTCTCTTATACATTGTTAATTCCCGATTGCTGAATGCTACGAGCATTTTCTCGATTATGCAAATGGTGGCTTCTTGTTTAAGAAGACATTATTGGGGAATTTAAACACTACTTTATAAAGCCAGTAGTACTTCTTTTGATGTTTTTATTATTAATATAACACTTCTCACTGAAGGATAAATTATATTTGAAGAGAAAAATTATACACTCAGACTGGGGTTTGAACCCAGGACCTTTGGCTTTCTAGGCCAATGCTCTACCACTGATCTACCTGAGAAACTCCAATCTAAATGCACATTTGGCCTAGGAAGCCAAAGGTCCTGCGTTCAAACCCCAGTCTGAGAGTATAATTTTTCTCTTCAAATATTATCAATAGATGTTTGAAATTAGGAATAGTACCGAAATTTATCAGGAAAACTATAAAAATAATAAATTCCACGCAACAAAAATTTTTAGAAAATAGAACCATAAGAATGGAGAAAAACAAACAGTGTCCAGTGTTAACTAAAATAGATACTGAATTATACTTTCTACACTTAAAATTAACCAAACATTATTTGGGAGAAACTTCAATTATGAGGTAAGGTGTTAAACCTAGCTCTATTTATTAATTAAAATAAATCTCATAGTGTCACTTCGTTTAAATATTAATGGTAATATAATATGTAGTCTGTGTCCATAGTAACATGAATTTGAGCTATGTTTCAAATTAAGTTTTAATACATGTTTGTTTAATTTAGGTTCCCTAAACTAACTGACCAGTACTTCGACAAGAAACCATGGCCTAGTTGTGAAGAAGTGGCTCTCCTGGTGGACGATGATGTAAGTGAGTATGTACGTATTCCCAATGGAAGCTGCGGCATATGTGCTGCAGTGTTGGTAAAATTGTAAATTAACATTAAGAATTAAAACATTTTGTCTATTCATTCTTACCTCTTATAGTTGTTTTTGTCGAACATATGTTTCAAGGCTTCTTAGCCCCATTGTCATCGAATACAGACTGAATTTTTTCATGTTGTCAGCCCTGACTCTCTCTGCCTCTGGTCCAATGAATTTATTAACCAGGTTCCTTTCTCCAGGAATTTCAAGATTCATAATTCTTTTCTTGTTCTTCTGTATGTAGATTTTTTCCCATATGGTGAGTTCATTTTTGTTTTCTAACTGTTTTAATAATTTTGTGTTTACATCTATTTTGTGTTTTTCTGACCAAACGTGAGCACCCACTGCAGATTTTTCTACTTCCCCTTTTTTTTTTACATTTCTTATGTGTTCTTTAGTTCTAATGGTTAAATTTCTTTTTGTTTTCCCTATGTATATCTTATCTTAGTCTGCACATTTTATTTGATATATTCCTGATTTTTACAATCATCAATATTTTTATTATTATTAGTTTACTTAAACTGTAATCATTCTTTGGTACTAAATTAATATTAAATTTTCCAAAAATCTTTCGAAATTTGTTGTGTGCCCAAGGGTGATATGTGAATTTTCTGTATTTTTCTTTTAGTTTTTCTATCTGAAGAGTGCTTTCGTTTCTCAATTTTTGTTTTTTGTACTGCTCAATTTTTTAAATCTTTTTTCAGTGAAACCATTTTCTTTTGCAACCTTAATTATGTTTCCTCTCTATCTCGTAATTTTTCTTGTCCATGGGCATATTTACCAATCTATGTACTAGGCTGTTGAAGACTGCCATTTTGTGTGAAATTTGGATGAAACGTGTTGATTTGATATAGTTATCTGTATGTGTTTCTTTTCTGTAAATGCTGAATTCTATTTTCTTCATTCCTGTGTAATTTCAGATCTAAAAACATTAATTGTTTGTTCATTTATTTTTCTAGTGTGAATTTGATTGTTTTCTTCTGTATATTTAAAAGTTTGAAGGTATCCTTTATGTGTTTTTCTTTAACTATGGCAACAACATTGTCTATGTATCTATACCAAAATTTGGACATGAGAGGATGTGCTTTTGTTATTTTGTTTTCAAAATTACTCATGAATAAATTAGCCAAAAAAGGGGATAATGGGTTCCTCATTGACAGTCCAGATTGTTGTATATAGAAACCCTCGTATGTAAAAAACATTTGGTTGATGCATAGTTCAGTTAATTTTAAGTATTCTTTTCTCCTTTCTATGTTGATCTTGTTTTTGATAAGCCATTTTTCCAATATGCCTAATGTTTCTTCTTTTGGTACACTGGTGAACAATGCCGTGACGTCAAATGAAACTAATCTATGGTGAAATTAAATGTTTCTTACTTCTCCTCATATAAATTTTCTAAGTTGAACGCGATTTCGAGACTATAACTGTCTCATCATCAGAACTTTGTTGGCGACTGGTGTTATGTTGATCGGAAGAAACTCTTCTTCTTCCCTCTGTTGGTGGACCGATGAACCTCTGGATCAGGTCAAAATTTGCAGGAATTTCGAAGTTCATAAGTTTTCCTTTGTTTTTCTGAATGTGGATCTTTTCCCAAACCGTGAGTTCCTTTTGTTTGTCTATTTGTTTAATTAGACTGGCTTTTGATTCAATTAAATGTTTTTTTGGAGCAAGCATGAGCAGCTACTGGTGACTTTTCCACTTCTCCATTTTTGATGTTTCTAAGATGTTCTTTCACCCTTGTTTTCAAATTTCTTTTCGTTTTTCCAATATAAATGTCACAATCCCTGCATTTGATCTGGTAAATTCCTGATTTGTTTTCATTTTCAATTCTTTCATTTTTATTAGTTTTAATTATCCTATTAAGGCTGTATTCATTCTTTGGTGCTAATCTTATATTAAACTTTTTGAAAATTTTTTGAAATTTATAGTGTTTCGATGGATGGTAAGTGAATTTCTTGAATTTTATTTTTTCTGTTTCTTTTATAAGTGTGCTTTCATTTATTAATTTTTGTCTTTTAAATTTATTTATTTTCTTGTGTACCATATTTTCTTCATAACCATTATCTATTGCAACATTAATTATGTGTTCTTTTTCTTTTTCATAGTTTTCTTTGTTCATAGGTGTATTTACCAATCTATGTGTCAAACTATTGAATATTACCTCTTTGTGAGCAAAGTGGTTGAATCCTGAAGCTTTAATATAGTTGTCAATATGTGTATTCTTTCTATAAATTCCAAATTCTATCTTGTTTTCTTCATTTCTTCTTAAAGTGAGATCTAAAAATGGGATTTGATCTCACTTTATAAGAAATTATGAAATTAATAATAAAAACATTGAAAAAAGCCGTACTGGCATTTATAATGTAATGTATAATTCCCAAATATGTCTTCTTAATAAAGAAGCCACCATTTGCAAAGATAGAAGCAAAGCTTCATAGCATTTGATGGGTGGGAATTACAATGTATATAGAGAAAGATTTGCATTTAGATCGATACTTGCTCAGGTAGCTTAGATGGTAGAGCACTTGATCTAGAGAACCAAGGGTCCCGGGTTCAAGTCCTGGTCTGAGCGTATAATTTTTCTCTTCAAATATGATTTATCCATCATTGAGATGTATGAAATTAATAATAAAAACATTGATGACATCAGATGTTTATGTAGTGTAAAGTGTGTTGTATGAGGGATGATGATGAAGAGAAGGGAGAAGGTGAAACCTGGTGCAGTCACATAGTTTACTACTGTTGAAAAGCACCAAAAGGGACTGCCAGGCTTAATATTTCCATCCGACAGGCAAATCACTATCAACAGTATTTTAATGGAGTTCTCTGTACAGTGAACAATTGTCTTGTATTTTATATCATTATGGCAGTCAGTTTATTGTATAGCTTGTTAAAAACTTTGAAATGTGTAAAATATGTTATTTTGGTGAAGATGATTTGATTTTGTGTTTATTACAGATCTTCCTGATTTTGTATAAAGAGCTGTACTATCGCCATCTGTATGCACGAGTTTCTGGTTGTCCAACTGTAGAGCAACGTGCTGGTTCTTACTCCAACTACTGTGAATTGTTCAACATATTACTCAGTAAGTAAATTTGTGTTGCTTTTCACTTCAATGTATCACATTTGGACAAGACTACAACAAGTTCATAATGCTTGTGCACGTTATATGAGGCACTTAGAATACAAGTAGTGTAAGTCCAAAAAAAATTTATTTTTAGATTAGGGTCTTGTTATACTCTCCGTATAGTACTTTTTCAGAACACTAGTGAATGAAGTCCATAGTTGAATTGTACGTCTTCATTTGGCAGCACTTTACATGACCACTGAATCAGATGTTTATTACTTCCTAAAATAAATCATTAGATGTTTATTAACCCTCTTAGAGCCAGGCCTGACTGCGTGTGCTAGGAGTTTAAACGCCAAAGCCGTCACGGCCGGCTTTAAAGTTCCAGCATTTAAATTGCCAGAAACGATTTGATCGGCCGTCTAAATTTTGCATAGTTTAACTAATTTTTTGGCATCCTATAGTAAAGGAATGCAACTTGCGTGTTAGGGGAATCTTTCGACCTTTCTTTAATATATTTATGAGGGTGTTTTGGCTTTCACTAGGGTAGTTTTACAAGTTAAAAACAAGCTCCTTCAGTTAGTTGCAGATGTTAAGTGTAGATTTTTAAGTCGCAATGGCAAGCGGTTCTAGTGAAATTTTTAAAGCTGGTGTAGATGGCGAAAATTGAATTTAGTATTTTGATCAATGTGAAGTTTATTCCGATGGATTATTTTCCGCGGGTGACAGTGATGATTTAGACTCTGATAGTAGTGACGGAACTCCAGACACACCCCCGAATCACCACATATGAAAAAAAAAAAAAAAAAAAAAAGCATTTACACGCTTCTAATGGAGCTTCCTCGGTTCAATTTGATATACAGGTAAATGAAGATAGTGGTAATGTTACCTGTGATGGCGATGAAAACGATATTGAAAATTTCAGAGAAATATTTCCTACCGAACCTGACCCAAATCCTGAGCCTCCTTTCATATTCATGGAATTGCCTGGACCAAAACATACGCCTCCTCCTGATTCCTCTCCAATATCTTATTTCAGATTGAAAGGTTATTTATTATTAATGCGAGATTTATTATTAAGGCTTCAAAATGCATTGTAATATATGTTTCTCTATTAGGCTAAATTTAGTGATAGGTTTATACTTTTTTCATTAGTGTTGGTGTTAATTTTAGTGTCTAGAAAACATTAGTGTTAATTAACAGTTACTAAAAATAAAGATTGAGTTATTCAGCAACAAGTCTTCTTTCCAGAAAGTTTAGGTGAGTACCATAAGAATAATTATTATATTTAATTAACTCATAGATATTTTTCCTTCTCTCTCTCCCCCTCTCTCTCTCTTTTTTTTTTGCTAATCGTATTCGATGTAGATTCGATGTTTTATGTGATTTCGTAATAGAATGAATGCACTTCGTTATAGTATTTTTTTTACCGTTGTAATATCAATTTTAAAACAACTTGTTTAAGTTAAAAGTATTAAAAAATATTTCACCGTGCACAAATATCATGTTTAGTTAAATGTATTAATAGTACTTCACAATAATTAAAGACAATATTTTCATTAATCGATTGTGTTCTATGTATGGGCACTTCAAGCATTCAATAAGGTTTCACATTATAATTCGTTATTATACTTCGTGTTTATTATTTGCAAATATTCAGAGTCGTGCTCTTTTCAGCCAAAAAAGGCGTGGCAATTCACAGTAATACTAAGCTAGGCGGATCGCTGGCAGCCAACAGCTGACCGCAACTAGCCGACAGGTTCGTCACTCGGCACTTTAATGAGGGTTAATGTGCAGAAACACCTTAGTGACGCAAGTCCACACTCCCTGTTTATTTATGTTCTATCAACCACGAACTCATTATGGATAGAAAGAGAGACTTCAGAAGACAATGAAGGTACCATTACATGTTTGATTTTATGCCGTATCAATAACATGGTTACAAATTTGGAGTAAATAATGTTTTTATGTACACTTAGCGACAAAAAGAATGAGCCGCTTCAAAAAGCAGAGTCCCTGTTACGGCCCATTGTGCATGCTTGAAAAGCTAAAGCTGTGATTCACGAGGTAACGTACTGTTAAATGTTTTAAATACGCTTTATTTGGTTTTAATCGTCTTAAATAGTTAAAGGATAGAGAAGGAGACATGTTTCTAGATATATTTAATTAATGTTGGGAAGTAAACATTATGAGGTATAATCATTAAAATTCATCGGAGAACATATTGTTTAAACAACTCACCTCATAGGATTCATGCTTCCATGATATCGCGATTTCAAACATTATCATGTTTATCGTCAGCCATAACTCAGTCGGAGTTATGGCTGACGATGAACATGATTATGTTTGAAATCGCGATATCATGGAAGCATGAATCCTATGAGGTGAGTTGTTTAAACAATATGTTCTCCGTTGAATTTTAATGTTTCTAGATATTTACAAGTGTTCAACAAATACAATATTACTCAAATTGCAACATATCAAATACAGTTAAACTCTCGTTCATAGTGCAAATGTTCAAGACAACATATATTTAGACAACTAGTATCCGACGTTTGAGTAGCGTAGATCGTTAAACCACTTCCAGAGAGATGAAAGCCAGGGTTTGAATCCTTCAACGATGTTTTTTTTATTCTTTTTTTTTTTTTGCAAAATACATCCAAGTGCTATAACATTTAATTCCTGCCATGTAATCTATGTCCACTTCACGCTATATTAAGTAATATTCTTGCCTTCGTAAACTCTATAACACTATTTAGCTACCGGTATAAATTTATTTGTGTGTACAGTACCACATTTTAATAATGCTATACATGTATGTAATAAAAGATAATATAGCTTCATATATTTGTTTATTTATTTATTATGTATTAGTGAGGAAAAAGTTTCACCCTTCAATTAAAATATTTAGTTTATAGATGTCAAGTCCAGCATAATAATAGCCCATAGATGATGGACAATTATAAAAACATATTATTAATATTATTATTATTAATTTTATTGTCCATCACCCATAATAATAATAATAATAATAATGGGATGTATCAAAGGATGTGAAGAATGTAATTAACTGGGGATCGAAATTAACGTAAAATATAGGATTGTAAAAGGCAGATCAGTAATAACAATGTTAAATGGCGTTTTGTGTGATAAGGTTTGTTGCGCCATGGAGTTTATAATAAATTTTTAATAAAAACGTGTGGCTATTCTTTGCCACCTGTGATTGATCAATTGGAGAACAAGTGGCTGCTAGCATCATGTTGGCCAATCTGATAATACATGTAATCAATGGTAAAGAGAAACATTTTTGGCTGAACCAGGAATCGAACCCCAAACCTTTAGCTTTCTGTGCTAACACTCTGACCACTGAGCTAATTCAGGCTTCTATTCCCATCTAAGCGTAAATCCTTCATCTTACTTTCTTGGTCCCACATTCATATGCAATGAATCATCATTCACAGATACACAATGAATGGCTTCTTCATTAAGAAGACATGAAGGGACTCCACACAGCTATAGCATTATTTAACAAATTAATATTGAGAAGCTAAAGCTATTACTATAAAATAAGTAAATTAATGAATACAATTAAATTATTGCAATCAATGGTAAAGGGAAAAATTTTTGCCTGAACTGGGAATTGAACCCCAAACCTTTAGCTCTGACCACTGAGCTAATTCAGGCTTCATTTCAATCCAAGCATAAATCCTTCCTTTACCTTCCTCTCTTGATCCCACATTCATATGCAATGAATCATCATTCACAAATACACAATGAATGGCTTCTACATTAAGAAAAAAATTTTTCTTAATGCTTTACATACATTTAATAAATGAGTGTAAACATTTTGCAACAAATTCTACATTTTATTTAAGAAAAAAAAGGCTTGGAAAAAGATGGAGCGCTGTGCCAACTCTTGGACCAGTGTGGGTTAGATCACGCACTTCATAATAACAAATTCTTTATTTTTTTCCAGGACTCTGATTTTTCTCTTTTCTTTCCTGCCACATAGGGAACACAAATTGGCATGAATGGAACATGTTTCATGTAACCATTTGGAACATGAGATTTATTTAATGCAATCTGCATTTTATGAATAATGATAACTAACTGCATGGTGTGACAGACCTAGAAGGTCCTTGGCCTTACCAGCTGGATGTTGGCCTCACATCCACATGTATTAGTCATGGGGAGAATTATCATCCAGCTAGTATATGGGTGACATGTAGTCAGCATGTTGGGTTCCTAGCCATTATAGCTGGTTTTATCAATCTGAGGCCACTACTTATTGTAGATACCTAAATTCCTCACAAGGCATTTATCTCATACTGGCCAAAATTACATGAGAAAATGTATTTTCAGAATATGTTATGGGCGTATTCTGTGTAATAATTGTTTAATAGTCTATGTATAACATTAACTATGATTTGAGGGAAGTAGATTATACAGGGAATGATTGGAAAGCATTAGCTCAGGATAGGGATGTATGGAGAGCGTATGTCCATGCGGCCATGAACCTATGGGTTCGATAGTGCCAGTGAGTAAGTAAGTAAGTATCAGATTAATCATGTTAATAAAACAAATAATATTTAATAAACATTAATGATTGTATGTAAGATTGGCACATTTAATTTAATTATAAAATTAATTTAATTTAAATATAAAATTAATTTACATTGTTTAATTCTCATTTCATATTTGAAATATAGTTTAATATAGTGTTTTTAAACTGAAATTGATTTAGACCCTACATATAAATTTCTTTAATAATAATTTTCAACTAAAATTAAATATTTTTGCATTAATGTATTTTTATATAATTTTGATCCAACGTTTCGTTCAGGCACAAAACATACAGAAAATAGAAACAGTCTGAGATAGAGCGGAAAGTGTCTGGATGACAATCCCTTCCAGTGCGCGAACTTAACCCTGTTTGCACAAATATTTTTGTGATGAATTGTTTAGATATTGAAATTTTTGTAAGAGGGCAATGAACTCTGGTATTATGGACAAGAACAAGTTACTCTGTATGTAGAATAGACAATTCTCTACCTAACAGTATTCAATCCCTTAGAAACTTAAGGAAAAATAACCCTATACAAATTGTTTCATTTACTAAAATTATGTCTTCTCACAAAAAAATGTTCTTCTTCTTTCTGTTGGTGATACAGCCACTAAAATTTCACAAGTGAGCCTTCTCTGTTGACTCCATAAGCACGAATAGCAAGAACCGACATTTTTCTGTGAATACAGGGTAAATCATGAAGTGTGCGTGAACTGTCCTGCTGCACATTCTCTATCCCCTGTACCCTATATAATTCTCTTTATTGCCAGAAATAGATAGCCATTGCTACCGGTGCTATCTGGAGGCTTCTAATTCAAGAAGACATTTTTTAATTAGGAATCACGTAACTTTTATAGCAGTGAAGCAAAGTCAGTGTTAGTTTGGGCAAGTTAGGATGAGAAAATGAACGAGTTAATTTACACCAGATTAATTTGGCATTCATATTATTTTAAAATAGTTTAATAATTAAAAAATGTTGTCTGTTCATTCTTACCTCTTAGAAAATTCAGTCTGTAATCGCTGACGATGGGGCTAAGAAGCTGTGAAACATATGTTCGACAAAAACAACTCTAAGAGGTAAGAATGAACAGACAAAATGTTTTATTATTCACTTGTTTATTAGAGGGTTTTTGTGATAAATTGGATACACTGTCTGAGCAATGACTAATACTTATTTTATATTGTAAATATGGTGATTTTAGGGTACTTTGAGCTCAACTTCTCCTTCATTTTAATGCATTTCTCACATTCTTTTTGGGAAAAAATCATTGTATATATTTCTCCCATTTAATTATTCACATACTGCAACAATAAATTGTGTCATAAATTAACGAGTCTTTTTTTACATCTTATCTCTCTCACTTTCTGCTGACATTATGACTACAGAATTTTCGTTGGAATCTCATTCAGTGACATTGCCATCTGGTGTTGATTTGATGAACTTAGAGATCAAGTCCCGTTCATCAGGAATTTAAAAATTCATGGATCTAAATTTGTTCATCTGAATATATATCTTCTCCCAAACTGTCAATTCTAAAGATTTTTCCAAACATTTTTATATTTATCAAATTAGTTGTAGAGACTGCAATAAAGTATACATAGAAAGTAATTACTTAAACAATTGGAAAAACCGAAGGAACTCACAATTTGGTAAAAAAATTTACATATGCAAGAATAAAAACACAACTATGAATTACTTAAACAATTGGAAAAACCGAAGGAATTCACAATTTGGGAAAAAATTTACAAATGCAAGAATAAAAACACAACTATGAATTTTGAAATACCCGGTCATAAGGAGAGGGGATTGATTTGGAAGTTTGTCGGTCAGCCATCAAATGGTGCGGAGGTCAGTCTGCCGGATAGAAGGTCGTTGGACATCAGTTGTGAACGTAATACAGCATTGAGAATGTCACAAATAAAGTGAAGAAACTCGAGTCTGCGCAGGAGTTAAGAAGTATGATGTGAGTGAAGAAACAACTAAACAAAATGACTAATTAATTTATTAATTAAGAACCTCATAATGTTATTTCCCATATTTAACTATGAATAAATTGTGTAATAAATAAGTTTGGTCTGTATTGTTCTTACCTCATATAGTTGTTTCTTTTAGACATATGTTTCAAAGCATGTTTGCTCTGTGTTCAGTTGGTACAGACTGATAGAGAAAAATCAGTCTATACCAACTGAAGATGGAGCAACATGCTTTGGAACATATGTCTAAAAGGAACAACCATATGAGGTAAGAAGAATACAGACCAAACTTATTTATTAACCCTTTAGGTGTCATGAGCTGATTAGATCGGCTCTGGTGCTCCTGTCCATTACCTGCCAGACAATGTACTTAAACTACTTGCAAAGCCGATCACATCGGCGGATGCGATTTAAATCTCTGACACAAGAGATTTGTCCAGTGGCATGCAGAGGGTTAAGTAAAACCTCATAATTAAAATTCATCGGAGAACATATTGTTTAAACAACTCACCTCATAGGATTCATGCTTCCATGATATCGCGATTTCAAACATAATCATGTTCATCGTCAGCCATAACTCCGACTGATGAAATTCTTCGGCCGTCAACTATTCTATTGTCGCCATCTTCAGTGCTGCCATCTATGGTTGAATTTATGAACTTCGAAATCAATGTAATTTCGTTAGGGATATCAAAATTCATTGATCTATTTTTGTTTTTCTGAATGTATATTTTTCCCAAACTGTCAATTCTAAAGGTTTCTCTACTTGTTTTAAAAGTTTAGCTTCTCTTCCAATTTTATGATGTTCTAATAAACTATGTGCAGCAATTGCAGATTTTTCAATTTCACAATTTTAATATTTCTGAAATGTTCTTTTGTCCGAATTTCCAAATTCCTTTTGTTTTTTCCTATATAAACTTTATTGCAATCTTCACAATTTATTTGATAAATTCCAGATTTCTTACTGTCTGGAACATTGACTTTTTTATTGGTACTTAGAAGATTACCCAGACTAAATTTATTTATTGGTGCCAAAGAAATGTTGTATTTGTCAAAAATTTTTTGGAATTTCCTATGCATTTCAGGATGGTAAGTAATTTTCTTGTATTTTTTCTTTTCTTTGCAATTTTGTAGAGTAGTATATTCATTAAGTCTTTTATTGTGTTTGAATTTCTTCAACTTATTTATAATTAATTCTTTATCAAAACCATTTAATCTAGCAGTGTTTAAGATATGTTTAAACTCTTTATTGAAATTTTCTTCGTTTAATGGTACCTTTGTCAATCTGTAAATTAAGCTATTGAATATTGCATGCTTATGAGCAATGAGTCGGAGTTATGGCTGACGATGAACATGATTATGTTTGAAATCGCGATATCATGGAAGCATGAATCCTATGAGGTGAGTTGTTTAAACAATATGTTCTCCGATGAATTTTAATGATTATACCTCATAATCATATTTAAAGAGAAAAATTATACGCTCAGACCGGGACTTGAACCCGGGACCCTTGGTTTTCTAGTCCAAGTTCTCTACCATTTGAGCTACCTGAGCAAGTACCCGGGTTCAAGTCCCGGTCTGAGCGTATAATTTTTCTCTTTAAATATGATTTATCCATCATTGAGATGTATGAAATTAATAATAAAAACATACCTCATAATGTTTACTTCCCAACATTAATTAATATAAAACCTCATAATGTTACTTCCTATTGTATTTTCAAATAAATTCTGTATTTTTTTGTTTCTTTATTTGAATTTATATAGGTGGCATGGTGGAATAGAATATCCAATTATATTTTGCATTTTACAGATTCAGAATCACCAGTTCCATTGGAATTACCAGACCAGTGGTTGTGGGGAGCTTGTGGACGAGTTTGTGTATCAATTCCAGTCGTATTCCCAGTACAGATCACGACTCCAGACAAAAAATTCTGGAGAACTTGAAAAACTCTCTGAGTTAAAGATGTGGAATATATTTGGTGTTTTGAATGTGCTTCATTCTCTGGTTGAGAAATCCAACATAAAGAGACAATTGGAGGTAAGTTGGCACATAAAGTAATCTTTGGGATCTGATTTCATGTTGGGGTTTAAGCAAACCAGTAATTGATACAAGATTCTTTGAGTTTTTGGCTATTGTAATGCATTTATGTACATGTTTCTAAAATTCATTATGAAACACCATTAAGGTTATTGTGTAAAAGTTTGAAATAATAAAACATGTAGGCTTATCTGAGATATTTTAGATTAGAAGTTTTTATAGGAAAATTCCTCTTTGCGACCGTAACAGGCCACACAGCCTAATACTTGCATGGATGATGATGATGATGACAAAGTTTTTATATTAAGTTAACCACTTCTCACTGAAAGACAAATTATATTTAGAGTTTTCATTCACATTGAAAGTTTTATTATGCAATTCAAAAAAGCTTGATTTAAGTTTAATTAATTTTGCAAATACTTAATTGAAAATATAAGGTATTTTAAATATAATTACTTTTTTTATTTACTGTAGATATAATGGATGTTATTGTAGCTGTTTGTACTGTGCATGATAATAGTTAATTATTTTAAAAGCTTATTTTATTTTTGTACCTTAAGAAAAAAATTTATGCCTAAACTGGGATTTGAACCCAAGGTCTCTGGTTTTATACACCAACACTCTACCACTGATCTACTTAAGCATTACAATTTAAATGGAAAAATTTCCCTTGCTATATAATCTCTGCCCGTCCGAGGCAATGAACTGTCATTGTGGACCAACAGACAGGACTCTTTAGCTGTGACAGAAGCAACCTGGCTAGAGATGTAAACCTCAAACAAAAATCCTGACCCTCCAGATTGGGTGTTACGTGACTAGGTTGGTGTTCCGTCCTTGTTAAACAATTCTTTACTCTTAAGCCTCATTATATAGGGAAGCCTGACGGATTTAATGGACGTGACCATGCCAAATTTAAGGATGAAAGTCCTGGACTATAAAGAAAAAAATAGCCATATTCATGTGTCAGAAATGAATTTTTTATCAGTATTATGATATACAAAATTACATAAAATCAAAAATAAAGAAATTAGAAATAAGTTGTTAATAAATAGAATCTTCTTGGTGATAATAAAAAAAAGTATTACAGATCAATAAAATCCATCACCAAACTAAAATATTAAAATAGTCTATATTTTTCGATAGTGAGGTTATCATTTTGAGGACTAGTTATTTTAATAGTCTTGATAATGATAGCCTCAAAACATGTTAACTATTTAGTTTGGTGATTTGGGTTTTATTGATAATGTGTAATACATAGAAATACTTTGTCCAAAATAACTATGTCAATTCTGGAAAGTGTTAATTTAAAATATAACATCAAAACATAAAAATAAGTTAAATATATTTCTAATAAATATAAAATATCAACTTTTATAAGATTCATGATGTGTTCCATTGAGGTATTATTCAAAATTAAAATATAAAATTATGGAATATTCACCTGAAAGGTCTGTCTCCTCAACTTAATTAATTATTTAACTGTAGCGCTTTTGGGACTTGTCTCATCATCGGTAGGATGGACCAGTTTTGAATCCTGCCGATGATGGGACAAGTCCCGAAAGCACTACAGTTAAATAATTAATTAAGTTGAGGAGACGGACCTTTCAGGTGAATATTCCATAATTTTATATTTTAATATAAAATATATGAATATAGACATAAATGGAAGGAACATTTGGAAAGAATGGACGATAGAGTACTGAAAATAATTCTGTCATATAAACCAAGAGGATGACGAGATCCTGGATGACCAAGATTGAGATGGAATGAGTCCAGAATGGGGCTTTCGAACCAAGCCATAAAAGGAAGAAGAAATTTGTGTGGCTAATACTAGAGGGAAAGCATATACAAGGATTCTAATGGTCATCTCATCAGTTGGTTTTCGATTTAAAAATTAAGGAAAATGTCCTTCAAAAGATGCTCTAGGAGAGAGAGAGGAGAGGTGTAAATGATCAATTTAGTTTTCTGTGAGTATGGTACTTAGAAATTGAATGATTTCAGGTGTACGCTAGCGGAGGAGATCCTGATTCAGTAGCTGGTGACTTTGGTCGTCACTCTCTGTACAAGATGCTTGGATACTTCAGTTTGGTGGGACTTCTCAGAGTTCATTCTCTGTTTGGAGATTATTATCTAGCCATCAAAGTGTTGGAAAATATTGAGCTCAACAAGAAGGTAAAACATATTTTATATTTTAAATTAAACTCCATGGTGCGGCAGGTCTAGAAGACCCTTAGTTTATCAACCGGCTGCTGGTCTCACATCCACATGTGTTAATCACGGAGGTGGATTATCATGCAATCAGTATGGAGGCGCATGTGATCAGGAAGTTAGGTTCCCCAATTGTTATACCTGGTTTTCTCAACCTAGAGTGCTACTTGTTGTAGCTACCCAAATTCCTCATGATGCTGGATCATGTACTGGCCTAAATTCCATGAGAAATTTCTGTCCCATATGGGGACTCGAATCATCATTAGTTCCATAGCTCTGCACCAAGGCATAATGCCTTTAGCTGCTCAGCTACCAGAAGGATAACACTTCATAACCCAAGCCCAGATTTCCATGCTCTATCAAATCCTAAAACATGTATGCATTCATGCACTATTGTATAATGAAACACTCGCAACGAATTAAATTAATATTAAGAAGTTAAAGCTGTTACTATGATTGAAATAAGTAAATTAATGTAAACAACTAAATTATTGTAATCAATGGTAAAGAGAATTTTTTTTTTCTGAACCGGGAATCGAATCCCTAACCTTCAGCTTTCCGTGCTGATGCTCTGACCACTGAGCTAATTCAGGCTTCATTCCCATCCAAGCATAAACCCTCCCTTTACCTTATTCTCTTGGTCCCACAATCAAATGCAATGAATGATCATTCACAAATACATATTAAGAAGACATGAAGGAACTCCACATAGCTATAGCATTATTTATGACTTCTTAATATTAATTTAATAAATAATGCCCAAGCTGAGCAAAACATTTCTTCCACTTACTTGTGTTTTGCACTCTTTTAACTTTACTATCTAACCTCTCTTGGTTAATTCTTGTTTTTTTGACCCCGACGCTATTAGGGCATCCAAGGGCTAGGGAGTCTTTCCTATCTTCCATTTCTTCTTTCCTTTATTTTCTTTTCTTCTCCAGAAAAGCCTGACTAGAGGCTATAAGATGGCAGCCCCATCACTGGTCTTGCCTTCCTTTGGCCAGCAACCAATCGAAGGGACTATTATTATGCTTTCAAATCTTATACGAGAATTTCCTGGAAGTTGGAGGGAAAATTTTCTATAGAATCGTAACAGGCCTTGGCCTAATACTTGGAAGGAAGAAGAAGAAGATAAATAATGCTATAGCTGTGTGGAGTCCTTCATGTCTTCTTAATGTATAAGCCATTCATTGTGTATTTGTGAATGATGATTCATTGATATTTCATTTTAGGAAGTTATATTTTGAGGTTATTTTAATTATATTATTTTTGGTCTGGACATCTTACCTCAATATTAATGTTGATTTGTTCTTGGACATGTTTCAAAACAATTCTGTTTTATCGTCAGCTTTCCCAGACTGGTTTTATTTATGTTGCACCACCTGGATGTCGATGTCAGCTCCATCCTGTGGTTGGCCAAAGAACCTCCAAACAAGGTCACCCTCCATTAGAATATCAAAATTCATAACTCTGTTTCTGTTCTTCTGAATATAAATGTTTTCCCAAATAGTCAGCTCTTTTGTATTTTCTAACTGTTTTAATAATTTAGTGTCTGAATTTATATTATGTTTTTCAGACCAAACATGAGCAGCAACTGCAGATTTTTCCATTTCTCCATTTTTAATATTTCTTATGTGTTCTTTGGTTCTAATTTTTAGGTTTCTTTTTGTTTTCCCTATATATATCTTTTCACAACCCATGCATTCAATTTGATATATTCCTGACTTTTTATTTTTATCAGTTTTTTTCATTTTTGTTGGTTTTTATTAGTTTATTTAAACTGTAGTTATTTTTTGGTGCTTCTGAAATATATTTTGAAATTTATTATGTACCCAGGGGTGATATGTGAATTTCCTGCTGCTAATTTATTTAAAAGATTAGCGGACATTAAATTCATCAACCAATGTCTAAAATTAGAATTGGTTCCCATGTTCATTAGAAAAACCGTCAAGCATAACAATAACAGCAAACAACAACAAATTTTGGAGAACAAATTACTAAAACTAGAAAAGAATAAACACTTTGAAATAATCAGTAATCTGGATATTGAAATTTATTTGTTACATATCAAATTGTCTAAAATATTAGGAAACATCATGTGGGAAAACCTAGAAAATAAATTTTTCACTTTTTTGAACATAACCATGAAAAAGAAAATTGAGAAACAAAAGACCAAGATAAATAATTTGTTAACTAAATCAAAGGAAAAGAAGAATACATAAAATAAAATCAAACATCAGAATAAAACCAGAAATGAAGAAAAATCATCCACCAGAAATTATGTTAAAAATTTTTCAAAGGCAACTTTTAACCTAAAAGAGACAAAATTGTTAGAAAACGGTCTAAAACAGCAATAGATTATTCCAATAGAATAGAAGAATACATAGTGGACATTGAAAATTCAATAGAAGGGTTAGTTACAGAAGAAAAAACAATCATCAGAAAAAAATGTGAAGAAATTTTGAATAAAATAAAGAATACAAATAAAAACCCAGTTTGTAAGGAAAATTTAAAAACACTCAAAGAAATAAATAACAAAAATGTTGTATATACAAAATCAGATAAGGGTAACCAAATTATAATTCTGGACAAAGAAGATTATCAAAATAGAATGGAAGAACTTTTGAAAGAAAAAGAGTATGAAAAAATTAAGAATGACCCCCTACCAAAAACCATAAAAAAAAGTGGAAACTGTTTTAAAAATGTTAAAATTCTATCCAAGAAAGAAAAATTTCAATTAAAAGTAAGAAACCCTAATATACATGGACTTCCAAAAATTCACAAACCTGGAAACAAAATGAGGCCAATAATTAACAATATTGGATCACCAACCTACAAAATTTCGAAATGGCTGAATAATCAATTTAAATGAATTAATAATTTTGAAAGTCTGCAGATTGAAAATTCATTGGAATTAGTTAAGAAATTAGAAAAAGTGGAAATTGAACCCACAGATAGGTTGGTTTCGTTTGATGTAGTTTCACTATTCACAAATGTACCGAAACAAAAAACTTTGGAGATATTGAACAATTGGTTAAGAAAAAACAACATAGACAGAGAGATCAAAGAAGATTATTTGCAATTAACTGAGTTATGCATTGACCAAATGTTTTTTACATTCAATGGGAATTTCTATAGACAAAATCAGGGCTCTCAATGGGAAACCCATTATCACCTTTCCTGGCAAATTTATTTATGAGCGATTTTGAATGTAAAATCACTAAAGCACATCCCACAATGTTTAAATTTTGGAGTAGATATGTTGATGATATAATTTGTATTGTTAAAGAAAAACATGTAGAAGATTCCCTAAAACTATTAAATTTACAGAGTACAAACATTAAATTCACCAAAGAAATAGAAGACAATAAACAAATACCTTTTTTGGATCTTAAATTGGTCAGAAACGAAGAAAAAAGAAAAATTGAATTCAGGATTCATAGGAAAGAAACTCATACGGAAAATTTTATAAAATCAACAGGGTTCAATCCAATTGGACATAAATTAGCAGCATTTAATAGTTTAACTCATAGATTGGTAAACTTACCCTTAAATGAAGAAGATTTCAAACATGAGAAAAAACACATAATCAAAGTAGCAAGAGAAAATGGGTTTGATGAAAAAATGGTACATAAAAGGATAGAAAAGTATAAAAAACAAAGAATGATAAACAGAAGTAATCTTGAAAAAGAAGAACCACCTATGAAAAAATATAGGAAATTCACATATCACCCCTGGGTACATAATAAATTTCAAAATATATTTGAGAATAATTAAATGAATCGTGATTTTTTCTTACCTCATACATCTATGTTTCTTTTAACACAGCACTGCAGTATTGGCGACACTTTGTCGTCATCGTCAGCTGTTTTCAGCTGGTTGTGAAAACAGCTGACGATGACGACAAAGTGTCGCCGATACTGCAGTGCTGTGTTAAAAGAAACATAGATGTATGAGGTAAGAAAAAATCACGATTCATTTAATTATTATTAATTGAACCTCATAATGTTAAAAATTCCCAAATTTAATATATAAATATATTTGAGAAGTTTAATATTAAATTAGCACCAAAAAATAACTACAGTTTAAATAAACTAATAAAAACCAACAAAAATGAAAAAACTGATAAAAATAAAAAGTCAGGAATATATCAAATTGAATGCATGGGTTGTGAAAAGATATATATAGGGAAAACAAAAAGAAACCTAAAAATTAGAACCAAAGAACACATAAGAAATATTAAAAATGGAGAAATTGAAAAATCTGCAGTTGCTGCTCATGTTTGGTCTGAAAAACATAATATAAATTCAGACACTAAATTATTAAAACAGTTAGAAAATACAAAAGAGCTGACTATTTGGGAACAAATTTATATTCAGAAGAACAGAAACAGAGTTATGAATTTATGCCTGAACCGGGAATCGAACCCCGAAACTTCAGCTTTCCGTGCTGATGCTCTAACCATTGAGCTAATCCAGGCTTCCTTCCCATCCAAGCATAAATCCTTCCTTTACCTTACTGTCTTGGTCCCACATTCAAATGCTATGAATCATCATTCACAAATACACAATGAATGGCTTCTACCTGAAGAAGACATGAAGGGACTCCACATAGCTATAGCATTATTTATTAAATTAATATTAAGAAGCTAAAGCTGTTACTATGATTGAAATAAGTATATTAAAGTACACTACTAAATTATTGTAATCAAATGGTAAAGAGAAAAATTTATGCCTGAACCGGGAATCGAACCCCGAACCTTCAGCTTTCCGTGCTGATGCTCTAACCATTGAGCTAATCCAGGCTTCCTTCCCATCCAAGCATAAATCCTTCCTTTACCTTACTGTCTTGGTCCCACATTCAAATGCTATGAATCATCATTCACAAATACACAATGAATGGCTTCTACCTGAAGAAGACATGAAGGGACTCCACATAGCTATAGCATTATTTATTAAATTAATATTAAGAAGCTAAAGCTGTTACTATGATTGAAATAAGTATATTAAAGTACACTACTAAATTATTGTAATCAAATGGTAAAGAGAAAAATTTATGCCTGAACCGGGAATCGAACCCCGAACCTTCAGCTTTCCGTGCTGATGCTGTAAGGTAAAGGAAGGATTTATGCTTGGATGGGAAGGAAGCCTGGATTAGCTCAATGGTTAGAGCATCAGCACGGAAAGCTGAAGGTTCGGGGTTCGATTCCCGGTTCAGGCATAAATTTTTCTCTTTACCATTTGATTACAATAATTTAGTAGTGTACTTTAATATACTTATTTCAATCATAGTAACAGCTTTAGCTTCTTAATATTAATTTAATAAATAATGCTATAGCTATGTGGAGTCCCTTCATGTCTTCTTCAGGTAGAAGCCATTCATTGTGTATTTGTGAATGATGATTCATAGCATTTGAATGTGGGACCAAGACAGTAAGGTAAAGGAAGGATTTATGCTTGGATGGGAAGGAAGCCTGGATTAGCTCAATGGTTAGAGCATCAGCACGGAAAGCTGAAGGTTCGGGGTTCGATTCCCGGTTCAGGCATAAATTTTTTCTCTTTACCATTTGATTACAATAATTTAGTAGTGTACTTTAATATACTTATTTCAATCATAGTAACAGCTTTAGCTTCTTAATATTAATTTAATAAATAATGCTATAGCTATGTGGAGTCCCTTCATGTCTTCTTCAGGTAGAAGCCATTCATTGTGTATTTGTGAATGATGATTCATAGCATTTGAATGTGGGACCAAGACAGTAAGGTAAAGGAAGGATTTATGCTTGGATGGGAAGGAAGCCTGGATTAGCTCAATGGTTAGAGCATCAGCACGGAAAGCTGAAGGTTCGGGGTTCGATTCCCGGTTCAGGCATAAATTTTTCTCTTTACCATTTGATTACAATAATTTAGTAGTGTACTTTAATATACTTATTTCAATCATAGTAACAGCTTTAGCTTCTTAATATTAATTTAAGAGTTATGAATTTTGATATTCCAATGGACAGTGACCTTGTTTGGAGGTTCTTTGGCCAACCACAGGATGGAGCTGACATCGACATCCAGGTTGTGCAACATAATGCAACATAAATAAAACCAGTCTGGGAAAGCTGACGATAAAACAGAATTGTTTTGAAACATGTCCAAGAACAAATCAACATTAATATTGAGGTAAGATGTCCAGACCAAAAATAATATAATTAATATAATGATTCATTGAATTTGATTGTGGACCAAGAGAATAAGGTAAAGGGAGGGTTTATGCTTGGATGGGAATGAAGCCTGAATTAGCTCAGTGGTCAAAGCATCAGCAAGGAAAGCTGAAGGTTCGGGATTCGATTCCCAGCTCAGGCAAAAGGTCCCGGGTTCGGGTCTCGGTCTAGGCAAAAAATGTTCTCTTCAAATATAAAAAATTTTCTCTTTACCATTGATTACAATAATTTAGTTGTGTACATTAGTTTACTTATTTTAATCATAGTAACAGCTTTAGCATCTTAATATTATTTTAATAAATAGTTTAGTTGCTTACTATATTTTGTCCGCCTAAGAAAGACACTTCAGGAAAATAAATGGGCGGGTAATGCAAGAAACACGTGACTGCTGCAGTTACTGCGATTCATTCAAGACCAAAACACAGTTGAGTGGAAGCGAAAAAATAGATCATGTACTCGATTAATATAATTACGTATTTAAAGCAATTTATGTTAACTATAGCTGATCAGAATACAGTATATACCTACTACATATTTCTTCAAAGATTGGAGACTAACTAAAAATTCGCATTTGTTTGAAACTGAACGATTCTTGAGAGGAAGTTCAATGTCAGTTACAAATATGGCAGCTGTAGGGTAGTTTATGTTATATTTGAAGAGAAACTTGGTGATAAAATGTGTGATCAAAATTATTAGAAACACAAAGGGAAATTGTTAAAGAATGATGAAAAACGGTGTTAAATGTATTTTGTAAGTTTATAGAGCATAATATTGGCACTGTAGACCTAGTGAACGATATATTTAAATTAACTGCAGAATATACTGGTGTGTCGGAGAGTAGTATTGTACATATTCGCAGGGAATTAAAAGAAACTGGTAATATCAAAACCCCAACAAAAAGAGGAAAAGACCTAAACCTGCTTTAAGAGTGGTGGACAATTTTGTGAAGTGCACAGTTCATTACAAGGTGCATAGGTTTTTTTATTTTATTACTGTAAGTACAGTTATTTTAATTTAAATGTTTGATTTGTATTAATTTGTTTAATATTATCAATTATAATTTAATTAATTTTCGACATACCATTGTAAATGTTATTACAACCTGCAACATTAAAAATTTAAAAAAATGTTGTGTATTAATTTATCGGCTTGTAACAAACAGCTGACAGAGTTCGCCTGCACTCTAACATGTGCTGCGCGGAGCAATACATTCGGAAGTTAAATGTCAAAGTGTATTTCTTACTAAATTAATATTGGGAAGCTAAAGCTATTACTATGATAGAAATAAGTAAATTAATAAACACAATTAAATTATTGTAAATCAATGGTAAAGAGAAATTTTTTTTTTCAAAAATTTTTCTCTTTACCATTGATTTACAATAATTTAATTGTGTTTATTAATTTACTTATTTCTATCATAGTAATAGCTTTAGATTCCCAATATTAATTTAATAAATAATGCTATAGCTCTGTGGAGTCCCTTCATGTCTTCTTCAGGTAGAAGCCATTCATTGTGTATTTGTGAATGATGATTCATTGCAATTGAATGTGGGGCAGTAGAGTAAAGGTAATGGAAGGATTCTTGCTTGGATGGGAATGAAGCCTGGATTAGCTCGGTGGTCTGAGCATTAGCACGGAAAGCTAAAGGTTCGGGGTTCGATTCCCGGTTCAGGCAAAAATTTTTCTCTTTACCATTGATTTACAATAATTTAATTGTGTATTTCTTACATTGGACAGATAATAGGTATCTCTGAATGCATGTAACTCATGAGATCTGTAGGGAAATAAGCATGACTAAATCAGACCAGTTAAGAATCCTCTAAGAGGAAGCTGGGGCCTGATTTCTGCTGTAAGATGTGTAGAATGGAGGGTGAATAATTCAGTGAATTAATTTTTAATAATTCTAATTTTTTTTTTCAGAGTCAGTATTCTCATGTACCAGCTTGTCAGATTTCTACATCTTACTATGTTGGTTTTGCTTATATGATGATGAGACGGTACTCTGATGCAATTAGAACATTTAGTTCCATTCTGTTGTACATCCAGCGAACTAAACAGCTGTTTCAGAGTCGCACGTACCAGAATGATCAGGTGAGGCAACAGAAAATTATTTTTGTATTGATTTGCTTTAAATGTATTGATTATAAAGGGAGATATAATAACATTATGTGGAATTACTGTTTTAGGAATCAACACTATGAGCTATAAAATATATGTAGGTAAGAAATAACACTATGAGGTTTATCTTAATTAAATTTAAAAAATTTTAGAAAAGAAAACTCTGATATTAGAAAAAAATTAAAACATTATGCCACAATAAGTAAAATAGACATGGAACTTTACTTCCTGCATTTAAAATTAACAAAAAATTTAGGCCAAACAGCTTGAGAAAATTTAGAGAAAAAATTTCTACAATCAACTTAACTTTACCATGTAGAGGAAAATAGATACACAAAAGAAGAAAATAGATAATTTAAAACCGAAATTAAGTAAAGTGAAGAACAGTAAAAACCCAAAAAATAAAACCACTAATTTAAGGGGGGGAAAATAAATAGAGTAGAATGTAATTAACCTATCATCAGAAAACTTCACAAAAGAGGAAATATCTTTGGACAAAAGTTAAAAAAAAAAACTCAAATATAACTATAATAATAAGTAGAAATGCGCACACACCGTGCATGGAGGTAATTACATTACTTGTCCTTACTATACGCTGCGATTGACTTCTGTCTCTTCTTACATTTTATAATGTGATATCTGTCACAAAATTCTAGACACAATATGCACACACACTTGTCATTTGGTTCGTGGAAGGTCTTGTGGTGGAAGCCATGGATTGCCAATCTTGTCGTCACGTGTCACATTTCATGATTAGCTTCCATCCAGGTCCTATCTTGCATTGCACACATTGCATAGAACTCATCCGGTAAGCTGTTTTTCTTCTTGTACAGGTCTTGTAGGAGCTTTTTGAAGGCGTCATCCGCTGGGAGAATTATCTTGCATCTTAGTTCTTCTATCAACAATGTCTCCCTGGTGAGCTCATACACTAGCCTCGATCTTGCGTTCTGTGGTACTCCTAGAGCTCTCTTCAGATATCTAGCTTTCACCCGCTCTATTTCTTCCAACTGATTGTACGTGAGGTACTCTCCCACTGTTTCTAGGCCATATGTCAGGACGGGTAGTATCTTTAACCGGAACAGGTCCATAGCTGTGCTGATCGATATAACTATAAGGTATAGTTTATTTAAGTGAAATTTATCACCTCATCTCATATTCTTTATCTTCTTGGATTAGTTTTAGATCCTTCTTTGGTTCCATCATCAGTATTTTGACGATTGTAGTTATGCCATCCTGAAGAGCTGCCTCTTGTTCCCTCTGTTGGTACATTGAAGAACCTCGAAATCAAATAATTTTCCCTGGGAATTTCAAACTTCATTAATTTCTCCTTTCTGTTTTTTTAATGTAGATTTTTTTCCCCAAACCATGAGTTCTTTAGGTTTTTCTATTTGTTACCGCTGTGGTCTTGAGGTAGCGTGCTGCCTTGTCACGCAGTGGGCCCGGGTTCGATCCCCGGTCGGGGCAGTTTTTTCTGGGTGAGGTTTTTATTGGGGTTTTTCCTCACCTGTAAGACAAATGTCAGGAAAACTTTAAGGCCCAAACGGTCCCCGAAATCATATGATCATCATCATCATCATCACCACCACCACCATCATCCTTCACTGGTGTGGAAAGCAGCGGGAAGCTACCACACCTACAGAATTCCCTAGTAAAGCTGCAAGCATAGAATGAAAATGCTATGATTGCAGTGAAGGACCTGCCTTCAGGCAGAATTACTATGGATGGATTATAAATTATGAAATTATTAAGACAAATAGAAAAACCTAAAAAACTCATGGTTTGGGAAAAATTTTACATTAAAAAAAATGGAAAGGAGAAATTAATGAACTTTGAAATTCCTGGGGGAAAAAAGATTTGATTTTAAGGTTCTTCACTCTACAAACAGAGGCTGCAAGAGATGGCTCTTCAGGACAACATAACAACTGTCATGAAAATACTGGTGATGGAACTGAAGGAGGATCTGAAACTAGTCTAAGAAGAAGAAGATAGGTGAGGTGATCAAATTTTACTTAAAGAAATGGTGTACTATGACACACATTGAATACTGGATCTTTCATAATTACATACTTTCTGCAAAAAGAAATCAACCCTTAAATTTGAAATAGTGTATATGAGTTAATGTTATATTATTGTTCCTCAAGTATTGCTCTATGTCCTGAAAAAAAAAATCCAATCCACTATCTATGCCATCTCTGAACCAAGTAAGAAAACATTGACAGAATATGCCACATTTCTCTTTCTGCAGAAAGAACAAACAAAAATGTGTATATATTTAACTTTCAAAGGGAAAGAACACTATGAAGTTTATATTATTGATTTCGTACATCTCATTGATGGATAAATCATATTTAAAGAGAAAAATTATACGCTCAGACCGGGACTTGAACCCGGGACCCTTGGTTCTCTAGACCAAGTGCTCTACCAACTGAGCAAGTACCGATCTAAACGCAAATCTTTCTCTATATACATTGTAATTCCCATCCACCAAATGCTGTGAAGCCATGCTTCTATCTTGCAAATGGCGGCTCCTTTATTAAGAAGACATATTTGGGAATTATACATTACAGCCAGTACGGCTTTTTCCAAGTTTTTATTATTGATTTCGTACATCTCATTGATGGATAAATCATATTTGAAGAGAAAAATTATACGCTCAGACCGGGACTTGAACCCGGGACCCTTGGTTCTCTAGACCAAGTGCTCTACCAACTGAGCTACCTGAGCAAAGTACCGATCTAAACGCAAATCTTTCTCTATATACATTGTAATTCCCATCCACCAAATGCTGTGAAGCCATGCTTCTATCTTGCAAATGGCGGCTCCTTTATTAAGAAGACATATTTGGGAATTATACATTACAGCCAGTACGGCTTTTTCCAAGTTTTTATTATTGATTTCGTACATCTCATTGATGGATAAATCATATTTGAAGAGAAAAATTATACGCTCAGACCGGGACTTGAACCCGGGACCCTTGGTTCTCTAGACCAAGTGCTCTACCAACTGAGCTACCTGAGCAAGTACCGATCTAAACGCAAATCTTTCTCTATATACATTGTAATTCCCATCCACCAAATGCTGTGAAGCCATGCTTCTATCTTGCTAATGGCGGCTCCTTTATTAAGAAGACATATTTGGGAATTATACATTACAGCCAGTACGGCTTTTTCCAAGTTTTTATTATTGATTTCGTACATCTCATTGATGGATAAATCATATTTGAAGAGAAAAATTATACGCTCAGACCGGGACTTGAACCCGGGACCCTTGGTTCTCTAGCCCAAGTGCTCTACCAACTGAGCTACCTGAGCAAGTACCGATCTAAACGCAAATCTTTCTCTATATACATTGTAATTCCCATCCACCAAAGCCGTACTGGCTGTAATGTATAATTCCCAAATATGTCTTCTTAATAAAGGAGCCACCATTTGCAAGATAGAAGCATGGCTTCACAGCATTTGGTGGATGGGAATTACAATGTATATAGAGAAAGATTTGCGTTTAGATCGGTACTTGCTCAGGTAGCTCAGTTGGTAGAGCACTTGGTCTAGAGAACCAAGGGTCCCGGGTTCAAGTCCCGGTCTGAGCGTATAATTTTTCTCTTCAAATATGATTTATCCATCAATGAGATGTACGAAATCAATAATAAAAACTTGGAAAAAGCCGTACTGGCTGTAATGTATAATTCCCAAATATGTCTTCTTAATAAAGGAGCCGCCATTTGCAAGATAGAAGCATGGCTTCACAGCATTTGGTGGATGGGAATTACAATGTATATAGAGAAAGATTTGCATTTAGATCGGTACTTGCTCAGGTAGCTCAGTTGGTAGAGCACTTGGTCTAGAGAACCAAGGGTCCCGGGTTCAAGTCCCGGTCTGAGCGTATAATTTTTCTCTTCAAATATATGAAGTTTAATTTAATTCTTAAAAATGTGTATAATCTCAGAATAAAAAAATGTTTGAGTTACCATTTTTCTCATAAAATATAAGCTCTTATATATTTTGTTAGTTGAAATAATAAGTAAATTATTAATCTGTAATTGAGTTGAATAATAGTATATTACAATGCGAGGTTGGGAAATGGTTTTTACAGAAATGAGGAAATGATTAAAAACTGAGTGATAGCGAGGTTTTTAATTACAGAGATTTTCTAGAACACTTTGCAAATGTGTGGTTGTACTTTATTTTTTGCACAATGGTGTTTTCAAAATAATAAATAATAACATCTTTGTTGGAAATATTTGCGTTCATTATAAGCAACTAGTCCACTGCTGTGGTTTCGAGGTAACGTGCTGCCTTGTTATGCAGCGGGCCCAGTTTCGATTCCCGGTCGGGACAGGCTCCTGGATGAGGTTTTTTTTTTCAGTTTTTCTTCACCTGTAAGACAAATGTCAGGAAGCTTAGGGCCCAACGGTCCCCGAAAATCATCCAGCCAACATCATCATCCTTCACTGGTGTGGAGAGCAACAGGAAGCTACCACACCTATAATTATATTATTTTTAGTTGGACATCTTACCTCAATATTAATGTTGATTTGTTCTTGGACATGTTTCAAAACAATTCTTCAGCTTTCCCAGACTGGTTTTTATTTAATAATAATTAAATGAATCGTGATTTTTTTCTTACCTCATACATCTATGGTTTTATTTATGTTGCATTATGTTGCACAACCTGGATGTCGATGTCAGCTCCATCCTGTGGTTGGCCAAAGAACCTCCAAACAAGGCCACGCTCCATCGGAATATCAAAATTCATAACTCTGTTTCTGTTCTTCTGAATATAAATTTTTTCCCAAATAGTCAGCTCTTTTGTATTTTCTAACTGTTTTAATAATTTAGTGTCTGAATTTATATTATGTTTTTCAGACCAAACATGAGCAGCAACTGCAGATTTTTCAATTTCTCCATTTTTAAATATTTCTTATGTGTTCTTTGGTTCTAATTTTTAGGTTTCTTTTTGTTTTCCCTATATATATCTTTTCACAACCCATGCATTCAATTTGATATATTCCTGACTTTTTATTTTTATCAGTTTTTTCATTTTTGTTGGTTTTTATTAGTTTATTTAAACTGTAGTTATTTTTTGGTGCTAATTTAATATTAAACTTCTCAAATATATTTTGAAATTTATTATGTACCCAAGGGTGATATGTGAATTTCCTATATTTTTTCATAGGTGGTTCTTCTTTTTCAAGATTACTTCTGTTTATCATTCTTTGTTTTTTATACTTTTTTATCCTTTTATGTACCATTTTTTCATCAAACCCATTTTCTCTTGCTACTTTGATTATGTGTTTTTTCTCATGTTTGAAATCTTCTTCGTTTAAGGATAAGTTTACCAATCTATGAGTTAAACTATTAAATGCTGCTAATTTATGTCCAATTGGATTGAACCCTGTTGATTTTATAAAATTTTCCGTATGAGTTTCTTTCCTATGAATCCCGAATTCAATTTTACTTTTTTCTTCGTTTCTGACCAATTTAAGATCCAAAAAAGGTATTTGTTTATTGTCTTCTATTTCTTTGGTGAATTTAATGTTTGTACTCTGTAAATTTAATAGTTTTAGGGAATCTTCTACATGTTTTTCTTTAACAATACAAATTATATCATCGACATATCTACTCCAAAATTTAAACATTGTGGGATGTGCTTTAGTGATTTTACATTCAAAATCGCTCATAAATAAATTTGCCAGGAAAGGTGATAATGGGTTTCCCATTGAGAGCCCTGATTTTTGTCTATAGAAATTCCCATTGAATGTAAAAAAATTTGGTCAATGCATAACTCAGTTAATTGCAAATAATCTTCTTTGATCTCTCTGTCTATGTTGTTTTTTCTTAACCAATTGTTCAATATATCCAAATTTTTTTGTTTCGGTACATTTGTGAATAGTGAAACTACATCAAACGAAACCAACCTATCTGTGGGTTTAATTTCCACTTTTTCTAATTTCTTAACTAATTCCAATGAATGGGAAAGCTGACGATAAAACAGAATTGTTTTGAAACATGTCACTTCCTAAAATTAAATATTAATTACACCTATAATTCCCTAGTAAACCTGCAAAGCATAGCATGAAAATGCTATGATTGCAGTGAAAGACCTGCCCTCGGGCAGAATTACTTTGGGTGGATAAACAACTGACTAACATTAACAGTGTAGCCAATTATATTATTTTTAGTCTGATCATCTTACCTCAATATAAATTAAAATAACCTCAAAATATCACTTCCTAAAATTAAATATTAATTACAAAGTCTAGCCAATGTTTATATGGTAAATACTGAAAATAATTTAGTTGAGACTAGAGCAGGCCATAACATTAATCAGGGATAAAATGATGGCAAGTATGAATTTATTGTTTTTTATTGTTTCAAATAAAGTTCAGTTCATTTAAAATGCAATGATTTATTTCATATAATGTATATTAACACCACCTTTTGGATATATTTTTATATATACACGGTGATTACAAATGATTGGAGCGATTTCATGATTTTATTGTAGCGATCTTATTTGACATATCTTCACAGAACTTTAAAGTTATGTATAAAAACTCATAAGGTTTTTTTTTGTTTTCTCTCGCAGCCGTGTTTCAGCTTTAAACCGAGAGAGCGCAGCAGTTATCAAAGATGGCGACAGGCGAGGAGAAAGCATATGCTGTGCTTGAATTTCATTCAACTCAATCTGTGATAACTGTGCAACGACACTTCAGAACGAAGTTCGAGAAAGATGCACCGAGTGCCAACTCCATTCGGCGATGGTATGCGCAATTTAAAGCTACAGGATGCCTCTGTAAAAGGAAATCAACGGGTCGTCCTTCAGTGAGTGAAGAAAAGGTTGAGAGTGTGCGGATGAGTTTCACACGTAGCCCACAGAAATCAACACGAAAAGCGAGCAGAGAGCTGAACATTCCACAACCGACCGTTTGGAAGATCTTGCGGAAAAGATTGAAGCATAAACCTTACCACTTGCAATTTCTACAAGCCCTTACGCCCATTGACAAAGTGAGTCGGTTTGAATTTTGTACACAAATGCAGCAGTTTATGGATGAGGATGGTTTTTGTGAGAAACTTGTCTTCAGTGACGAAGCAACATTCTTTGTGAATGGCAAAGTGAACAAACACAATGTGCGAATCTGGGGCACAGAAAATCCCCGCGTTATTGTGCAGCACATTCGCGACTCCCCAAAAGTTAGTGTGTTCTGTGCGGTTTCTCAGTTCAAAGTTTATGGCCCTTTTTTCTTCTGCGAGCAGAACGTTACAGGACACGTGTACCTGGACATGCTGGAAAATTGGCTCATGCCGCAGCTGACGACCGACAGTGAGACCTTCATCTACCAGCAGGATGGTGCTCCACCACACTTCCATCACGATGTTCGTGAATTTTTAAACATGAGATTGCCAAACCGATGGATCGGTCGCAGTGGAGAGAATGATCAGAAATTGTTGTCATGGCCTCCACGCTCCCCCGATTTGACGCCGTGCGATTTTTTTGTTTGGGGGTATGTGAAAGATTCAGTGTTTGTGCCTCCTTTACCAGTAGACTTACCAGAACTGCGAGCTCGCATAATCAATGCCTTTGAACAAATTAATAGGGACATGTTACGTCGAGTATGGGACGAACTTGATTACAGACTTGATATCTGCAGAATCACCAAGGGGGAGCATATGGAGCACCTGTAACATCTCAAAAAAAACCTGGGAAGTTGCTCTATGTATCTGTAAAAGTTCGTGAAAATATGTCGAATACTACAGCTACCATAAAATCATGAAATCGCTCCAATCATTTGTAATCACCCTGTACATGTACGTAGTATACATAAAGGGCAGTGGTTTTACTTCCCCGCACTAGATAGGTAATTTGTAATATTACAGTATAGTTATTTAGTTATTTATAGGTTGGCAACCCCCAAATTTAGGAAATTGAACTTTCGATCATGGTTGTCATTGCTGTAAGTACAACAGAACGCACTATCGTGCACTATCTCACCTCATAAAATCCTGTGCTTTCATGATACCAGTTTCAAAAGCCTTTGCCTTTATCTTCAGTCAAACTCCAACTGTTAAAATTTTGCCTTTACAACTATTGTTACACGGAAAATCCAATAAACCTTTCTCTATCATACTTACATCTGCGAAAATGTACATTGCAACATATATAAATGTTGGTCATCATTTTTGGTCTCTTCTAGCTAGCATCTGTGAAGATTTATAAAAATTTTTTCAAAAATGTTTTCATGAGAACAACCTCAATAGCTTCATTCCTTTGGAATTCACTATAAAACCAAGTACAGATAATTCCAGCAATATAATTATAGTAAATTATAAGGAAATAGAACAAAAATTCAAATTTCATAAAAATTGTATGGGAAGTAACAGTATGAGTCTCGTAGATTGTAATGGGCTGGACATGTGGCATGAATGGAGAATGAAAGAGGGGCATGGAAACTGTTTGTAGGAAAACCAGAGATAAAGTGACCTGTTGGTAGGCCAAAATGAGATGGGACAATAACATTAAATGTGATTTGAGGGAGCTAATTTATACAGGAGATTATTAAAAATATTAGCTCAGAATTGGGATGTATGGAGAGATTTTATGTCTGCACAGATGTGAACTTATGTATTTAAGAAAAATTGTTTCCATCACTTCATATCCTTCTTCTTATTAGACCAGTTTCGGGACCTTATTTGGCTCTGTCCTCAGTACTTTTACAACTGTTATGTCGTCTTGAAGAGCCACCTCCGGCACACGCTCTGTTGGTACACTGAAGAATCTCCAAATCAAATCACTTTCCTCGAGAATTTTAAAATTCATTAATTTCTCCTTTTTGTTTTCTTGAATGTAGATTTTTTCCCAAACCGTGAGCTTTTTTTTTTTTCTGTTTGTTTAATTAATTTAGCTTTCCTTTTGATTTGATGTTTTTGTGACCATTGCATATTTTTCTATTTTCCCATTTTTGACATTCCTGAGATATTTTTTCACTCTAGTTTAAATTTAAAAAATAGTAAAAATTTGCAGTTGCTGCAAACATGGTAAAAAAACATCAAATTGAAAGATGGTTGGTTGGTATCTAATGTCGAGCACTTGATAATGAAATCATTCACTCTCTTGCACTCCAATATTTAGCAGAAAGGCTGGTCTCTTCTACAAAAGCTGGACAATGGAGGAGATGGTTTCTTTCCATATCTTCATTTAAATTGCAATAAAGGCATTTAGGTGAATCTGTTATGTCAAGTCTGTGTAGGTGTTTATTCAGGCAGTCATGTCCCGTTAGCGGCTGAATGTTGCTACTGCAGATTTTCTTTGTAATGTAGTAATGTCATAATGTAGATTTTCCCATTCCTTTCCAAATGTTTTGGTGGTGTATTCTTCTCTAAGTTTATTGATATATTTATTAGAGTGAAAGGAAACTGGAGTAGAAGTTGGGTTTGAAACAATTTTGCTACCCTTCTTAGCCAGAAAATCGGCTATTTTATAGCCTGTCACTCCACAATGGGCCGGAATCCATTGAAGTACAACTTTTTTATGTAGACGGGATAACTGTTTTATCATTTTGTGACATTCGATAATTTTGATGCTTTTGGGTGATGTGTCTCGTGTTATAGCAAGACTAGATTAATTAAACAAATAAAAAACCTAAAGAGCTCTCGGTTTGGAGGGAAAAGAAAAACAAAAATGAGAAATTAATGAATTTTGAAATTTCCGGGGAAAGTGATTTGATTTGGAGGTTCTTCAGTCTACCAACGAAGTGTGTGCCGATGACATAAAAATGCTTGTGAAAGTACTGAGAATGGAACCTAAGTAGGTCTTCTAATAAGAAGGATATAAGGTGAGGTGATACAATTTTCTTAAAATAAATAGTATTTCATAGTGTTAATTCCTAAAAAGTCAAGTGAATTGATGTGTTCCTTAGTGCAAGTGAGTTACTCATCATCATCATCATTCATGCAAGTATTATATTAGGCCGTGTGGCCTATTATGGTCTCAAAGAGGAATTTTGCAAAACGGTACAATATGCAAATCAATACAAAGAAAACTAAAGTGATGGCCTTTTGTGGGAAATACCCTATACCTAGAAAAGTTGTTTTGGATGATGAAGTTTTAGAACGAGTAAACAAATTTAATTATTTGGGTTATAATTTAACATTTCAAGATGAAGCTGATATATCAAAGAAAATCACAAATTTTACAAAAACAACGGGGATAATTAACAGTATAATGAAACCATCTTTAGTACAGAAGAACACAAGATTACGGCTTTATAAGGTTCTCGCAAGACCAGTATTAAGATATGGTGGTGAAGCATGGACAGTACGAAGAAGAGATGAAAGCAGAATAACAGCAAATGAGATGCAATTTATGCGCCGTACAGCAGGTTACACAAAGTGGGACCATAAAAGAAATGAGGAAATTATGGAAGAGTTTGATGTAGAAGCCATTCTTCACCATATACAAAACTAGCAGAACTGGAAAGCCCATCTTCAGCGAATGCCGTCTCATAGAATTCCAAAAGCCATACTTCGCTACTGCCCCCAAGGCAAAAGATTGCTGGGACGTCCAAAAAAGCACTGGATGAGTTAGTTAATATTATACAAAAATCCTAGCGTTACTCATGTTACTGGGAAGTAAAAAGGCAAACAGAAGAACTAGAATATGCTTGAGCATTAATAATCATCCAACCAACTTTTCCCTGACCCCTCCCAAGGATTGACTTTAAAATATCATATTTTTCTATTCCTAATTCAAAAGTATACAGTTTATAATAAACAAGGTACTTCATAATTTTCATATATTTAAAGGAAGTTATGCTATGAGGTTTATTTTAATTAATAAATTGAGTTAGATTTAACAACTCTATTAATTACCTCATAATATTTGTGTTTCATTTCACTTTTTTATATTCTGTCCATACCATCATCAGCTTGTCCAGATTGTTGATTTTTATTATTAATGAGTTGTATATTTTGACTCGCTTCATATTTCTTTAATACTGATGAATTTTATATTGGCAGCTCTTTTATTTCTGATTTCTTTTAATTTTAAATATCTTTTAATTTCAATCTTAGTCCCCAAAAAATTTACGTTAAATTCTTGAATTTTTGATACCGCCATCTTGTTAACAGTTATTACAGTTTGTTCTTATTTGTTTTCCTTACAACTTGAATAGTCAACTTTATTAAATATGTAGATTTCTTTAAATAAACAATTCATTAATAATAATTAGAAACCTCATAGTGTTATTTCCTACATATTTTCAATAATGTTGATTTTTATGTTGTTGGCCATGGATATTGACTCTCACTCCATTTTCTGGTTGACCAAAGAACTTCTAAATAATATCTTTTACCTGGGAATTTCAAAATTCATAATCCTATTCCTGGAAAAAAAGATTTGATTTACAAGTTCATCGGTTAACCAGAAGATGGGGTGAGAGTTGACATTCAGGGCTGACCACATAAAAATCAACAGTCTGAACAGCATATCAAAACATATCTAATGAAACACAAATATAATGAGGTAAGATGTACCAGATTCACTTTATTTATTAAGAAGAAACTCTTTATGTTACTTCCTATTGTAATTTATTAATATACAGTTTACTTTAGTTGAAGAGAAAAATTATACACTCAGACCAGGGTTTGAACCCAGGATCTTTGGCTTTCTAGACCACTGAGCTACCTGAGAAACTCCAATCTAAATGCAAATTTTTCTCTTATACATTGTTAATTCCCAAGCACCGAATGCTACGAGCATTTGCTTGATTACGTAAATGGTGGCTTCTTTAATAAAAAGACATTTATTGGGAATTTAAATGCTAATTTATAAAGCCAGTAGGGCTTCTTTCAATGTTTTTATTATTAATTTAACACTTCTCACTGAAGGACAAATTATATTTGAAGATAAAAATTATATGCTCAGACTGGGTTTGAACCCAGGACCTTTGGCTTTCTAGACCATGGTCTACCATTGAGCAACATGAGCTCTCCAATCTAAATGCAAATTTTTCTCTCATACATTGTTATTTCAGTTTATTATTAAAAATGTTTTTATGGGCATACTGAATTTTTAAAAATAAAATGGTGGAATGTATGTTGTAATTACAGATTAACAAACAGACAGAACAGATGTATAATTTGCTGGCAATGTGCTTGGTTCTTCATCCACAATGTGTTGATGAATCCATTCACCAAGTCCTACGAGAAAAGAATTACCATGAGAAGATATGCAAAATGCAGTGTGGAGAACTCAAAGTAAGTATTTGTGCCCTCCATTCCCCATTCCATCCTCAAAAAAAAGTCCATAAACGAAGGAAGTGTGTAAGCTAAGCAAATTTGTCAGCGAGTCCAAGTTAAGATCCAATTTTACTGCTTTACTTTCATTAACACTTATATTGGACAAACTTATGCCAACTTACGAATATATACATATTGGACTGCAGTGAAAACAAATCATACATAACCATAAGTTATTTCCTATAGCATATTGTTGTATATTGGCCATGGTGGACTAGTGGTTATGTTCCTCGTCTCTGGTCCCAAGGGTCATAGGTTCAAACCCGGTCAGGTTGATAGATTTTTTTTAGGGTGGAAAAATTCAACGAGCAAGTCTTCTGGGAGGGACTTTAAACCATGGGTCCTGAGTCTGAAGATCTTCAGGCTCGTAAAAGATCCTTAAGCTTGAATAAATAGGCCTCTAAGCAAAATTTAACGACCTTTTTTTATCCTAATATCTTAGTTGCCTACTAGATGTCTCAATGGGTTAGTGTGTTGACTCCATACCATTCATGACATCTTTAGGAAATAAGCATAACTATTATATAAGTTGAGTTTCCCATCATATTACCTTATATTTTGTTGTTTCTTGTAAGATACGTTTCATAGCATCTGCTTGCCTGTCAGTTGGTACAGACTGATGATCTTTAAGTTGTCGACTCCTGCTCCCTCTGTTTTGGTCCAAAGAATTATTAAATTTTTCTCTGCAGGAGGTAAGATGACTGTAGTCTCAACTTATTTATTAATATAATGTTATTTCCTATTGTAATTTCATAAGCATAACTACTTGGTCTAGTAACACCTAACAAAGGAGAAGCTAAGGCCCAACATTGGGCTGTTATGCCACTGTAGATAGATCTACATTTGTATTTTATTTCAATTGCTTATTTTAATAAAGTTTTATTTTAATAGGAATTTGAAGCTTGCTTTACAGCAGCATGCCCAAAATTCTTATCAGCCGTTCATCCACCTTTGGATGCAGCACCGGAGGACTATGTGAAAGAAGCTGTCAAACACCAGACTAATGTTTTTATGGATGAAGTGCGACAACAGATGATGTTGCCGACCATCAGAAGGTACACATATATTTTATTTACTTTTAATAGGGTAAGCTCATGTGAATCAAGACAAAAATAGAAAGTCTGTAATGCCTGTTTCAGTAGAACATATATATGTATTGTCATAATGAGCAGCAGCAATATAGCCCGGTTCGAGCCCCGCCTTCCCTCAGAACATTTTTCAGGCATCTCTCGATTCTCAGATCCTCCATAATTACATTCATCCAACGCAGTCTCGGTCATCTCACATTCCTTTCTTCCTTCATATTTACTTTCCATTATTTTCTTGGGTATCTAAGGGTCGCATGTTTGGACGCATTAGACAGTAAAATGCCTTCTCTGCTGAGCAAGTTGTATGCTAATACGATTTTGCTTACTCAGAAATCTGTTCATGCGATAATAATTGGTTAAATTTGTAAGCTACCTGCGGAGGTAGCTTAAATGAGCAACTCAAATTAAAATCCCGAAGGGAACCGAACGGGAACCGATGGTAATCGATGTACTTTGCTGCTTTATCCAACATTTATCCAAGATGTCGGACCTTGAAGACTTCGATCATGTTTTCGGTATACACGGAGAAGAGGAATTTGATAGAGTCTACCAAAGAATTCAACTGGAAGAACAGGAGAATCGGCGTAATATTGCGTGTCGCAGACGTGTTTGTATACGGTATTATTTGCGGGATGCAAGCATAAATGCATTCCTCTATAGCAGACGAAAATAACGGAAGTGGTTTTATCGCTGAGAATTCTGGGTAATTCGTTGCCAATATTACGAAAACGTCGACTCTCGTGCATGACCGATAAGTCGGCCGTTAATTCGTTCTCAGCAATTGCTCACGGTGAATCAGCTCACTAGTGATTGGAAGTAATTTGAGTAGAGAGTAATGTTCTAACATACGACCCTAAATGTTTCATTCTTTGTAGATGCCATCACTGCCTTGAAACTGTAATTGATATTCACTAATATTCAAAGGAAGTGACAGTTTGAGGTTTATTTTAATTAATAAATTGAATTAGACTTTACGACTCACCTCATAATTGTAGATATTCTTGAAGACTAGTTTCAATACACTGCATATCATTCTCAATGGTAGATGGAATTAAGAATGGTATGTAGTGTTTCAAAACTATTTTTCAAGAACATCTACAATTATCAGGTGAGTCATAAAGTCTAACTCAATTTATTATTAGTATTATTATTTAGTCAGGTTACAATGTTTTCACATCTTTTGACAGCCAAACACCAATACAATACAATCAGTCACATAACATAACGTCGGCTTTCGGATGAAAGGAGAATTAACTGTATAAGTAGAAAGAAATCTGACGTTCCTATTGGAAGTTCGAATGGTGTAAAGGTTACCGCACTGACATACTGAGTCAGAGGTCTAGGGTTTCGACTCCCGGTTCGAACATAATTTTCTCTCTTAAATGAAAACTATATCCAATTCTGGAAAATGTTAATTTAAAATATAATATAAAAAATAAAAACAAATTAATTATATATGGCTCAAATTGCTGTGAACCAATATGCTCAGTCTATCCATTGATCTTTTCTTAGCTGCCTGCTCTCCATTGCTTCCCAGATACTCTTCATCCATGTTGTCTGTGGTCTTCCTTTCTTCCGTCGTCTTGATGGAATCCATTCATAAGCCAACCTTAGTAACCTATGATTAAATTAAAATGTTTCATACCTCTTGTCATATCCAGTCTTCTAAAGTAGATCACGATTTCAAAGCCGTTGCATCTTCATCTTCAGTACTTTATTGTCGACTGATGCTATGTCGATCAGAAGAACTACTTCCCTCTGTTAGTAACCTCTCTTCAGCCATTCTTATTAAATGTCCATATGAGTTTATCTTGTTGAGATATCTTCGATAATATTATTTTGAATTCCAATTCTTTGTCTTATTGTATTATTTGATATTCTGTCTCTTTGGGATATTTTTGCTGACCATCTGATGAAATCCATTTCCATAGCCAACAGCTTCTTTTTGAAAACATTCTTAAGTTGCCAAGTTTCTGAACCATATAAAACTATGCTGACAATTGATTTATAAATTTGATTTTTGTTTCTTTTTTTATTTGTTTGTCCCATAATATAGAATTAAGAGCTGATATAGGATTTTTGCCTTTCTTTATACGTTCTCTAATTTTTTGCATCTGTTCTTCCATAATTTGGTATATGCCATAGCATAGATGGTTAAGGCAATATGCTACAAACCGGAAGGTCAAGGGGTTAAGTCCTGGTGGGTCAGGATTTTTAAACTGACCCAAACCTTCTTGTGGCCAAATGACTCTGAGGTTGACTCAGCCTCTAACAAAAATGAGTACCAGTAGCTTGTTCTTGGGTTAAAGACGGCCGTCACACAGGGCTGACAAACCAGCTGACATCAAGTGCTGATTATCTAGAAAAAGTGGGAGCCTTAACCTCCTGCTACCCCAAGGGTCTCGTATGGCCTGTCATGGGATCACTTTACCTTTACCTTCCATCATTTATAACTGTAACTCCAGATATTTGTATTTATTTTAATCACTCCCTTATTTTCAATAATGTTAAAAATCAATGTTTCAATTGATTGATAATGAAAAAAGTAATCTGAATTCTATAAAAGTTGAAATATGGTCGAAAAATTCCAAGAATTCATCTAGTACCCGCATTCCTAGTTGCTTATTATTAAAATCCCATTAGATGGCAAGCGAACTGGACTGTATTGTCCAGCGCTTTGTGTCATCGGTACAGTACGTAGACCTATTCTGTGACAGGCACCCATCTGTCACTCATAGCCCAAAAAACTGAGAATAATGCATGTACCCTCCCTTACTTTTACAGTACAGAAATACATGTACACATTAGGGTTATAACTTTTTGGACTTTTGTGAAATAAAATATTTCCTATGCAATAGATGGATGAACTTTTACTTAAAACTACTAAAAAAGGCCTTCATTTCACTGAGCATCAAGAAAAGGTATCCCACAAATATATTTATATATCAATATTCAATATTGATTTGGGGGTGACCTTTTCTTGAAGCTCAGTGAAATGAAGGCCTTTTTCAATGGTTTTAAGCAAAAGTTCACCCATTCATTGCACAGGAAATATTTTATATTTCACAAAAGTCCAAAAAGTTATAACCCTAGTATACATACAGTACAGTTCAGTCAGTACAAATCTATTAAATGACTCGATTCACAATGTCGAAACATGGAGTGTACACCAGTTTAACATTAGCAAAAAAAGTTGGAGTGCTCTTGTGTCAATCTACTAGGACTACACATTTTATGACAAAATATTGAAATTAAAAGATGAGTTACAGAGCATGTTAATTGCAGTATTTGCATGAAATAAATTTATTTATGTGTACAGTACTATGTAAAATAAAGTGGCTTTTGTTATATTAATATTTTATTCGTTTTTAAACACCTTAATGATGGACAAATTATTACCTGGGTTCAAACCCCAGTCTAGGCGTATATTTTTTTTTTCAAATATAATTTGTCTTTTGTTAATTTGAAGTTTCGATAATTCAAATTTTTAAAATTTCCCCCTTGAGTTTGAATTAAAAAGTGTTCACTGTAACTAGATTTTTCAAAATTAAATTTTAATCCACAGTTTTCATACTCTTCATTGAGTTTTTTGCTCATGTGTCATATCTTCATATTCATGAGCTATTAGAATTTGGTCATCAGCAAAATGCAATTTCTCAACTCTATTAATTTTAATTGATGTAAATCACATCCAGAGAATTATACAATGTCGGAGCTCAGAGTTATATCTAATATGCCATTTTGAAGTAATTTGAGAAGTAATGTTTAAATAAAAATATTGAATTAATTTTATGCATTTTTTGTGTGCATATCTTGATGACTTTTAGTCATAAAAATCCTATCCTTGAATTGTGACGATGTCTTCTAAAATAATTATGAAAACTTGAATGGTTTATTTTAGGAAGTAACATTTTGAGATTCTCTTAATCAAGTTTTTGTGAGAATGGGAACATCTTACCTCAAATTAATGTTGGTTCATTTTGAACATGTTTCGATATAATCCTAGTCAGCTTAATGGGGAAATTGAAAAATCTGCAGTTGCTGCTCATGTTTGGTCCGAAAAACACAATATAAATTCAAACACTAAATTATATTGAAACAATTAGAAAATGGAAAAGAACTCACCATTTGGGAAAAAAATCTACATTCAGAAGAACAAAAATAGAGTCATGAATTTTGAAATTCCTGCTGAACATGACCTAGTTTGGAGGTTCTTCGGCCAGCCGAAGGAGGGTGCTGATATCGACATCCAGGGTCTACAACATAAAACTCAACAGTCTGGGCAACCTGACGATGATATAGAGGATTATATTGAAACATGTTCAAAATGAATCAACATTAATTTGAGGTAAGATGTTTCCCATTCTCTCAAAAACTTGATGAAAACTTGAGTTTGTGTTATTTTAATTACAGCTACTTGAAACTGTATACAACATTGCCATTATCAAAGCTGGCCACATTCATGGCATCTGCACCAAGTCCATCTCCGAGTCAAGATGAAGTAATGAATTGGAACTTGGAATCAGGAATTCAAGCTTTAATAATCCATCTTCTGTGTTTTAAACATAAGATGAAGAATGTTGTTTGGACTAAAGGAACTTCTGGACTTGAAGGAAAATTCCAATCTGGATCAGAGGTAAACATCATTGTTATAATTTTTTATATCAGTTATCTTGACAGTGACATGTCTGCAAGTGTAGAGATTATTCTAAGATCATTTCAGATGTCTTCATTTCCTTTATAATCCCACTTAGTAAAGCCAGCCAGCTGTTTAGCGCATGAATCTCATTTCACTGTACTAAGTTCCAGTTATACTGTAAACAAACTTGCATAAGGCACTTCACCAACACCGTTTATTGGGTGAAATGTCATCAATAGAAATATTGTTCTTAGGCAACATCACATTTTACGGGAAATAAGGCTGAATACAAGGTAAGATGGTATCAATAATTAGAAACTTCCACATATTTATTTATGAGAATAAATCATATATGGGCCTACCTACTCAGACATTTATGCTTTTTCCATTACTGTATTTACGTATGTATAGGCCATGTGCTTGTATTAGCTGCATCCAAGTTTTGCGGTAATAAATTGGGGAAAAAAAATATTTTGTCTTATATTTTTGCTAAGAAGCAGTGCAAAAGACAGAAGTAGGCCTACACAATTTTTAAATCTGGCAATGTTGTAAATTCCAAAGCTTTTTTTTTGCTGGCTATGTAACGGTACATTCGGGCTGTGGCTCAATCATTAACACAAGGGTAAAAGGGATGGTCAGTTGGTAGGTACGGTATCATTGTCATTTCTGTTCACTGTGTGTAAACATGGGTTGGTGCAGAACAAGTTATAGCTCCAAATTCAGGCTACAAGTGGTGCTATATGCAGCAGAACACAGAAATAGGACAGCAGGAAGAAAAAAAAATTCTCTTCAAATATAATTTATCCTTCAGTGAGAAGTATTAAATTAATAATAAAAACATCAATAGAAGCCCTACTGGCTTTATAAAGTAGTGTTAAATTCCCAATTAATGTCTTCTTAACTAAGAGGCCGCCATATGCTAAGATAGAAGCAAAGGTTTCAAGCATTTGGCACGAGGGAATTACAATGTATAAAGAGAAAAATTTGCGTCTAGATCGCAACTCGCCTCGGTAGCTCAGTTGGTAGAGCATTTGGTCCGGAAAGCCGAAGGTCCCGGGTTCTAGTCTTGGTCTAGGCAAAAAAAATTTTCTCTTCAAATATAGCAGGAAGAAAGTTTGATGTGAACGAAACAAATGTGTGACTGTGGATCCAAACAAAATATGCACTTGGAAACACATCACAATATCGACAATCTTTCCATGGAAGGAAAGCGAAATATCCTCAGTTAGAAAGAGTTCTTCTGGATTATGTATGGAAAACAAGGGCAGATGGATTTTCTGTATCGTCAAAAAAATACAATTCGAAGGCCTTAAGGCAGGGTGCCCACTGGAACGACAAGCGACAGCAACAAGACACAGATTTGTTGCTTTGCTTGTTGCTAGCATGTATGTTTCTTTATAACCTGTAATATCGAATTGCAAGAAGCCCATTCGTCTGATACGACAGCAACTTGACATCAACTGTTTGTGTTGTGTCGCTGAAAGTGCTGCATGCTCCACTTTTTGTTGCGTCTGTTGTGAGTTGCTTGTATACAAGTGTGAAGATGAGAGACGTTCCTGATTTCAATATAACATTTGTTGAACTTATTAAAGAATATCCTTGTCTTTATGATAGTACATTGAACCAATACAGTAACAGAAATGTTCAAGATCAGGCATGGCATAGGATTGCCAAGGAATTGTCGGAATCTGGTAAATAATGAATATTGTATTATTAAAAATAAAAACTCATTAAAATTAACAATTGAATTTCCGAACATTTTTTAATGACATGATAATTTATTTTCAGTCAAGCCCACAATTCACAAAATAGATTACAATAACAGCTCAATTATGAAAATATTAAAGTACCAAAGAACACATAAGAAATATTAAAAATGGAGAAATGGAAAAATCTGCAGTTGCTGCTCATGTTTGGTCTGAAAAACATAATATAAATTCAGACACTAAATTATTAAAACAGTTAGAAAATACAAAAGAGCTGACTATTTGGGAAAAAATTTATATTCAGAAGAACAGAAACAGAGTTATGAATTTTGATATTCCGATGGAGGGTGACCTTGTTTGGAGGTTCTTTGGCCAACCACAGGATGGAGCTGACATCGACATCCAGGTGGTGCTACATAAATAAAACCAGTCTGGGAAAGCTGACGATAAAACAGAATTGTTTTGAAACATGTCCAAGAACAAATCAACATTAATATTGAGGTAAGATGTCCAGACCAAAAATAATATAATTAAAATAACCTCAAAATGTAACTTCCTAAAATTAAATATATTAAAGTATTTTTAACTTATGTCGAACTCTTTACACACTTGCCCGCAATATATAAATAAATAAATAAATGTAAAAGTAACATGTGAATTTCCAAACAAATGATCGTAGGAAAGCAACTGTGACGTTGCATACTAATTTATGTAATTTGAGAATTTGCAAATATGCAAACAGTAATTTTAGACTCCTTCATTTGTCTATATTATTATTTTTTTTGTCTAATGCCACCGGGTTGTCTCTTATGACATTTGTGGCTTTCTTCCCTGGCTTTGGCAGAATTATAATCCATTTCTTAGGTTGGGGCACCTGGAAGGCAGAGTTACGTTATCCCGATGATATGATGGGTGATAAATGATAATGAAGCACCAGGAGAGTTCTTAACCTGAATTCTAGACCATGGGCAACCACAGGAATAATCCCCTTTATGAAAAATTCCTAAGGCTTGACCGGGAATCGAACCCGGTACCTCATGAACTGTAGTCAGAAACGCTGACCACTAGCCCATGAAGCTGGTCATTTTCTTTATTAATTTTTTTAATTTAAATAACTTCATAAATAAATTACTTTCTTTTTTTCTGACATCTTATATTTCTTCCAATTGTTATTTAATACATATTTAATTCTTTGAACACATTAAAAGCACCACTTTCTTCTACATTAGCAAGCCAAAAAGTATGTACCCAGAATTGCCTTTTACGTCTTCTGTTGTAATAATTGATATTAGCTAAATAAACTAGATCGAGAACATCCTCGTCCTCCGACGACATGTTGTATCAGTCCAGTGAGCGTCAGGTCACTTTGCTGTCATAGTCGGTGTTGGATCAGTGTATTTGTTGTATCACTATCATATCACGATTATCTTAGTGGGCGCCTGGCCTAAGATAGCCAAGAATATGGAAATCCTGTGCAATGAATTTAAGGCAAGTTACGGCTGGGCAAGGCTATTTATGACACGTCATGACCTTGTAATTCGGCAGGATACATCAATAATGCAGAAACTTCCTCATATGTACCAATTATCTAGTTATTTAATGTATAAGCCGCACCCTAATTTTGAAACTTAATTTTAGGTAAAAAAAATGTGGCCTATACACGCGTAAATATGGTATGTTGTTAGATATCCTTTATTTACAATTTTATTATGAGCAGAATATCCTGACTCACCTGTAAATTCTGCTGTTATTTTCACATCCTCAATGGCTAATGTAGGGTATTTTTCATTACATTGTTTAAAAACATTAAAAGTAATTTGTTTTTCTCCGATTTTCAAATGGTTTATTTTCCAATGTTTTATTATTATACAGAAGCAGTCATATTAAACAACTGAAGTTCCAATGTATTCTTCATTGCACATGTGTAAGAATAAAGTAATGCTTATTTTGTAATTATATTTAATATTTGAAGGAAGTAATGCTATGAGGCTTCTTTTAATATTATGAGTTGGGGTTTTAGACTCACCTCATATTTTTTTATATTTCTTGCAGACTAGTTTCTTCACACTTGTGTAATATTGTCAATGTCTCTCAACTGCCGAATTTGCAGTTGTTGATCCCGTAGTGTTGATTTCCGCTCCCTCTGTTGGTTGTCCGATGAACTTCCAAATTTTTTTCGTTTTCCCCAGGAATTTCAAAATTCATAGTTTTCTTCTTATTTTTTGTGTATATAAATTTTCTCCCAAATTGTGAGTTATATTTGATTTATCTAACTGTTTTAGTAATTTGGCCTTAGTTTCTATTCTGTTTTTCTGACTATGCATGTGCAGCTATTGCACACTTTTCTATTTCCATATTTTTAACATTTCTAAGGTGTTTTTTCAATCTTGTATTTAAACACCTTTTTGTTTTTTGTATGTAAAAATTGAAAAGATTGTGAAAAAATATATATAGGAAAAACAAAAAAAGGAATTTTGAATACAAGATTGAAAGAACACCTTAGAAATGTTAGAAATGGGAAAATAGATAAGTGTGCAATAACTGCACATGCATGGTCAGAAAAACATAGAATAGAAACTAAGGCCAAATTACTGAAACAAGTAGATAAATCTAAGGAACTCACAACTTGGGAGAAAATTTACATATAACGGAATAAGAAGAAAACGATGAATTTTGAAATTTTCGGGGAAAAAGAAAAAAAATAGATTTGGAAGTTCATTGGTCAGCCAACAGAGGGAGTGGAAATCAACTACAGGATCGACAATTGCAAATTCGGCAGTTGGGAGGCATTGACAATATCACAAAAGTGTGAAGAAACTAGTCTGCTTCTTCTTCATTACATGTATCCAGTCATAGCTGATGACACGAATCCATTGCATACTTATGCTGGAAGTTGCAATGGGGCTGCATTTGAACACTTATGTGGGCATTCAAGATGAGTGTCCACGAGGTTAAAAGAAAGAGATATAGGAAACACAGACATGAACCCTTCGGCCTCGAATACTCTAATACCATCAGGGTTGAAGAAAACAAGAGGTCAGGCAAGGGAGACTGGATAGGAAAGTAAAAAGAGGGATCTGGTACTAGAAAGGAAGAAATACCAGATCGGTTAAAGATAAAAGTAAGGAGCAAAACACAAGTAAGTGGAAGCAATGTTTTGCTCAGCTTGGGCACCTTGTGGTTGCCATCCACATATCTCCTAGATGGGGACTCCTGAGGATGAAACTAGTCTGCAAGAAATATAAAAATAAATGAGGTGAATCTAATAATAATTGGAAATATATTTTTAAAATTGAGTTTGTATATTTTTAACATTCTTACCTCATATGCTTGTTTAGTCTGACATATGTTTCAGGGCTGTTGCTCCATCTTCAGTGTTGCACAAACTGATTTTTTCTTTTCTTCAAGTTGTCGGCCCTGGATGTGTGTTCCAAAGAACTTGGTAATGAGGCTCCTTTCTCCGGGAATTTCAGGTTCATAATTTTCTCCTTGTTCTTCAGATTTTTTCCCATATCGTGAGTTCATTAAATTATTAAAAAGTTAGAAAATACCAATGAACTCATGATATGGAAAAAAAATCTATATACAGAAGAACAAGGAGAAAATTATGAACTTTGAAATTCCCGGAGAAAGGAGCCTCATTACCAAGTTCCTTGGAACACAGATCCAGTGCCGACAACTTGAAGAAAAGAAAAAATCAGTTTGTGCAATGCTGAAACATATGTCTAACTAAATAAGCATATGATGTAAGAATGTTAAAAAAATACAAACTCAATTATTAAATTAAACCTCATAATGTTACTTCCTAATGATTTTAAAATATATATTTTAAAATTCTCCTATGTAACTTATATAGACATGTGCTACATAATACATATTTGTTTTACTTTCTCTATTTCGAGTGTTTTCTTACATGCTTAAAGGTAAAATCATTATTCAACCAATGACAATGTAGTTTTTCGTCTGTTTTGTTTACATTACAACTGGAACTTAGCTCAGAAGAGGTATAGGAGTGATTCTATATATCTCCATTACAACAATCCAGATCTAACCATTATAACAATAAAATTAGTAAAGTCAACTGCAGAAGATCTAGCAGGTTATTTTATTATTATTATTATTATTATTATTATTATTATTATTATAACTAACTCACTAGCACTATCAAACCCATAGGTTCATGGCTGCATGGGCATAAGCTCTCCATATATCCCTATCTCGATTTAATGTTTTCCAATCATTCCCTAATTATTATATTTTTTATTATTATTATTATTATTATTATTAGTTTATTATAATTAATGGAGTCAGGCATAACTTTGCAGAAATTCACAATATACAAAATATGACCAGCCTCATGGGCTAATGGTCAGCGTTTCTGACTACAGTTCATGAGGTCCTGAGATCGATTCCCGATCAAACCATTGGAATTTTTCCTTAAAGGGAATTATTCCTGTGGAATCTAGGTTAAGAACTCTTCTGGCACTTCATTATCTTTTATCACCTATCATATCATCGGGGTAACATAAATCATATTTCAGATGTATGAAATGAATAATAGGATATCCCTGAAAAAATTACTAGTTATAATAAAAGTTTGGGAATTATTAATCAAGTTATGAAACCATCCCTGTACAAAAAAACACCAGATTACGTTTATATAACACTTTGGCTAGACCAATGTTGACCTATGGTAGTGAAGCATGGACACTAAAAAGACAACATGAAAGCAGAATAACGGCTTGTGAAATGAGATTCATGTGCAGAACAGTGAGTTACACCAGATGGGATCGGAAAAGGAACACCGATATCTTAAAAGAATTGAATACTGCACCAATTTTGGAATATTATAACAGTACTAACTAATATTTTTTTATTATTTCACTCACCTCATACTTCATAATTCATAGCAGACCCAGGGTTTCTTCACATCTTTTGTGACATTCTCAATGCTGTGTCACGTTCACAACTGACGTCCAACGGCCTTCTATCCTGCAGACTGACCTCCGCGCCATCTGGTGGCCGACCGAAGAATTTCCAAATCAGTCCTCTCTCCTTATAACCGGGTATTTCAAAATTCATAGTTGTATTTTCATTCTTGCATACGTAAATTTTTTCCCAAATTGTGAGTTCCTTCGATTTTTCCAATTTGGGAAAAAATTTACATATGCAAGAATGAAAATACAACTATGAATTTTGAAATACCCGGTTATAAGGAGAGAGGACTGATTTGGAAATTCTTCGGTCGGCCACCAGATGGCGCAGAGGTCAGTCTGCAGGATAGAAGGCCGTTGGACGTCAGTTGTGAACGTGACACAGCATTGAGAATGTCACAAAAGATGTGAAGAAACCCTGGGTCTGCTATGAATTATGAAGTATGAGGTGAGTGAAATAATAAAAAATAAACAATATTAAAAAACCTCATAGTGTTATTTCCTATCTACATAACTTAATAAAGTACCAACTAAATTGGAAACACCATCTTGAAAGAATGAGTTCAAGTAGGATCCCCAAAGTTGTTTATAATTATATACCACGAGGATGAAGATCTCTGGGCCGTCCTATGAAAATTTTCTGTAGGAAGGAAGAAGAAGAAATGAATAATAAAAACATTGGGGTAACATAACTCCATCTTCCAGGTGCCCCAACCTAAGAAATGGATTATAATTCTGCCAATGCCAGGGGAGAAAGCCAGAAATGTCATAAAAGACAATCTAATCACATTAGACAAAAAAAAAATATATATATATATCTTAATATATAAAAATTACGTGTCACGTTGTTTGTCCGCGATGGAATCCTAAACTACTGAACCAGTTTTAATAAAATATTGCACACTGTGTGCAGTTTGATCCAACTTGAGACTTAGGGAAGTTTATAACTAAATTTATAGTTGCATTATTTTTATTGCAAATTATTTGTTTATTATTTAACAAAGAGTTATAATTATCTGTGAGTTTCATACGATTCTAACAGATGGCCGTATAAGGTAATTGGTTTATTATATTTAAAGAGAAAAATTATACGCCCAGACCGGGACTTGAACCTGGGACCCTTGGTTTTCTAGTCCAAGTACTCTACCATTTGAGCTACCTGAGCAAGTACCGATCTAAACGCAAATCTTTCTCTATATACGTTGTAATTCCCGCCCACCAAATGCTTGGAAGCCTTTGCTTCTATCTTTGCAAATGGCGGCTCCTATATTAAGAAGACATATTTGGGAATTATACATTACATTATAAATGCCAGTACGGCTATTTTCGATGTTTTTATTATTAATTTCATACATCTCAATGATGGATAAATCATATTCAAAGAGAAAAATTATACGCTCAGACCGGGACTTGAACCCGGGACCCTTGGTTTAATTGGTTTATTATTTAACCAGGTGGCTGTGCTTTTTGTTGCAACTGCGAATTTCAATTGAATTACAAATATTGATTATTTCATAATTTAAGTGTGTTTGTGTTTATTTTATTTTCAATATGTTGATAATAATATTAATTTCGTGTGTAAGAGTTTTAAGTAATCTGGCTGAAAGACAGCAACTTAATTTAAATTTAACTGGACTGAGAAGGGACATTGAGCAATATGGCAAATCAGTTCTAGAGACCATGAGTGATAAGATATCAAGTGAATTTCCGTGAATTGGTATTAAGCCTATGTGACATAAATCTTACATTTCAGAAGAATGTCAATTTAAAAACATATGAAGGCCCTAAGGAACGGAATAACAGAACTGTAAGTAAGTCTGTTAGTTATAATAATATGCCTAATATTACAGAAACAATCTCCATGCCGCAATTAAATGAAAAACAAGATGACTATAATATATCACAAGATGATATTACTATTCAAGAATACTTCTTGATGATAATGATGAAGAATCCAAACTGCCGACCAAGTTCGTAGAAAAAAAAAAAACTAAGTATAATGAAATCAGCACGCCTCGCTCAAAAATACGCCATCAATAAATAATATATAATCTTTATGATACACGTATGGATGATACTGAGAATGCAGACAACATAGATTTCATCTCAATCAACAAAATCACTTCCTTCTCACAAAAACCACCACACATATGTATCCCGGGTTTAGTTAACGTACCAGAACTAAATAATTGTGTAAAACAAAAACTTTCTGATTTAGATTTAGCACTTCGTTTACTACAACATAATTTAACGTATACCTTAGCCACAGCAATGCGTGGCTGGGACTTCTCTCTCTCTCTCTCTATATATATATATAGATATATATATATAACAAAGTCGGATTAGTTTACAACACTATTATAACTCAAGAACGGCTGGCCCGATGTTTATGATCTTTGATTTGTTGGATTTTGTTTCCTCCCTCCTCCGCCGCCCCGATTAGCAGATAACTATTAAAACATCGGAAAAATTAATGTAAAAATATTTAAAGGTGATACGACGTTTGCCGGGCCAGCTAGTATATATATATATATATATATATATATGTACAAAATAAAATAAAAAAATTAAACAATATGCCTCAGTAGGATGCAGGTTTTCATGGTCAGCAGTCATTGTATGAAAATGTCCTCTGCAGTTGCCTGAGAAACATCTAAGAGAAACACCAGTTACAGACCATGGTCTTGTAGCCTGAAATCTTCTAATAAAATATACCTTACTGATAATTCTGCTAAAAGTCAGTACTGTAAACAATTGGGATGCAGATCCGTCCAATTAAAATCACAAATACCAATAAAAGCAATAAAATCAAGATATAGTAAAAACTTACCTAAATTGACACCGATTGGATGTTTTTTGTCTTGATTTTATTGGTTTTACTGGTATTTATGCTGATCTGTATGCCAGATTATTTATTGATTTTTAGTGGAATTATTACTAAGGTATACAGGGTGGACCGCTCGAATGGACCTAATTTCAATTGCTTGTTACTGGCAAACGGTTGAAGATAGAAACTTAAAACAACGTTCATAGTACAGAAAAACTCACAAAGTTTCGAATCCTGTCGGTAGATGGCACAAAGATACGTTTCTCGTTCTTAGATTTAATTGTTTGTGAAAATGGCGACTCCGCAGATGAAAGCGCAAGCTGTTTTGTGGTATGCGGAGTTTAAATCAATCATTAGAGTTCAAAGGGAGTTCCGGCGTGTGTTTAACCGTGATGCTCCAACTGCTAGAAGCATAAAGAAGTGGCGTGATACATTATTAGCTACAGGATCTGTGTTGAAGAAGCATGGTGGTGGTCGCAGAGCATCCGATGAAATGGTAGCAAATGTTCAAGCCGCATTTGAGCGAAGCCCCCGGAAGTCATTAAGAAGAGCTTCGCGGGAACTTCAAATACCAAAATCGACATTACAACGGATTGTCCACAAACGCCTCAAACTGCACGCATATAAAGTGCAGTTAGTGCAACGTCTGGAGCCGAATGACATGCCGAAACGAGTGGAATTCGCCAATACGATGCTGGACCGTCTCGGCGCTGATCCTGACTTCATGACCAAGATTTTCTTCTCGGACGAAGCCACTTTCCATTTGTCAGGCAAGGTAAACCGGCATAATGTGTGGATCTGGGGATCGGAGAATCCTCACGCTATTCAAGAGCATGTTCGTGATAGTCCGAAGATGAATGTTTGGTGCAGTTTGTCACATAATAAGGTCATTGGACCGTTTTTCTTCGCCGAGAAAACTGTTCGTGTGTACCACATATCTTGACATGCTGGAGCAGTTCTTCTTTCCACAAATTGAACAACTGCAGCCTAACATCGTTTTCCAGCAAGATGGTGCTCCTCCCCACTGGTCCAATGAAGTTCGTACGACTTTGGACAACATTTTCCCTGGCCGTTGGATTGGTAGGGGAGGACCAATCGCGTGGCCCCCGAGATCTCCCGATTTAACACCACTGGATTTCTTTCTCTGGGGCTATGTCAAAGATAAAGTTTACACCACCCCAGTCAAAGACCTTCGTGATCTTCGTGAGCGCATCATAGAGGCTATTGAGAACATTCCAGAAGACATACTCCAACGTACTTGGCAAGAAATTGTTCATCGCTTTGATATCGTCACAGTGACTGCTGGGGCTCATATAGAGATGTGGTGATCTGGATATCAAAACTTGGTGAGTTTTTCTGTAATATGAACGTTGTTTTAAGTTTCTATCTTCAACCGTTTGCCAGTAACAAGCAATTGAAATTAGGTCCATTCGAGCGGTCCACCCTGTATTGTTTTATTTTTATTTTGTATGTTATTTTATTATCATTACCTAGTAGTCAGTGGTGACTGTGGATTGAACATGTGAGAGCAGTTGGTGATCTTTGTAGGTTGATTTCTGCTCCCTCTGTTGGCTGACTGATGAACTTCCAAATCAAATTTTTTTCCAGAATTTTAAAATGCATTATTTTCTTTTTGTTTTTGTAGATGTAAATTTTCTCCCACACAGATAAATCTAAGAACTCACAATTTGGGAGAAAATTTACATTCAAAAAAATAAAAGGAAAATAATGAATTTTGAAATTCCCGGGGGAAAAAATTTTATTTGGAAGTTCATCGGTCAGCCAACAGAGGGAGCAGAATTTAACCTACAGCACCTCCAACCACCGATTCAACAGTTAGAAAGAATTGATAATGATACATAATGTATCGAAACCTTGGTCCTCTAAGAAATTTACAATTATGAGGTGAATCGTGAATATTCTAACTTCATAATGTCACTTATTAAAGAAAAAAATATTGCTTGTATGTTTCAGTTGGATTTCTACATTGACAATGAGATGATACATATCGCAGACACGAAAGTGGCCCATCGATATGGAGATTTCTTCATTCAGAAAATTCTGAAATTTGAAGATTTGAATCGTAAACTACACATGATAAAAATCTGAAGATGTTGAATGTATCTCATTCATGAATTAAACTAATGATACATTATAACCAGATATCTTGTGGTGATGTATTATTCCCTTTTATCTTTTATTTTGTATGGTGTAGATTATTTTGGTTTACTATTTGATTTTTTTCAAGAATGTCATAATATTTTGAAATAAAGAAAGATTATAATGTGACTATTTTTCCAAATTAAAACATTGTTTGAGTAGGCATACTTAACTACAACAAACAGGATCAAATAATCCCTTAGGATTAAATAGAAAATATTGATAAAATTCCCTTTCATCCTTACTTTTCCATTAAAGGTACTTTTGGGTTCATACTCCTAATTATAGTACTAACAATTTTGATCCTAAAACAACCATATGCTCGGGGAGACATTTCATTTACCAAATCCAAAAATCATGACCCATCTTAAATTGGACTGCGTTCTGCAAAAAGGAACCAATCCACAAGATAACTGAACTGCGAAAAATGCAATTAAAGTTGAATATCAATAAAAAATTCACAAATAAAAATAAACATTTAACTAACTAACTAACTCATGCTGGCACTATCGAACCCATAGGTTCATGCCCACATGGACATAAGGTCTCCATACATCCGTATCCTGAGCTAATGTTTTCCAATCATTCCCTGTATAATCTTCTTCCCTCAAATCACACTTAATGTTATTCTCCCACCTCATTCTTGGTCTACCATCTGGGCATTTTCTCTCTGGTTTTCCTACAAGAAGGTTCCATGCACGTCTTTTCATTCCCCATTCATGCCACATGTCCTGCCCATTGTAGTCTATGTGACTTAACTGTACTTATTATATCTGGTTTCCTATAAAGACCATGTAGTTCACTGTTATGTAGTTTTCTCCATTCACCTGTCTGCTCATCTATATTTGGTCCAAAAATTTTCCTAAGAACTTTATTCTCAAGTACTCGTAATCTCCTTTCCTCCCTTAAAGTAAGAGTCCATGTTTCACATCCATATAATATAACTGGTAGAAATTTTCAGTTTAACATTTTTTGAGATGAGTTGAAATGTCAAGAGTCCCTGTAATACATAATAGCACGCATTTCCAGAATTGAGCCTATGTTTAATTACTTTGTGCATCTCATTCCTATTTGTTTACTTAATAAACTTAAAATGAGTTGTACATCATCTCACCTCATACACTCCATATTCTTCACATTCAGAAGAACAAATTTAGGTCCAAGAATTTTGAAATTCCTGGCAAGCAAGATTTAATCTCGAAGTTCAACAAATCAACACTATATCACAGTTTAGAAGACAATGGTGAAGGTAAAAATTCAACAGTAATAAAAAAAAGGGTTGAAGGTAGGAACGACTGTTCCTGAAATTGTGGTCCTGTGCTGTGAAGAACATGGACTGTATGAGGTGAGATGATGTACAACACATTTTAAGTTTATTAACCTTTTCACTGCTGAGATATTTCCAGCCTTTCAAACCCTCCTTGCTGAGTTATTTTTACAATTATTAAAATATTTTTAAATATTATCCTACCATGCTGAAAGTAATAAATATATTTAGAAGACTCACCTTACATGATGTAGATGGTTATATATTTTTCAGAAACACAGAAATATCAATTTTAAATTGCAGGGGAAAATACCACACGCATTACATAATAAAGGGTTGTCCACAAATGTACACAAAAAATCTACCCATTCAAATTTTATAAATAGTTCGACTGTTTTCTTCTTAAACTAATCATACTTCGACACGTTTTTCTTAGCACATTTAAAATTATTTTATAATATTTTTTACGAGTGTTAATTTTTAATTAGGGATGTACAAATATATAATGAAAGTAATTTTCTAAATCGTATTTTCTGACTTATAAATAAATAATATTTATTAGTTTCTTCTGAAATAAGCTGCATAATACTTAGAGGAAAAAATAATTCAAAATAACTAAACATTTTAGAATCATCACTTAAGCCTGCATTCACCGAAATTCCTGAATTTTCACTGTTGAAATTGTGAACAGTGGGGATAAAATTTCCGCTACACCATTGGAATAAATCACTTGAACCACGATTTCTTTTTGGCGGCTGCAGTACCGGCATGGAATCATTTTCTTCAACTTCACTATCACCACTATCTTCAGGAATATATACTATCATCACAATCTCTAATATCCTATAAATCAGAATCTAATGTTTCCAAAACTTGAACCAACTCTGCATCGAAAAAAAAACATGACTTGAAGAGGCTATTTTGTCATCCCTGGAATTCGTAATCACGTGACCGCCAGCAGACAGCTAGCGCATTGAAAATTACTTCTTTGTGCATGGGTCTGGATTTTTTTTTTAATAGGGGGCAACTCAATGCAGGGAGAAATATGGAATAAGTGTAGTTTGAAAGCAATGCAATATGTATTATATAACTAGCAGGCATTTGAAGTTGAGAACGGATATACATGCCCATAGCACGGCAAGCATGTTCTTTGCCAATGCATATACCCGTTCGTAGCAGTGTAAAGGTTACTTACTTACTTACTCACTGGCACTATCGAACCCGAAGGTTCATGGCCGCGCAGACATAAGCTCTCCATACATCCCTATCCTGAGCTAATGCTTTCCAATCATTCCCTGTATAATCTACTTCCCTCAAATCATAGTTAATGTTGTTCTCCCACCTCATTCTTGGCCTACCAACTGGGTGTTTTCCCTCTGGCTTTCCTACAAGAAGCTTCCATGCACGTCTTTCATTCCCCATACGTGCAACATGTCCTGCCCATCGCAGTCTACGAGACTTAACTGTTCTTATTATATCTGGCTCCCTATAAAGACCATGTAGTTCATTGTTATGTAGTCTTCTCCATTCACCTGTCTGTTCATCTCTCTTTGGTCCAAAAATTTTCCTAAGAACTTTATTCTCAAATACTCGTAATCTCCTTTCCTCCCTTAAAGTAAGAGTCCATGTTTCGCACCCATATATTATAACTGGTAGAATAATAGTTTTATATATTTTCAGCTTAACGTTTTTGGAAAGGAGTTGGGACATCAAAAGTCTCTTGCAATGCATAATAGCAAGCATTTCCAGAATTGAGCCTATGTTTAATTTCTTTGTGTATCTCATTCCTATTTGTGATTATTGTTCCTAGGTATTTGAATTCAGCCACTTCCTGAAAATTTCCCTCATTTGTCATTAGCTGTCCATTTCCATTATATACTGAATTTCTACGTGTGACCATATATTTAGTTTTACTGATATTTACTTCCAGTCCTAATTTCTTAGTGTTACTCAATAGTGTGTGCGTGTTGGCCTTTAGTATCTCCTCGCTATCGGCCAGTAGTACTACATCATCAGCATAAACTAACAGCTTATTAATACCATTGAGTTGTAAGCCTTCCTCATTCTCTAAAGATTTAATGGCATGCTCTAGTACAAAATTAAATAGTAGAGGAGATAGTGCATCTCCTTGCTTCAACCCATTCTGGATTTCAAGTGTGTCTGAAAACTGTTTGCCTACACGCACCCTACTCTTTGAGCCATTTAGACACATTCGTATAAGTCTAACCAACTTTTTAGGAATTCCGAACTCCAGCAGGATACTATATAACTTCTCCCTCTTAATTGAATCATATGCTTTTTTGAAGTCTACATATAGTTGATGTACAGTACCATTATATTCCCATTTCTTCTCTAAAATCTGTCTTATACTGAAAATCTGATCTGTTGTAGACCTGTTTCTTCTAAATGCACATTGATGATCTCCTAGAATGTTATCAATATAGGGAGTAAGTCTGCTTACTAATAGTGTAAAAGTTAGGTAAATGTTTATTTTTATTTGTGAATTTTTTATTGCATTTTTCTCAGTTCAGTTATCTTGTGGCTTGGTTCCTTTTTGCTGGTATTCCATTGGATCTCTTTTGTAACCAATAAAAGTAGTCCCAAATAATAACATGAAGCCCATGGAAACCTGTTGCTATAAAAAAGGTTGAGCCATAGACTGAGTCTAAAATTGTGAATGGGGCCTCAAAATATTCATGCCTGAAGGGCTGTAAAATAAAGACCTAAAATAACTGTAAGTGCTTGATTATAATTATTTTCTAATAATCCATGATGAGCTCAAGAAACAGTAACTCCTGAAGATAAAAGGATATTTAGTAGTGGAATCTGAAGAGGGTTAAAAGGTAAAATTCCTGTTGGGGTCAGAGTGACCCAACATCAATAGTGGGGGATAGTCTACTGTGGAAAAAGGCTAAAAAAAATGAGAGGAAGAAAAATACTTCTGAAATAATAAAGAGAATTATCCCTCAGCGTAGCCCTTTTGTAATGAATTTAGTATGAAGACTTTGATAAGTACATTCACGTACAATATCCCATCATCATTGGTCCCAATTTTTTTTCTGCATTAGACAAAATTCCTCATTATTAAAAAAACTAAAACTTATTAATAATCCTAGATTATAGAGTACTGTATATGTCTTTTTATGTAACTTGGATTTATTGTAGTTCTGCTGCCATTGAAAAGTGAAGTATAGTATGTATGAGCGACTTCGACGGTAACACGCGAAAAAGCAGTCCCGTTTTGTCAGCGTTAAAAATGTCTCTTAGTTGCATATCCTGAAATTAAAGTATGCAGTTACAATTTCTGCTCACTAACTACACTTTCATCCACATCCTTTGATTCCCCGCAAATTTTATTCCACACTACATTGTGTCGTCTTTTAAAAAAACTGTCCAGCCAACCTAAGGATTTAGCAAAAGCTAGAGCTTGACTTTGGAGCATCGGTCCGGAAATTTGGAGATTTATCTTCAATCACTTCAATTTTTTGTTTAATGGCCATGATACATACGTTTTAGCCATCTTTATTCCATAAATTCAGAATGCTACCTAATTTAAGATTTTACAGTGAAATAGTTATTTGTAAGACATGTATCCGTATTTTGCATAACGGTGTGTAGTGAGGCAGAAATACAATTTCAGGTACATGTAGAATCTATAATTCATCCGGTGGCAAGAATCATTCCTTATTAATATTTGAGTTTGTATTTTTTAACATTCTTACTCATATGTTTATTTTGTTGGACGATCGTTTCAAAGCTATTGCTCCATCTTCAGCTTGTGACAAACTGGTTTTTTCTTTTCTTCAAGTTGTTGACCCTGGATCTGTGTTCCAAGAAACTTGGTAATAAGGCTCCATTCTCCAGGAATTTCAAAGTTCATAATTTTCTCCTTTTTCTTCTGTATATAGATTTTCCCCCATTTTGTGTTTCTCTGTCCAAACATGAGCTGCTACTGCAGATTTTTCCACTCCTTTTCTATATTTCTTATGTGTTCTTTAGTTCTAATGTTTAAATATCTTAAGTTATGTAGGTAGGAAATAACACTATGAGGTTTTTTAATATTGTTTATTTTTTTATTTCACTCACCTCATACTTCATAACTCCTAGCAAGCATACCCAGGGTTTCATGACATCCTTTGTGACACAGCATTGAGAATGTCACAAAGGATGTGATGAAACCCTGGCTACGCTTGCTAGGAGTTATGAAGTATGAGGTGAGTGAAATAAAGAATAAACAAGTTTAAATTTCTCTTTGTTTTCCCTATGTATACTTTATCACAATCTGCACATTTTATTTGATATATTCCTGATTTTTTATTATCTTTATTTTTTTCGTTTTTGTTGGTTTTCATAAGTTTTTTAAACTATAATCATAATTTGATGTTGAATTTTCCAAAAATTGTTTGGAATTTATTGTGTGCCCAAGGGTGATATGTAAATTTCTTGTATCTCCTTTCCTTTGGCTTTTGTATCTGAAGAGTGCTTTCATTTCTCAATTTTTGTTTTTTGTACTTATCAATTTTTTTGTGTATATTTTTTTCCTCAAAACCATTTTCTTTTGCTACCTCGATTATGTGTTATTTTTCTATTTCAAAATTTTCATCGTTCATAGGTATATTTACGAATCTATATACTAGGTTGTTGAAGACTGCCATTTTGTGTGAATTATGGTTGAAACCTGTTGATTTGATGTAGTTATCTTTCCTACAAATGCTGAATTCTGTTTCTTTTTTTTTTTCCTCATTTCTGTGTAATTTTAGATCTAAAAATGGTAATTGTTTGTTCACCTCTATTTCAAGTGTGAAATTTATTGTTTTCTTCTGCAAATTTAAGAGTTTTAATGCATATTCTATGTGTTTTTCTTTAACTACAGCTATAACATCATCAACATATCTACCCCAAAATTTGAACATCAGCGGATGTGCTTTAGTTATTTTACTTTCAAAATCACTCGTAAATAAAATTAGCCAAAAAAGGAGATAATTGTTTTTTTGCCTAAAGAGAATTCAATTAAGTAAAAACTAATTTATTTCTCCGTCTTTCTGCTTTATAAATTTCTTTTTTCATGAATTGTGTAGAAATACCCTTCTGTTTCCGCATTGGACAGATTCTGTTTTATGCAAAATAAATACACACAAAATACTATTATTTCTCTGGGACCCATAAATTTGTTAACATTGGACAGATTTCCACATTATTCACGTTCTGGATTAAACAAGTTTTACTGTATAATTATTATTCCTACAAATATTAATTCTTGATTATAGAGATGGAATCATTTAATAAGGCCTGTTATGATTAAGGCTCCAATAGCACCCGTTAAAGGTCTTTTATCAACTAGATGGAATGGGTGGTTTTTATGGGATGTCATTCATTAATTTACTGCACTAGAATATAAGGTTCTAAGAACTGCAAATACATATGATTGAATAATAGCTACAGCTAATTCAAGAACCAGGAGAGCAACTTGAGTAATTAAGAGTAGAGGAAGAAGAGACGCAGAAAGGGAGGGACCAGTATTGCCTAGAAGAATTAATAATAAATGCCCTGCAATCATATTGGCTGCGAGCCGGACCGCTAAAGTTCCTAGTGAAACCACTCTAAGAAGTTACCTTGCTAAGTGTGCTGAAGGAAACTAAGTCGAAATGTGAGGGAAATTCTGTCTGTCTAGTGGTTGATGAAACAACAGATACAAAGAATGTTCTTGTTGCTCCACTGGGTGTTGTGAATGAAAAATCCTGTCATGTGAAAACCAAAAAATTGTTGAATACTGCTAAGCCGATGTTATAGTAAATTTAACATTGCCGGAGTCAATGAATTTTTTTAGGATTGGAAAATCAAAGGAGTAAGTCTTCTGGGAGGGACGTTAAGCCATGGGTCCCGAATCTAAATATTTTCAGACTCATAAAAGATCCCTAAGACTGAATAAAGAGACCTCTAAGCAAAATTTATCAACCTTTTCATCCTTAGTTGTCTACTAGATGTCTCACTGGGTTGGATACCATTCATGATATCTTTGCCAAATAAACATATCTAAATTAACTTCATCTAGAAACTCCTAACAATGTTGGACTGCTATGTCGTTGTAGATAAATGGAAATTGAAAATAATAAACAGATTCCACTTTTAGATTTTAATTTAATCAGGAATGAAGAAAAATATAATTTAAAATTTACAGGGAAAAGACACATGCTGATATTATATTAAAGCTTCAGGATACAACCACACCTGACACCAACAGGCAGACTTCAATAGTTTAACATGTAGACTAGTAACCATTCCAATGAACAGAGAAAATTTCAATCAAGAGAAAGAACACACAACAAATGTAGCAATAGAGAATAGCTTTGAAGAAAACATGAAATACAAGAAAGTAAATAGGTTCAGAAAACAAAAATTAATCAAAGGAACTATCCTTCAAACTAAAAAAGAAGAAAATAGAAAATATAAGGAATTTACTTATCATCGATGATTTTTATTATTAATTTAACACTTCTCATAGAAGGATAAATTATATTTGAAGAGAAAAATTTTCGCCTAGACCGGGACTTGAACCCGGGACCCTTGGCTTTCCGGGCCAAGTGCTCTACCAACTGAGCTACCGAGGCGAGTTACGATCTAGACGCAAATTTTTCTCTTATGTACGTTGTAATTCCCTTGCGCCAAATGCTTGAAACCATAGCTTCTATCTTTGCAAATGGCGGCTTCTTAGTTAAGAAGACATTTATTGGGAATTTAACACTACTTTATAGCCAGTAGGGCTTCTATTGACGATTTTTATTATTAATTTAACACTTCTCATAGAAGGATAAATTAGCTCAGTTGGTAGAGCACTTGGCCCGGAAAGCCAAGGGTCCCGGGTTCGAGTCCCGGTCTAGGCGAAAATTTTTCTCTTCAAATATAATTTATCCTTCTATGAGAAGTGTTAAATAATAATAAAAATCGTCAATAGAAGCCCTACTGGCTATAAGTAGTGTTAAATCCCAATAAATGTCTTCTTAACTAAGAAGCCGCCATTTGCAAAGATAGAAGCTATGTGTTTCAAGCATTTGGCGCAAGGGAATTACAACGTACATAAGAGAAAAATTTGCGTCTAGATCGTAACTCGCCTCGGTAGCTCAGTTGGTAGAGCACTTGGCCCGGAAAGCCAAGGGTCCCGGGTTCGAGTCCCGGTCTAGGCGAAAATTTTTCTCTTCAAATATAATTTATCCTTCTATGAGAAGTGTTAAATTAATAATAAAAATCGTCAATAGAAGCCCTACTGGCTATAAAGTAGTGTTAAATTCCCAATAAATGTCTTCTTAACTAAGAAGCCGCCATTTGCAAAGATAGAAGCTATGGTTTCAAGCATTTGGCGCAAGGGAATTACAACGTACATAAGAGAAAAATTTGCATCTAGATCGTAACTCGCCTCGGTAGCTCAGTTGGTAGAGCACTTGGCCCGGAAAGCCAAGGGTCCCGGGTTCGAGTCCCGGTCTAGGCGAAAATTTTTCTCTTCAAATATTACTTACCATCCTTTGACACACAATAAGTTTTTAAAAAAATTTAATAAATCGTACATCAAATTGCAGCATGCTTTAGTGGTGCAAGAGGATCTCTTCAGGGTGTGTTTTAGATTATTTCTTGGGTTCTCCCGGGGTGAGTACCAGGAACATAAGGAATTTAGGTGTTCCATAGAAATTAGTTGTGAAATTAACTAAGAATTAATTTATTACTCACAGACAACACAATACACTTAGCTGTTTTTGTTGATATTCTTAATTTACTCATTGGCCTTACTATTGCCATTTAAAACTTTCTTTTTACTTTAAGTACTTCTTTTTTTTTTGCATAGGATCACAGGCTCAGATGCAAATAAAAATCACTTTAGAACGATAGCTCCTTCTAACTTCACTGTATCTTCTTATTTTAGGAGCTACTTGCTCCTCTGCGTGTTTTCGTAGTTTGAGCAACTAGCCCACTCTGTACTCGTAATAGGAACAACTAGCCCCACTGTTTTTTTTATATAGGAGCAACTGGCTCCTCTATGTTTCAATCAAATTTCATGGCCCATTTATAATCATTTTGCAAGGAAGTTGTGAATTTGGCTCAAGTATTCCCTTTAACTTATTATATCAGTACAAAATTTCTATTGGTTAAAATAACTGTTAGTATATACCTCTATTTTTAGATTTTTTACATATGCGACAGGGTATAGACCTACTAATTTGTAAGGGCGTGACTTTTGAATATCTAGGACTTTCGTAAAATTTTAAGCATTCCCCCTTTTTTGGGGGTAAATATCTCGAGAGATGCTTAAGGTTCATACACCTTTTCGCATATTTCTCTGAGGGTATTAATTTCACTTCGCTAGGTTTGAAAATTAATGTTTTGCAAATCTGATCATCTTCAACATGTCAGTCAGACTTATAACTTTTCTAAATGAATACATATCGTATAATAAGCATTAATTTCGCTTCGTTAGGTTTGAAAATTGATGTTTTGTGAATCTGACCATCTTCGACCCGTCAGTCAGATTTGTGCTTTTCTAAATGAATACATATTTTATAAAAAGCATTAATTTCACTTCGCTAGGTTTAAGTACCTGTACCTGTCAACCCTTTAAGTTACAGTTACTATATAACAGCTTAATATGTGGTCCATGTCAATAACCAAATAAATTTTGAATATGCCAATACACCTGTCACAAAATTGGTACCAAAAAATGGTCTTAGCTTTAAGAAATTAATGAAAAATTAAAAAAAAATTAATGAAGAAAAAATCAGAAATTTATCAGATGAAATGTGGGGTTTATGAAAAAATGTACAAAAAAATACTTGATCATGAGAATGAAGGAAAAACCTTAGAAATGTAAAAAAAAAAATGGGGAAGTAAAAAAAATCTCCTAATGCTTGGTCAGAAAGGCAATGAATCCAAAAAAAAACTCACAGTCTGGGAAAGATCTTTATCCAGAAATACATGGGACTAAATTATGAATTTTGAAATTCCTGGAGAAAAGGTTTTGATTTCATTGGTTAATCAACAGAGGGAAGAAGAATGGGCCTACAGGGTTAGCCAACCATGAAAACAAGCCAGATGCCAGTTGACAATGAAGGAAAGACCCTTTGAAAGAGTCCTGGATTTATAAAAAATGACCACTGTTGTGGTCTCGAGGTATCATGCTGCTTTGTCATGCAGCAAGCCTGGGTTTGATTCCCGGTTAGGACTAGCTTCCTGGGTGAGATTTTCTGGGATTTTTCCTCACCTGTAAGGCATATGTCACAAAGCTTTGAGGCCCAAACAGTTCCCGAAAATCATCTGGCCATCATCATCCCCTGGTGTGAAAAGCAACAGGAAGCTACCACACCTATAATTCCATAGTAAAGCTACAAAGCATAGCATGAAAATGCTATGATTGCAGTGAAAGACCTGCCCTTGGGCAGAACACTATGAATAAAAAAAAAGGTGTAAAATATGATTAATTTAATTATAACAACTTACATTAAAAACTTACAACTGTAAATTTCATGTTCAATTTTATTAACTCACATTAGCAGCTTAGAACAGTAAATTTCATATATCATTTTATGATGAAAATATGGAGTATCTTTCTGAGTAAAAATAAAGTCTGCATTGCAGCAGATGAATTCTACATACATGCACAAAAACACACCAGTCACTACCATTCATTTGCCGAGGTAAATTCTGGGCATTTTCTGTTTTCCAAACATGTACAGGTATGTTTCCAGCCACACTTTCATCCATCATGTATTTCACTAAGATTTTCAGGCACTTGTCATTGGCTGCTCCCAAGCTGTCATAATACTCTAAAGTTTTCTTTTTCACATCAGCAACTGCTGCACACCAATGAGCTCCCATATTAATAGGGAAAATTATGAAGTCCTATGAAAAAATGTTTGTATTTTTTGTCCATCTTTCCAAAGCAGCACGACCACCAGCCAAAAATTTTGGATAGAAGAATGAGTTTAATGCATAGACAGGTGGATAATTATTTAATTTGCATCTTTATTGAAAAAGCTCCAAATTAATAATTTGACCGTTTAACCAGTCAAGGCCAGCTAAGATTTGCATGTCTTGCCGTTTTATAGATAACCCAAAACTCGTAACTGGAGTTTCATTTTGAGGAGTAGGTATCAATGCAAAGTCAATAATTTTTTTTAATATCTTCAGTTAATTTAGGGAAATGTCCTTTTTCAGTAGAAATTATTTGTACTTCTTCACACTTCAATTCCTCTTTTTTATTTTTAAGTTGCTCTGTTTTGAACTAACTTCTTTTCCACAAGAATATTTTACTTCTTTATTTAATTTATCATTATAATTTGAAATGGATTTCATACTATTTATTTTGTATCCATCTTCTGAATTATTTATTCTAGAATATGCAGTTTTTATTCCTCGAGATGAATTCAAGCTATAATGCATCAAATCTGGTTCATGAAATTCCCTCTCTCTGTTCATTGGTAATTGTGGTAGCTTCCCTGGATATGAAGGTTTTCCTGTTTGGCCTTTCATGACAATTTGTTCTTTTCCATTAATGATACCAGTTTTAAAATTAAAATTGGTTCCTGATGTAACATTAATATTTTTCTGAGTATTTTGAACATTGGTTGAACTTGGTATTTTTTGGAATAATCCAATAATTCAATATATTTTGATGTGTTGTCAGGCCAAAAACTTTTACAATATTCATATTTGTTTAATTCTAAGGAATTTTCCCTGCTGTTTCCAGTTTGAGATATTTCATTAGAAACAATTAAATAGATTGGAGCATTGGAATTCATTTTTATGTTCTTATTTGTTTGAATAATAACCAAATTGTCAAAGTTTTCTGTTTTTGTGTGAGGTTCAGTTAATTTAATTATTTCAGTTTCATCGTCTTCATCAAAGTTTTGTCTTTTCGAGCGAGGTTCAATTATTTAAATTTCATCATCTTTATCTATGTTATCAATAGTTACAGAAGTCGAGGAAGAGTAATTTGACACTCTAAGATACTTCTTTATACATCGTGCTTCTACCTGAATACAATCATCAACTATATCATTAGTTGAACATTCCTCATTAACGTATTTCATTAGTTACCATAACTTTTCTTTGTTTACAAGCTCGTAAAGTACAGTCATCATCTTCCTTGAGCCTTTTTTTGCCCTTTTATTAAATTTGATATTTTCATGAAATTGCTACTATCTGTATTTAAATAATCAAATACGTCATCTCTTGTACATCCTTGTATACAGAAATCACTAATTGACATTAACTTACTCTGACCAGTAGAGTTATAACCATCATCATCTTCTGTGGGTCTTTCTTTCCCACTTGGTAAACAAAAATTAGGAAGAAAAGTAGAAAATTAATTCCACATTCTTTGCACTTTAATCACCTTTTCAGTATATATCAATAGCTTCCTTCATAAACACACTCACATAAATTTGCACTATATTTTACAATTGCAAACTAGTATCTATGGAAACATATAGTTATTATTAAATAAAGAAAATTGGAAACAATTGTTAAAATATGCTTCTATGTTAAGCTTACTTACATTGTTAAATTAATATTAAGAAGCTAAAGCTGTTACTATGATTGAAATAAGTATATTAATGTACACAACTAAATTATTGTAATCAATGGTAAAGAGAAAAATTTTTGCCTGAACCTTCAGCTTTCCGTGCTGATGATCTGACCACTGAGCTAATTCAGGCTTCATTACAATATTAAGTTATGTAGTAGGAAATAACTTTATGAGGTTTATTTTAATTAATTTTGATTTTTTTGACTCACTTCATAATTCTTGTCTTCCATGCAAACCCAGGGTTTCGTCACTGCATTTGTGACATTCTCAATGCAACACCATGATAACAACTGCTGTGAGTCAAAAAACAACTCAAAATTAATTCATTACAATAATTTTGTTGTGTACATTAATATACTTATTTCAACCATAGTAACTAACAGCTTTAGCTTCTTAATATTAATTTAATAAATAATGCTACAGCTATGTGGAGTCCCTTCATGTCTTCTTAATGTAGAAGCCATTCATTGTGTATTTGTGAATGATGATTCATTGCATTTGAATGTGGGACCAAGAGAGAGAAAGGTAAAGGAAGGGTTTATGCTTGGATGGGAATGAAGCCTGAATTAGTTCAGTGATCAGAGCATCAGCATGGAAAGCTGGAGGTTCGGGGTTTGATTCCAGGTTCAGGCAAAAATTTTTCTTATGTTATTTGGAGTCTGTTTATCTTACCTCAATATTAACCTTTAAATGCCCGAGAGCCCATATGCTGGGTTTTAAATTGTACGTCCAGTCTGCCCGCAGATGCAGCATATGGGTCCTGAGCAGGCAGAGCTGTTTGGTTGCTTGAAATTATACTGGATAATACTTCTTTTGTTACATACCTTTCTTTAGGGTTATCAGATGCTTGGCAACATAATGTGAAGATAACATTTGTTTATTAAAGTTTTGTTTTTGTGCGATAAGTCTCGAAACAATCACCAATACACAAACTGACATTACAATTCACTTGCACACGTTTTCTGATTCCCTGCGCCGAACACACACGACAAATTATTCTTTGTAAAGCTACCGGCCAATGTTGACTAAAGTTGACTTCAAGTTGCGAAATGTCTGTACTCAATACACTAGATCTACCAGGGAGTCGAAGTCTACAGGGTCTATACACGGGTGTTCACAGCCTGTTCCAAAAAGTCTCTGACAAGTCTAAGTCGGAAGTCTCTATGTGTTGTTTTGTTACTTATTTTCGCTTCTGTTAAGTGAAATAAATACCACTATTTCGTCCGGAAAGTGCTGGAGTTGCTCATTCACTTGATCGATGAGATAATTGAACATTTGAGACTTGTGTGTCTGGATACTTTTGTGTTTTTTGGCCGAAATTTTTGCTTTACGTTGTGTGAATTTATCAGTTTCCATGTTTCTGGAAGCTGATTGGTCCACTGTCAGTCTACTGCTGGAAGGGGGGAGGGGGACTGGCAGTGGTGTGTAGAAAATATCGACTGTGAACTTCAAGTGCCGGGAAGATACTTGGTACAACGTTATTCTGAGGAAAACTATCTCTTCTCAATATTGCTTGGCAGTATTTCTGATCAGCTCGACTGTGACTGGCTGCTAGGTGCATTGGCTGCTTGCCTCCTGCTTGAACTTCGATTGAATTTTCTAAAAGAGCATATAAATAGCTTCATCAAGCTGTAAAACAATGAAGTCAACAGACAGCACGGATAGACTTCCTAAACACGGTGCACAGCATTTCCTCCTCCTCACTCCTGTCAATCCCCAGGCCTTACCCGAACCCGGGGTAAGAACAGGGAACCTCCAGCCCTGTCTTCCCGTCATCGAAAGATGATGAAATTTCAATCCAAAGAAGACCTAAAAAACCTAAAAGATCCTCCCCACGGACCAGACATTGAAAATGCTAATTCTGAATCTGAACAGGAAAACACTGATATTGAAACATCTGACTCTGAAATGGATCAGAAAAGCAAAGAACAAGATACACAAAACACAAATCAAGAAAACATTGAACAAGACACTGAACAACAACATCCATGAAAATGAACAAGAAGTAGAAAACACTACAAATGACAAAGATTTCATATTACCAAAACATACAAACAAACAACACTAAAGGAAAAGATTTCTCCAACTATCACTGAAAACAGATTCAAACCTTTGACAGACATAAATACAGAGGAAGAAGCAATTGCAAACAACACAGAAAATACTAACAGGCCCAGATTTAGAAAACCTCCACCTATTATTGCAGACATTAAAACCACAAATGCACGCACACTAGAAACAATAGCAGGTAAAAACTATGAAAGCATAACTATGACATACTCAAACAAATACTCTAAGGATACAAACAAAAGATGATAAAATGTATGAACAAGTCATAGATAGATTGAAATCAAATAACTTCAAATATTACACATATGCATATGGAGAAAATTCAACACTTAAAGTAACACTCAAAGGATTGCCAGCAGATTTCCCAACCAGTGATATACTCACCTACTTACAGAATCATGACTACCCTATAATCACAATTAGACAATTGACCAAACAAGCCTTTCAATGTGGAAAAAGAACAAAAACTCCCCTTCCAGTCTGGATACTGACATTCAAAAGGACTGAACATCTTGATGAAAAACTAGATAAACTTAGTCATATCAGCTACATAAAAAATCAGATTGGAAAAATATATTGGCTTAAAAGGAATCACACAATGCTATAGATGTCAGGGCTTTGGACATATGGCTCAGTTCTGTTCTAGAACTGAGAGGTGTGTCCAATGTTCTGGACTGCATAGAATATCTGCATGTACAAGCAACATAGTTAAATGCATCAATTGCAAAGGAGAACATGCTGCAAGTTGCAGAGACTGCCATGTATACAAGAAACACTTAGCCAGGCCACAACAATCTTCTAACAATACACAAACAACAAAAGCATCCACATCACAACAAGTTAAAAGTACACCCAGACCACTACAAGACAACATAAGACCCACTGCTATTAGTAGATCAACACAGAATTACTCCAATTGAAAATCCTATACTAGACAACAAACAAACTTCCCGCCATTAATTAGAAATAACACATTAGCAGAAACAGTGAGGAATACAAATAATAATAATAATAACTCAATAGAAGCTTTATTCACATTAATTAAAAAAGTGCTTGAAAACCCTCAACTATTAAATACCATAATTTCTCTCCTCACTGCACTAACCCAGAATGGACCTAAACAAAATAACGGAATAAAACCTTTGCTAATTTTAGAATGGACGCCAACGGAATAATAAATGAAACTCTTGAATTTACAAACTTAATAACAAGATTAAACATAGACGTTGCCTTAATATCTGAGACTAAACTAAAGAAACACAGTACTTGGAGAATTCCGAACTATGGCATCTACAGAACTGACAATGACAATAGACAAGGAGGTACAGCGGTGATAGTTAAATCTACCATCCACTATACTCCAACTACTATAAACGGACTAATTAATATACAAATTACAGCAATAGACATATACTCACATAACACTACAACAACTATAGGAGCAATATATATTCCACCAAGAAATACATAACAGTTAGAGAACTAGACATACTTACTAGACATTCAAACAACGTTATATTTGGAGGAGATTTTAACGCAAAAAGTCCAACGTGGAACTCAAGAACTACAAATGCCAAAGGCACAACTCTCATACAACATTCTCTAGACAATCTTTACCAAGTCATAGGACCATTACAACCTACGTACCATAGCTATCAAGGACATAGACCAGACGTACTAGATATATTTATTATTAAACCTAGACCTATCATAAACTTCATAGACGTTCTAGATGAATTAAATTCAGACCATAGCCCAGTAATAATGGAAATTATTATACGTCCCATCAGAACAGAGACTAGAATTAATATAAATATAACTACAAACTGGGCTGGGACACGCCGTAGCGTAGTGGTTAAGGCACTGAGCTACAAGCCGGAGGGTCGAGGGTTCAAGTCCCGTTGGGGTCGGGATTTTTAAACTGATCCAAACCTTCTGGCAGCACTATGGCCATGTGGTCGACTCAGCCTCTAACAGAAATGAGTACCAGACACTTGTTCTGGGGGTAAAGGCGGCCGTCACGCAGGGCTGACAACCCGGCTGACATAAAGTGCCGATTGTCTAGAAAAAAGTGGGAGCCTTAACCTCCTACTACCCCAAGGGCCTCCGGGCCTGTTGTGGCATCACTTTACTTTTTTTTTTTACAAACTGGGCTTCATATAAACAAAAATTAAATGACAGTATAACACCAAATATCACTATAAATACTACTACAGAATTAGACATAGTCACTAAACTTTTCAAGACATGCTCCTACAAACTTACAATAACTCTACAGCAACAAGAATGACAAGAAAACAAAACACACACAATATACCAGGACTAGCTGAACTACTATTACAAAAAAGACAATCAGGAAACAATGACGTCTTAGAATACACGAAGATAAATACCAACTTAACATAATCACTAAAAGAATTAAATCGTTAATACAAGATCATAAAATAGAACGTTTAAATAATGAACTAAGGACTGCAGTTGAAAATGACACTACCTGGAAAATAATCAAAAACTTTACACACAGACAAACAACAAGAAATAGACCATTACATGGAAGACAAGGACTATTATATGATGACCAAGACAAAGCAAACGCTTTTGCAGAGACTTTAGAAGACCAATTCAGATCTAGACCAAGAAACAATACTTATGAACATTTTCAAGGAAAAATCAGAAGACAAATAAGAACATACTTAAACGCACCAATGACATTTTAAATACCAATTGCTACTACAAACGAAATTAAGAAAATCATAATATCTCTTAAATAATAACAAAGCCTCAGGACAAGACAGAATAACTACACTTTCACTTAAACAACTTCCTAGGAAAGGACTAGTACATTTGACAAAAATTTTAAACACTGCATTGAAATTACATCATTTTCCAGCTCCTTTCAAACTAGCTCACCCCACAACCATTCCTAATCCAGTAAAGATCCACTATTTCCTCAATACTACAGACCTGTTACTAGAAAGACTAATACTAAAAAGACTACAACCATACGTAACTCAAATATTACCTGTGACTAATTTGCTTTTAGATCTGAACACTCAACTACTTTACAACTAACAAGACTCATGGATGACATCACGACTGGATTCTTACAAAGAAAATTTACAACCGCAGTCTTTTTTTATATAGAAAAAGCTTTTGATTCAGTTTGGCACACTGGACTAAGGTAAGGTAAGTATTTAAACTAAAACAGCATAATATTCCAGACAGTTACATTAAACTAATACATTCCTACTTAAATAAACGTAATTTAGAGTCATCTATAATGGACAGAAATCAAATTGGCATCCAATTAAAGCTGGAGTCCCTCAAGGATCTGTGTTGGCACCTACATTATACAATATCTACACAACAGACCTTCCAACATAACAATACACTAAAATAGCACAATATGCAGATGACACAGCAATATACTGCACAGATACAGACATTCATTACCCACAAGAAAATTCAAACAAACACATATAAACAAGATCAGCAACTGGTTCTGCAAATGGAGAATCAGACTAAATGCTAAGAAAACACAAGCTATTGTATTCACAAGAAGAAGACCTAATCCAACTTCATTACATATAAATAACACAAATTTAGAATATAAAGATTCAATAAAATATTTAGGAATTATTTTAGACAAAAAACTAACTTTCAATCAACACATAAAACAACTTAAAACTAAAGCATTAACAAGAATTTCTCACATCTTTCCCATACTCACATCACGCACACTCACAATAAAATATAAAACAAATCTATATAAAGCACTCATCAGAACATTAATGACATACGCCTGTCCAGCCTGGGGACATGCAGCCAGTACACACATTAAAAATCTTCAAATAGTCCAGAACAAAGCTTTAAGAATAATTCTACACGCAGATCGCCAAACTCAGATTCCTTTACTACATGACGTAACTGAATTATCATACATAAAAGATCACATAAGATACCTAGCACGCAAACAGAAAGAAACATATGATACACACAATAACAGACTAATACAAGCCATAGGAAACATACACATTCATACTACATTACAATACAGAACATCATCATCACTCCAGGGATTAGGCAATTGCCCATTCCGACTTCATAATGCATCAGCCCAACGTCTTCTAGGTCTTCCAACATCACGCCTTCCTCTTGCTTGATAATTTCTTGCTAACAATGGATATCTCTCCTTACTCATTCCATCCATGTGATCAATCCATTTCTGTCTGTAATTCGTGACTTTATCCAATAAAGGCTGTACTTTCAATTCTTCTCCTATATCCTCATTTCTTATTCTATCAAGTCTTGTACATCCTTTTACTTGTCTTAGGAACCGCATCTCTGCCGTCTGTATTCTATCCTTCTGTCTTTTCACTGGAGCCCAAGTTTAACATCCATACAATATTGTGGGAACCGCCATAACATTATACATTTTTATCTTGGTTTCTTTTCTAATTTTATTTTTAAATGTTCTCTGTATTGTTCCACACACCGTCTGAAATTTATTTATTTTGGAGTCACCTATGCATATTACACATTAATACTACACTTACACTCAAGTATTTTAAGACCGAGACACTTAAGCTTCTTCCTTGTCATTTCAGAAATTTCTCGTTGTAAACAAAATTAAAACCTGAACAAGAAAATGCAAAGAGAGGACCACTTTCTTTGTAAAAATTTAAATTGCAAACTACATTCCTACAAGCACCAAAATTATTGGGTCAAGGCCTGAAAAGGCTGGTACCATACACTCACACACTTAAATGATACACAAGTGCTGGAGCAGCTGGCTCTATTGATGCACTGCTGTTTGGTACTGGAGCAGGCGAGGCTGGCTGTTCCTTCTGTCGGGACTGGGTGCTCCTGTTTAATCGGCAAAAGGGCTCAATTTTAACTTTAAAGAAGCAAAGTTTCTTTATTTTTAGCGCCTCTGGGGATTTCTTTCCATCCGCCAAGGTTGCCAAGAATATTGGCATCGGGTACTTGGTCTTACCGGAGGTCATGTTGACCACCTTAAAGACCTCGAACCCTAGATCTTTGAGATCATCCTGGACAATGGATGGATCCACACTTGGGTCTATGCCTTTTATTACGATACGAAATGACGAACGTTTCTTTACTTGATCCTCGCCGTTGACGTGCGGTATCGCGTGCTGGGCAAGCAAGCAGCTGCTTGTATTTATTTAGCGCCGGAATTGAATCCAGTCGCACCCTTATGCCGGATGGTGTACAAGTGCAAGTGAATGCATTGTATCCAGCTGTTTTGAACTCCGCGTTCACAGCTGCCAACAACGACGAGGATTCTCGGCGTAATAGCAACGTCGGAGGTCTTTTGTTTACGCTTATCCTTGGTCGCGCCCGATTCTCCAGCGCTCCGCCGCCAGAGGGCGGTGGTGCGGCGGGTAGAGGGGCGCCTTTAGAGGATTTTTTTTATTGGGCTGGCTGCGATAGCCGCTGCTACCAATTTAGGATCCGTCAGATTGATATTTTGTCTGCGCCGTGTTCTACGCGCGATTGGGGAATTTGTAGACTCCATCGTAGATGGTTAGGAAATCCGTCAGACGGTTTAGCTCTTGGACCTACAGGTCCGACGCACTGCGCAAGGGAGCAGGGCTCTGGCTGATGGCCGAGGGGACTCGGTGGGCTTCCAGCCGGATGCTGGCAGAGCCGTCCGCTGCGCTTGGGAGACCTCCTTTCTGGATGGCTGCTTCCCGACGAAATTCAGTGAGTTGATTATTGCAACACTTATTTATATTCCTTAGCCTAAGGGAAACTCCTTCAACCTGCATATATCGGACAGGACGAGCCAAGCAATCAAAGCCATGCACGAAATAAAAGACATAACCAAGATGTCCATGGAAGCAGCAATAAAACTCTTCCACACCAAGATTGTACTCATAGCCACATACGGTCTTCAACTGATATGGGATCATCTGGACGCCAACAGCTTTAGACTCCTAGAAAAAGTGAAATTCATGTATTTGAAAAAGGCAGCGGGTCTGTCAAAGTTCGCACCCTCCCGCACGGTCTATGAACTGACAAAGGAGCTATTTTTCATAGAAGAGCTCCGATTGAAACTGTTCCTGCCATCTACAGCGAGCTATAATACTGTACTAAGAGAAGTGCAGCTGAAAAAAGAATCCATTTGGACCGATTTCTACAACACCGATGCCATGATCTCAGAAGACTGGAAGAAGCCGAACTACGACACGTAGTGACCCGGCTAGCAGTACACGGCTTCCATCACAGACTGTGCAAAACGAAACAGTTTCATGACCCGGAACCAGAATGCGTGTGCGAGCGATGCGACATGTTCTGCGAGTGATACCATGTGCTAAAGTGCAAAAACAGAGGGCAATCTCTGACAGGATTCTGTATGGACAGATAAACTAATATAGATTAACTAATCTTTGCACATTGTGCGCTATACATTATTATTATTATTATTATATTCCATACCTACTTCAAAGCGTTTTCTTTACAGTTGCTAGATGTCTCTCTAAATACCGACTTGGTTTACTTTCTGACCACCAGATGCCAACATCGGTTATCCAGGGAATCGTATTCTATTTTCTGTCGGCTGCCTGTTGACAACCAGCAGATCAGATGTGAAAAGCAGTAGCAAAATGTTATTGATTTGTTGTAAAAATCTGTTATAGTAATAAATATTTGTTAATTTTTAAGTTGTAATAAAGGTAGTAATTAAGTCTACACCATATAAATGCATAGCAATGGCAGGAGTCCTCGGATATGGTCGTGAAGCCATCAGAGTTAAAGTCAAGGTAATAAGCCTTATATTTTTATTACCTTTAATTGTATACGCTTCAGTTAACATCTTGCCACGCAACTATTTATCTATTTATTAATTATGAACTTGATAAAAGAGCCATATCACGATTATGACCATGAGAAAATTACATTTTTTGTATCATAAGTTTATTCATAATAATAATTATTATTATTATAAGGATTAACACGAAGGGGAAAAAACATTCAATTTAGTTGTAAACTTACAATCCATGAGCAGTTTGTTGTTATATTAATTAAATCAAGATTGATTCGTTATACTGTTTTTAAATCATAACGTTATTTATTCAGTGTACTGTCTCCAAAGGAGCACTACTTTCTTATGTCTGTAATTTCTACATAGACACAACAGCGTTGAAGTTTCCATTAGATCATTGAAATTTTTAAAATTATCCCAAACAAGTTTTGTCAATTTATTGGGTTATGGTTTCGTTTTTACTAACATTTTCTGCTATTTTATTCCATGAGACCACCTACACTCATTTTATTTCTTTAGACAAGAAAATGGACAAGTTAGGGTGAGAAAATGGTCAAGTTTGTGTATACTCCAGATTATAGCTTACAGTTTATTGAATAATCGACTCAATTTTATTTTAATTTTCACTTCATTTTCCATGTTATATTCTTGTAATTCTGTTGCTCTACTTACTTCTTCTGTCTTTACTAACATTTCAAACTATTTTATGATATTGATAACATTTTTTACAATTATTAGGGATTCTCCACTTTAATTTACCTGATATGTTTTCAAAGTCGTATAGAACAGTTGTGCGCATGCGCCAGAGTTTATAGAGCAGCGATAATCTACCATCGAACCACATCGATTATCGTTGTTTCAATTATTATCTTTTTTTTTTGTTTTATGTATTTAGACACATTTAAAATGTAATGAACCTAAAAGCTAACTAACTCACGCTTAACCTAATTCAATTACTCTAACCTAGGGTGGATCCCATGAAACACCCTTTTTTTTTCACTCCTTAATAATCGCAACCATTGATAACCCACTGGTTCCAACTATATAATATACTCTCTGGAGAAAATAACAAATCACCATCACAATATGTATATAAATACTTAAAATTCTAAAATAAAGTTATAAAAATTGTTCAAAAAATTCAAAATATTTAAAAATGATAGTAAGTACATAAGAAGACTTCTAATTCACAACAAGAAACTCAAAAATCGAGGATAAATTATTCTAAAGAAGCCCAATTATTAAATATTTAATTAAGTAGGGCCTAAGCAATGATTTTCTTAAAGTTCTACAGAACCACAGTGTGCATGCACGAATGCTTATTCTAATGTCCACAAGGTATCTGTGAAATCGTGTTACCAACATTTGCAATTAATTCCACATATTTCAAGAATCTAACTTAATTTTGTTAGGTTAGTGTTAGAATTAGTGTACATCAGAATAGTGTTCACTTCATTAAATAATATGCATGTAATTTATTTTGTTAGGTTAGGAAGGGAGAAGTTAGTGTATATCCATTTCTAATGAACATTTGAGAATTTATTGCGAAGGTTGGTCAAATCGGCTCAACTGCACTTCTACTATCTCAAAATTGTTCTGTTATATTGTTGTAAACTATAGCTTTTGTTCTGTACTTACCATCATTTTCTAATATTTTAAAACGTTTTAAAACAATTTTTATAACATTATTAGACAATTTTAAAGTATTTATTTAAATACGCAAATCGCAATATTATGAGGCTGTTAGACTGTTGACACTAACTGCTATTTTCTCCATAGAGTATATTACTTAGTCTATGATTTTTCTGTCGCTGTTTTGGGTTATCGCTGGTTGGATCAGCGTTAGGGAGTGATAAGTAAGTGTACACCCATTTTTAATAAACATTTGGTAACTCACTATGATGTTTGTGGGTTTATCATTCAATGATAACGTTATCGCTGCTACTTCTAACTGCTACCGTGTATTTGCAGTTCTTTGCAGTTTTGAGATAGTGTAAGTGCAGTTTTTCCGTCAAATCAATTTCACAGTTACATGGTGTCATCTATCGACAACTCTATGAACGTTTTGTAAGACTTTATAGATATGTGGTTCCACCTAGTGTTAATTCTTTAAACATATACACATGCACATTGTTATTCTGTAGGACTTAGAAAATATTCCGGATAATCTAGCATACTGTAAGGAAATGCTGGCTATTCTGTTTGAATGGTGGACTCTTGGCATAGAATCCTCCTATTATTAATTAATGGAAAAGTTTCCATTATTTGTGTGTGTGTGTTCCAATACCACACTTTGCATGCTTTAGATTCTGCGTGAGGTGAATAGATGACATAAATTGGTCTATTGACTTAGGCTTTCATGGCCGGAGTTAGTATGAAGATCTTGAAGAAGATTGTGGACTGTTGGTCTTGAGGATGTCAGATGCAGTCTCTGGGGAAACTTCAGCCTCAAGACCAAGGCCAACAGCCCAGAAATCTTCAAGATCTTCATATAAATTTGTCTGTTTTCAATTTATGCACTACTTCAGCAGACCACATTACATAGATGATGTATTCTTGTATTACATATATAGAGGAGTGAGATATTTGTACTGATTTTAAATTTTATTAAAATATAGTGTTACTCCCTATTGAAATATTAGTTGGAAATAAATTTATTATATTTCTGCCCTAACTAACTCACCGGCATGATTACAAGAACATAAGCTGTTCATACATCCCTATCATGAGCTATTATTCTCTGTATTAGGGCCTATTCTCTCTTATTGTAGCTATTCAAATTCTTCACGAATCTGGGTAGGCACCAGTCCCATACTCACCGAAATTCCATGAGAAAATTTCTTCCTCGTGGGGGACTCGAACTAGTGCAAGTTTTGTAGCTCTGCAGCAAGGTTTGATGCCTTAAACCACGCGGCTAAATAATGTATAATAGTGGATAAATAATAATCATCATCATGATCCTGTAGCTCCATTTAGGAGAATAGAATAGATTTATTTAGCCTGGTGGAGTTAAGGCCATGTAACCTTCTCTTCCATTCACTAAAGTAAAGTAAAGTGATCCCACTACAGGCCTCAGGAGGCCCTTGGGGTAGTAGGAGGTTAAGGCTCCCACTTTTTCTAGACAATCGGCACTTTATGTCAGCCGGGTTGTCAGCCCTGCGTGACGGCCGCCTTTACCCTAGAACAAGCGTCTGGTACTCATTTCAGTTAGAGGCTGAGTCGACCCCAGGGCCATAGTGCCGCCAGAGGGTTTGGGTCAGTTTAAAAATCCTGACCCCAACGGGACTTGAACCCTCGACCCTCCGGCTTGTAGCTCAGTGCCTTAACCACTACGCTACGGCATGCCCCCACTTCCATTCACTAGGACAAACATATGTTACATTTAAATAAAAAAAAATTACAATAATAGTACATACTAAACAAATAATTATCTATTGATTTAGGCTTTACGGCCAGAGTTATTATTAATTTTTATCAAAATAATCATCTGTCAAACTGAACAATAATGAAAATAATGTCTAATAATACAATAGAATTAAATACAATTAAAATTAAACAAATGAAAGAATGTATACACAAAGGAATAACAGATCAAAAACTACTATGCATAAAAATAAATGAAAAAAACAAAGAAAGTAATAAACTGTAATGAATTATTAAATATATGTAGGAAATAAATAAATTGTAATGAATTAATCTATCGCTTATATATATAAGTAATAAGGTAAATATATTGACAAATCTTAATACTGTTTTTATTAAGTAATGAAAAAATAGGACATCAGTAACAACTTTCCACCAGATACAATAACTGACAACAGCCTTAACTTCATTCCAGGATTTTTCCTATCCTCTTCACTCATCTTAGACAATTTGCTTCCACGACCTCTGTTTCTGGTTCTCTGGGGGTTCCAATCAAGGGCATGTCTTTTCACAGAGTAAGGTTTCTTCGTAAGAGTGTGGCCTATCCAACGCCATTTTCTCCTAATTTGTACCTCTACCAGCTCCTCATCAGCTTTATCCTACAAGACTTTGTTTCTTACAATTTCAGATCAGAGTGTATTGAATATTCTATGCAAACAGTGATTTATAAATGTTTGTGGCATTTGTTGCATTTTATTTTAAATAACCAGATTTAACATTGCTTTTGAATATTTTAAGTTTAGTATAGTATTTCTTGAAATACTTTTATATACAATAATGGATAAAGGCAAAGTGAGGATATACAAAGAGAACTGAATATATTCAAACTATTAGATAGAATTACACAATACAGAGATGAATGGATGGACCACATCAATAGAATGGATAACAATAGAATTCCGAAACAGATTCTTTAGTACAAACCACTAGGACGAAGACATGTTGGAAGACCAGTAAAAGATGGATAGACCAATTCTAACGTGAGATCGGAACAGTCCAGCAGGTCTAATCCTTGATGCTGATGATGACTTATTTTTCCAGATATTTCTCAGTGCCATAAAGATAATATTTGCTTTAATTATATTTTGCACTACATCACTTAAAGTACCTTCTGTTTTTGTAACTGTACTTCCAAATAAACAAATTAATGAAACAACCAAAATGAAAGTTTTAAGGAAAATTGAAATCACTGATAGAGAAAATTTGCAGCTCTGTTTTTAGAGAAGAATGTGCAATTGAACATGTAAACCTCTGGATAAATGATAGAATACTAAATTGAACTATTACATAGTTAGATTGGAGAACAGTAGATTAGTGAAGAAAGTACGTGACTGGAACCTCAGCAGAAAAGGCCATTAGGAAGACCACAACTACAATGGAAGGACATCACCATATCCCGGACCTGAAGTGAATGAACACGTAACTAGCTGCCAGCTTTCATGCGTAGAGGAAGAAGAAGAAGAATTCTACTTCATCTATGAATAAATAATGAGATGTGAATAGTTGAGATTCATGCACAGAACAGCGGGTTACACCAGATGGGATCAGAAAAGGAACACCGATATCTTAAAAGAATTGAAGACTAACGCCAATTTTGGAATATATTAAACAGTACCAACTATATTGGAAACACCATCTTGAAAGAATGAGTTCAAATCGGATCCCCAAAGCTGTTTATAATTATATACCAAGAGGATGAAGATCTCTGGCCCATCCTATGAAACGCTGGAGGGAAAATTTTCTATAGGATTGTAACAGGCCTTGGCCTAATACTTGGAAGGAAGGAAGAAGAATAGTTATAACACAGGTGAAGCAATCATGTTTACAAGGTTATGCCCTTGTGTATATATTATTATCAGTTTTAAGGTTACATGGAAGGCATGTCCACCAGAAGCCCTATCATACTTCTAGAGGTTGTAGAGGATACTTAATACAATATAACTCTGGTAACACATTTCATTCTTTAATATTGCGTGGAGAACATATTTTTAATAACTCATCTCATACAATTTCAAATTCATCCTTTATTTACTGATACCTCTTCTGAGATAAGTTCCAGTTGCAATGTAAACAAACCAGATGTATAACTACATTTTCATTGGTGGAATAATGGTTTAACCTTTAAACGTGTAAGAAAATGTAGATCACTCTCTAACCCTGGAAATAAAAATATATATTATCTCGCACATGTCTATATAAGTTATATGGAAGAATATTAAAATATACAGGGTGGACCGCTCGAATGGACCTAATTTCAATTGCTTGTTACTGGCAAACGGTTGAAGATAGAAACTTAAAACAACGTTCATATTACAGAAAAACTCACCAAGTTTTTGATATCCAGATCACCACATCTCTATATGAGCCCCAGCAGTCACTGTGACGATATCAAAGCGATGAACAATTTCTTGCCAAGTACGTTGGAGTATGTCTTTTGGAATGTTCTCAATAGCCTCTATGATGCGCTCACGAAGATCACGAAGGTCTTTGACTGGGGTGGTGTAAACTTTATCTTTGACATAGCCCCAGAGAAAGAAATCCAGTGGTGTTAAATCGGGAGATCTCGGGGGCCACGCGATTGGTCCTCCCCTACCAATCCAACGGCCAGGGAAAATGTTGTCCAAAGTCATACGAACTTCATTGGACCAGTGGGGAGGAGCACCATCTTGCTGGAAAACGATGTTAGGCTGCAGTTGTTCAATTTGTGGAAAGAAGAACTGCTCCAGCATGTCAAAAATGATATGTGGTACCACGAACAGTTTTCTCGGCGAAGAAAAACGGTCCAATGACCTTATTATGTGACAAACTGCACCAAACATTCATCTTCGGACTATCACGAACATGCTCTTGAATAGCGTGAGGATTCTCCGATCCCCAGATCCGCACATTATGCCGGTTTACCTTGCCTGACAAATGGAAAGTGGCTTCGTCCGAGAAGAAAATCTTGGTCATGAAGTCAGGATCAGCGCCGAGACGGGTCCAGCATCGTATTGGCGAATTCCACTCGTTTCGGCATGTCATTCGGCTCCAGACGTTGCACTAACTGCATTTTATATGCGTGCAGTTTGAGGCGTTTGTGGACAATCCGTTGTAATGTCGATTTTGGTATTTGAAGTTCCCGCGAAGCTCTTCTTAATGACTTCCGGGGGCTTCGCTCAAATGCGGCTTGAACATTTGCTACCATTTCATCGGATGCTCTGCGACCACCACCATGCTTCTGCAACACAGATCCTGTAGCTAATAATGTATCACGCCACTTCTTTATGCTTCTAGCAGTTGGAGCATCACGGTTAAACACACGCCGGAACTCCCTTTGAACTCTAATGATTGATTTAAACTCCGCATACCACAAAACAGCTTGCGCTTTCATCTGCGGAGTCGCCATTTTCACAAACAATTAAATCTAAGAACGAGAAACGTATCTTTGTGCCATCTACCGACAGGATTCGAAACTTGGTGAGTTTTTCTGTACTATGAACGTTGTTTTAAGTTTCTATCTTCAACCGTTTGCCAGTAACAAGCAATTGAAATTAGGTCCATTCGAGCGGTCCACCCTGTATAATTACAATTTTATTACATTAAATAAGCATTGTTTTATTTTTACGCATGTGCAATGCAGAATACATTGGAATTTCAATTGTTTCAAAATAGCTGCTTCTCCTATACAATTATTAAAGCATCAAATAGGAAAACCTTTGAAAAGTGGAGAGAAAAAAATTATTTTGAATGTTTTCAAAAAGTTTAGTGAAAAATATCCTACATTAGCCACTGAGGATGTGGCAAAAATAACATCAAAATTTACAGGTGAGTCAGCATGGAGCATAAATTGTGTTCATAAAGAAATTGTAGATAAAGGATATCTATCGACTTCATGAAAAATTTGTAATCATCTGATTAGGTAGGCCCATAGCTTATGTATTGCTTTTTGTCATAAATACATTGTGTGCCAAAATAATGGACGGTGTTTCAAATTGTCTAATTTCCCTTACATGATATATATAGAACAAAACTTACATGGGATTAAAGAGAAACTCATTGGGTTTTCATAACATACTTTATAAGTGTTCAATGTGAGCGCCTTTTGTTACATGGCACACATCTGGCCGATAGTCAAATTCCTCCCTAACTTGGTCACCATATTTGGAGTACTGTAATGGATTCAACAGCAGCAACAATCCTTGAAGGTCGACGGGAAGTAGTGGTAGGTACTGATGGTCCTTCACATACCCCCACAGAAAGAAATCACGAGGTGTGAGATCGGGAGACCGTGGAGGTCATCGGGAATAAACCATATCATCCCGACTGGTGCATCCTATCCATCATCAGGGAACATTGTCGTTCAACCACTGTTGTACATATTTAAAAAAACGAGGTGGAGTGCCGTCTTGTTGCCAAATGAAGTCTTGAGGAGCAGACTCATTTAGCTGAGGAAAAAGATAAATCTGCAGCATATCCAGATACAAGATGCCTGACACTGTTTTTTAATTGAAAGAGAACGGCCCGTAGATTTGTTGTTTGGACATAGCACAGAAAACATTGACCTTCAGGGAATCTATTTCATATTACATTATTACATGTGGATTCGCCCCCCCCCCAAATACGCACATTATGTTTATTCGCCTTACCATTGGTATGAAAACATGCTTCATCACTAAACACAAAACAATTAAAATGATCTTCATCATTTTCTAGTGAATGTTGCATTTCCATGCAGGAATTGGTGCATGTCTCTAAGTCCGCAGGTTTTAGGACTTGCGGTAACTGAAAACGGTAAGGTCACATATGAATCCGCTTTCATAGAACTTTCCACAATGATGTAGTAGGCATTTGCAGTTCACGACTAGCACGCCGCACAGATTTTTGTGGACTATGAATGAAAGCTGTTCTAACATTCTCATTTCTTTCATTTGGTGTTCGTGGACGTCCTGGACTTTTCTTCTTACTGATACATCCAGTTGTTTCTAACTGTCTATACCATCGACACATACTCTTATCTGTCGGAGGATCAATTCCAAATTGTGCCATCAGAAAGTTCGTTGCACTGCAACAATGGGACCAGACCTCTCAAATTGCAACCCACCGCATGACTTCTGTACATGAGTCTTCATTTTCACTAATTTAATGCTGTGACGTAATAATGACGAAACAAATTACTGCATGCAGGGTATGAAACTTTCACAGCTTTTCTTTCATTATAGCAAATAATCACGCATCCAATTTTGTTTGTAAACCTATACCACTATTTAAAACCCTGTCAATCATTTTGGAACATGGTGTATACAGGGTGTATCAAAAAGGATGGCGCAAACTTACATGGTTGAAAGTACACGATAATAGAAGCAACAATGTCCCAGTAAACATGGGCCCACAAACGAGCCGTTTGCGAGATAATTACAAATGTATGGTTACAAGCTGCCACTGACGTCATTGTTTGTAACATCGTACGGTTTACTCCTTGCGCACATGAAGCCGTCCTATGTTATTTGTTTACAAAACTGAACATTGCCGAGAGGTGGAGTTGTAATCAAACCATACACGCAGAACGTACAGGACGGATACATTACACAGTCTCAAAAGGTATCAGTCTCGTCTGAGGAGTGCCACTAGTGCTGTGTTGTAGTTACAATTGAACCTTACTGTAACGAAGAGTATGCGGATATGCATTTAATGTACGGGAGGCTGCACGCTTGTACCAAGAAACATATCCTGATCGAAGACACCCCAAAAGTCGTACATTTACAAGGGTCCATCTGCGCCTGAGAGAAAATGGGGGTTTTGCACATGGCAGAGCAGTAGGTAGGCCTGCTCGCATTACGCCTGAGGTTGAAGATATGGTGTTGGAAGCAGTACAGCTCTCTCCAGGAACATCGACGAGAAGAATTGCCACACAAGTGCCTGTACTAAGGCACAGTAGTGTATGGAGAATTTTACAGCGCAATTTACTGTACCCTTACCACCTCCAGCGAGTTCAATGTCTCAATGATGCGGACTTTGTTCCTAGAGTGATGTTTTGTCAGTGGATGCAACAACAGACTGTAGTCAACCCTCGTTTCGCATGTAGTATTTTATTTACAGACGAAGCAGGATTCACACGCGATGGTGTTTTTAATTATCATAATACACATTTTTGGTGTGAAATAAACCCACATGCTGTTCATGAGTCACCACATCAGCACCGTTTCTCACTGAATGTGTGGTTAGGGGTACTAGGTCATCATCTCATTGGGCCACACATTCTTCCACGAAAACTTAATGGACGGAGGTACCTTAAGTTTCTGCGGCATCATCTTCCATGGTTGCTTGAGGACGTTCCCCTTCAAGCAACGTTGGAGTTTGTGGTACACGCATGGTGGAGCTCCGGCACATTTTGCTGCTGCTGTGAGACGGCATCTAACTCGCAGATATGGCGAAAGATGGATAGGTCGAGACGGATCTGTACCTTGGCCTCCAAGATCACCTGATCTAAATCCTTTAGATTTTTGTGTCTGGGGTCACCTCTGAAGCGAAGTGTACAGCACACCCGTTAACACGGTTGAAGAACTGAACAAAGAGTTGTACATGCTTGTCAAGAATCCAAAAATGATCCAGGGGTTTTCGAAAGAATTCGACATTCATTGCAGAGACGAGCACAGTATTGCATCCAGATGCAAGGAAGACACTTCGAACACCTCCTTTAACAGGTAAGCCATAAGTGAAGTGAAATGTGAACTAAATGAGATGAAAAATTAATAGTAAAATCTAAGGGCCGCACGCAATACATTAGTCTCTACTCAAATTACTTCCAATCACTGGTGAGCTGACTTTCCGTGAGCAAGTGAAAAGATCGAATTAGCTACCCACTAACTGGCCATGCATGAAAGTCGTCGTTTTCGTAATATTGACAAGAAATTACCCAGAATTCTCAGCGATAAAACCACTTCCGTTATTTTCGTCTGCTAGAGTAACGCATTTACGCTTGCGTCCCGCAAATAATACCGTATACGACGACGTCTGCGTCGCGCAATATTACGCCGATTCTCCTGTTCTTCCAGTTGAATTCATTGGTAGACTATCAAATTCCTCTTCTCCGCGCATACCGAAAATATGATCGAAGTCTTCAAGGTCCGACATCTTGGATAAAGCAGCAAGGTACGCGGCAAGGTTTCAAACTACATCGATTCCAATCGGGTTGCTCACGATTCGTTTCTGTGCTAAGTCACCTCGCCAGGTAGTTTAGGAATTTCAACAATTATTATCGCATGAACAGATTTTTGAGTATGCACAAACGTATTTGGATGCAACTTTCTCAGCAGAGTACAGGCAGAGAACGACTTTTACGGTCTAATGCGTTCATAGATTCGAGCCTAAATTCAAATTAATTTGTACTAACTAGGACGATGTTTACAATGAAGTCAGTGGCGGCTTGTAACCATTCATTTGCAGACCCTGTTTACTGGGACATTGTTGCTTCTATTATCGTGTACTTTCAACCATGCAAGTTTGCGCTATCCTTTTTATACACCTTGTATAACAAATGGAGGAAATTCCTAATTATTGGTACCATCTTACCTTGTATTCAGTTTTATTTCCTGCAAAATACAATGTTGTCTAAGATCAGTGTTTCTATCAATGACAGTTCCGTACACAATTCAGTCATATGGCAGGTAAAAGTAGTACCACATTTCCCCAATAGATGGAGTATTATCTTATGGAAGTTTGTTTACAGTATAACTTAGCTCAGAATTAGTGTACTTAATAAGTAAAGCTAAGATTTATATGTAATTAGTAATTACATATTCTTTCTCATTGAATACCATATTATTAGTTTTGAAATTCAAATCTAGTGTGAAAGGTCCTATAAATTTTGCTCATAATCCTTGTATGTCTGCTTAGGTTCTTATACATATCAATCTAATACACAGCTATACTTCCCTTCCAAAGGAAGTAATATACAGTATTTTACTTCCTGAGAACAATTATTTATCATGGATGGGTTTGATCCCAAGAATGTCATATTCTTATCCTAATATTGGTCAGCATCGGTGGACTAGTCCTAAAACTTTATTCTCAATTACTCGTAATCTTTTGTCCTTCCTTAAAGTAAGAGTCCATGTTTCACTTCGATACAATATAAGTGGGAAAATAACAGTTTTATATATTTTCAGTTTAATATTTTTTAAAGAAGTCGGGACAATAAGAATTCCTGTAATGCAGAGTAGCATGCATTTGCAGAATTGAGCCTATGTTTAATTTCCTTGCATATCTCATTCCTGTTTGTAATTATTGTTCCTAGGTATTTGAATTCAGCCACTTCAAATTTTCCCTCATTTGTCATTTCCATTATATGATTTATTTCTAATAGAGAATTAATGCTCTCACCATTAAGAGATTGCTTGATTTAGCATGTTTGATACATATATCTGTTTGTGGTAAATATATAAAGTCAGAACTCTCAGAAACAATATATTCTGTCTTTCAATACATTGCTAGCCATCTTCTTAACACCTGGGTAGAAGATATGTCATAAAACTTCTTATGGGAAAAAACACCGAGGCTTTCAAGTTAATAAATAAATGAGTCGTAATTATCTCACCTCATACACTCTGTGTTTTTTAAAGCACAGAACCATGCTTACAGAAACAGCTGTTCCTATCTTCAGCCATCTTTACGACTAAATATTTAGTTTAGGAGATAAAGGTGAAGACGAAAATTCAACAGTAGTGAAGATGGCTGAAGACAGGAACAACTGCAGTCCTGTGCTTTGAAGAACACAGAGTGTATGAGGTGAGATAATTACAACTTATTTTATAAAATAAATATCTTAAACTTGTCTCCAACTCAGGGTCAGGTCGAGGGATGAGATGGGCCCCTATAAGTAGAGGTCTGTGAATGACAAAGATGCCAGCCGACCACACCTGACGCACCATCACAGGGGCATATAAATGAAATGAACACAATGGATGAGATGGATATGAAGAAATGGTGGAATAAAATTGTGGCAGGGGAAAATGGGAGGAATTTCAAGAAAAATCTGCCCAAGCTCTATTTTGTCCACCATGAAACCCACATGGAGTGACCAAGACTCGATCTTGGTACCCCAGCGGTGAGAGGCGAACATCTAACCGCTTGCGTCACGGAGCTGCCACAACTCAATTTATTTATTATTAATATTATGATTGTCTCCCCTCAGGTAGTATCCCGTTCTTACTTATCGTACATTTAAAGTACAATTGTAATAAATATTTAATTTGAAAAAGTTTAATACTAAATTAGCACCGAAAAATAACTACAGATTAAATAAACTAATAAAAACAACAAAATTAAAAAAACTGATACAAAAATCAGGAATATATTAAATTGAATGCACAGGTTGTGTGAAAAGATATATATAGGAAAAACAAAAAGAAACCTAAAAATTAGAACCAAAGAACACATAAGAAATATTAAAAATGGGGAAATTGAAAAATCTGCAGTTGCTGCTCATGTTTGGTCTGAGAAACATAATATAAATTCGGACACTAAATTATTAAAACAGTTAGAAAATACAAAAGAGCTGACTATTTGGGAAAAAATCTATATTCAGAAGAATAAAAACAGAGTTATGAATTTTGAAATGCCGACGGAGCATGACCTTGTTTGGAGGTTCTTTGGCCAACCATAGATGGAGCTGACATCGACATCCAGGGTGTGTAACATAAATCTAACCAGTCTGGACAAGCTGACGATAAAACAGAATTGTTTTGAATCATGTCCAAGAACAAATCAACATTAATATTGAGGTAAGATGATCACACTATAAATAAACTAATTACAATTATAATGTTTTACAGAAATGTGAAGGAGTACTTCAGCCTGAATATAGGAAATTCAGTGTGGATCCACAGATAACATCTTTTGAAGTACTTCAGAGTATTCTGGCAAAAGCATTTGATATCAGGGGGTAAGTAATATGTGTTCCATTTGATTGTCTTCCTTGATGCTTCAGGAGCTTAGAAGGGAATTTTTAAATATTATTGATGAAGTGTTGTCTAGTAAGGATCCTATGAATCAAAACTAAGCTGTGAATTCCAACTGCAATTTGCCATTAGTTCAGCATAATGTAACCGTTTTTTAAGCGGGCACCAATTTTTTATTTGTAATGGTGGTTACATCACCCGCTCACATAAACCCCCAATATGACTGGAAGGCCACACATGCCGTGGTTAATGAGTCCATCGGACCTTGCTGGGAGGACATATATATTTTGGATCCACTGACCATTCTCACAAGCACCATTTGTGGACCATTTCTATGCCGTGGCATGTCAGCGTAAATGTTGAAATAGCATTTCCTCTATTTCTGATGGTGTGGTTATACCGTCATTACTCGGTCCTCATAGCCTCATTTGTAAAAGCAGGTTGCACCACGAGCAGGTTGAGGTTGAGATTTGGATAGGAGAGGTTATGGAATGCATTTCACTATCCTTTGCAACCCAAATCAAACAAAATCAAGACCTATGTAATAAAGCCAAAGACAAAAAATGGAATATTTTAGTAAAGAAGCCAGATATTAAATCATATTAGAAGAGAAAAATTATACGCTCAGACCATGACTTGAACCCAGGACCCTAGGTTCTCTAGATCAAGTGCTCTACCATCTGAGCTACCTGAGCAAGTACCGATCTAAACACAAATCTTTCTCTATATACGTTATAATTCCTGCCCACCAAATGCTATGAAGCCTTTGCTTCAATCTTTGCAAATGGCGGCTCCTTTATTAAGAAGATATATTTGAGAATTATACATTACATTATAAATGCCAGTATGGCTCTTTTCGATGTTTTTATTATTAATTTCATACATCTCAATGTATATAGAGAAAGATTTGCATTTAGATCGGTACTTGCTCAGGTAGCTCAGATGGTAGAGCACTTGTCCAGAGAACCAAGGGTCCTGGGTTCAAGTCCCGGTCTGAGCGTATAATTTTTCTCTTCTAATATGATTTATCCATCATTGAGATGTATGGAATTAATAATAAAAACATCGAAAAGAGATGTACTGGCATTTATAATGTAATGTATAATTCCCAAATATGTCTTCTTAATATCTCATTTGCAAAGATAGAAGCAAAGGCTTCATAGCATTTGATGGGTGAGAATTACAACGTATATAGAGGAAGATTTGGTTTAGATCGGTACTTGCTGAGGTAGCTCAGATGGTAGAGCACTTGGTCTAGAGAACCAAGGGTCCTGGGTTCAAGTCCCGGTCTGAGCGTATAATTTTATAATTTTTCTCTTCTAATATGATTTATCCATCATTGAGATGTATGAAATTAATAATAAAACATCGAAGCCAGATATTATTCCAGAAATTCCACATAAAACTACAGTAGCAAAATTTAGACTGCTTACAGAAGAACATGACTATTTAGCCAAACATTTATATAAAATAGGAATCTACACGAATCCAAATTGTCCTCTATGCAACAATGACGAAGAAATGAATGAAGAACATCTACAACCTGTGAAGTATTACCTGTTGGATCCACTGTAGAGAAATATTGGAGAGCAAGAACGCTAATGGCTTCATTGCCAAGGCCCAGCATTTGAAAACAACAACATTCCAACTGCAAGGACAAGAGATCATGATGGGAGCATTTTGTATCACGGAAGCTTGGCATTAGCACCAAAACTGAACACACTATCTCTCACCCTCAGTCATAGCTGCAGCAGTGGCTGCCCAAGTGTACTGTTTAAATCTGTCTTTTTTAAGAAATTGGAATGCTCAATTAGTATTGACAATCAACTATGTATCTTGAAACAGGTCACTAGTACAAACAGTTACCAACATGTTTTATTATAAAGTTACAATAGGAAGTAACATTTATTTATTTACCAACATGTTTATTTATGTTTCTACATGGCAAAATGTTTACTCAAGGTTCTGTTAGAGCTGCTGAGTGAGGGGTAATGTGACATCTTCCTCATTCCACCTTTCGTTAAACTCAAGACTGTTGTTACTGTCATCTTGGCATAACATGCAGTATAAGTGGCGGCATAACCTTACAACCTGCAACATATGCACTAATCCTTCCATTCGTATGTACCAAATTACGTATAACTGTGCAAACATTTGAAGGGGGCTTAGTGGACCTCTGACACCCTTTTTTTTTACACCAATTTATCTATGTCGGGCTGGATAGTACTCATAGAGAGAGGTAATATTGAGACAAGTGTGTCATCATTTAATCTGGAGCATATTTTAGATTTGGTATGATTTCTCAGCAATCAATTTTGAAATCTGGTAACTAGCATGTACTGAATTCTCTGAAAGTGATTGTCTGTTATCGTTTTCGAGTGTCTGTTGCTTTAGATTATTTAAAAGTTCCATCCTGTCATCCCCTGTGTAAACAAAACATACAATGTCCCTAGGCCTTTTATATTTAAGTTATGAATTTGAATTCCATGCATGTTACCTATTGTATGTTAAAATTATATATCATTAATATGTCCCTGTAAAAATATAGTTATATATTTTTAATCGTACCTGCAATTTTATCCTGTCCATATTGATTTGCACGTGAAGATCTGAAATTTTGTCGGATATTAGCCTATAGTGTTTCACATGGCAGAACCGTGTAGAACACAATAAACAAACAACTTTCATTCCATTCTGAATATAAAAATAATAATTTTTCCAATCCATATTAAAATGGTATCAGTGTATAGAATTTGCCATGCTCATGCTGGATTGTATGACACTGACTGTCACTGTGTTTTGTTAATCGCTGTGTATGTACACCTCCAGTGCAAGTACAAATGAGTGGAATGGGTATTGGCAGAGAGGATTTGTTATGATCTCTCGGAGCTTGTGTTATAGGCAAAATGTCTACTCAAGTTTCTGCTAGAGACAATTTAGCATGTATGTTTAATGGATATTTGAACTTTATAAAAAGGCAATTTTATGTGCATATCTTGAATACCAATTGTTAGAATTCTGATATGAAATTGCAGTTTATGTACTCAATTTATCTTGTTAGTTAAAAATATAGTCAGTTAGGTGGGAAAGTCAGTGTATAAGTTTAGTTTAGAAGTTAGGTAAGAAAATGGGCAGCTGGGGCTAGTGCTATAGTATTGCAGAAACCTGTTCACCAGCTGGGGTTAGTGCTGTATGTCGTGAAAACGTGCCCACCAGCTGGGCTTAGTACTATAGTATTGCAGAAATGTGTTTAGCGGTTGAGGCTAGTGCTATATTGTCACAAAAAAACCTGTTCACCATCTGAGGTTAGTGCTACAATATCGCAAAAACATATTTAGCCATTGAGACTAGTTCTGTAGAGTCGTGAAAACCTGTTCACCAGCTGAGGTTAGTGCTACAGTATCGCAGAAACATGTTTAGCCATTGAGACTAGTTCTGTAGTGTCACGGAAACGTGTTCACAAGCTGGGGTTAGTACTATAGTATTACAGAAACCTGCTCACCAGCTGGGGCTAGTGCTGTAATTTCGCAAGAACCTGTTCACCAGCTGCATCTAGTGCTGTAGTATTGTGGAAACTTGTTCACCTACTGGGGCTACTGCTGTAGTATCACAGAATGCTGTTCACCAGCTGAGGCTAGCGCTGTAGTGTCGCGAGAATTTGTTCATCAGCTGGGGTTGTGCTGTAGTAATGAAGAAACCAGTTCACCACTGGGGCTAGAGCTGTAGTGTCATGACAATTTTTTTCATTTTTGGGACTAGTTCTGTTGCGTTTGCGACAATATTTTCATCACACTGTTATAATTTTATAATGTCATTTCAACCTGTTCATAGGTGGTGCTAGTTCTCAAGTATTTTAGTAATTAGTTAACTATTCAGAGCCAGTTCTGTAGTGTTGTGGCATCATATCCATTAATTGGAGCTAGTTCTGTAGTGATGTGGTAATCTATTCACTATCTGGAAGTAATTCTATAGTGTTGCAGTTTTACTGCATGATTTATGTGTTGGTCCTGGTCAAATTTTCAGCCCATAGATGTGGCTGATATGTACTTTTGGTTAGATTTTTATCAGTTACTTGTAGTTCCTACTGTGCAATTCTGGCTTCTTTAGCCACATATGAGGTGTATGATTCAGTAAGAGGGGAGGATGAGTTGCAAGTACTGCCAGTAACTATCCTCAGTAATACCGGTAGTTACTACACGTTGCATTTTCTTATCTAATGGTTCTGTTTTAGTGAATATTTTTGTCTAATAAGTTTGGGGTATTCATTATAGAATAGCATTGTTTTTATAACTAACTCACTGGCTCTATCGACCGGTAGATTCATGGCCACATGGACATAGGCTCTCCATACATCCCTAACCTGAGCTAATGTTTTCCAGTCATCCCCTGTATAATCTACTTCCCCTCAAATCATGGATAATGTTTTTCTCCCACCTCAGTCTTGGTCTACCAACTGAGTGTTTTCTCTCTGGTTTTCTTAAAAGATGCTTCCATGCACCTCTTTCATCCCCCATATCTGGCTTCTTATATATATCATGTAGCTCACTATTATGTAGTTTCCTCCATTCACCTGTCTGTTTATCTCTTTTTGGCCCAAAAGTTTTCCTAAGAACTTTATTCTCAAATACTTGTAATCTTCTTTTCTCCCTTAAAGTAAGAGTCCATGTTTTGAATCCACATAATATAACTGGGAGAATAACTGTTTTGTACTCGTATATTTTCAGTTTAACATTTTTTTAAAGGAGTTGGGACAATAAGGCCTGTAATGCATAATAGCATGCATTTCCAGAATTGAGCCTATGTTTAATTTCTTTGTGCATCTCATTTCTATTTGTAATTATTGTTTTTAGATACTTGAAATCAACTACTTCTTCAAAATTTCCTTCATTCATCATTAGTTATCCATTTCTATTATATAATGCATTTCTATGTGTGAACATATATTTAGTTTTATTGATGTTTACTTCCAGTCTCAATACGACAATTTATTTTATTACTATTATTATAAGAAAATGTTTTTTGCAAGGCTGCTAGTTTCCTCCTCCTCACTTGGCAGTGTTCCCACCTACCACATGCCTTTGGTTTCACCAAGGCGGTTGCAGTTACCAGAATTGGACAGAATGTGGTTTTGTGTTGTAGGGAGTTTACTGTCTGCTACAGAGCATTTGATGACTACGGACAAGAGACCTACTTATCTCTGTTGTCAGACTGGGACCTGGATGCAGCTTTCCTCAGGTAAACACTTAACACATTCCTATAACTAACTTACTTTAGGTTCTTGCTAACATGTATGTTTATTTTAATAAACATTTCAGTGGGATGTAACACTATGAGGTAATTTACAATTTATAATTGTATATTTTAGGAAGTAACATTTTGAGTTTCTTTTTAATCAAGTTTTTGTGAGAATGGGAACATCTTACCTCAAATTAATGTTGAGTTCTGTTTGAACATGTTTCGATATAATCCTCTAGATCATCATCACTGCTTGCCCAAACTGTTGAGTTTTATGTTGTGGACCCTGGATGTCGATATCAGAAAAAAATAGTCATGAATTTCGAAATTCCTGTTGAATGTGATCTAGTTTGGAGGTTCTTTGGCCAGCCGGAGAGAGAGCTGATATCGACATTCCACAACATAAAACTTAACAGTCTGGGCAAGCTGATGATATAGAGCATCGTTTGCCAACCTGTGGTTTGCGAACCCCCAGGGGGTTCCCGAAATATTTCTAGGGGTTTGCCAAAACTTTTCGTAATGGCGGGTTTCTTCATTTCTGTGGCATTGTAATAATAATAATAATAATAATAATAATAATAATTATTATTATTATTCTCATATAAGACTGAAAAAAATACTAGTTATAATAAAAGTTTGGGAATTATTAATCAAGTTATGAAACCATCCCTTGTACAAAAAAAACACCAGATTACGTTTATATAACTCTTTGGTTAGACCAGTGTTGACCTATGGTAGTGAAGCTTGGACACTAAAAAGACATCATGAAAGCAGAATAATGGCTTGTGAAATGAGATTCATGCACAAAACAGCGGGTTACACCAGATGGAATCGGAAAAGGAACACCGATATCTTAAAAGAATTGAAGACTACGCCAATTTTGGAATATATTAAACAGTACCAACTAAATTGGAAACACCATCTTGAAAGAATGAGTTCAAATCGGTTCCCCAAAGCTGTTTATAATTATATACCAAGAGGACGAAGATCTCTGGGCCATCCTATGAAACGCTGGAGGGAAAATTTTCTATAGGATCGTAACAGGCCTTGGCCTAATACTTGGAAGGAAGAAGATTATTATTATTATTATTATTATTATTATTATTATTATTATTATTATTATTATTATTATTATTATTTCCTAGGAATTAAATTTTATGTATATTGACTGTATATGTACATTTAAAAGTCAGTTGTTCACCCAGTTAAAATCATTGTGGAAGGGGTTCACGAGTCGAAAATGGTTGGGAACAGCTGATATAGAGGTTTATATCGAAACATGTTCAAACTGAACTCAACATGAATTTGAGGTAAGATGTTCCCATTCTCACAAAAACTTGATTACAATTTATAAATTGAGTCAGAAAAATCTTTTTACATCTCACCTCATAACACTCCTTGATTTCCAAGGGGTAAAGTGATCCTACAACAGGCCTTAGGATACCCTTGGGGTAGTAGAACGGTTAAGGCTCCCATTCTTTCTGGACAGTCAGCAATTGATGTCAGCTGGGTTGTTAGCTCTATGTGACGGCCGCCTTTACCCCAGAACAAACATCTGGTACTCACTTTGATTAGAGGCTGAGTAGACTCTAGGGCCATGGTGCCAGAAGGTTTGGGCCAGTTTAAAAATCTTGACACCACTGGGACTCGAATCCTCAACATTCAAGCTTGTAGTGTATTGCCTTAACCAACAACTCTACTGTGTCTCCTTTTTCCACAGGACCGGTTTCAAAGGCCATCGTCTCTTTCCTCAACCAAAATAATTGTAAGAGAAACAAAACTTTTAAAACATGTTTGAACGCATTAGACAGTAAAAGGCGTTCTCTGCTGATAAAGTTTTATCCAAACACATTTTTCTTACTCAGAAATCTATTCACGCGGTAATAATTGTAAGCTACCTGACAAGGTACGTTAAGATCGTAGCTCAATATATAAACTTATGTGAAAATCCTGAAGGGAACCGATGGTAACCGATGTAGTTTGAAACTTATCCAAGATGTCAGACCTTGAAGACTTCGATCATGTTTTCGGTGTATACGCGGAGAAGAGGAATTTGATAGAGTCTACCAAAGAATTCAACTGGAAGAACAGGAGAATCGGCGTAATATTGTGCATCGCAGACGTGTTTGTATACGGTATTATTTGCGGAATGCAAGCATAAATGCATTCCTCTATAGCAGACGAAAATAACGGAAGTGGTTTTATCGCTGAGAATTCTGGGTAATTCGTTGCCAATATTACGAAAACGTCAACATTCATGCATGACCGGTTAAGGCGGCCGTTAATTCGATCTCAGCTCACCAGTGATTGGAAGTAATTTGAGTAGAGACTAATGTATTTGCGTACGACCCTTAGAGAAGTCTTTGGAATTAATAGTATGGGAAAAGAACAAATATAGATCCATGAATTTTGAAGTTCCTGGCTAATGAACTAACTCACTGGCACTACCAAACCCACATGGCTGCACGGACATAAGCTCTCCATACATCCCTATCCTGAGCTAATGTCTTTCAATCATTCCCTGTATAATCTACTTCCCTTCAAATCATAGTTAATGTTATTCTCCCACCTCATTCTTGGTCTACCAACTGGGCATTTTCCTTCTGGTTTTCCTACAAGAAGCTTCCATGCACGTCTTTCATTCCCCATTTGTGCCACATGTCCTGCACATCACAGTCTATGAGACTTGACTGTTCTCATTATATCTGGCTTCCTATAAAGACCATGTAGTTCACTGTTATGTATTGTATAGCTGGCTTAACTTGGCAGAGAGAGAGATGGAGATACAAGGGTAGATCGTTGACCTCTTTAGTCTAGATACGAGGGTCATACTGAAAGTCGTGAGCAACACATTGTTAAAATTCAAATTTCAACAATGTAACAAAAACAACTGCAGGATCGTAATCTACAGACTTTATACCACAACATTGCAGTTTTGTGGTGTCATAGCTTCTATCATGTGACCACACGCAGTGTTTCCAAAATGGCAGACATCAATGTTTCGTTTCGACAGCGTGCTGTCATTGAATTCCTTGTTAAAGAGGAACAATCTGCTGTTGATATTCACCAAAGACTTCAATGTGCTTACGGAGATGCCTGCATGGGTGCCAGCAGTGTTAGGAGATGGGTGAAACATTTTAAAGATGGGAACACGAGTATCAAAGATGAGCTTCGTAGCGGTCGCCCACGCTCTGCTTCCACGGATTGCAACAAGGAAAGAGTTGATGCGCTCATTAGAGACAACAGGCGTATCACTGTGAATGAAATCGCTACAAAACTTGCAGTAGGATACAGTGCAGTGCAAGAAATGATTCACAGCTTAGGTTACCGAAAAGTTAGTGCCCGTTGGGTTCCATGTTTATTGAGTGAAGAGCACAAACTTCAGAGAAGAACCATCACCCATAACCTTCTTCAGAGATTTCGAAATGAAGGTGATGATTTTTTGACGAGTATTGTGACAGGTGACGAAAGCTCGTTTCATTGCTATGAGCCTGAAATAAAACGCCAGAGTATGGAATGGCACCACTTGAATTCGCCATTAAAGAAAAAAGCGAAGACAGTGCAATCTGTTGGGAAAGTTATGGGCAGCGTCTTCTGGGATGCGCAAGGTTGCATTCTGGTTGAATTTCTTGAACCTGGACAAACCATAAATGCTGCCCGCTATATCCAGACACTTGTGAAGCTCCGTCGTGCATTGCACGACAAACGCCCTGGAAAGGAAGATCATTCTGCAACACGATAACGCGCGTCCTCACACTGCTCGTGCCACCGTGGAGAAGATCAGGACATTTGGGTGGGAAACTCTTCCACATCCTCCCTATAGTCCCGATTTGGCACCCTCCGACTACCATCTTTTCGGTTCTGTGAAGGAGCAGAATGAGAGGCCAACGCTACGAGACGCTGGAGGATATTCGGAAAGCAGTGCATCAGTGTCTTCGAGCAGCTGGAACAGACTTCTATCATAAGGGAATTTTCAAGCTTGTAGAACTCTGGACAAAATGTGTGCAAAGAAATGGAGACTATGTTGAAAAGTAGCACAAAGCGTCTGTAGATTAACATGGTGTACTTGGTTTGTCTAAAATAAATATTATGATTGTTTAAAAAAATGTTGCTCAATGACTTCAAGTATGACCCTCGTACAAAAGAAAGAACCCACCCTGTTGTCAGTTTTCTCTCTTCTCCCTTTCCCCTATTAACACCTGGTGAAGAAACACCGGCAACACTGGTGCGAGTGAGAGAGGTGAGTACAGTTGTCTCATTCTAAAAAAAATTTCTGTAAAATTAAATCAGAGATACTATAGTCTTCTCCATTCACCTGTCTGTTCATCTCTCTTTGGTCCAAAAATTTTCCTAAGAACTTTATTCTGGAATACTCATAATCTCCTTTCCTCCCTTAATGTAAGAGTTCATATTTCACATCCATATAATATAACTGGTAGAATGATAGTTTTATATATTTTCATTTTTACGTTTTTTGAAAGGAGTTGGGACGTCAAGAGTCTCTGTAATGAATAATAGCATGCATTTCCAGAATTGAGCCTATGTTTAATTTCTTTGTGCATCTTATTCCTATTTGTGATTATTGTTCCTAGGTATTTGAATTCAGCCACTTCCTCAAAATTTCCCTCATTTGTCATTAGCTGTCCATTTCCATTGTATAATGTATTTCTGTGTGTGACCATATATTTAGTTTTATTTATATTTACTTCCAGTCCCAATTTCTTTCCTGGCTAGCAAAATTTAATCTCAATGTTCATAAAATCGACACCAGATGTCAGTTTGAAAGTTGATGCCAATGGCAGAATTTCAATTGTAGGAGTTTTGGCTGCGAATGAGAGATGACCTTTGAAACCGGTTCTATGGAAATTGCGGAGTTTTGTGAGATGAGAGGTAAAAGGATTTCTCTGAATCAATTTATAAAATGTCTGTTTCTATTATAGCGAATTTAGCATGCATGATTACCAGACTTTTCTACTTGATGAGTAGGCACCTTACATTTCCTTATGTTTTGTTATATTTGGGTTGGTTAAATTACAATTTGGGTAGGTTAGCTTCATTTAGGTTACACTATTTTCCATTAGGTCACATATGAATTTTACTCTAAGGGCCGAATGTTTGAACGCATTAGACAGTAAAAGGCGTTCTCTGCTGAGAAAGTTTTATCCAAATATATTTTGCTTACTCAGAAATCTATTCATGCGATAATAATTGTAAGCTACCTGACGAGGTACCTTAAGATCATAGCTCAAGATAGAAACTTATTGTGAAAATCCCGAAGGGAACCGATGTAGTTTGAAACCTTTGCAGCTTTATCCAAGATATCGGACCTTGAAGACTTCGATCATGTTTTCGGTATACGTGGAGAAGAGGAATTTGATAGAGTACCAAAGAATTCAACTGGAAGAACAGGAGAATCGGCGTAATATTGTGCAATGCAGACGTCGTCGTATACGGTATTTTTTGTGGGATGGAAGCGTAAATGCGTTACTCTAGCAGACGAAAATAACGGAAGTGGTTTTATTGCTGAGAATTCTGGGTAATTCGTTGCCAATATTATGAAAACGTCAACTTTCATGCATGACCAGTAAGTCGGCCATTAATTCGATCTCAGCAATTGCTCGCGGTGAGTCAGCTCACCAGTGATTGGAAGTGATTTGAGTAGAGACTAATGTATTTGCATGCGGCCCTAAGTCCTACAGAGTAGTAGTGCACATATGCAAAGCTTATGAAATTACCAACAGATGGAGGCACATTATCAATGAAAGTGATATGACCACTTACATTCACAATAAATTCCCAAAACGTTTTTTTAAAAAAACACAATTGTGTTAATCCTTCATTATTTTGTTAGGTTAGTTTATAATAGAGATCCTCAAATTTTTTTTGTCTCGTAGATAAATGCCGGAGTTTTATGTAACATTACCCTATAAAATATGTACATATATATGTAACAAAAAAATTAGAAAATATGTAATATCAAAATTACCTTTAGCCTTGGTTCCATACAAGGCTATTAACCCAGTCTATGGTAAACAGGACAGACTATTTAGTCATAACTAGAGCCCAGATTTGTATGCGAAATAAAGTACTAAATATGCATGAAAAATGTAAAAAAATATGCATACTAAATATGCAAAAACAGATTGTAATAAAATCAATTAAATTATTTGCTTTGTGGGTAATCTTAACGTATTCCTAGCTTTTACAGTAGGTAAGGAAGGTTTTCTTGTGTGAAGTTCCTTCATCTGTTTTAGTGAAGGTTTTATAGAATGAAAATGTCCTTTCTACATCACATGATGTCACAGGTGCATGTGAAAAACACCACAGTTCTTCTTCAGTGAATTATGCTTATATCCAATTGATTGCATAGACTTTATTAATTAAAACAGTATTAAATAATAATTGATTAATTGCTAGTAATTAGCTAAAGGGAAAATTATAATTTAATATCACATATAGGAGTAAAACATGCATTTATGCATTAAAAATCTAAAATAAGCATTTTCCCCCAGAATATGCATTTATATGCATTATCAAATACCGCTCAAATTGTCTGTGAAGGGACCACTTAACATTTCACATACAAATCCGGGCTCTAGTCATAACTGACTATGCATGAATAATTATCAGATGCATCCATAGCACAGGTGTGGACACTTAAGGTGGCTAAGTTCTAACAAGGACCCAGTATCTTGGGGCATATCGAGATCCTCTGCCCAGGATAATGTGTGAAGACTGTAATGGTCGGAGAGCCGATGGGGTTGTATAATTACCACAACAGCTCAAAGAGTGGATGTTACAGCTCTCCCTGTAGGGGATAGTACACAGAGAAGGTAGGACAGGAGGGTGACAGCAGCATCACTGTCCTTACCCTGTAAGTGTCCATAACACCGCCAGGGGACATTTTATTTATGTTTTTATTATTGATTTAACATTTCTCACTGAAAGATAAATTATATTTGAAGAGAAAAATTTTCGCCTAGACCGGGACTCGAACCCGGGACCCTTGGCTTTCCGGGCCAAGTGCTCTACCAACTGAGCTCCCAAGGCGAGTTACGATCTAGACGCAAATTTTTCTCTTATATACGTTGTAATTCCCTCTCGCCAAATGCTTTTGAAACCATTGCTTCTTACTTACTTACTTACTTACTCACTGGCACTATCGAACCCGTAGGTTCATGGCCGCGCGGACATAAGCTCTCCATACATCCCTATCCCGAGCTAATGCTTGCCAATCATTCCCTGTATAATCTACTTCCCTCAAATCATAGTTAATGTTGTCTCCCACCTCATTCTTGGTCTACCAACTGGCCGTTTTCCCTCTGGCTTTCCTACAAGAAGCTTCCATGCACGTCTTTCATTCCCCATACGCGCAACATGTCCTGCCCATCGCAGTCTACAAGACTTAACTGTTCTTATTATATCTGGCTTCCTATAAAGACCATGTAGTTCATTGTTATGTAGTCTTCTCCATTCACCTGTCTGTTCATCTCTCTTTGGTCCAAAAATTTTCCTAAGTACTTTATTCTCAAATACTCGTAATCTCCTTTCCTCCCTTAAAGTAAGAGCCCATGTTTCGCACCCATACAATATAACTGGTAGAATAATAGTTTTATATATTTTCAGCTTAACGTTTTTTGAAAGGAGTTGGGACATCAGAAGTCTCTGCAATGCATAATAGCATGCATTTCCAGAATTGAGCCTATGTTTAATTTCTTTGTGCGTCTCATTCCTATTTGTGATTATTGTTCCTAGGTATTTGAATTCAGCCACTTCCTCAAAATTTCCCTCATTTGTCATTAGCTGTCCATTTCCATTATATACTGAATTTCTACCTGTGACCATATGTTTAGTTTTACTGATATTTACTTCCAGTCCTAATTTCTTAGTGTTACTCAATAGTGTGTGCATGTTGGTCTTTAGTATCTCCTCGCTATCGGCCAGTAGTACTACATCATCAGCATAAGCTAACAGCTTACTAATACCATTCAGTTGTAAGCCTTCCTCATTCTCTAAAGATTTAATGGCATGCTCTAGTACAAAATTAAATAGTAGAGGAGAAAGTTCATCTCCTTGCTTCAACCCATTCTGGATTACAAAAGTGTCTGAAAACTGTTTGCCTACTCGCACCCTACTCTTTGAGCCATTTAGACACATTCGTATAAGTCTAACTAACTTTTTAGGAATTCCGAACTCCAGCAGGATACTATATAACTTCTCCCTCTTAATTGAATCATATGCTTTTTTGAAGTCTACGTATAGTTGATGTACAGTACCATTATATTCCCATTTCTTTTCTAAAATCTGTCTTATACTAAAAATCTGATCTGTTGTAGACCTGTTTCTTCTAAATGCACATTGATGATCTCCTACAATGTCATCAATATAGGGAGTAAGTCTGCTTACTAATATATTTGTTAGAATTTTGTACGAAGTTGAAAGTAATGAGATGCCCCTGTAGTTGTTGCAATCAGTTTTATCTCCTTTCTTATAGATTGGTATGATAATTGATTCCTTCCATTCATCTGGAAGAGCTTCTTTTTCCCAAATCTTACTAAGCAACCAGCGTATCTTGTCCATCAATTTTTCTCCCCTGATTTTATCAGTTCTGCTGGGATCTCATCTGAACCTGATGCTTTATACATCTTCAATTTTTCAATCGCCATTTCAACCTCTAATGCACTTGGCTCTGTGACTAGCATTTCTGCTGTCTGTAACTTATCCTCCTCAATGTCCTGTTCTGTATGTACATTCAATAGCTGATTAAAGTAACTTTTCCATCTATTTAATATACTCCTAGAATCTGCAATCATATCCCCATTTTCATTCCGAATTATGTTTGTTCTAGCCTGAAACCCTTTCTTCTCTATACTAATTCCCTGATATAATTCTCTAATGTTCCTATTTTTTGCATTCATTTCAAGATCATTAATCTTCTCTTTCAAATATTCCCTCTTTTTACTCTTTAGTAACTTGGTGGTTTCCCGTCTAATACTACCCAATTAATATAATATTCACCTGAAAGGTCCGTCTCCTCAACTTAATTATCATTTAACTGTAGCGCTTTCGGGACTTGTCCCATCATCGGCAGGATTCAAAACTGGTGTTTCACTGAAGATCTGGTAGAGGGGGTTGCATGTATTTGGTTCGTTTTCGTTTATCAGGCTGTCGTTGTGAGCTGCTTTCATGATTTCCATCTCTTCCAGTACGTTTATCTTCGCTGGATTATTTTCTCTGTGCATTACTGTTAGGGTGTTTTCAATATTTAACATGCGATGTCCTTCATGGATAACGTGTTTTGCATAGCTTGATTTACCTTCTGTGTGAATGAAGTCTCGAAAATGTTCTTTGAAATCTGATGTTAAAACTCCTGTTTGTCCTTCCTATATAAAATTTGTTGCAGTCCTTACATGTCAGTTTATAAACTCCTTTGCTGTTGAAAATGATTTTATTTTCTTCAATGTTATTGTTTATTATGTTGTTTAATTTGTTATTGGTTCTGTATGCTATTTTTACGTTTTTATCGGCTTTCTTTAGTGCATTGGCTAATTTTGTTGTTTCTTTTCCTGTGTATGTAAGTGTTATCCATGTTTTCTTGTTGTTGTCAGATTCTTTTTTCTAGTTATGTTAGTTATGTTGGTTATGTTGTTCTTCCTTTTTTGTTTTTTTACGAGCTTATCTATGAATTCTTCATTATAGCCATTGGTTTTTGCCATATACTTAATGTAGTTGAGTTCTTGGATATAATTGTCTTTGCTTAATGGGAGTTTCAACATTCTACTGACTAAGCTATTAAATGTACTAATTTTCTGTTGAAAAGGGTGTGTAGAATTTTTGTTTATGGCCAGAGCATTGTTTGTGGGTTTCCGGTAGATACCGATTTCTAGTTTATTGTTGTGTAGATTTTTGGTTATAGACAAATCTAATTAGTTTATGCTATTGTTAACTTCTATTTCTTCGGTGAAAGTGATTTTTTCATGCATGTTGTTTAAGTCTTGTAGTATTTCTTTTTCTTTTCTGTTTTCATTTTCATATATTACTAGTACATCATCGACATTCGTGTTATTAGTTTTATGTTGAATTTGTGTATTAGTTCCTCAAAATGTTTATTTTCCAGTTCTTGTAGGAAGATTTCTGCCATTATTCCAGATGTAGGACTCCCCATTGGGATCCCGTCTTCTTGAATAAATAGTTCATTGTTAAATTGGAAGTAATTTTGCTTTATTGTTGTTGTTATTAGTTTGTTTAACTGATTGATATAGTTATCTTCAAGTTTACTGTCTATTAGTTTTTGTTTTATTATGTTTGCTGTTTCGTTTATCGGGATATTAGTGTACAGGTTTTTTATGTCGAATGACGTCATTTTAGTATTCCTATTGATTTCTATATTAATTTTGAATAAACCTCAACGGAACACATCATGAATCTTATAAAAGTTGACTACCCAATTGCTCTAAATTTACCTCATTTGGCTCGTGTAACCATTTCATTTTTGCTAGCTTTCTTTTCTTTACTATGTCGGCACATTCCTCATCAAACCATTTCTTGTTTTGCCTCTTTTTTAAACAGCCAATGCTTTCTGATGCTGACAATTTAATAGTATCTCTTATAGCCTCCCATTCTTTATTTATATCAGTTTCTTCTTCATTTGCCACATTGCCATCTGAAGATTCTAATACTTCAAATCTATTAGCAATTTTGATTTGGTATTCTTGCCGCATTTCATCATTTTTCAAGTTTTTTAGTTCAAATTTTTCAGAATCATCTTTAGCATTTGTTCCTCTCATAAGCGATAGCCGTTGTCTGATCTTCACTCTGACCAGATGATGATCCGAATTGCAGTCTGTCCCTCTAACTGATCTAACATCAATGATGCTACTGTGCCAGCGTTTATCCACTAATACATGATCTATCTGGTTCCGAGTTTCTCCATTTGGGAACGTCCAGGTACATTTATGAATATCCTTATGCTGAAATGTTGTGCTCTTAACAATGAGATTCTTTGATGTGGCAAATGTGACTAATCTAACCCCGTTGTCGTTACTATCTTCATGAAGACTGAATTTGCCTATTGTTGGTAATATATCTTCCCGTCCCACTTTTGCATTAAAATCTCCTAAGACAATTTTCATATGATATCGTGAAATGCTATCAAATAAGCATTCTAATTCTTCATAGAACTCATCCTTGATCTTGTCATCTTTATCTTCTGTGGGGGCATGTACATTTACAATTATAAAATCATGTCGTTTACCCTTTAGAACTATGTATGATATCCTATCACTAACAAACTTAATATCTCGGATAGCGGATAGGATCCTCCTTCTGACTAAAAAACCCGTTCCAAAAGAAGGTCTTTCTGCACCCCCATAGTATAATGCAAATCTTCCTGATTCCTGACTACCTTCTCCTGGCCACCTAACTTCCTGTAAAGCGACTATATCCAAGGGCGATCCATCCAATTCCCGCGTTAATATCTCTAGTGCCCCGCTATTGTATAAAGTCCTAACATTCCATGTTCCTAGGAACATGTCCCTGTGTTTGAGCCTTTGGCATGGGTTCCCTGAAGTAGTCCCCCCCGGAGAACCGAATGGGGGACTATTTGACCTCCGGAAAATTTTACCCCAGATGAACCCATGTCCGCATTTCTTGACAGTTGTATTTTTACAGTGAAAGATCGTCACTCTTTCGCCCAAGGTACTTTTTTCGTCTGACTTATCACCTTCGACCAGTCCGGCATGGGTAACCCTATCGGCAGCAATACTACCGCCGGCATAGCTCTCAGGATCATTTAAGCACGCAAGCCACTCCACCACGACAAGGTAAAGATACCATGGAGGGAACCATTGCTTCTATCTTTGCAAATGGCGGCTTCTTAGTTAAGAAGACATTTATTGGGAATTTAACATTACTTTATAAAGCTAGTAAGGCTTCTAATTATGTTTTTATTATTGATTTAACATTTCTCACTGAAAGATAAATTATATTTGAAGAGAAAAATTTTTGCCTAGACCGGGACTCGAACCAGGACCCTTGGCTTTCCGGGCCAAGTGCTCTACCAACTGAGCTACCGAGACGAGTTACGATCTAGACGCAAATTTTTCTCATATACGTTGTAATTCCCTTTCGCCAAATGCTTTTGAAACCATTGCTTCTATCTTTGCAAATGGCAGCTTCTTAGTTAAGAAGACATTTATTGGGAATTTAACATTACTTTATAAAGCTAGTAAGGCTTCTAATTATGTTTTTATTATTGATTTAACATTTCTCACTGAAAGGGAATTACAACGTATATAAGAGAAAAATTTGCATCTAGATCGTAACTTGCCTCGGTAGCTCAGTTGGTAGAGCACTTGGCCCGGAAAGCCAAGGGTCCCGGGTTCGAGTCCCGGTCTAGGCGAAAATTTTTCTCTTCAAATATAATTTATCTTTCAGTGAGAAATGTTAAATCAATAATAAAAACATAATTAGAAGCCTTACTAGCTTTATAAAGTAATGTTAAATTCCCAATAAATGTCTTCTTAACTAAGAAGCCGCCATTTGCAAAGATAGAAGCAATGGTTTCAAAAGCATTTGGCGAACGGGAATTACAACGTATATGAGAAAAATTTGCGTCTAGATCGTAACTCGCCTTGGTAGCTCAGTTGGTAGAGCACTTGGCCTGGAAAGCCAAGGGTCCCGGGTTTGAGTCCCGGTCTAGGCGAAAATTTTTCTCTTCAAATATGACATTTTATTTACTGAGAATCTTAAATAATATGAGTAGAGGGTTTATTATATTATGTGTGTCAGATGGAAAAGTACATTTTAACAAATAAGTTTGTGTTAACAGTGCTTCAGAACCATGTCTGTGTCTACAAGTGGATATGAAACCGTTTGAAGAGAGTTCGGATGATTGGGATATACTAGGTTGTGCTGATATTCCAAGAACACAAGTACCAGAAACAAAACCGCAGAATAGGTTGCCCGGTTTAATCATGAATCAAGTGGAGAGAACTCTGGGTATGGTACAGCGAGCTCTGAATCTTGTGGAAGATCAACAACCTACTGTCACTGATCAACCACCACGATTACCACTCACAGATGCAGAGTTCAGGAAATTCCTCGATCCTATCGGTCAAGTTGTACAAGCACGAGAGCTGCGGACAGTTATTTACTATGGAGGAATAGAACCGAGTCTCAGGTAATGTCTTGTGCCTAATGTTCTCTTTCCTGTGATTTTATTAGGTATGAAAGCTCTTCCATTGGTTTATTATAAGTAATGCCACGAGTGATTTCCAATTTATCTAGAGAATTTGGAAATCAAGAGTGGCATTTGTTAGGACTATTTAACGAATACAATTAAGCTGTTTACTCACAAATCATTATTTACTTACTCACTTACTTACTCACTGGCACTATCGAACCTGTAGGTTCATGGCCATGCGGACATAAGCTCTCCATACATCCCTATCCTGAGCTAATGCTTTCCAATCATTCCCTGTATAATATACTTCCCTCAAATCATAGTTAATGTTGTTCTCCCACCTCATTCTTAGTTATTTTAAAATATTTATGTTTATTGTAAACTGGGGTTTTTTTTGAAAATAAATGAAAAAAGTTTGTAATGCTTCATTTGTTCATCACTGCAACCAGATCATATAATTTATTGCCAAAGGATCGCAATATTGTAAGAATGTACCCTAGTGGAGAAAAAATGAAACACATCAAACTGTATATTAATTAATTTCTGATGTTCTGTGATGTTAATGTCAATTATATTTTTCTGGAACGTTATTACGTGGGAAATAATACGTTTAAAAAAGTGAAAACAGTGGTTTCTTTTTTTGTGGTATAATCAATTGCTACAAATGTTTTTGTGTTATATCCTGCAAGCACTATCTGTTTACATTTGTGCATTATATATACAATCTTGTAGCCATATTTCTTAGAGAGTCAGTTGCTGCAAAATAATGCTCTGGCCTATTCAGAATGTTAAAAAGGAGGAGCTTTCTTTAATATCATAAACTTGATTGATAAATTCCAGGTGAAACACGACTGTGATTGGTTGTAAATCAAAATTCATTGAAATGCAATTGGTCATTGACTCCCATTTGGGGCTTGAGTTAAATAGTCTGTGAAAAATTCTTATTTGACTTTGTGTTTCAATCCCTGTCTTTTTCCTGATTGTGTCAAGAATAGGAAGAAGTAAAATCTGCAGTATTAGCCCATGCATGGTCAGAAAAACATCAAATAGAAAGAAAGGCTAAATTATTAAAACAAATAGAAAAACCCGCATATAATTCACAGTTTGGGAAAACATCTGCATTCAAAAAATGGAAGGAGAAATTAATGAAGTTTGAAATTACCATGGAAAATGATTTGATTTCAGTCTACCAACAGAGTAAGCAAGAGGTGGTTCTTCAGGACATGAAAACAACGGTTGTGAAAATATTGATGATGGAACCGAAGGAAGTTCCAAAACTAGTCTAGAAGAAGAAGATTATGAGGTGAGGTAATACAATTTTCATCATTATTGGTTCTATAGCCCATTGCAGACCTTGACCGCCCCTACAATGAGCCTCCATTCGTCCCTCTTCTGTGCCTTCCTTCTCCATCCTCGTACACCCAGTGTTCTCAGGTCCTGTTCTACACTGTCCAGCCATCTAATATTAGGATGTCCAACTCTTTGGTTTCCAATTATAGTTGTCAATGTGATTCTACGACATATGTCTGATTCCTCTTCCCTGTAGAGATGTCCCAGCCATCTAATTCTTGCCATCTTTATTGTTTTAATGTCTACATCACCATATATTCTCATATCTATTGGCTGAAAATCGATGACTAGATGTCTTATATTTCTGTGGATGACAAAACCTGTTCCAAAATGATGTAAATTTTTGTGACAGCTATAATATGGAGTGCAATCTCTTTTCCTAGTATGCCATGACCAGTCCATCTTACTTCTTATACTGTAAAATATCTATTTTATAGTTATTTACAACATCTATTAGCTGTTTCAGATATCCGCCTCTATACAGAGAAAGTACATTGCATGTTCCAAATCGAATTTCCTTTTTCTTGCAAGGTCGTCGTAGAAAGTTCCATCCGGCTTTCACATTATAGGGATTCTCAACGTAGTATTTTTTATGGGGTGGGATTGTCAGCCCAACCCCCAACCTGGAAGACCAGGGTATCTTTCTTTGTCTGACACCTACCCTTCGACCTGTCTGGCATGGGAAGCCCTATCAGTAGCTACGTTACCGCTGGCATAGCTCTCTGGATCATAGGTGTAACGCAAAGCTTCACACCAGGATAAGGTGAAGATACCATCAGGAAGGAATACAATTTTACTTAAAGGAAAATTAATGAATTTTGAAATTCCCGGGAAGTTGATTTGACTTTGAGATTCATTGGTATACTCACAATTGAAATAAAAAAAAAGTGTTTCAAGTGAAATTATTGAAGATGAAACCAATAAGATGTTAAAACTGTATAAGTAGACAGGATATGATGTGAGGTGATAAAAAAAAATATTTTTAATTGAACTAGGATATTACTCGGATGATAAATTTTGCTCAGAGGAGTTTTTATTCTGACTTGATGTTCTTCTATGAGCTCAAAAAATCCTCAAACTCAAGACCCATGGCTTCCCTCCTGGAGGACTTGTCCCTTGGATTTTTCCATCCTGAAAATTCATCAACTTTGACCACATTTGAATCTGTGACTCTCTGGAGTAGAGGCAAGGAACATTACCACTAGATCACAGTATCTGACTGTCCATACATTAACACTGGTGTCGCATGGTGAGTGACGACTCTCAACTCAGGTGGCCACATACGACAGTGGGGGTAGTAATGTAGGTCGAAAAGGATATAGAATAATTTGGACAAAAGGAATAATGAAATGAAGGAGGACCACACCTAATGAAGATTAATATATATTTCATTAACTTTCTGTCCTGCACATTTGAATCTTGTATTTAACTTGTAAAATTGAATGTGATGTGCAAGTATATGTGTGTGTGTGTGTTAGTGCCAAAGTTCACTGAACACTAAAACTGATAACAATAATAATACAATCGGGTAATGTGGGCTCTATAAGTCGAAGGTGTGTTGATTGATGATGACACCAAGTCATATTAAATAATGTGTATGTATAAGTGTTACACTAATTTGACTCTTTAACTCATGCCCCAAATGGGAATCAATGACCAATCACATTTCAATGAATTTTGTTTTTCAGCCAATCACAGCTGTGTTTCACCTCGATATTTATCAAGATAAGTTTATCATATTAAAGAAAATTCCTCCTTTTTTAATATTCTGAACATGTCAGAGCATTATTTTGCAGTGACTGATTCTCTAAGAAATGCGTTGAATATAGCAATTTATATATTAAGATGTAAGAATCCTAGGATGCATGTGGCTATCAGATTGTATATATAGTGCACGAATGTAACCAGCTACCACTTGCGGGATATAATAGAAAAAAATTGTAGCAATTGATTACACCACAATAAAAAAAACCACTGTTTACACTTTCTTAAACGTATTATTTCCCAGGTATTTACGTTCCAGAAAAATATAATTGACGTATTTACATCATAGGACATCAGAAATTAATTAATTAACCTACAATGTTGGTTATAATATACAGTTTGATGTGTTTCATTTTTTCTCCACTAGGGTGCATTCTTACAATATTGCGATCCTATTTTGCAATAAATAATATAATCTGGTTGCAGGATGAACAAATGAAACAAACGTTTCTCATTTGTTTTCAAACATCGCCGTTTGCATTAAATATATAAATATTTTAAAATAACTATATTTAAATAATGATTTGTGAGTAAGCAGCTTAATTTTATTTGTTAAATAGTCCTAACAAATGCCACTCTTGATTTCCAAATTCTCTAGATAAATTGGAAATCACTCGTGGCATTACTTATGATAACGGAGGATTGAGCTCCGGATCCACGAGACTGGTAGACATGTAGACCGTTACCCAGATGCACGAGAAGTGATGAATCTAACTACGCTACAAAGGCAGGTGGAGAGGGGGGGAAGGAACCAAGCCAAACCAAAGTTGGTATTCCTTTAAAACACCTCTAAAAAGGAGAGGGCGAGTTAAACTGCTATGAAGACATTAACAATGACTGTGGTTGGTCGACAATTACATCATCTTATTAGATGAATAATCTTACCAACATATTCAATAATAATAATTAAATTAATGTTTTTATTACCTCACCTCATATCCTTTTTCTTCTATACTGCAGTTTCGGAGCTTATCTCCATCGTCAGTAGCCTCTGGTCGATAGGTGTTATGTCGTTTCTTGGCGGTTTCCTTCTTACTTCTGTCGGTGGACCGATGAACCTCTGGATTAGGTCAAAATTTGCGGGAGTTTCAAAATTCATGAGTTTTTCTTTTTTGTTTTTTTGGATGTGGATTTTTTCCCAGACTGTGAGTTCCTTTAGTTTATCTGTTTGTTTGATTAGGCTAGCTTCTGTATCTATTAAATGTTTTTCAGACCAAGCATGGGCTGCTACTGCTGACTTGTCCACTTCCCCCTTTTTTACATTTCTAAGGTGTTCCTTCAATCTAGTTTTTAAATTTCTTTTTGTTTTTCCTATATAGATTTTGTCGCAATCTTGACATTTGATCTGATATATTCCTGATTTATATTCTTCTCCAATTTTTTCATTTTTGTTGGTTTTAATTATCTTGTTTAGGCTGTATTCATTCTTTGGGGCCAATCGAATGTTAAACTTATTGAAAATTTTCTGGAACTTGTGGTGTTTTACAGGATGGTAAGTGAATTTTTTGAATCTTATGTTCTCTTCTGTTTGTTTTTTAAGTGTGCTTTCATTAATTAGTTTTTGCCTTTTGAACTTATTTATTTTCTTGTGTACCATGTTCTCTTCATAACCATTTTCTATTGCTACTTTAATTATGTATTCTTTTTCTTTTTCATATTTTTCACGGTTCAGGGGTACATTCACCAATCTGTGTGTTAGGCTATTGAATACAGCTTCTTTGTGAGCGAAATGGTTGAATCCTGATGCCTTAATGTAGTTATCTTTATGTGTGTTCTTTCTGTATATTCCAAATTCTATTTTGTTTTTTTCGTTTCTAGTTAGGGTTAGATCCAAAAATGAAATTTGTCTTTCAGTTTCAGTTTCCATTGTGAATTTTACAGTTTTGCTCTGAAGGTTCAGGAGTTTTAAGGCATCTTCTATTTGTTTATGGTTTATAATGGCTATTATATCGTCAACATATCTGCGCCAAAATTTGAAAGTTAATGGGTCTCCACTCTTTCCTTAACTCAGCTTTCCTTCTTGTATTTGCATACAAACCATTTATTTTAATATTGTGTATCATCTGATGTGTTTTTCTGCCTCTAACTTTCTTTCCGTTGACCATTCCTTCTAGGGTATCCATCAGCAGGCAGTTTCTTCTTAGCTAGTGGCCAATCCAATTTCTTTTCCTCTTTTTTTATGAATTCTTTCACCCTCTTTGTCTAGCACATCTTTATTTTTAATTTGTCTGTCCATTTTATACGTTCCATTCTTCTCCATATCCACATCTCAAAAGCTTCCAGTCGCTTTTCCTCATTCCGTCGTAATGTCCAAGTCTCTGTACCATACAATGCTACACTCCACAGAAAGCACTTCACTAGCCTCTTCCGTAATTCTTTTGCCAAAGGTCCGCAGAAAATGCTACTCTTCTTGTTAAAAGCTTCTTTTGCCATTGTTATCCTCTGCTTTACTTCTTGACTGCAGTTCATGTTACTACTGATAGTACAAACCACGTATTTGAAGCTCTCCACTTGCCCAATGGCCTCATCTTTAATCTTCATGTTTATTTTCCTTGCTTTCCTTCCTATAATCATGGCCTTCGTCTTATTTATATTTATCTTCATCCCATAATCCTCGCACTTGTCATTTAGCTCCATCAGCATGTTTCTCAGTGTCATTGCATCTTCTGCTAGCAAAGCCATATCATCAGCAAATATTTATACAAATAACATAAAAATAAATTAATGAGAAGACCCATAAATTGCATCAACTACTGGTTTTTTTTAAGTGTTTTATGTATTATGTTTCAGTGCCACTTCCTCATGTCTCCATCATCTAGTTATCTCCTGTGTGAACGTACTGGCTGAAGAGTTTTCAATAAATTCCTGATCTTCTGTCAATGTTGTTGTACCTTGTGTGTTAATGCATGTTGCATGGTGTTACAGGAAGGTGGTGTGGAAACACATTTTGAACGTGTATCCAGATGGAATGTCAGGGAAGGAGAGAATGGACTACATGAAGAAGAAAGCGTATGAATACCAATCTCTGAGAGACTGCTGGAAGGAAATGGTACAGAATGGACAGGTACATTCTAAGTATCATATTTGAAGAGAAAAAATATATATATGCTCAGACTGGGGCTTGAACCCAGGACCTTTGGCTTTCTAGGCCAATACTCTATTGACTGAGCTACCTGAGCAAATTCCATTCTAAACACAAATTTTTCTCTTATATACGCTGTTAATTCCCGCACACCAAATGCTATGAAACCTTTGCTTCTATCTTGCAAATGGCGGTTTCTTTATTAAGAAGACATTTATTTGGGAATTTACATTACATTATAAAGCCAGTACAGCTTCTTTCAATGTTTTTATTGTTCATTTCATTCATCTCAATGATGGATAAATCATATTTGAAGAGAAAAATTATATGCTCAGATAGCTCAATCGGTAGAGTATTGGCCTAGAAAGCCAAAGGTCCAGGGTTCAAGCCCCAGTCTGAGCATGTAATTTTTCTTTTCAAATATGATTTATCCATCAATGAGTTGTATGAAATGATTAATAAAAACAACATTGTAAGTACTCTGTAAATCTGATGATTCACAAAATGAACTCGAACCACATCACAACTTGCTATTAGTGAATTCTGAAGGAATGTAGCTATTGAGATTGTTCTTATGAAAAGATTTTTGAAAGATGTTTGCAGATCTTTACCAATCATACTTACTAAACTAACAAATTCACTGATTATATTATTTTTAGTCTGGACATCTTACCTCAATATTAATGTTGATTTGTTCTTGGACATGTTTCAAAACAATTCTGTTTTATCGTCAGCTTTCCCAGACTGGTTTTATTTATGTTGCACAACCTGGATGTCGATGTCAGCTCCATCCTGTGGTTGGCCAAAGAACCTCCAAACAAGGTCACCCTCCATCGGAATATCAAAATTCATAACTCTGTTTCTGTTCTTCTGAATATAAATTTTTTCCCAAATAGTCAGCTCTTTTGTATTTTCTAACTGTTTTTAATAATTTAGTGTCTGAATTTATATTATGTTTTTCAGACCAAACTTGAGCAGCAACTGCAGATTTTTCAATTTCTCCATTTTTAATATTTCTTATGTGTTCTTTGGTTCTAATTTTTAGGTTTCTTTTTGTTTTCCCTATATATATCTTTTCACAACCCATACATTCAATTTGATATATTCCTGACTTTTTATTTTTATTAGTTTTTTCATTTTGTTGGTTTTTATTAGTTTATTTAAACTGTAGTTATTTTTTGGTGCTAATTTAATATTAAACTTCTCAAATATATTTTGAAATTTATTATGTACCGAAGGGTGATATGTGAATGAGGTAAGATGTCCAGGCTAAAAATAATATAATTAAATAACCTCAAAATATAACTTCCTAAAAATTAAATATTAAATTCACTGAAACTGTTGAATCCATAGGTTCATGACCAATTGGACATACAAGATCTCCACACATTCCAGCCTCATGGGCTAGTGGTCAGCATTTCTGACTACAGTTCATGAGGTTCCAGGTTCGATATGAATTTTTTTTTAAAGGGAATTATTCCTGTATAAGAATTAAATGAATCGTAATTTCTTCTTACCTCATACTTCTATGTTTTTTTTAAACACAGCACTGCAGTATCGGCGACCCATTGTCATCATCGTCAGCTGTTTTCACGACTGTGAATTCTTTTCTTCTGCCGGTAATCATCCAACACCAGATGGCAGTTTGGATGATTACTGGCAGAAGAAAGAATTGACAGTCATGAAAACAGCTGACGATGACGACAGTAGGTCGCCGATACTGCAGTGCTGTGTTTAAAAAAACATAGAAGTATGAGGTAAGAAGAAATCACGGATTCATTTAATTCTTATTAATTGAACCTCATAATGTTAAAAATTCCCAAATTTAATATATAAAAAAAATTATTCCTGTGTTTGCCCATGATCTGGAATTTAGATTAACAACTCTCCTGGCACTTCATTATCATTTATCACCCATCATATCATCAGGGTAACATAACTCTGCCTTCCAGGTTCCTCAACCTAAGAAATGTAATATATTTCCATCAATGCCAGGGGAGAAATCCACAAATGTCAAAAGACAACCTGGTGGCATTAGACAAAAAAAATCCTATCTTGAGCTAATGTTTTTCAATCATCCCTTGTATAATCTACTTCTCTCATTCTTGGTCTACCAACTAGGCATTTTCCATCTGGTTTTCCTACAAGAAACTTACATGCCCCTCTTTCATTTCCCATTTGTGCCCATCACAGTCTATAAGACTTAACCGTTCTTACTAGGGCATTCTATAAGTAATGGCAACACTGTTGTAAAACAGCGATCCTAGTGGTGAATATTGTAATCTTGTAGTATGTTGTTGAGCAGTCTTTGTTGTCTAAATCTGTGATATTGAAAGTATCGAAATAGCAATATTTTGTGAATATATTCACTGTTTCTCACATTTAATAAGTAATACCACTCTAGCAATATGTTCAATATAATTTATTTAGAAGATGGAATTGGGAAGTACTTGAACATCTACCAAATTCGCCAGACAGGAGCCCTTGTTACTATAACTTATTCTCAAAGATCAAAGAATCTCTACGAGACATTCAATTTCAATCAAGAGTTGATACTCAGAAACTCTAGATTGATCAGATGAGAAAAATATCCAGAAGTGATGCTGCGGATTAAGTGTGCAGTCTTCCAAGGATTTGGCGACATGTGTTGACTTGACAGGAGACTATAAATTAAGTTGGTAATGTCAAAACTAACCTAAATAATTTTTTTGTGATGTTATAGCAGTGTTGCCATCACTTATCAAATGTCCTAGTATTATATCTGATTTCCTATAAAGATCATGTAGCTCACTTACTAGACACTGAAAATGACCATAACAAAAATTTATGTATTCTGTTACTGGTAGCTGGCATCAATTTAAAAAAAAATGTTTGGAACCAAACTTGGCATATATCAATTAAGAAAAGTGAGGTCGAGTTTGTTAACCAGCAAAATTGGACCACTAGGTGTGAGAGTTTACCTGAAGAAAAAATTTAAAAATCACTCTAACAGTTGCACTTTTTTATTTTTCACAGTGAAACTCAGTATATGCAATTGAATTAAAACAAGGAAAGTATTCTCCAAAAATCAGTCAAATCAGACCATTAGAAGTTGTGATTTACTAAAAGTTTAAAAATATTTCTAGCACAATATTAAAATTATGATATAAAATTATTTACTTTGTAGGTCCGTCTTCTCAACTTTTATAATATTAGTTCACTGTAGGCCTTTTGGGATTAGTCCCATCATCAGCAGAAGGTATGTCTATTTCCACTGACCCTGTAATTTATTAAGAAATTTGAATCTGTAACAAACATTTCATTTTATTTGAAGAAAAAATTTTGTCACTGGCACTATCGAACCCATAGGTTCATGGCTGTGCAGACATATCTCTCCATACATCCCTATCCTGAGCTAATGTTTTCCAATAATTCCCTTATAATCTACTTCCCTCAAATCATCTTCTTCTTCTTCCTTCCAAGTATTAGGCCAAGGCCTGTTACGATCCTATAGAAAATTTTCCCTCCAGCGTTTCATAGGACGACCCAGTGATCTTCGTCCTCTTGGTATATAATTATAAACAGCTTTGGGGATCCGATTTGAACTCAAAATTGCATGTTTGTGTGTGCAATTTTCAATAGTCTATTACACAGATTGTTAAATATTCCACTTAATGTAGAAGATTTTGACAAGGAATATAATCATATTGTTCATGTTGCTAAAATAAATGGTTTCGATGAAGACATTATAAAGAATAAATTAAAGAAATTCAAACAACAAAAAGGTTACAGGAATACACCACCTTACATCATGGTCCCAAGAAAGATGTAAAATTCAAGAAATTCACTTACCATCCTGAAGTTCATAATAAGTTTCAAAAAAAATTTCAGAAATTTAATATAACATTAGCTCCAATTAACAAATTCAGCCTGAGTAAACTGCTGTTAAATAATAAATGTAATACCCCAGACAACAAAAAATCTGGGATTTATCAAATTGATTGCAAAGATTGCAACAAGATATATATAGGAAAAACAAAAAGGAACTTGGAAACTCGTAATAAAGAGCACTTCAGAAACATAAAGAAAGGAGAAATTGAAAAATCAGCTATAGCAGCACATAGTTTATTAGAGCATCATAGGATTGAAAAAGAAGCAAAACTTTTAAAACATCTATCTAAACCTTTGGATTTAACAGTTTGGGAAAAAAATATATATTCAAAAAACCATACTAGAACTATGAACTTTGAGATTCCGGAAGAACCAAGCTTGATTACAAAGTTCTTCAAAAATACAACAGATAGCAGTTTAGGAAATGATTCATTCAAAATAACACCAGATGGCAGTTTGAAGAGGAATTCCTTCAAAAGAACACCAGATGGCAGTCTGGATAATTACCGGCAAAAAGGAGAAAAAAATTGACAATCGTGAAAACAGCTGACGATGACGACAAAGGTGTCGCCGATACTGCAGTGCTGTGTTTAAAAAACATAGATGTATGAGGTAAGAAAATCACGATTCATTTAATTATTATTAATTCTTCTTCTTCCTTCCAAGTATTAGGCCAAGGCCTGTTACGATCCTATAGAAAATTTTCCCTCCAGCGTAAATAGTTTGATCCTTCCGGAAAATTCTCATATAAGATTTGAAAGCATAATAATAGTCCTTCGATTGGTTGCTGGCCAAAGGAAGGCAAGACCAGTGATGGGGCTGCCATCTTATAGCCTCTGGTCAGGCTTTTCTGGAGAAGAAAAGAAAATAAAGGAAAGAAGAAATGGAAGAAAGGAACGACTCCCTAGCCCTCGGATGCCCTAATAGCGTCGGGGTCGAAAAAACAAGAGTTAACCAAGGGAGGTTAGATAGTAAAGTTAAAAGAGTGCAAAACACAAGTAAGTGGAAGAAATGTTTTGCTCAGCTTGGGCACCTTGTGGTCGCCATCCACATTCCTCTAGATGAGGACCCCTGAGGGTATTATTATTGAACCTCATAATGTTAAAAATTCCCAAATTTAATATATAAACTCACCTCTTTTCCTCCCTTAAAGTAAGAACCCATGTTTCGCATCCTTATAATATAATTGGTAGAATAATAGTTTTATATATTTTCAGTTTAACATTTTTGAAAGAAGTTGGACGTCAAGAGTCCCTGTAATGCATAATAGCATACATTTCCAGAATTGAGTATATTAAATTAATATTATGAAGCTAAAGCTGTTACTGTGATTGAAATAAGTATATTAAAGTACACAACTAAATTATTGTAATCAAATGGTAAAGAGAAAAATTTATGCCTGAACCGGGAATCGAACCTCGAACCTTCAGCTTTCCGTGCTGATGCTCTTAACCATTGAGCTAAATTTGATAGAGTCTATGTTTAATTTTTTTGTGCATCTCATTCCTATTTGTGATTATTGTTCCTAGGCATTTGAATTCAGCCACTTTCTCAAAATTTCCCACATTTGATGATCTTGTAGACGATTTTCACATCTTATCATTCTCAGCCAGAAACTGACTGCTGTGTTATAGAAAAGTTTTGTGTTGCAGGTGACAGGGGACCTGGCATATGTAACCAGTATGGTGCGTAAAGACGTTCTGAGAACTGACAGACATCACAGATTTTACGCTGGTAGTGACGATAATCAAAACATAGCTTCTCTCTTTAACATACTAACAACGTAAGCATCCATCTTGTCACTAACTCATGCATGTCGTGTTCTTGAGTGTTTCTAAACCTTTAGGACAGTGATTCCCAAACTTGTTACTCCATTGTTAATAAATTACAATAGAAAGTAACATTATGAGGTTCTTCTTAATAAATAAGGTAAATCCGGAATCATCTTACCTAATAACTTGTTGTGTTCTATTTGAACGTATTTCAGTATGCCATGCATACCATCTTAATGTTTTCCAAACTTGAATTTTATGTTGTAGTCAACTCCTACTCCCATCTTTTGGTTGACAGAAGAACTTCTAAATCAAATCTTTTTCCTGGAAATTTCAAAATTCATAATCCTGTTTTTGTTCTTCTGGATGTAGATCTTCTCCCCAAATGATGAGTTCTTTTGTATTTTCTAACTTCTTCTTCTTATTTGTAATATGTAGGATTTTCATCTTATTTTCCTAATCACTCCTTGGAGGAAGACATATTGGCTGTGCATCCACTGTTTCCGTCTTTGATCTGAGGCTTGATTCTTGGGACTGAGCAATGTGTAAGATACACCTTGAAGTGGGTTGCTAGCCCGTTTTCATGGCGGGTTTATTATTCAGGATTTCCTCCCTAGGCCAATTGCCTTCAGAGCTTAGCCTGCCCCATTTTATTTTGGAGTTGTCTCTCCTAGATGGGTTGTCTTGCTGGAATAATGAACCCCATCTGCCCATTGTGGATTATTCTTCACTTCCCCTCTCCTCTTATAGACCAGCAGCTTACGCTTCCTGGCCCTATCATCTGGATCATTGGGTACTGGGCCCCTCTGCATTACTGGATACATTTTCTAACTGTTTTAATAATCTTGTGTTTTAAAATCATTAGGAAGTAACATTATGGATCGAATGTTTGAACGCATTAGACAGTAAAAGGCGTTCTCTGCTGATAAAGTTTTATCCAAACACATTTTTCTTACTCAGAAATCTATTCACGCGGTAATAATTGTAAGCTACCTAATAAGGTACCTTAAGATCGTAGCTCAAGATATAAACTTATGTGAAAATCCCGAAGGGAACCGATGGTAACCGATGTAGTTTGAAACTTATCCAAGATGTCGGACCTTGAAGACTTCGATCATGTTTTCGGTATACGCGGAGAAGAGGATAGAGTCTACCAAAGAATTCAACTGGAAGAACAGGAGAATCGGCATAATATTGCACGTCGCAGACGTGTTTGTATACGGTATTATTTGCGGGTTGCAAGCATAAATGCATTCCTCTATAGCAGATGAAAATAACGGAAGTGGTTTTATCGCTGAGAATTCTGGGTAATTCATTGCCAATATTACGAAAACGTCAACATTCATGCATGACCGGTAAGGCAGCCGTTAATTCGATCTCAGCTCACCAGTGATTGGAAGTAATTTGAATAGAGACTAATGTATTTGCATACGACCCTATAAGGTTTAATTTAATAATTGAGTTTGTATTTTTTTAACATTCTTACCTCATATGATTGTTTAGTTGGACATATGAGGTAAGAATGTTAAAAATACAAACTCAATTATTATATTGTTTATTTTTATTATTTCACTCACCTCATACTTCATAATTCATAGCAGACCCGGGTTTCTTCACATAATTTGTGACATTGTCAATGCTGCGTCACGTTCACAACTGACGTCCAACGGCCTTCTATCCTGCAGACTGACCTCCGTGCCATCTGGTGGCCGACCGAAGAATTTCCAAATCAGTCCTCTTTCTTTATAACCGGGTATTTCAAAATTCATAGTTGTATTTTCATTCTTGCATATGTAAATTTTTCCCAAATTGTGAGTTCCTTCGGTTTTTCCAATTGTTTAAGTAATTTTGTTTTGGTTTCTATTCTATGTTTTTCTGACCAGGCATGTGCAGCTATTGCAGATTTTTCGGTTTCTCCATTTTTAACATTTCTGAGGTGTTCTTTTAATCTTGTATTTAGATTCCTTTTTGTTTTTCCTATGTATGTCTTTTCACAATCTTTACAATTAATTTGATAAATTCCCGATTTTTTGCAGTCTTCAATCTTTTCATTTTTGTTGGTTTTTATTAAATTACCTAAGCTGTAATCATTTTTCGGTGCTAATTTAATGTTGAATTTGTTGAAAATTTTTTGAAACTTGTCAAATACGAAAGGATGGTATGTGAACTTCTTGAATTTTTTGCCTATATTTTTATCATTTATCAATGAAAGTACTCTTCAGACAGATAAAAATATAGGCAAAAAATTCAAGAAGTTCACATACCATCCTTTCGTATTTGACAAGTTTCAAAAAATTTTCAACAAATTCAACATTAAATTAGCACCGAAAAATGATTACAGCTTAGGTAATTTAATAAAAACCAACAAAATGAAAAGAAAAATGAAAAAATGAAAAATGAAAAACAAAAGGAATCTAAATACAAGATTAAAAGAACACCTCAGAAATGTTAAAAATGGAGAAAACCGAAAAATCTGCAATAGCTGCACATGCCTGGTCAGAAAAACATAGAATAGAAACCAAAACAAAATTACTTAAACAATTGGAAAAACCGAAGGAACTCACAATTTGGGAAAAATTTACATATGCAAGAATGAAAATACAACTATGAATTTTGAAATACCCGGTTATAAAGAAAGAGGACTGATTTGGAATTCTTCGGTCGGCCACCAGATGGCGCGGAGGTCAGTCTGCAGGATAGAAGGCCGTTGGACGTCAGTTGTGAACGTGACGCAGCATTGACAATGTCACAAATTATGTGAAGAAACCCAGGGTCTGCTATGAATTATGAAGTATGAGGTGAGTGAAATAATAAAAAATAAACAATATTAAAGAACCTCATAGTGTTATTTCCTATCTACATAACTTAATCAATTATTATATCTTGTGTTTACATCAATTTTATGCTTTTTTGATCATACTTGAACAGCCACTACAGATTTTTTTACTTCTCCATTTTTTTACATTATGTGTTTTTTTGTGTGTTCTCTTTGTTGTCCCTATGTATATCATTACCATTAGAATGAAAGAATGCATTAGAAATGTAAAAAATGTAGAAGTAGAAAAATCTGGCAGTGGCTGCTCAAGTTTGGTCGGAAAAGCATAAATCTATGTAAAAAAAAATTATTAAAACATTTAGAAAATACAAAAGAACTCTCCATTTGGGAGAAGATCTACATCCAGAATAACAAAAAACAAGATATGAATTTTGAAATTTCCGGAGCAAAATATTTGATTTACAAGTTTTTCAGTCAACCAAAAGATGGAGTGGGAGCCGACATCCAGGGCTGACAACATAAAATTTAATAGCTAATGATGGTATGCATGGCATATCGAAACATATTCAAACAGAACACAACAATTTATAGGTAAGATGACTCCAGATTCACCTTATTTATTGTTACTCCCTTCATCCTCTGTTGATCTTGCACCAGAGGTGACCTCGTGCCAGAGATGATCACATTCATCAGATGAATCTGGTTGTTGTAAAATCTTGTACACCTGCTTGTGTCCTTGCTTATAACTGGGATCCCCATGAATCAAACACAATAGGCAGATTAAGAATCAAATGGTTGATATACCATATTTGCTTGCATAATTTGCATACTTTTTAATTTACTTTGGCCACTGAAAAATTGGGGAGCATAAATTATGTGGATTTTTAAAATTAGAGGTGCTGTTCTGAGTTATTTCAATCATGTTAGGTAAGTATAGTAATTAAGTATACAGTAATTTTGTCATCTATTATATATTTATAGCATGACACACTGTAGATAATCTTGAATTATACAAATGGAACAATACAAATACCGTATATCATCTATGTTGAGAGACTTAGCAATTTCACATGCACGTAGTTGTAGCATGTCATGTGTAATTCTGATATGTCATTCTGCAACTCTTCAAAATAAATTCAAAGTTCATCTTCTACAGTGGGATATTTACTAATTTTCGGGCCATGAAAATCCCTACTACCACTTCTTGCATTATTTAGCACATTTTTTTTTTCTTCCAATGCGTGTTGGATTTGAGAACTCTGAATTCTCTTTCTGCTGCACAATTACCGAAATGTTCCGCGGAACTTATCACTTTCGATTTATATGCTGCTGTGTAATTGTTATTTTTCTTTCCCACCTTGAAATACAGTATAAATGCAAATACACATTAGAAGTGTTGAAAGTCAACTGAAATACCTGTATTTACTTTTCTAAAACTTGTCTCTACCAAGGGCAAGCATTGTTAAAGTAGCGAGACTTTTGAGTTTCTATGTGAAGCAGGTAGTTCAGTTGCTAGTAAATGACCTAAGTTGGAATGTAAGGATTGGTAATGGAATTCAGGGAAGGAAAATCTCTACTACATTGAAATGTGTGCACAAAATACACAGAGCAAAAATAAAGTTCAAAATATTCCCTTAAAAATTAGGGTGTGCTAAATAGCAGGGATGTAAATTATGCAAGCAAATACGGTAGTACAGTCAAAAGAATTAGGAAAGATTTGTAAGGAAATTAAGATTTAATATAATACATTTGGAAATTTTAACATTATGAGGTTTATATTATGAGGTTTCCTTAATAAGTATCAAATGAATCGTGAATTGATACGAATCATAAAACAGCTGATGATGGAAATGTTTTTCCAATACTGCGGTGCTGTGTTTAAAAAAACATAGATATATGAGGTAAGAAGAATTTCCAATTCATTTCATACTTATTAAAGAAATTAAGACATTGAAGAAAAACAGAATAGCTGGTGTGCATTCATTAATAGTCAACTGTGAGTGTATAACCCAGCATGTTTGACTGCCCACCAGCTGGCATTGTTGCCTCCCCTACTGTGGTCATGTTAGTACTTCAAACTGCTATCCACTGCACTTTATGTGCTTCGGGTTCCATGCTAAGTCAATAGATGGCTTTAATGTGTTGTATTTTCAATTTATGCATAACTTCGGCAGACCAGTTTACATAGATGATGCATGTATTACAGACAGGAGTGTTATGTATGTCTTTGTGTAGTGTAAAGTGTGTTGCATGAGGCATGATGTGTAAAGTGTGTTGTATGATGAAGAGAAGGGAGAAGGTAAAACTTGGTGCCGGCACATAGCCTACTCTTATCAAAAAGCACCAAGGCTAAACATCCCCATCCGACGGACAAATTGCTATCAATAGCACATGCCTTTTCAACACATATACCGTGGAGATGTTCACAATTTAATGCAGGAATTTGGTGCATAATCTAGCAAATAAAAATTGTACACCACCACCTCTCCTGGCCCCGGGATTGAAAATTTTGAAATTAAATTAATTTAAGAATTAACATTTTCAATGCCGCTGGGTATCAAACCTGGGCCTGCTAGTCAGGAAGCAGGCATGCTACCAGATGAGCCAGCATGACAGACATATTAAGTTATGTAGGTAGGAAATAATACTACGAGGTTTATTTTAATTAATTTTGAGTTGTTTTTTGACTCACCTCATATTTCTTGACTTCCATGCAGACCCAGGTTTCGTCACTGCATTTGTTACATTCTCGATGCAACACCACGATTACAACTGCCGTTCAGCGTTTTTCTCTATTGTAGATTGATTTCTGATGGCTGACTGATGAATTTCCAAATCAATTCCCTTTCATTTTCACTGGGTATTTCAAAATTCATAGTTTTCTTTGCAAGAATAAAAAGAAAACTATGAATTTTGAAATACCCGGTTTGAAATAGTTTTCTTTGCAAGAATAAAAAGAAAACTATGAATTTTGAAATACCCGGTTTGAAATAGTTTTCTTTGCAAGAATAAAAAGAAAACTATGAATTTTGAAATACCCGGTGAAAATGAAAGGGGATTGATTTGGAAGTTTATCGGTCGGCCATCAGAGAGCGCAGAAATCAATCTACAAGAGAGAAAACCACTGGATGGCAGTTGTGATGGTGGTGTTGCATCGAGAATGTCACAAATGCAGTGATGAAACCTGGGTCTGCATGGAAGTCAAGAAATATGAGGTGAGTCAAAAAACACTCAAAATTAATGGCAGACATACTTTAAACTTCTAGAGTCAATTTCCAATGTTTAGACTTAAACTACTATTCTGTTTGTGTCTGGCATAATTTTAGTTCAAGGGATGAGATGAGATGAAGTCCCTATTACAGAAGTTCTGTAACATACAAGGACCAGAATATATGGCAAGAATGGGATATGTAATAAGTGCATAGAAAATTCTTGCAATAAAACAGAGAAAAAGCATCCAGTAGCCGGTTCAAGAATGAGGTGGGGGATTAATATTAACAACAGAGAATTATTAGATATTTGAGTGTAATACTATTGTTGGACTATCGGATATGTGCATCTTTAGTACTGTCATCATTTTAGGAAAGTTAACGCCTCTACTCACTCCATTCTACACACGTCCTCCCACCACGTCAATCACAGTCACAAATCTTTCTGAATAGGGATGTTGCCAAACTTCCTCAAACAGTGTTATGGCTCTTGAATATTGAATAATGTAAGATTAATTATTATTATTATTTCTTTTTTGTTCAATGCCACCACATTGTCGTTTTGACATTCTGGTATTCTCTCCTGGCATGGCATTGTTGTAACCCACTTCTGAGGTTGGGGCACCTGCAAGGTGGAGTTATGCTGCTCAGATGATATATTATAGATTCTTATTAAAGTTGAGTATGGAGGACGCCATCTTGTTTTTTGTAATTTATAACCCTAATATACATGGACTTCCAAAAATCACAAACCTGGAAACAAAATGAGGCCAATAATTAACAATATTGGATCACCAACCTACAAAATTTCGAAATGGCTGAATAATGAATTTAAAAGAATTAATAATTTTGAAAGTCTGCAGATTGAAAATTCATTGGAATTAGTTAAGAAATTAGAAAAGTGGAAATTGAACCCACAGATAGGTTGGTTTCGTTTGATGTTGTTTCACTATTCACAAATGTACCGAAACAAAAAACTTTGGAGATATTGAACAATTGGTTAAGAAAAAACAACATAGACAGAGAGATCAAAGAAGATTATTTGAAATTAACTGAGTTATGCATTGACCAAATGTTTTTTACATTCAATGGGAGTTTCTACAGACAAAAATCAGGGCTCTCAATGGGAAACCCATTATCACCTTTCCTGGCAAATTTATTTATGAGCGATTTTGAATGTAAAATCACTAAAGCACATCCCACAATGTTTAAATTTTGGAGCAGATATGTAGATGATATAATTTGTATTGTTAAAGAAAAACATGTAGAAGATTCCCTAAAACTGTTAAATTTACAGAGTACAAACATCAAATTCACCAAAGAAATAGAAGACAATAAACAAATACCTTTTTTGGATCTTAAATTGGTCAGAAACGAAGAAAAATAAAATTGAATTCGGGATTCATAGGAAAGAAACTCATACGGAAAATTTTATAAAATCAACAGGGTTCAATCCAATTGGACATAAATTAGCAGCATATAATAGTTTAACTCATAGATTGGTAAACTTACCCTTAAACGAAGAAGATTTCAAACATGAGAAAAAACACATAATTAAAGTAGCAAGAGAAAATGGGTTTGATGAAAAAATGGTACATAAAAGGATAGAAAAGTATAAAAAACAAAAAATGATAAACAGAAGTAATCTTGAAAAAGAAGAAGCACCTATGAAAAATATAGGAAATTCACATATCACCCTTGGGTACATAATAAATTTCAAAATATATTTGAGAAGTTTAATATTAAATTAGCACCAAAAAATAACTACAGTTTAAATAAACTAATAAAAATCAACAAAAATGAAAAAAACTGATAAAAATAAAAAGTCAGGAATATATCAAATTGAATGCATGGGTTGTGAAAAGATATATATAGGAAAAACAAAAAGAAACCTAAAAATTAGAACCAAAGAACACATAAGAAATATTAAAATGGAGAAATTGAAAAATCTGCAGTTGCTGCTCATGTTTGGTCTGAAAAACTAATATAAATTCAGACACTAAATTATTAAAAACAGTTAGAAAATACAAAAGAGCTGACTATTTGGGAAAAAATTTATATTCAGAAGAACAGAAACAGAGTTATGAATTTTGATATTCCGATGGAGGGTGACCTTGTTTGGAGGTTCTTTGGCCAACCACAGGATGGAGCTGACATCGATATCCAGGTTGTGCAACATAAATAAATCAGTCTGGGAAATCTGACGGTAAAACAGAATTGTTTTGAAACATGTCCAAGAACAAATCAACATTAATATTGAGGTAAGATGTCCAGACTGAAAATATACAATTAAAATAACCTCAAAATATAACTTCCTAAAATTAAATATTATATCAAATGAAACCCAAATATTTATGGGGTGAAATGTATTCACTTATTTATCAAGAACATCATAATGTTACTTCTTATTCTAACTTTTTCCAAGACCGTTCTTCTGTCTTATACGAGCACTGCTACTTACTCCATCTGTTGATTGACTGATGAGCCTCCAAATCAAATCCACTTCCCCGGGAATTAAAAAAATCATTAACTTTTCATTATTGTTTTTTAATGTGGATTTTTTTCCAAACTGCAAACTCTTTAGGTTTATCGGTCCACCAACAGATAGAGATATAGAGTAAGAAACAGTGCTCATAGACAATAGAACAACTAATTAATTTATGAGTTAAGGACCTCATAATGTTATTTCCTATATTTAACTTTGAATAGAACAACTGTTGTGGAATTACTGAAGATGAAACCAATAAGGTTTCGAAACCAGTCTAATTAGAAGACAGGTTATGAGGTGAGGTGATCAAGAATTTATTTTAAATTTTAAACTATACCTTGTCCTCGTACATTCCATGTGCCTATATTTAATGTTCATTTTCATTGCTTTTGTCTTTCATACTTTTTCTCTGTTCGACTTTGATTTGTTCGGTCTTTTAGCATTGTGTGTTTTTTTCTAATGTGTGGGGAGTCGGCCCACAGCATAAATCCCCAACCAGGAAATTTTCTGTCTGGGTTTTCCTCCCATAGCCTTTGAAGATCCCTCTTCATCTCAAGGCAGTGTTTCTCTATTTCCCTTAGAAATACGGTTGCCTCTTCCACCAGATCCGCCGTTTTGAAGGACTCCTCCTGCGCCGACTCTGCCGTTAAATCTTCACCATAACCCTAGCTAGGGGCCCTTACAGACTACTATCAGTTGGAGCCAACTGAACCCTGGTTTTTTAATGTAGTTGTTACTCCCCCCCCCTCCTTTCTCATCCAGGCTTGGGACCGGTCACGGCGGAGTGCCAAAAGTCAAAATTAGAACATGTTACAAATAAGGAAATTATAAACATAATGGAAGTAGAAGCAAGCATAATTGAAAGAATTGAGAAGGAATTAAAATAGTTAGGACATGTTTTAAGAATGGAAGATGAGCAATGGCCAAAACTACTATATCAATGGCAACCAACCAGAAAGAAGAAAAGAGGGAAAACATGGAAGGAAAGCATGAGGATAGTAATGCAAGCAAGAGGTTTGAAGATGTCCAAGATCGTAGGCTTTGGAGATTTGGCACGGGAAGATGGCAAGAGCTGTAAAAAAACCGAAGATAGAAAATATACCTCGTAGTGATATTTCTTATATAGTTCAACATAATGTAGTAATCATTTCTGTTAAAGGCTGGATCAATCCTATAACCAAAGGTTTAGTCTAGTCCAATCTGTATCTGTAAATCCCTACATAAGGGTGCTACTTATGAAGAGTTGCTACTTATGAAGAGTTGCTTAAACAAGCTAATTTACTTATCTTGGGAATTCATACTATGAGATATATTCATTTAGGTAAAATTTATATATGCATATTTTCCTAGAGATATTAGTGAGTAACATGTGGTTACCACATTGTTTCAAAGAGACATATAATATAGAACTAAAGTATTATTTGAATGGGAAAGGCCATTAAATTTTGCTCAGAGGCTCTAATTTGGGCTTGAGGTTCTTTTATGAGCCCAAAAATCTTCAGAGTGAAGACCCACGGCTTAAAGTCCCTCCCAGAGTAATTTTTCTATCATAAAATATCAATGGATCCAGACCAGTTTTGAACCAGAGGCAAGGAACTTAACCCCTAGATTGAACTTCTATAGTAAAAAATCACTGTGAGCTTTAAATTAAGGTTTAAATTAAAATAATTTTTATCTCACCTCATGTTAGAAGACTGGATATGAGGTGAGGTATAAAGAATTTTGGCTATTCTTTTCAACATGTGACACAACTTTTTAAATTCCTTCATAACCTCCTATCAAATTTTATTCTTAGGGTTCCATTTTACAAATTATTTCCATCATTTACAATGATTTTTAAATTGTTTCTGATGATTATTTCAATATAGTTTTCTATGAAGACATGGCAGCCATATTGATTTTAACAAATATTCTAAGCAAAATCGAAGTCATGTTCCAGTGCAGCCAACACAGAGTATGTACTAATTAATAGTACACATATACTTCAGAATTTGAAAACTTACTATTTATTTTTGGGCGTTGCATTTTTTAACAGGTTAGAGTCCTTAAATTGCATTAGGTGCATTAGGTTAGCTTTTAGGTTGGTCTTTCGCAGGTTAGAGTACTTAAATTGTGTAGGTTAGCTTTAAGGTTCGTTTAAATATCATGTATATGTTGGCTGCATCCCATGATTTCATAGTGTAAATCACTTCATGTTTGTTGGTTCATGCACATGGTGTATGATTTGAACTTAGGAAAATTTTCGCGTCACATGTTGTAAAGAATCCCCAGACCTCTAAACATTGAGGCTGATCAGAAGATTTAGATCAGTTTAAAAAATACTGACTGATGATTGGAAAATATAAGCTGTGGTTAGGGATGTTTGGAGAGCATGTACACACAGCCATGAACCTAGGGTGATCAATAGTCCCAGTGACTTAGTTAATTAGTTCATTAGCATAAAAATATTGACCCCCATCGGGAACTCTAATCTCACATCATTTGGTTTCTAGCACGAGCCCTTGAGTATTAAAATGAGCCATGTCTATTATGTGATATTTCGAGAACACTGAATTGTCTTTGTTTAAATAATAACAAATTTTATCAGTCTTACATATTATGTTTACGGAGGGTTGTTTCCGATCTCTGATAACGATTTGCCAAGTAGATTGTGACGGAGTGTGAGTCATCAGGACAGGAGGGTGCGAGGTGATCAAACCAGTCAGTGTGCTGCTTCTGTTACACTCGCACACATGTTGCTCTCATAATGCCTAATCAGATAGACCCGTTTTGGGAAGGGTACATTACTGCCCTTTCCGATGCTAATTATATTTATTCCGCGATTATTGAGGCTTGCAAAAACGTAATTTAATGGTGTCAAAATGTGGAATTAGCTCAGTGCTTAATAAAAAGGCAAAGGGTCGCTTGGGATTAATTCCAAAGGGAAAAAAACGGGCAAATCCACGATCTGCTACTACCCGTACCCCAGATGTAATCAGAAAGGTCAAGGTCCTTATCTCTGGTGGTAACCCTGCAACACAAAGGGTGATTGCCAACAGATTGGGAATATCCCTTAAAACTGTATAACCATAACCATTAGACACCACAGAAGCTGACATATTCAATTCTAGCTGCATGTTATTTGTCCATTCCTGCATCTGAATCATTTCAAACCCAGCAACTGTATTGATGCAGTGTGAAAACATGACCCTGACTAGGCTTATTTCCTATACTAATTCAAAGCTAAATTCCGATTATACTGTTAAAAAAACTTGCAAAGATATTACTCTGTCTATTGGGGGAACTGTGGTGCTACTTTTACCTGCCATATAACTGAATAATATATGGAATTGTCATTGATAAAACATTGATCTTAGACAACATTGTATTTTATGTGAAATAAGACTGAATACAAGGTAAGGTGGTACCAATAATTAGGAACTTCCATTTCTTATTTATTTATGACAAAAATGATATATGGGCCTGCCTAATCAGACGTTTATGCTTTTTCCATGATGTCGATAGATATCCTTCATTTGCAATTTTATTATGAGCAGAATATATGCTCTATGCTGACTCACCTGTAAATTCTGCTGTTACTTTCACAATGATCTCAATGGCTAATGTAGAATATTTTTCACTAAACTGTTTGAAAACATTCAAATTAATTTGATTCTCTCCACTTTTCAAATGGTTTAAGAAATTTTGCAGAAAGCAGTCATTTTGAAACAACTGAAATCCCAATGTATTTTGCATTGCACATGGGTAAAAATAAAACAATGCTTAATTAATGTATTAAAATTGTAATTATATATTTTAAGATTCTCCCATATAACTTATATAGATAACATGTATTTTTATAATTTTATTTCCTTTATTTCGAGTGTCAGGCAGGAAACTACATTTTCTTACATGCTTAAAGGTAAAACCATTATTCAACCAATGAAAATGCAGTCATGCATCTTGTTTATAAATAAAATGAATTGTGATTATTTCACCTCATGCACTCCGTGTTTTTCAAAGCTCAGGAAACTTTGTTCCTATCTTCGGCCATCTTTACGACTGTTGAATTTTCATCTTCGTCTTCTAAACTGTCATCTAAGTGTTAGTTAGATGAACTCTGAGATCAAATCTTGCTCACTGGGTGAAGATAGGAACAACGGTTTCGTGAAACATGTCCTGAGCTTTGAAGAACGCAGAGTATATGAGGTGAGATAATCAAGACTCATTTTATTTATTATATTTGAAGAGAAAAATTTTCGCCTAGACCGAGACTCAAACCCAGGACCCTTGGCTTTCCTTAACTTGAAAACCTCATAATGTTATTTCCCATAATAAGTTTTATGAAATACATCTGGTTTGTTTACATTACAATTGGAACTTAGCTTGGAAGTCAGCAAATTCAAGACGAGTCAGAATTTTTGGATTTCAGATTTTGGAAAGAAAGGTCATCTTATATTCAAAATTTTAAGAAATATAAAACTGAAAGCAGAAGATGAAATGCAAGTTTCGAAAGGCCTCCTACAAACTACACTTTTGATTGTTGAGGACGACTGAGATCTCAGGTACTGTTTTATATTAATATAACACCCCAGACAATAAAAAATCTGGAATTTATCAAATTAATTGCAAAGATTGCAATAAAATATATATAAGAAACAAACAGGAATTTATACTCGCAAAAAATAATGCTTTAGAAACATAAAAAATGGTAAAATTGAAAAATCAGCAATATCGGCACATAGTTTATTAGAGAATCATAGAATTGAAAAAAAGTAGCAAAACTTTTGAAACATCTATCTAAACTTTTGGAATTAACAGTTTGGGAAAATATATACATTCAAAAGAAACATACTAGAACCATGACGAACCAAATTTGATTACAAATTATATTTGAAGAGAAAAATTTTCGCCTAGACCGAGACTCGAACCCGGGACCCTTGACTTTCCGGGCCAGAGTTCTTCAAAAGTACACCAGATGGCAGTTTAGAAAATTACCAGCATAATGAAAAATTGACAGTCGTGAAAACAGCTGAAGATGGGATGATATGTTTCCCGATACTGCAGTTCTGTGTTAAAAACATAGATGTATGAGGTAAGAAGAATTCATGATTCATTTGATTCCTATTGTTTTATATTTCTTAAAATGTTAACACGGTGACCTCAACAGAGTTTCGTAATGTGTTTTAAAAATCTTGAATCTTAGATTCAATAAAAATAGTAACAAAATATATACCAGGTCGTAAATGTTATTTATAAGTATTCTGCTTCATTGATTTGTAATGTTACAGTTATGCCCTGAACCACCCGACTGTTAGCTACTGTCAGGGAATGAGTGACCTAGCATCTCCGCTGCTGGTGACGATGGGAGACGAGGCACATGCGTACATCTGTTTCTGTGCTCTGATGAAGCGATTGCACACCAACTTCCTATTGGATGGCATTGTGATGACACTCAAGTTCCAGCACCTGGCTGAGGCACTCCTCTATTACGACCCAGAATTCTACGGCTACCTCAAGAGCCACCAGGTCAGTTACATTATAACTCAATTTACTAACATTTTTTAACCGCATATTACTAGATTATGATAAATACGTTACAAGTTTTCAAAATAAGTAAATTAAAATATACAGCTAAGCTATTACATTTAATGAGAAAAAGAAAAATGTCATGAACTATGTAGGAAATATCATTATGAGTATGAGGTATATTTTAAAACTTAAGATAAATTATTTTTTACCTCGCCTCATTTCCTGTCTTCTAATTACTTTAAATCTTATCAGTTCCATCTTCAGTAATTCCATGACCGTTGTTCTGTCATCTAGGAGCACTGCTTCTTACTCCATCAGTTGGTGGACCGATGAACCTCCAAATCAAATTATATTTGAATTGAAAAATTAAACGCTCTTCGAATATAGGGTTCCCACAAATGCTCTTTCGGGTTTCGAACACATGTAACTTGTTAAATTAATATTGGGAAGCTAAAGCTATTACTATGATAGAAACAAGTAAATTAATAAACACAATTAAATTATTGTAAATCAATGGTAAAGAGAAAAATTTTTGCCTGAACCGGGAATCGAACCCCGAACCTTTAGCTTTCCGTGCTAATGCTCTTGTGTAACTTGTGTTTAAATAAACTTACAAACATGAAACTAGTACTATGGAAAGGGAAACTCAAAAAGTTTTGGTTTATTATCACAGTTGGCAACAATGACGTATAATTACATACAACATTGCATATTGTAGAAAGTGAGAAAATGGCTGGTATAGAGGACAGGTGAGCATTCTGTGTTCTTGATTATCATATTTATCAATCTGTAATTGTTGTTCGACATTTTCGAACAAGATTTGTTCGGATCTTCACCCAGCAATGGTCCTTCAATTCGTAAATGGTACTCTGATTTACGACAAGAGGGTGCATCTGTAGGAGGAAATCCTCTGGACGCCTGGCTATAAGTGAGGAAACTGTAGACTGAATTCGTGAATCTTTTACACGTAGTCCTCAAAAATCAACCATTGCAGCTAGTAGGGAGCTGCAGATCCCTAAATCCACTGTATGGAAAGTTCTGCATAACCGTTTGAAATTTCATCCATACCGATTGCAGATGCTGCAGTTCTTAAAGGAAGAAGATAAAATGGTCGTTGTACTGTCTACGAGAATATGCAGACTCTCATGGAAACTGATGGGTTTTTCGAATCCATAGTGTTTAGTGGTGAGTGCACCTTCCATCTTTCAGGTAAGGTGAACAAACATAACGTTAGAATCTGGGGGTCGGAAAAACCCAATACTTACATGCAGCATGTCCATGACTCTCCTAAGTGAACGTATTCTGCACTTTAAGCCTGCAGAAAGTGTATGGCCCGTTCTTCTTTGTAGAGAATACAATTGGAGGATGTGAGTACCTAGATAAGCTACAACAATGGCTTCAGCCTCAGCTGGAACAGGAAATGCCCAACATGATTTTTCAACAGGAATGCACACCCCTCATTTTTATAATGAAGTTAGACTGGAGCTCAACACCAGACTACCGAACCAATGGATTAGCCATGTTGGTAATGGCGATGAAGAACTTCTTCCTTGGCCTCCACATTCGCCAGACCTCACACCCTTCTTTTTGTGGGGTTGTGTCAAAGACCTTATGTACAAGCCACCTCTTCCACAGACCGTCCTTGATCTAAGAGGGTGCATCACAGCAGCCATCGAAACAGTTGACCATGATATGCTACAACATTCTAGGGCAGGGGCGGAAATGGACTACAGGCTTGATGTGTGTCGTGATACCAATGGAGCTCACATTGAACATCTGTAAGGTACTGTAACCAAAACTTTTTGAGTTTCTCTTTCCATTAATACTATTTCACGTTTGTAAGTTTATTTAAACACAAGTTACACATGTTCGAAACCCAAAAGAGCATTTGTGGGAATCCTGTATAATTTGTCCTTCAGTGAGAAGTGTTAAATTAAAAATAAAAACATCTCCAAATCAAATATTAGGAATTTCAAAATTCATTAATTTTTCTTCCTTGTTTTTTATGTGGATTTTTTCCCGAACTGTAAGCTCTTTAGGTTTTTCTAATTGTTTTAGTAATTCAGTGTTTCTTTCAATTTGATGTTTAATAAAACAATTAAACATCTGAAGAGCTTACGGTTGGGGAAAAAAATCTACATCAAAAAACAAAACAAAAGATGAATACATTTTTTAATTCCCGGGGAAGTTGATTTGATTGGGATGTTCGTTGGTCCATCAACAGATGGAATAATGCTCCTATCTGACAGAACAATAGTCATAGAATCTCAAACCAATAAGATTTTCAAATCGGTCTAATTAGAAGAGAGGATATGAGGTGAGGTGAAAAAGAATTTGTTTTAAATTTTAGAAACATTTGTTCTTGATATTGTTTATTTTTTATTATTTCACTCACCTCATACTTCATAATTCATAGCAGACCCAGGGTTTCTTCACATCTTTTGTGACATTCTCAATGCTGTGTCACGTTCACAACTGACTTCCAACGGCCTTCTATCCTGCAGACTGACCTCTGCGCCATCTGGTGGCCGACCGAAGAATTTCCAAATCAGTCCTCTCTCCTTATAACCGGGTATTTCAAAATTCATAGTTGTATTTTCATTCTTGCATATGTAATTTTTTTCCCAAATTGTGAGTTCCTTCGGTTTTTCCAATTGTTTAAGTAATTTTGTTTTGGTTTCTATTCTATGTTTTTCTGACCAGGCATGTGCAGCTATTGCAGATTTTTCGGTTTCTCCATTTTTAACATTTCTGAGGTGTTCTTTTAATCTTGTATTTAGATTCCTTTTTGTTTTCCTATGTATATCTTTTCACAATTAATTTGATAAATTCCCGATTTTTTGCAATCTTCATTCTTTTCATTTTTGTTGGTTTTTATTAATTACCTAAGCTGTAATCATTTTCGGTGCTAATTTAATGTTGAATTTGTTGAAAATTTTTTGAAAACTTGTCAAATACTAAAGGATGGTATGTGAACTTCTTGAATTTTTCTGCCTATATTTTTATCTGTCTGAAGAGTACTTTCATTGATGATTTTTTGTTCTTTGAATTTATTTATTTTCTTATGTATCATCTTCTTTTGAAAACCATTATCCTTCGCAATTTTTATGATGTGTTCTTTTTCTTTATTGTAATTTTCTTTGCTCATGGGGACATTCACAAGTCTGTGTGTTAAACTATTAAATACTGCCTGTTTTGGTGGAAAAATGGTTAAATCCAGTAGCTTTTATATAATTGTCGATGTGAGTTTCTTTTCTGTAGATTCCAAATTCTATTTCCTTTTTTTCTTCATTCCTAATCAATTTAAGGTCTAAAAATGGTATTTCATGATTATTTTCTATTTCCATTGTAAATTTGATTTTTTTATTTTGAATATTTAACAGTTTAATGGCATCTTCTAATTGTTTCTGTTTTACTATTGCTATGATATCATCTACATATCTTCTCCAAAATTTAAACACCAGATGGCGCGGAGGTCAGTCTGCAGGATAGAAGGCCGTTGGACGTCAGTTGTGAACGTGACACAGCATTGAGAATGTCACAAAAGATGTGAAGAAACCCTGGGTCTGCTATGAATTATGAAGTATGAGGTGAGTGAAATAATAAAAAATATACAATATTAAAAAACCTCATAGTGTTATTTCCTATCTACATAACTTAATTTGTTCTTGAACTGGGAATTAAACCCCATACCTTCAAAACTACATACTGATGCTCTATCACTAAATTATCCAAACATTTTTCATTATTTTAATATAATAAATTTTGGAATTTTAACATTATAAGGTTTTATTAATAAGAATAAAATAAATCGTGAATTCTTCTTACCTCATACTTCTATGTTTTTTTAAACACAGCACCACAGTATCGGAGAACAATCTTCTCCATCGTCAGCTGTTTTCACGACTGTCAATGTTTTCTTTTGCCAGTAATTATCCAAACTGCCATCTGATGTACTTTTGAAGGAGTAATTTTCTAAACTGCCATCTGGTGTGTTTTTGAAGAACTTTGTAATCAAGCTTGGTTCGTACAGAATCTCAAAGTTCATGGTTCTAATATGATTTTTTTGAATATATATCTTTTCCCAAACTGTTGAATCCAAAGGTTTAGATAGATGTTTCATAAGTTTTGCTTTTTCAATTCTATGATTCTCTAATAAACTATGTACTGCTATAGCTGATTTTTCAATTTCTCCATTTTTATGTTTCTGAAGTGTTCTTTTTTACGAGTTTCCGAGTTCCTTTTTGTTTACCTATATATATCCTATTACAATCTTACAATAAATTTGATAAATTCCAGATTTTTTGTTGTCTGGGGTGTTAACTTTATTATTAGTTAACAGAAGATTACCCAGGCTGAATTTGTTAATCGGAGCCAATGTTATATTAAATTTTCTGAAATTTTTTTGAAATTTATTATGAACTTCAGGATGGTAAGTAAAGTTTTTGAATTTTTCATCCTTCTTGGAATCATGTTGTAGAGTGGTGTATTCTTGTAACCTTTTCTGTTGTTTAAATTTCTTTCATTTATTCTTTATTATGTCTTCATCAAAACCATTTATTTTAGCAATATGTACAATATGATTATATTCATTATCAAAATCTTCTACATTAAGTGGAATATTTATTAATCTGTGTAATAGACTATCGAAAATTGCAAAATTATGTGAAACATGATTAAAATCTGAAAATTTTATGTAGTTGTCCGTAAGAGTGTCCTTTCTATAAATATTAAATTCAATTCTTTGCAGTTGTTCATTTCTTATTAAGTATAAGTCTAAAAATGGGATCTTGTTATCTTGTTCAATTTCAATAGTGAATTTTACTGACTCATCTTGAAAGTTAAGCAATATCAATGCATCTTGAATGTATTTTGCATCAATTACAGTGATAATATCATCCACATATCTATACCAACACTTAAAAATCAAAGGATAAGTATTGGTAATATGTGATTCAAAAGATACCCCATAAATAAATTGGCCAAAAATGGAGAAAGTGGATTTCCCATTGCCAATCCAGAAATTTGTGTATAAAATTTTCCATTAAATGTAAAGAAGTTATCAATTGACGATTTTATTATTAATTTAACACTTCTCATTGAAGGATAAATTATATTTGAAGAGAAAAATTTTCGCCTAGACCGGGACTCGAACCCGGGACCCTTGGCTTTCCAGGCCAAGTGCTCTACCAACTGAGCTACCGAGGCGAGTTACGATCTAGACGCAAATTTTTCTCTTATGTACGTTGTCATTCCCTCGCGCCAAATGCTTGAAACCATAGCTTCTATCTTTGCAAATGGCGGCTTCTTAGTTAAGAAGACATTTATTGGGAATTTAACACTACTGTTATAGCCAGTAGGGCTTCTATTGACGATTTTATATTATTAATTTAACTTATCTTCTCATTGAAGGATAAATTATTATTTGTAAGAGAAAATTTTTTGCCTAGACCGGGACTCGAACCCGGGACCCTTGGCTTTCCAGGCCCAGCTATGTGGCTGCTAACCAACTGAGCTAACCGAGGCGAGTTACGCATCCTAGATGCAAATTTTTCTCTTATGTACGTTGTCATTCCCCTTCGCAGCCAAATGCTTGAAACCAGAGCTTCTATCTCTTTGCAAATGGCGGCTTCTTAGTTAAGAAGACATTTATTGGTATTTAACACTACGTTATGCCAGTCATGGCTCTATTGACGATTTTATTATTAATTTAACACCTTCTCTTGAAGGATAAATCATATATTGACAGAGAAAAACTTTTCGCCTAGACCGGGACTCGAACCCGGGACCTTGATTTCCAGGCCAATGTGCTCTACCAACTGAGCTACCGAGGCGAGTTACGATCTAGATGCAAATTTTTCTCTTATGTACGTTGTCAAAAAAAAAAAAATTTTTCCCCTGGGTCCCGGGTTCGAGTCACGGTCTAGGCGAAAATTTTTCTCTTCAAATATAAGTTATCAATACAAATTTTGGTTAGTCTTAAACATTCTTCAGTGATTTGTGCTTCTAGTTTTAGTGAATTAACCATTTTCACCATTATCCATGCACAAACTCATCTCTTTAACTTCTCTCTTGATCCCTTCTTTATCCCAAAATCGTGAACCATCATTCACAATGCATTTGGGTTGCTTCTACATAAATAAAACATTATGGGAAGGAATTTCTGGATAGCTCATGCATCATTCAGTTTTTTCCTCAGGAAACAGTGCACCAATATGAGATATGTTTTCTATACATTGAAAAGTTTATTTTTATAATAATGTGTCATGAATGGGTTTTATGATAACAATGCCTATTTAAAGTTGATGGGTCTGAAATTACTGCTTCTGGATCATACATATACTAAATATTCTTAATATTCTATGTTTTGAAAGAAGCCATACTGGCTTTATAATGTAATGTAAAATTCCTCATAAAATATCTTCTTAATAAAGAAGCCACCATTTGCAAGATAGAAGCAATGACTTCATAGCATTTAGTGCACGGGAATTAACAGCGTATATAAGAGAAGGGTTTGCATTAGATTGGAGTTGCTCAGATAGCTCACTTGGTAGAGCATTTGCCTAGTGTGCAAAAGATCCTGGGTTCAAACACCAGTCTGAGTATAATTTTTCTCTTCAAACATAATTTATCCATCATTGAGATGTATGAAATAATTAATAGTAAAAACATTGAAAGAATCTGTACTGGCTTTATAATGTAATGTAAAATTCCCAATAAAATGTCTTCTTAATAAAGAAGCCACCATTTGCAAGATAGAAGCATTTGGTGTGTGGGAATTAACAGCGTATATAAGAGAAGGATTTGTGTTTAGATTGGAGTTGTTCAGATTGCTCACTTGGTAGAGCATTCGCCTAGTGTGCGAAAGATCCTGGATTCAAACCCCAGTCTGAGCGTATAATTTTTCTCTTCAAACATAATCTATCCATCATTGAGATGTATGAAATGATTAATAAAAACACCATACTGGCTTTATAATGTAATATAAAATTTCCAATAAAATGTCTTCTTAACCCATTTGCTTCAGGTTTAAATGCTCAATGCATTTCCCCAGAAACCGAATTTAAATCACTGTAAATTACATTGTCTATATTCAGACATTCAAAACAAACCAAAGGTAACGGTACTCTAGATCAAAATTAGGGTGAAGGCCAAAACACATTCCTCTACTATTCATAAATGTTAACAAATGATTACTGTGCTAAGGGATGTACAAAATATTGCAAAATATTTAACATTCAGAGTTAAGCAAGTGTAACTCGTCTTCAGAGTTGAAGGCCATTTAACAGCCGGCGAGTCTACCTCATGTTCTGAGGCGAATGGATTAATAAAGAAGCCACCATTTGCAAGATAGAAGCAAAGCTTCATAGCATTTGGTGCGCGGGAATTAACAGCGTATATAAGAGAAAAATGTGCATTTAGATTGGTGTTGCTCAGATAGGTCGCTTGGTAGAGCTGTGTGCAAAAGGTTCTGGGTTCAAATCCCGGTCTGAGCATATAATATTTCTCATCAAATATAATTTATTCTTAATATTGCTTACACTTAAAATGAATCATCACATGCTACATTTAGTATTAATGTTCATGAAAATTGCATGTGTAACCAGTTTGAGGACTGTTATAACTCATTTTCCACACTCATTCTAATAATGTAACCATATCAAATTCAATATAATAGAAATAAATGAAGATGGAGTTTGGATAGAAAAGGTTATGAATACACTTTCTATCCCTTGAACCCACCTTATAATGTTAATTTCTAAAAATATTTTAATTTTTTTTTATTTAATAGATTTTAATTGCATACAACATCTTCCTGTGCCCAATATTAAGTTTTGATTCCCTTTCTCCATTTATCTCTATTCTTCCAGTCACCATCCTGCAATCCCCTGTCCTTCATTAAATTCATAATTTCCTCTATCCATGTCTTCTTAGGTCTCCCTCTTCTTTTCCTCCGATTTGGAATCCAGTCCAAACTCCTATCTGGCAATCTATCTTCATTCATCCTCTTCACGTGTCCAAACCATTGTAAATGTTTGTTTCCCACAAATTGTATAATAAATAATTTTCTATGTTTTTATTTAAATTTGTCGCTTATATTAATTTGTCCTTTAATATAAGTGACAAAAACTTCAAAATGTATGCTTTACTAGCTAAAAGTAATGTTAAAAGAATAATAAAAATATTGAAAATAAATAAATTCACCTTTAAAACTGGTCAGGTGAGGGACAAAATATGATATGAGGTATAAAAAAAAACAAATTAGATTTCTGTACCTCATAATGTTACTTTCTATCAATTTTGATAATAAATGTCTTCTTCTCCTCCTCTTTTTTTAGGTCCATGACCTGTTAGAGTACTTCCATCTATTCTTTGGTCTTTCAACTGGTAACTTATCTCTTGATGTTGATAGAAACCAAGGCTTCAAGCATTTGGTGTGCGGGAATTACATTGTATATAAGAAAAAAATTGCATCTAGATTGGAACTCGCCCCGGTAGCTCAGTTGGTAGAGCATTTGGTATGGGAAACCAAAGGTCCTGGGTTCGAGTCTCGGTCTGGGCGAAAATTTTTCTCTTCAAATTTAACTTATCTCTTACTATGTCTACAATTCTATCTGGAATAATGTGGGATATATGTTGATTCCATTCAAATATTCCTTTTTCCACCCATTGCCTGAATATTCAACTGCCTTTTTATTTCTAAAATTGTTTTTTCCTTTGACTTGCCAAGGCCGTCTTTATTAAATCAGTCTACTCTTTTAATTTTGTGGAACTTAGAGCTTGAATAAAATATGTCTCAAGTGGCTTGCTTGCCCGCTGTTGATGGTTTTTATTTCAGAGTTTCCCTTCTCCTAGGTCAATTGCTTCCACCACAGCTCTAGAGCATAATAAATGTATTTAGCTTAATTAATATTTTTATAGGAAGTAACACTATGAGGTTTATATTAATAACTTAACATTCAAATATAGGCATCTCACCTCACAATTTGTAGAATTCTTGAGAACATGTTTCAGAATACAAGCATTCTATCATATTAACCATTAATTCAAATATAGTAAACAACTATTGTTTCTTTCTACTTATATTGTTTTTATTGTTTTTGTCTTCTTCTCCTCTTTTTTAAAATTTAATTAATCTTTTTATAGTAAGTGTCCCGCGCTATAGCCGAGTGATTAAGGCAAGAAGCCTTGGTGCAGAGCTACGGGATTTGCGCTGGTTCGAGTCTCCATGAGGGAAGAAATTTTTCTCGTGGAATTTCGGTCAGTATGGGACCAGTGCCCACCCAGCATCGTGAGGCATTTGGATAGCTACAATAAGTAGCGACTCCAGGTTGAGAATACCAGCTATAACAGCTGGGGGATCCGACATGCTGACCACATGTCACCCCTACACTGGCTAGATGATCGTTTACCTCTATGATTAACGCATGCGGATGTGAGGCCAGCAGCCGGATGGTCAGTCAAGGGCCTTTTAGGCCTGTCGCATTTGGAGTTTTTTTATAGTAAGTAACACTATGAAGTTTATTTTTAATTCATTTATACTATATATTTTAATATCAGTGAAATAAGACATTCTGGATGCATTTACGATTGTGAGAGTTCCTCAATTTTCCAATCATTTTATTCCTGTTCACTCCAGATATTTTTCTAACACTTAACCAATGTGTACGAACCAATCCATTATTTCCAGTCACTGTTCACACATTAAAAACACACACAGTTGTTAATGTGAGACATTTTATTTGCAGGCTGATGATCTGCTGTTTTGCTACCGTTGGTTGTTGTTAGAAATGAAGCGAGAATTTGCTTTTGATGATGCTCTGCGTATGTTAGAAGTGTTGTGGAGTTCGTTGCCTCCTTCACCACCACAAAAAGAACTTAACTTGTATGAAAAAAAGTTTTGTGCGACGCCAGGAGAAACTCCACCTACTGTTAGTCCACTTATCAAAACTCCTCGAGAAAATGCCTACACAAAAGTATGTGCTCTTAGACGTCAGAGTTCATCAGTGTCGCTGCATTCGCTCAGCACTTGTAGTCGTCAAGTTATTCGTCACAGGCAGAACATGAGTTTGGACGAGACTTCAACGGTCAAAGAGAGAAATAAAGTAAAACCATTTGCAAGTTTAGATGACACCAGTATTCAGATGATAGGTCATAACTCTCAGTGTACGCCTTCATTTGAAACCCTCTCTGAACCTGAGGCAGATGAAACAACACTAAATAATCACATCAACAGCAGTAAAGATGCAAAAAGCAGTCTTGTTATTCAGAAAAGAGGTTATTTGCAGGATTTAAAAGAGAAATTCTCTGGGAGTCAGAAATCTCTATTTTCTTCCAATGAAAAAGTGGATGATACAGATGTAATTAAAGAGGAATCTCAAGAAAAAGCTCAAGTCAGAGTTGTGAAAAATTTAAATGAATTTTTGAATTTTACAACATTGAATAAGAATCGTTTGCTTCCAGATAAAATAGTTCCTACTTCGAGTCCGAAGAAAGACGCACAAGTTTGGCAGGAGATCCAGTGTAACGATAAAAGTCCCAAAAAAGATTCTTCTAAAGTTTGCAAAGAAAATCAATGTAATGAAGACGATTCAAACAAAGATATTTGTACAGTTTTGCATGAAAACGAAAAAACTGTCATAGAAAACAGCGAGAGCTTAAAAGAAGTTGAAAGTAAGTTTGAAGAGAGAGAGAAATTTATTAATCAGGATGGTTTCTGCGACAGCAGTTCACCGGACGATTCAACAGAATATTTCCCAATGACGACCTCGATGACGAGAGAATTGAGATTAGAATTAGAAAACTTAGATCGACAGGTATTTGGATCGAAATTCAATCAACATTATAGTTTAGAAGATTCAGAAGAATTAGAGTCACCATGTAGCGATTCATTTCACTCAACAGATGTTAAAGGCTCGGAGACAACTGTTGTCGAAGTCACAGAGGAAAATGCTAAACCCTTGATGTTGGAGAACAATACTGAAAAGAAGAAAAGATTGACACATTTAAGTCCTGGAACCGGAGAGGAAATATTTGTTTGGGAAAATCCTTTACAATGTCCAACAACACCGGATGAACAAGCAGATTTAGATTTTGATGAACTGACTCGAGACTCTTTGAATGTTTCTATAAGTGCCGGAGAGATTTTTGAAAACGAAGGACATGGAATAAAATCGGTAACTCCTATACGAATACTCAGAAGCAGTATTGTAAATGAACGGAATAATTCAGGGAACTTAACAGATGATGGAAGTGATAGTTCGGACGATTGGGAGGATCAAAGAAGGGAATCAATTCCCAAAGTCTTAGAAAAACAAATTTGTGAATCATTGCAGAAACATCAGCGTGAAATTGTTCCTCCTGCAATGACAAATTCGTGTGAAGAAGTGACTGAACATGCTTCTGCTGTCGGTAGCACAAAAGCATTGCAACTTTCACCTCCGTCGGAATTTGGCGGCGGAAATCCCTTCCTGATGTTCCTGTGTCTCACTGTTCTGCAGCAGCACAGAGACATTGTCATGAGCAATGCAATGGACTACAATGAGATGGCGATGCATTTTGATAAAATGATTCGTAAACATAATGTTAATAGAGTTCTTAATCAGGCACGAAACATGTTTGCAGGTTACCTGCACAACAAGCTACGTACAATAACAACACTAATGTTTAGAAACACAAATATTAGATCTGTACAGGATGTTCAAAAATATACAGCATAATCTTCCTCGTAATCAGTAGTAAGGAGAAAAATGTATTTTAAATTAATGTTGGGAAGTAAACATTATGAGGTAAACTCATTGAAATTCATCGGAGAACATCTTTTGACAACTCACCTCATAGATTTCATGTTTTTCACGATACTGCAGTTTCAAAGTAATCACATTCATCCGTAGCCATAACTCCGACTCAAGTTACTGCGGTTTCAAATGCAATCATGTTCATCCTCAGCCATAACTCCGACTTAAGTTGGACTTGAGTTGGAGTTATGGCTGAGGATGAACATGATTACATTTGAAACCGCAGTATCGAGAAAAACATGAAATCTATGAGGTGAGTTGTCAAAAAAAATGTTCTCTGATGAATTTCAAAGAAAAAATATGCCTGAACTAGGAATCAAACCCTGAACCTTTAACTTTATATGCTGATGCTCTGACCACTGAGCTAATTCACACATACCTCTTACCCAAGCACAAGTTCTCCTTTTACTTTACTCTCTTAACCCCACATCCAATGTAATGAACATCATTCACAAACACACATTAAGAAGACATTATGAGAATCCCTTATTCAGTTAAGTCATTAATTTGTCATAATCTTTTGTTCCTGATTGGAAGAAAATGTTTTAGTGATGCTCTTCCATTTGGTTTATGGTTAATGTTATTCTCCCACCTCATTCTGCTAGGCACTATCCTTCCGGTTTCCCCATAAGCTGTTTTTATATTCATGCCACGTGTCCTGCCCAACACAATCTACAAGACTTAACAATCTTATTACATCTGGTTATTAAGCACTACAGTAACTCTTGTCATTCCAACTCTTCTCAGAAAACATACAGGGTGTCTTCAAACTTTTGGGTCAAAATTGGATATATGATAGAGGACATCAAATGGAACATTTTGATATAAGCAACATGGCCGCAAATATATAATTAATTATTTCTTCTTCTTCTACTTCATGAAATTAGGCCCTTTGACCTGTTTTCACATCAATTGGGATTTAATGAATCTTCCCATCTAGTAAATGGACATCCAACACTTCTATGTGCTATTGGTTTGTACTTTAATAACCGCTGGGGGATTCTATCTGTAGGCATTCTTTTAACATGTTCATACCAATTGTTTCTCATATTGCTCAATTCTATTTGTTAAATTAAAAATATTTAAGTCTTTTCTAATATCTTCATTTCTTTTTCTGTCCAAAATTGTCGCACCTGCTACTGAACATAAGAACTTCTGCATTTTCTATTTTTCTTCTGTCTGAACAGTTAAGAGTCCAATTTTTACTTGCATGTGTTAAGACTGGTACCATCATAATTTTGTAAAATTTTAATTGTGTTCTCCTCAAAGTTTTATAAGTGAGTAACCAAACTAATAATTCATTATTTATTTTTAAAAATGTACATTTCATAGAATTCATATAATTTATTGCAAAAAACAGGGTGCATTCCATAGCAAGACTTTACGACAACATAAGAAAACTATAGGAACACCTTACAGATCACAGCAGTTGTTCAAAGAACACCATTTTCAATGCAGATGTGACACTGGTGCGGAAAAATGTTGTCAAACTCTTTAAAATATTTTTGGAGTCTGTTATAGAATGAGACTGATAACTAAGTTCCTTGTCAGTGTATTCTGCAGTTTCATAGACAACAACTTCAATTGTCTCCATGTGGAGGCCATGGGACAGGACCTGCCCTTCTAATCCAATACAGTAAAAGCTCCTTATTCACATTTTTATTGTTCATTATAAATGCAGCCCTCGCCACGATCGGTGTTTTATTGTTTCAACTTGTCATTCATTGCAATAATTTTTATTGAATAACACGTGTTTATTCGGCTTTGTTGCCAATTTATAATGTCGAGTAAAAGGAAAGAAAATTAGTTCTGAAGCAAAAAAAGTAGTGTTGCCGCTTAAAATAAAAACAGAAATGCTTGACCGTTTATGCGTTACCGAGTCATTTGCATCTATGTCAATGATTCAATGTTAATGAATCAACTGTACGATTCATCAAGAAATGCGAAGAAATTCTATTGCTGAATTCACAACTGAATATCAATCTGAATTGAAAGACCTTTTAAAAGTGGCAAAACAGGAAAAATTTACTAACTTCTTTAAGCCCTTGCCTAAGCCTGACAATAATAATTAATATAAATTGTTCAAAACCTCTCATTCATTGATTTTACTTTGATTATTTTTATTTTATTCTGGAACTTTGGATTGTATCCCCTATATACCCATACAAATTACCATTCCATATTCATGATTTCTGTATTTGCAGCATTTTTCCGGAACATATCCCCGCGAATAAGGAGCTTTTACTGTATTAGAGAATATATGATTAAGGTTGTGACAGAACTCAACATCAAAGTGATAAGGCACCCTGTCTAGTCACATCCACATACCCTTGCAGTTGTTTTGTTCTTGTGCTAGCTACCACCACCAGATGAACTTGTGAAAATGAAAGTAGTTCACACAAACTATAATTTTCCGATCATTTGGTTCCTTATATTAAATTAATGTTGGGAAGTAAACATTATGAGGTATAATCATTAAAATTCATCGGAGCACATATTGTTTATACAACTCACCTCATAGGATTCATGCTTCCATGAAATCGCGATATCATGGAAGCATGAATCCTATGAGGTGAGTTGTATAAACAATATGTTCTCCGATGAATTTTAATTAATTTGGTTCCTTGCTATGAAATGTGTTTTTTTTAAATAAAACATTAACTGTGCAATTCTGGCCATATGTTTTTTTTAATCAGTGCCACCATGTTGCCATGATATTCTCTCCTGGCATAGGTGTACTTGTAACCCACTTCTGAGTTTGGGGCGCCTGGAAGGCAGGGTTATGCTGCCCTGATGATATATTTGAAAGGTCATGATGACGTTGGGAATGATGTGCCAGGAGAGCTATTAATCCTAAACTTACTCTAAATGACGCTAGTATGATAGTGATGATACTGATGGCCAGATGGTGTTCAGGAACTGGGCCTTAAAGTTTTCTGGTATTTGTCTTACAGGTGAGGAAAAACCCCAAAAAAAAACCTCACCCAGGAAACTTTTCCCTACTGAGGTTTGAACTTGGGCCCGCTGCATGACAAGGCAGCACACTACCTCAAGACCACAGCAGTGGACATTTCCAGTCATAGGTTCCTTATATCAGTGTTCAGTTTGGTGTCTTCTATCATATCCAATTTTGACCCAAAAGGTTGGAAACATTCTGTATAAGAATTCAAAAACCTAGGAACAGTAATTATAAACAGGTCTGAGGTGCAGAAGGAATTAAACATATTCTGGAAACACATACTATTTTGCATTGCAGGGATTCTAGTCATAAATTCTCTCAAAAAACATTAAAATGAAAATGTAGAACACTGATATTCTTCCAGTTACATCATATGGATGCAAAACATGAAGAGAAAATAATGAGTATTTGAAAATCTTCTTGTATCTTGTAAGCCCATGAAAGTGAGTTATATATTCTTTATGGGAAACCGGATGTAATATAAGTAAACAGATTGTATGTCCTTCAACTGAATGTCAGTACCCTATTGACTGTCAAGTGGGCAGTTACCATTAATTCGTAGTTAAATATGGGAAATAATATTATGAGGTTCTTAATTCAATGAATGAATAAGTCATTTCTTTTGGATAAATAACCTCAAACAACGATATTTCTGATCTTGAAGTTCATCAAATCAACACCAGATGGCAACGTTATAGATGGAGATTCCAACGAAAACCCCGGTAGTCATAATGTCAGTTGAAAATGAGAAGGATGTTCTCTTGAAAACTGCAGTTCCCATGTTTAAGAAAACATAAACTATGAGGATAAGAAATGACTCATTCATTCATTGAGTTACCATTAAGCTTGATTTACAGTAGTACAACCTACTTTTCCAGTATGTCTGGAATAAAGTGTAGAATTTATTGTTTATATTTGAACCACATTTTACAAAAAGGAACCAAGCCACAAGAAAACTGAACTGAGAAAAATACAATTAAAGTTAAATGTCAATAAAAAATTCACAGATAAAAATAAACATTTACTTATTATATTTGAAGAGAAAAATTATATGCTCAGACTGGGGTTTGAACCCAGGAACTTTGGCTTTCCAGGCCAATGCTCTACCACCGAACTACCTGAGAAACTCCAATCTAAATGCAAATTTTTCTCTTATATACTATTAATTCCTGTATGCCGAATGCTACCAGCATTTGCTCGATCGCACAAATGGCAGTTTCTTGTTTAAGAAGACATTTATTGGGAATTTAAACATTACTTTATAAAGCCAGTAGGGCTTCTTTTGATGTTTCTATTTAACTCTTCTTACTGAAGGACAAATTATATTTGAAAAGAAAAATGATACGCTCAGACTGGGGTTTGAACTACTTCAACTAACAGAATATCAAATAGATTCTATTTTATGACAAGGGTGTTAACTTGATCATTTTTTAAATCTGAGACTTTATACATTTTTGTTGTTTGGTTCTTTCTGCAGAAAGAGAAATGTGGCATATTCTGTCAATATCTTCTTACTTGATTCATAGATGGCATAAGAATGTGGATGGTGGCTTGGATCTTTTTGCAGGTCATGGACCAATACTTGAGGAACAATAATATAGCTTAACTCATATAATATTATTTCAAATTAGAGGGCTGGTTCCTTTTGCAGAATGTGGTCCATTTGTAGAATGCATTTACATAAATTATGCTGTATATTTATGACATAACCTGTATTTAGTGCTGATTTCACCAAAAATAAAGAGATAGTGGAATTATTATTAATGTGTTTATAGCTGCAAGCAGGACACATCTAAAATCCAATAATTGTAAGTGAGACTAGTTGTCATTTTACAGCAAAACTTGTGCTTCACATAGGGTGTTCAAATATTTTCTTTTTCTAAATTTGAATTGTAGATATAGTGCGAGTATCCTCAAAAAATCTATTAACATTTAGAGTGGAAGGGTTTAGACAGTATTGAAATCAATAAAAACATGCCCACAATAAATAAACATTGTTTCTCATAAGACATGTTTCAGAGCTTGTTAGCTTCATCTTCAGTTGATACAGACTCTGTACCAACTGAAGATGCAGCTATGAAGCTTTGAAACATGTCTTACAAGAAACAAATTATGAGGTAAAATGAAGGCAGACCAACTTATTATTAAGTAGAATCTCATAATGTTACTTCCTATTGCATTTTCATAATAAGCAGTTTATTTAAGAAAAATTATATCACCTCACCTCATATCCTTCTTCTTATTAGACCGGTTTTGGGACCTAATTAGTTTACATCCTCAGTACTTTTACGACTGTTATGTCGTCTTGAAGAGCCAGCTCCTGCTCCCTCTGTTGGTAGACTGAAAAACCTTCAAATCAAATCACTTTCCCTGGAGATTTCAAAATTCATTAATTTCTCCATTTCATTTTTTTTATGTAGATTTTTTCCCAAACCGTGAGCTCTTTAGGTTTTTCTGTTTGCTTTATTAATTTAGCCTTTCTTTCAATTTGATATTTTTCTGACCATGTGTTGGCGGTTACTGCAGATTCTTCTACTTTCCAATTTTTTACATTCCTGAGGTGTTCTTTCACTCTGGCTTTTAAATTTCTCTTTGTTTTCCAAAAATGTATTTATTTTTCTTTCAGACTATGTCACAGCTTATGTTAATAATCCTAAAGTACAATTTTTGTTGTAAATGATATTGTGTATGTCAATGTGGAATTATAAAGTACTTGAAGTATGTGCCAGTTTTACACTACCAAATATAATACAGTCACCTGTATCTCCATCTGGACCCAGGGTTCATGGGTTCAATCCCATTATAAAATGTAGTGTGTCCGAGTGAACATTGACGGGACATCAGTTTCCTGCCACTATTACTCGCCCAAGTTAAATCTGCACATGGAATATTTGCTAGAATGTGCTCTCAGTTTTCTTTTTTTTTCTCTTACTGTGTTACCATTTCCTTTTCCCTGTGTTGTGTTATTTGACTGGGAGGGAAGCGCTGGCAAATACTGTGCTTTTTAAATGATCCGTCACCTACAGTAGCCATTTATCAAATTAATAATCCGGCAACTATATTACTATTGAGGAATGAGCTGTCCCTCCTTTGTCTTCCTCATTACATGTTGCCATTACCCATCCCCTATGTTGTGTTGTCAGGGGTGGTAATAGATAGATGAAAACAGTGTGATCCGAAACCTTCAGCAGTTGTTGACTAAATTACTGATTTGACAACCATGTAATGATATTACACATGTGTTTTTAAGGATTCTCCATTCTATAGAGTTTGGGGACACTAGTGCTAACAGACTTCCCCTCCAACTATCCAAACTTAAGTTAACATGTGGGTGTGTTGTGACAAATTCTGGTCATTTCCAGCAATTCCACAGTATGCCGGATCCATTGAAAACTCGTAAAAGAACTCAAGGCTAAATTAGAGCCTCTGAGAAAAATTGAATCACCCTTTTTTCTTCTTCATCCAACCAAGTCTTAGGCCTCTAGGCTTGTTATGATCTCACTGGTGAATTTTGTATCCAGTGTTTCCTTGGATGGCCCAAAGATCTCTTCCCTGTTGGACAATAACAAAGCATGGCCTTGGAAACTCTATCTGAACTCATTCGTTGCAAATTATATTAGCCTTTCACATCCAAGTAATACCTTAGTTCGATGTTTTTATTATTAATTTCATACATCTCAATGATGGATAAATCATATTTAAAGAGAAAAATTATACGCTCAGACCGGGACTTGAACCCGGGACCCTTGGTTTTCTAGTCCAAGTGCTCTACCATTTGAGCTACCTGAGCAAGTACCGATCTAAACGCAAATCTTTCTCTATATACGTTGTAATTCCCGCATTTGGTGTCTGTACATCTCTCTTACAGGTACCTAAACTTGTAATTATTGACCCAAGATATTTAAAAAATTTCACATTTTTTTATTTTCCCTGTTTCGAGTATGAGGTCATCCACATCCTTTCCCAAACACACATATTCTGTTTTCTGTAAATTTATATTCAGTCCCCATTTTTTATATTCTTCCATTAGTTTATTTATCATATATTTCATATCATATTCACCCCCTGCAAAAATGATTTGATCATCTGCAAACGACAATGGATGCAGTACTTTTCCTCCTATAAGAATACCCATTTCAGAACATTTATTATGCCATAAGTTAAGAGCCTGGTCTAAATAAATGTTAAAAACAATTGGTGACAAACTGCATCCCTGCTTAAGGCCTTTATTCACTGTGAATTCTTCTGTTAAATTATTCTGTATTTTTACTTTAGCTTTTGTATTACTGTAGCCCTCCTAACAATATTAATCCATTTATCACATATATTCATATTTCTCATTGCCATCCATAACAATTGTCAAGGTACACTATCATATGCCATCTCTAAATCAATAAAGATCATATGTAGTTCTTTATTTTTTGCTAGGATTTTCTCTTGTAATTGTCTAATACAGAAAATATTATCAATGCACGATCTTCCACTCTGGAATCCACATTGTTCTTCTCTTAAGTTATCTTTTATCTCCTTAAGTTTAAAATTTTACTAAAAATCCTAGCTGTTGAAGGTAAAACGCTTATACCTCTATAATTTTCTTTTTTATGACAAAAAAATTACCTTTTTTTCTAGCCAAATAACTCATTTTTCACAATTTTGGAGATACATCTCTTTACCTTGAACTTTTATAGGAAAAAAGTAACTATGAGGTTTAATTTAAGATTAAATTTAATTGTTTCATACCTCACCTCATATCCAGTCTTCTAACTAGACCGATTTCAAAGCCTGGGCAGCTTCATTTTCAGTAATTTTTTGTCTACTGACGTTATCAACTTTTATAAGATTCATGATGTGTTCCGTTGAGGTTTATTCAAAATTAATATAAAATTATAGAATATTCACCTGAAAGGTCCGTCTCCTCAACTTAATTATCATTTAACTGTAGCGCTTTCGGGACTTGTCCCATCATCGGCAGGATTCAAAACTGGTGTTTCACTGAAGATCTGGTAGAGGGGGGTTGCATGTATTGGGTTCGTTTTCGTTTATCAGGCTGTCGTTGTGAGCTGCTTTCATGATTTCCATCTCTTCGAGTACGTTTATCTTCGCTGGATTATTTTCTCTGTGCATTACTGTTAGGGTGTTTTCAATATTTAACATGCGATGTCCTTCATGAATAACGTGTTTTGCATAGCTTGATTTACCTTCTGCGTGAATGAAGTCTCGAAAGTGTTCTTTGAATCTGATGTTAAAACTCCTGTTTGTCCTTCCTATATAAAATTTGTTGCAGTCCTTACATGTCAGTTTATAAACTCCTTTGCTGTTGAAAATGTTATTTTCTTCAATGTTATTGTTTATTATGTTGTTTAATTTGTTATTGGTTCTGTATGCTATTTTTACGTTTTTATCGGCTTTCTTTAGTGCATTGGCTAATTTTGTTGTTTCTTTTCCTGTGTATGTAAGTGTTATCCATGTTTTCTTGTTGTTGTCAGATTCTTTTTCTAGTTTAGTTATGTTGGTTATGTTGTTCTTCCTTTTTTGTTTTTTTACGAGCTTATCTATGAATTCTTCATTATAGCCATTGGTTTTTGCCATATACTTAATGTAGTTGAGTTTCTTGGATATAATTGTCTTTGCTTAATGGGAGTTTCAACATTCTACTGACTAAGCTATTAAATGTACTAATTTTCTGTTGAAAAGGGTGTGTAGAATTTTTGTTTATGGCCAGAGCATTGTTTGTGGGTTTCCGGTAGATACCGATTTCTAGTTTATTGTTGTGTAGATTTTTGGTTATAGACAAATCTAAGTAGTTTATGCTGTTGTTAACTTCTATTTCTTCGGTGAAAGTGATTTTTTCATGCATGTTGTTTAAGTCTTGTAGTATTTCTTTTTCTTTTCTGTTTTCATTTTCATATATTACTAGTACATCATCGACATGTCGTGTTATTAGTTTTATGTTGAATTTGTGTATTAGTTCCTCAAAATGTTTATTTTCCAGTTCTTGTAGGAAGATTTCTGCCATTATTCCAGATGTAGGACTCCCCATTGGGATCCCGTCTTCTTGAATAAATAGTTCATTGTTAAATTGGAAGTAATTTTGCTTTATTGTTGTTGTTATTAGTTTGTTTAACTGATTGATATAGTTATCTTCTAGTTTACTGTCTGTTAGTTTTTGTTTTATTATGTTTGCTGTTCGTTTATCGGGATATTAGTGTACAGGTTTTTTATGTCGAATGACGTCATTTTAGTATTCCTATTGATTTCTAAATGCTGTAGTTTGTCTGCTAGTTCAAATGAGTTCATCAACTCAAATGAATACTAAATAGGAATACTCAATAGGAATACTAAAATGACGTCATTCGACATAAAAAAACCTGTACACTAATATCCCGATAAACGAAACAGCAAACATAATAAAACAAAAACTAACAGACAGTAAACTAGAAGATAACTATATCAATCAGTTAAACAAACTAATAACAACAACAATAAAGCAAAATTACTTCCAATTTAACAATGAACTATTTATTCAAGAAGACGGGATCCCAATGGGGAGTCCTACATCTGGAATAATGGCAGAAATCTTCCTACAAGAACTGGAAAATAAACATTTTGAGGAACTAATACACAAATTCAACATAAAACTAATAACACGATATGTCGATGATGTACTAGTAATATATGAAAATGAAAACAGAAAAGAAAAAGAAATACTACAAGACTTAAACAACATGCATGAAAAAATCACTTTCACCGAAGAAATAGAAGTTAACAACAGCATAAACTACTTAGATTTGTCTATAACCAAAATCTACACAACAATAAACTAGAAATCGGTATCTACCGGAAACCCACAAACAATGCTCTGGCCATAAACAAAAATTCTACACACCCTTTTCAACAGAAATTTACATTTAATAGCTTAGTCAGTAGAATGTTGAAACTCCCATTAAGCAAAGACAATTATATCCAAGAACTCAACTACATTAAGTATATGGCAAAAACCAATGGCTATAATGAAGAATTCATAGATAAGCTCGTAAAAAAACAAAAAAGGAAGAACAACATAACCAACATAACTAAACTAGAAAAAGAATCTGACAACAACAAGAAAAACATGGATAACACTTACATACACAGGAAAAGAAACAACAAAATTAGCCAATGCACTAAAGAAAGCCGATAAAAACGTAAAAATAGCATACAGAACCAATAACAATTAAACAACATAATAAACAATAACATTGAAGAAAATAAACATTTTCAACAGCAAAGGAGTTTATAAACTGACATGTAAGGACTGCAACAAATTTATATAGGAAGGACAAACAGGAGTTTTAACATCAGATTCAAAGAACATTTTCGAGACTTCATTCACGCAGAAGGTAAATCAAGCTATGCAAAACACGTTATCCATGAAGGACATCGCATGTTAAATATTGAAAACACCCTAACAGTAATGCACAGAGAAAATAATCCAGCGAAGATAAACGTACTCGAAGAGATGGAAATCATGAAAGCAGCTCACAACGACAGCCTGATAAACGAAAACGAACCCAATACATGCAACCCCCTCTACCAGATCTTCAGTGAAACACCAGTTTTGAAATCCTGCCGATGATGGGACAAGTCCCGAAAGCGCTACAGTTAAATGATAATTAAGTTGAGGAGACGGACCTTTCAGGTGAATATTATATAATTTTATATTAATACTGACGTTATGTCCATCAGAAGAGCTGCTTCTTCCTCCCTCTGTTGGTGGACCGATAAACCTCTGGATCAACTCAGAATTTGAAGACAAGGGTGAAAGAACATCTTAGAAATTTAAAAAATAGTGAAGTGGAAAAGCTGCTCATGCTTGGTCTGAAAAACATCTAATTGATACAAAAGCCAGTCTAATTAAGCAAATAACAAAACAAAAAGAACTCAAGGTTTGTGAAAAAAATCCACATTCAAAAAAACAAGAAAGAAAAATTTATGAACTTTGAAATTCCCATGGATTCTGAGGTTTATTGGCCCACCAACAGAGGGAGGAAAAAGCAGTTCTTCTGATTGATGTAACATCAGTCGACGAGATAGTACTGAAGATGAAGCTGCCCAGGCTTTGAAACCGGTCTAGTTAGAATATTGAATATGAGGTGAGGTATGAAATATTTTAATTCAATTTCTTTACCTACCCATCCAAGATAGGGATGTATCTCTCTGTACATACCCACCCGAGAATTTTTCTTTAATCATATTTTCAAATGTCCCACGCCGTAGCCGAGTGGTTAAGGCAAGAAGCCTTGGTGCAGAGCTATGGGACTTGTGCTGGTTCGAGTCCCCATGGGGGAAGACTTTTCTCATGGAATTTTGGCCAGTATGGGACTGGTGCCCACCCGTATCATGTGAGGCATTTGGGTATCTACAATAAGTAACAACTCCAGGTCCAGAAGACCAGCTATTACGGTTGGGGGACCCAACGTTCTGACCACATGTCACCCCTACACTGGCTAGATGATCATCTACCTCTGTGATTAACACATGTGAGGCCAGTAGCCGACTGGTAGGCCAAGGGCCTTCTAGGCCTGTCGTGCTTGGAGTTAAAAAACTATTTTCAAATACTCGAAGCTTATTTTCTTCACTTAATGTTTCACTCTCATAAAGTATAATGAGATATTAAAATAATCATTGTTACTTTTTAAAACTAATTTCTTTAAAATTTAGGGGCATGCAGATTATTCAGTGTTGTGGAGTAAGGTAACAGAATTGTCACCACTGCATGCTGAAACATATCTTGAAATTTCTCCCAGAGAAGCACTGTGATGTTAAAAAATCTGCCATTTTTAACTGCAAGGCAGAACCCAGCAATGGCAACAGACTTTATGGAGCAGATGGACTCCCTGCTGGAGTGAGACAGGTCGTGGCGCAGACAGCAAATAGTAAGGGTTATCCAATCTACAGAGTCACGAAAGTCTAAATTAAATATTTACACTAGATTTTAGTGCCTTACAGTTAAAAATGGCATGGATACGCCCTTGGTACATCACAATGCTTCTCTGGGATATGTTTCAAGGACAATATTGACTGGGATTGAACAGGTGTGTTGTAGTGTATAATTGGTACAGCAGGTGGTGAGGTAAGGTTAGAACACCATGTGAGTAGAATTACTGTATCATATCCACTTCCTTCTAACATAGCAAATAATGTAAATTGTGATATTTCACGCATCATATCTAAATCACATTTTTTTAAAAGTTAGAAAAACCTGGACACATGTTTCTATCTCCTCACAACTGTTGTGTTTACACAAGATATTTTTAAACTTAATACTTTTTTTACCCTTATTATTAGAGGCCGGATTTTTATGTAGTATTACCCTATGAAATATAATAATAAAATAATAGCTTTATTTTACCAGGCAGAGTTAGGGCCTTAAGGCTTTGTCTACCACTCAACCAGGTTAAAAAAATACAAAAAGATTCTTATATCTAATTATAATAAAAATAAACATTACATAGTATGTCTACAATGTGATTATTATATGTACAGCCTTTGATAGAACTGATTGTGCACAGATAATTTTTAATTCCCAGGACGAAACTATTGTTCATGATCAGAGGTCAGCAATTTGGTTCACAAGTGGGCAACTATTTGAGAAACTAAAATCCATTCTATTTTGTTGTGTGTCGTGCAAGGGAAAATAATTTTGTGTAAATAAGTAGTGCGGTAAATGATGTATATAAAACAAAACAAATCAAAGAAAAACATTAATTGAAATAAGGACAAGAGAAAGGGAGAGGAAAAAAATGCATTAGAGCAGGATCGAACACGCAACCTCATGTATGGGAAACACGTTCCCTCCACTAGAGCACAACCGCCCCTGTTAGAAACAATCTGTATGAAGCAATGCAATACTCCAGGACTTATTTGCATATTGAAATTAGATATTAACTGTACTTAGTTTAAATTAATCAAATGCATTTTGCATTAGTTGTGAAAATAAACAATCTTGTTATGTCTTGTGTTTTGTAAACGAAGTAACGAGATGTTACAGTCGTAAATCGTTTGCTATATATGATATTTCCTTATATGTACAAATTTATTTATTTAATGAAGCCTAGTAACGTGTAGGCATTATGAAAATTAATGATGTCATTAAAAGCAAATTCTTCCTGACCAGGATCAAACCTGGGCCGCATCGTCGCAAGAGAACATCTTACCGACAGCTCCACTGAAGCGAACAATATGAATACTGCATAAAGAAAGACTTACGCTGCCAGATATGAACTCAAAGAGACAGCAGATGTAACAATTTAGTGGTTTGAATCACTCTTCAAAACTTTTAACTTTCCATTATCGAGAGTTGCACCAATAATTTTTTTCAAAGGCTGTACGTAAATATGTTTAAAAAATCACAAAATATGTAATACAAAAATTACGAAGAGACATTAAAAATTTTGAACAAACTACATACATAAATATAGTATGTCCCATCAGATGAGGTACAACCCTTAAGTCTATCATGGTACGAAACACTAAATCACTACATATTTCTTAATTTTTCAGAAATTAGTTTTGTCATTGACAGAACTTGTTTTTTTTATTATTGTGATAAGATTGCTCAACATAACACAAGGTAATTTGTGAATACTTAACCAGATGGACATGTGCATTCAATTAAGCATTTGACATAATATGTAATTATTTAATATATGTAGGAAATACCACTATGAGGTTTCTTTAATTACTAATGAGTTAGTTATTTTGACTCACCTCATATTTCTTGACTTTTATGCAGACCAGGTTTCATCTCTTTTGCGTGACATTGTCGATGCATTCCAACAGTGGCCAGAATATGTAAAAATATGTAATGTGAACATGAAATATAATGGCCTTAGTAAGATAACTCGTTAACATTTTTAAGTTCTCAGAGTGATGCATACTGAGGAAAAAATATGTAATTACTTAGAAATCTGGATTCTAGTTATTGTATTGCATTCTCACTTTTGTTAACTTTTATTTTATTTTTTTACATATTATTTATTATCATTATTATTATTACAAGGATTGTTCAGTAAAACAATTATTCTTTTCTTGATAACATACCCTTTCTGATTGTCAGAATTTTGATGGTCTTTTTCAAAGTAGTCTCCTTTAGACTTGCCTCTGCAGCCTTTTCAGTACTTATTTACGTACTCACTGGCACTATAGGTGTATAGCTGCGAGGACTTAAGCTCTTGATACATCTCTATCCTGAGCTAATGCTTTCCAATCATTCCCTGTATAATCTGCTTCCCTTAAATCATAATTAATGTTATTCTCCCACCTCATTCTTGGTCTACCAATTGGGCATTTTCCTTCTGGTTTTCCTACAAGAAGCCTCCATGCACGTCTTTCACTCCCCATTCGTTCCACATTTCCTGCCCATCACAGTTTACGAGACTTAATTGTTCTTATTATATCTGGCTTCCTATAAAGACCATGTAATTCACTGTTATGTAGTCTTCTCCATTCACCTGTCTGTTCATCTCTCTTTGGTCCAAAAATTTTCCTAAGAACTTTATTCTCAAATACTCATTTTCTCCCTTATAGTAAGAGTCCATGTTTCACATCCATATAATATAACTGGGAGAATAACTGTTTTATATATTTTCAGTTTAACATTTTTTGAAAGGAGTTGGGAAGTCAAGAGTCTCTGTAATGCATAATAGCACGCATTTCCAGAATTGAGCCTATGTTTAATTTCTTTGTGCATCTCATTCCTATTTGTGATTATTGTTCCTAGGTATTTGAATTCAGCAACTTCCTCAAAATTTCCCTCATTTGTCATTAGCTGTCCATTTCCATTATATAATGTATTTCTATGTGTGATCATATATTAATTTTATTGATATTTACTTCCAATCCCAATTTCTTAGTGTTGCCCAATAGTGTGTACATGTTGGCCTTTAGTATCTCTTCTCTATCGCCCAATTGTACTACATCATCAGCATAAACTAACAATTTATTAATATGCCTTTTTAGTACTGCTTATGAAAATGAAAAGACATCCTGCAGAGGTGTTTTTTTTCAGTTTAGGGAATAGAAGAAAGTCACATGAGGCTAAATCCGGACTATAGGGAGGGTGTAGGGCACACTTCACTTTGCTTTTTGCAAGATATTCAGCAACTACATTTGTAATTTGCGGCCTCGCATTATCATGGTGCTGCATCCAGAGCTTGTGGCCTTTTGCACCTGATATAAACCTTGTAGAGTTAACAGGACATTTCTATAGTATTATCCAGTCGTTCCATTAATATATAAAAATGAGATGACCATAATTTTCCAAGTAGAAGAAACCACTTTTGCTTTTTTGGGAGAGTCTTTGCTGTCTATTCTCAAGATCAAAATGATGTAGCCAAGTTTCGTCAACAGTTTCTTCCAATTTTGGAACACCTTTTATTTATTTATTTATTTTCTTCCACTGCATTGTTTCTGAAGCAGAGTTTGAGCTTTGTGTTTAGCCCAAGAAAATACAACTTCCACAATTCCAGATTTAGTAACATTGTTAATAAATTGTTCTGACTATTAACTCATGCCCCAAAAGGTAGTCAATGACCAATAACGTTTTAATGAATTTTGCTTTACAACAACCAATGACAGTCGTGTTTCACCTCACTCTTTATCGATTTCTCTTTATCAGCTCCTGTTTCTGTGATAAAGAAAGCTCCTCCTTTTTAATATTCTGAACAGATCAGAGCATTATTTTTCTCCAACAAATACATTGAAAATAGCAAATAATGAACAGATTCCATGATTTTACTGAGTTGTTTAGTAAAAAAAATAAATGAATAACCTATAATGTTGATCATAATATACAGTTTGATGTGTTTCATTAGGGTGCATTCTTACAATATTGTGACTATTTGGCAATAAATAATATGATCAAATTGCAGTGAATATACATAACCTCACATTTCTGATTTGTTTTCATACATTGCCGTTTACATTAAATATATAAATATTTTAAAATACCAGTAACTATATTTAAATAATAATTTTTGAGTAAACAGCTTAATTTTATTCATTAAATAGTCCTAACAAATGCCACTCTTGATTTCCAAATCCTCTAGATAAATTCACAAAGTGACTCGTAAATTTATCAATGATTTGGAAATCACTCGTGACATTATTTATGATAAATTACATTTAGAGCTTGAAATGTCATATTCTAAGTTTGAGAATCAAATGTTGGATTAACTATAAGACAGTGTACAAATATCCATAAGTGATTTTTAACTTGGAGGGGTATGATTTCCAAATCACCTTTGTTCTTATTCTTCAATCTTTCTATCAGCTGCTTCACTGTAGAATCTGTTACATGATCCATGTGACGTCCTCCCTTTGTTGTAGCAATACTGTTTACAAATGATACTTGTTGAAATCCTCTATCTGATACAGCCACTGCAACTTTCCATCTTTCATTTACATTTTCATATACACTTTTCACAGAATTTCCAAATTCATCTTCTTCACCTTTAAGGTAAAGTTCTACATTGTCTTTACAGTTTTTCACAGGAATTTTCTTTTCATTTGGGAACACTTTCACACGTCTTGTGGAAGCAGCAATATCAAATGCTCTTCTAGACATCATCTTACTATATCCTTATCGAGAACTTCCATTTTAAATTTAGGCAAATCTGGTGAAAAACTTATTTTTGTATAGTCTTCACTCAGTTACATCCTATATTCTTGGCTCTGATGCTTTTGTCATATTACTACTCCAAACATGTACTGAACATGTCTGGACTTGCACACCACTCACAGACAGGAACTGGGAGAGATGACCTTGAAATTGTACCATATGTACATGATACCTTAATTTAACAATATCATGAAACAAAACTTTTGGGTGTTAAATTAAGGCTACAAAAATAATGGTCTTTTAATGAATGAATGAGTCATATAATTATCTCATCTCGTATTTCATGTTTTTTGTTGAAATCATCTAATCTGGTAGTCATAATATTGGTTGAAAATCAGAGGGATGTTCTCTTGAAAACCGCAGTTACCATGTTTAAAAAGCATGAAATATGAGGTAAGATAAGGAATGTCTCATTCATTCATTTAACCCTCAGCATGCCACTGGTATAATCTCTTGTATCAGAGATTTAAATCACACCTGCTGATGTGATCGGCTTTGCAAGTAGTTTAAGTATATTGTTGGTTGGTTGGTATCTAATGTCGAGCACTTGATAATGAAATCATTCGCTCTGTTTAAGTATATTGTCTGGCAGGTAATGGACAGGAGCACCAGAGCCGATCTAATCGGCTCATGACACCCAAAGGGTTAATTAAGAACCTCATAATGTTATTTCCCATATTTCTTCTTCTTCTTCCTTTAATGTGATAGACCTAGTGGTCTGTTACGGTCTCAATCCAATGTTTGAAGGGTCTAGCCAAAGATCTCTTGCCTGGTGGCTGGTAATTTAAGGTTTGATGTATTCTTGTTCTGCTCATTCTTCTTACGTGAGATATCCAGTTGTTTCTATATTTTTGTACATATTCCATGACTGATTCTGTTTGTAATTCTTTGAGAATCTCAGAATTCCTTTTATGGTCTGTTCTTGAGTAACCTGCAGTACGTCTCATAAATTTCATTTCTGCCCCAGTTAGTCTTTGTTCATGTACACTACGAATTATCCAGACCTCACTGCTGTAACATAATGTGGGTCTGGCCAGTGTTTTATAAATTCTAGTTCGGGTGTGTTGCTGTACTGTGTTTAACTCTGAATAATGATCTTTGTTTTTTGAACAAGCCTTGTATTCATATCAGTATTGTTAGTACTAATTATTCTCATTATCACCATAAAATATAATTATTTATATATTTTATTTTACTAATTTTGTTATATTTTTATTATTATTCTCATTGTTATCATAATAGTTAATTTTATAATTATCATTATTGACATTAACTAACCCACTGGTATTATTGAACCCACAGTTTCATGACCACATGCTCATAAACTCTCCATAGATCCCTATCCTGAGCTAATGTTTTCCTGTTAACCCTGTTATAACTTACTTCCTACAAATAATGTTAATGTTATTCTGCAATCTCATTCTTAGTCTACCTATTGGGCATTTTCCCTTTAGTTTTCCTACAAGGAGTTCCCATGCAACTCTTTCATTCCCCCATTTGTGCCACATCTCCTGCCCATCGCAATCTACAAGACTTAACTGTTTTTATCATATCTGGTCTCCTATAAATATTATGTAGCTCACTGTTATGTAGTCTTTTCTATTTGCTTGTCTATTTTTGGTCCAAAAATTTTCTTAAATTTGACATCATTAATATTATAATTTTCATTATTTATATTATTGATTATCTTTATAATTTGTATTCTTGTTGTTGCTAAATTTATTATTATTTTTTATATTATTATTATTATTATTACCATTTTAGATTTCAGTAAGTTGAAGTTAAAGAAAAAAAAACTTTAGCAGAAATAACTGCTTTTGTTTAATATAATGATTTTGATACATACTTGAACTTTATTCAATATGATATACAATTTTTTTTATAAAAATTTAAATAGGAAGTAACATTAAGATGTTTTTTTAATAATTAAAACATTTTGTCTGTTCATTCTTACCTCTTAGAGTTGTTTTTGTCGAACATATGTTTCAGAGCTTCAGCGACGATGGGGCTAAGAAGCTCTGAAACATATGTTCGACAAAAATAACTCTAAGAGGTAGGAATGAACAGACAAAATGTTTTAATTACCGTAATATTAATTAACTCCCTGGTGTCAGCTGCAGGAGTCTAGTTGTTAATGTTCCTTGTCTCTAGTGCCAAGGTTCATGGGTTTAAACCAAGTCGGTCAATGGATTTTTAGGATGGAAAGATCCAAGAGAGAAGTCCTCTGGGAGGAACTTTAAGCCTTGGGTCCCGAGTCTCAATCTTTTCAGGCTTTTAAAAGAATCTAAAGACTGAATAATAAGACCTCTAAGCAAAATTTAACTGAACTTCATCCATTCCTACTAGATGTTGCCTCGAGGCAATGCACTAACTTCATATCCCTTGTTGAAATCTGTAGGGAAATAAGTGTAAATTAGTCTGGTTATGAAACTTGCACTAGGGAAGCACACATGTCTCCGCAGTGGGATGAACGGGAATCAATCAAACTCGTTGGCACTATCGAACCCAGAAGTTTATGGCTGCACGTATATAAGCTCTCCATTTATTCCATCCTTAGCTAATGTTTTTCAATCATCACATGTATAATTTACCTTTTTTAAAATTATGATTGTCCACTGCTGTGGTCTCGAAGTAGCATGCTGCCTTGTCATGCAGCGGGCCCAGGTTCGATTCCTGGTCGGGACAGGCTCCTGGATGAGGTTTTTTCAGGGTTTTTCCTCACCTGTAAGACAAATGTCAAGAAGCTTAGGGCCCAACGGTCCCTGAAAATCATCCGGCCATCATCATCATCCTTCATCAGTGTGGAAAGCTATGGGAAGCTATCACACCTATAATTCCCTAGTAAAGCTGCAAAGCATAGCATGAAAATGCTATGATTGCAGTGAAAGACCTGCCCTTGGGCAGAGGAATCATGATTGTTATTCTTCTACCTCATTCTTGGCTTACCTACTGGGTGTTTTCCTCTGGTTTTCTTACAAGGAGTTTCCACAATATTAAAATAAAACTATTATTTGTGCTAAAGGTGTTTTTATGTTCTTCTGATTGAAATCTAAAATATATTTATGAGGAGAAAGAGTACCTATGTATGTCCACATACTGAAATTATGAATGGAAATTTACATTGTTAAAATATTTTTGTTCCCATAAAAACAAAAAGAATTTCAGGTATATATTTAAGTAGTAGAAATACAACCATCTGATCTATATCTAAATAAAATATAGATATGTCTTCAAAGATCCTAAAGGCCTTCCGCTCTTAAAGTGATCCTCATCAAAACAAAACCATGTGACCTGCTCGCTTTTCATTGGTTATGGACACCGACCTATGTTGTAGAAGCAATAAGTACGCAAAAAAGTAGTTCCTTCATTAAATTAAAAATATGTCCTCTGAATATACTCGTTATTCTTTGTGAATGAAAATAATAATATTCAAAACAGGAAATATTCTGAAATATACCTAAACAATAATTACAACAAATAGTTTATTTGAGTCATGCTTCAGTCAATTGTCATGAAACAAAATGGCTGAATGTGTTGAGTCTTCTGTTGCTGAGTCATCATCTCCCTGCCAAAAATGACAGTAATTGTGGCGTAAATGGCATAACGATACAATTGGCATTTGTTGATGTTAGGATCACTCTTAAGAGCAGATAAGGTATAATGGTATGTTTGGATCTCTAGCCGATGAATGGTGTATTTAATTGTTTTCCATTTTACCTGCCATAATTATTGCTCTTCTGGTCATCATTGATTCAGTGTGCAATCTTAAAGCTACATATTTCCTTAATTAGCACACAATTTTGTAATAATGTCAGCTAATTAAAATCAGAGATATAATTTGACAATGTTATGCATCAACCGGCTATATGCCTTTCTTTTTAATTTGAGATTTTGATGTCATCTGTTGCACTGGCTCATAAAGTAAGTGTACGCACACTTTTAGCACCAAAACTCTTTAAATATAGCCTTATTATTAAAGAAATATATGTAAACACCATCAGTCCCAACAGAGATTCTATGTTTTGCATCATGTAGCTAAGTGCCAAATATTCTCGTTCTTAGATTGTTAGTGCATAACTGTCAGACAAGGAAACTAACTTGCAATATCCAGTATTGTTAGTTTGGCTCTACAATAAATAGTGAAAATTGACTTAAATATATTTTTCTCGAAACTTACATAATATCGCATAGCTGGTTACTGCATAATGCCATCCAATTAAGAGTTACTTTTTACCTCTCTACACAACCATCTCTCTATAAAATTAAACAGTTAATTTGCAAATATTTTAATTGCTTTATCTCATACTCTGTATTCTTTTTAGACTGGTTCTGGAATAATAATTATTCCATCTTCAGTATTTTCACAACTGTTGTGGTGATGCCCTGCTTCTTCCTCCATTTGTTTGTAAACCAATTAACCTCCAAATCAAATCATTTCCCAGGAATTTCAAAATTCATTAATTCCTCCTTGTTTTTTTTAATGTGTATTTTTACCCAAATCGTGAACTCTTTAGGGTTTTCTATTTGTTTTATTAATTTAAACTTTCTTTCGATTTCATGTTTTCCTGATAAGGGAACAGTACCCCAATATAGGACAAATAGTTGTCTCTGGTTCAGAAATCACACTATGTGCATTGTAAAGAAGGGTGTCAGAACAGTTGATATACGAACTTTAAGGTGCAATGGACAACAGGTAGAGATGCTATTCATATGCATGAGCACCTCGGTTTCCCTGTACTGGACTTGTGCAACTGGCAACCTGGAAAGTTCCAAACACCTCTCCAATATTGCTTTGAATCGAGCCTCCTTGAGGAATGTTATAGAGGTGTGCTCACTGTGAGAACTGCTTGTGTTTGAATCATTGTTTACCCACAGACTTGTATACATTTTGTCTCGACTAAACCAGAGCAATGTGTATAGTTTAGTGGTGTTTAGTTTCATTTCTCATCCACTGCACCTAAAAATCGGTGATTCTCTATTATTTCTTGTGTACTTTCAAATGGCGTAACAGGCATTGTACATGTTACGACAACTGTTCATACCATTCTCTTGTGAGAGGCTCAATTATTAAAACAAATAGAAAAATCTAAAGAGTTCAAAGTTTAGGAAAAAATTCATATTAAAATAAAACAAGGAAGAGAAATTAATAACTAATTCACTGGCACTATCAAACTCTAAGGTTCATGGTCATGCAGACATAAGCTCTCCATACATCCGTATCCTGGGCTAATGTTTTCCAATCATCCCCTGTATAAACTACTTCTTCAAATCATGATTAATGTTATTCTCCCACCTCATTCTTGGTCTACCAACTGGGAGTTTTCCCTCTGATTTTCCTACAAGAAGCTACTGTGCACCTCTTAAATGTCCCATTTATGTCACATGTCCTGCCTATTGCAGTCTACAAGACCTAACTGTTCTTATTATATCTGATTTCCTTTAAAGATCATGTTATGTAATCTTCTTCAATGAATTTTGAAATTCCTGGGGAATGTGATTTGATTTGGAGGTTCATTGGTCTGGTAACAAATGGAAAAAGAGCAGTGCATCACCCACGACAATAACAGTTGTGCTAAAGTTGGAATAATTATTCCACAATCAGTCTAAAAACAAAATGAAGTATAAGGTGAGGTGATACATGTTTTATTTTAATACAAACTGCATAGTGTTACTTCTATAAAGTTAAACAGTTAATTTGTGTCCAGGTTTTGCTACGTATAACTTCGTAGGTTCATTCCACTTGATATTATAGCAAGCAAATACCCATATAATATTCATTGAAACAGTGCAATTTTTGAGGAAAAATCTCAATATGAGATATAGAAGAGACTCAAGACTCATGTTGTGAGATGTAGATAGTGTTTTATTTTGTACTTAATATCCTATATTTATTGTTACCAACTGCTACATATTAATGTAATAATTAAACTATCATGCAATGAACGAAATTTTCAGTAGTGGCAACACTTGAAAGGACAAAGTCCTAATAAAATGTTACAGTCTTCAATTGTGCATAATATGTAAGTTGAGTCTGCTGTCATCTTATCTCGATACAACCAATATGAGGTAAGATGACAACAGACTCAACTTTTTAAGTATAACCTCATAATGTTACTTCCTATTGTATTTTCACAACTTCAAAATGCAACTATCATCATTAGATTGTTAACATACAAGGGCTGTTCAATAAACAATGTTTTTTTTTTTGCCAACAAACCTTTACTCATCTTTGGAATTTTGATGATCCGTCTCAACTTTCCTTTGGATGCAATGCACTCTGCCTGTCTTGCAAAGCTTGCTTGGAAACCAGTTTTTGACAGGTCTTCCATAACAGTCTTCACTACAACTTCATAAAATTAATAACATTTCCTGCATGTTTCTTCAGGTTAGGGAATAAAAAGAAGTCACAGGGGACTAAATCTGGACTATATGGAGGGTGAGGGACATGCTTCACTTTGATTGATTCTTCCAAGATATTCAGCAACAACATTTGCAATAAACAGCCTCACTTTATTATGGTCTTACATCCAGATTTTTGCAGGGAAATGTGACCTTTTCTACCAGATGTAGCCTTACAGAGTTATCAAGACATCCCAATTATTATTGCATGTGCAAGTACAACATGCTGATAAACCATTACATGTATACTTATCAAAATAAGAAATTGCGCATGCTCGAAGAGCTAAAGCTGTGGTTCACGAGGTAACACATTGTTAAATGTTTTAAATACACTATATTTGGTTTGAATCGTCTTAAATAGTCAAAGAGCAGTGAAGGAGACGTGTTTCTAGAAATTTCAAGTGTCGACATATATAATATTACTCAAATTGCGATGTTTCGAATAAAGTTCAATTTTCATGCATAGTGTGAAAGTAAACAAGACTATCAGGATTTAGACGACTAATATGTGTTAAAAACCAATTACAAAAAAAATATGTATATATATGAGAGCCAGGCTTTAAATTCCTCGACAATGATCTTTATTTGTAATTCTACAAAATACATCCCATAACATTTAATTCCAGTCACATAATCTATGTCCACTTTACATTATTTTAAGTAATATTCCTGCCTTCATAAACTCTACAACAATATTTAGCTACTGGTATAAATTTAATTGTGTGTGCAGTACCACGTTTTAATCTTAATGCTATAAATTTATGTAACAAAAGATAATATAGTTTCATATATCTATGTATTTATTTATTATGTATCAGTGAGGAAAAAGTTTCACCCTTCAATTAAAATATTTAGTTTATATAGGTCAAGTCTATCCTAATAATAGCCCATAGATGATGGACATGATAATAATAATAATAATAAGTAGAAATATTTCCAAATAGTTGGTTTGTTTTTTTCTTTAAGAGTGAACAGACAGAATAAAACAGAAAGCATTTTAACATTTAAAAAATTGAACCTCATCAGGAATCGAACCTGTGACCTCTTGCATATGAAGCAAACCATAAGGCACTGAGCTAAACATCCACTGGCTTTCTGTGTATAAAAGAATGCTCTTCATTGGAGTAAGGGGAACATATTGTAGTTCTACTGTGCAAATAGTTTATTCGTGTAATCACGCATTAAAACTTCAAATGTTCGAGATCATGAGTCCGATCATTCTTTTATTTATTTTTTCTAAGTGTACATCAAAAAATGAGATGACTATAACTTTCCCAGGAGAAGCTTTTTCTTTGGGGAATTGGTGATGGAGATTTCCACACAGAGCTTTGGTATGTTTTCAAGATCAATATGATGTAGCCAAGTCTCATCAACAGTGCTTACTTGGGCTAGGATATTTAATATAACATACTTTTTTGGTAAGAGTGATATGTTTTCTAAATATACATAAATGTTCTTATTATTAATTTCATACATCTCAATGATGGATAAATCATATTTGAAGAGAAAAATTATACGCTCAGACCGGGACTTGAACCCGGGACTCTTGGTTTTCTAGTCCAAGTGCTCTACCAATTAAGCTACCTGAGCAAGTACCGATCTAAACGCAAATCTTTCTCTATATACGTTGTAATTCCCGCCCACCAAATGCTATGAAGCCTTTGCTTCTATCTTTGCAAATGGCGGCTCCTATATTAAGAAGACATATTTGGGAATTATACATTACATTATAAATGCCAGTACGGCTTTTTTCGATGTTCTTATTATTAATTTCATACATCTCAATGATGGATAAATCATACTTGCTCAGGTAGCTCAAATGGTAGAGCACTTGGACTAGAAAACCAAGGGTCCCGGGTTCAAGTCCCGGTCTGAGCGTATAATTTTTCTCTTCAAATATGATACATAAATGTTTCTTATACAAAAACTAATTCAATTAATGTACTTTGTTAAGTTATATTTATGCATGTTTGGCCATTTATATGTGTCAGAGCATATTATAGCAATTTTTTTTCTTCCGTCTTCATTTGAGTTGTTAAATTTCTCAGAATTTTGTTTCTTGTAAAATCTGTCTTCCTCTACATTGAATTAATGTTGGGAAGTAAACATTATGGGATATACCCCCATAGTAATTCTGCCCGAGGGCAGGTCCTTCACTGCAATCATAGCATTTTCATGCTATGCATGCAGCTTTACTAGGGAATTGTAGGTGTGGTAGCTTCCCGTTGCTTTCCACACCGGTGAAGGATGATGATGAAGATGATAATGATAAGGATGAAGATGATGATGATGGCCATATGATTTCGGGGACCGTTTGGGCCTTAAAGTTATCCTGACATTCGTCTTACAGGTGAGGAAAAACCTCACCCAGAAAAACTGCCCCGACCGGGGATCGAACCCGGGCCCGCTACATGACAAGGTAGCACGCTACCTCGAGACTTATGAAATATAATCATTGAAATTCATCGGAGAATATTTTTTGAAAACTCCCTCATAAATTTCGTGTTTTTCATAAAACTGCGGTTTCAAATGTAATTACATCCATCTTTAACCACAACTCCGACTGATGAAATTCTTCGGCTGTCAACTCTTCTATTGTCACCATCTTCACCACTGCCATCTATGGTTGAATTTATAAACTTCAAAATAAAATTTTGTTCGTTAGGAATATCAAAATTCATTAATCTATATTTATTTTTCTGAATGTATATCTTCTCCTCTTCCTCTCTTGTTTCGTTTCAATTCACAGTATGGACTTTTCATTTACTTATACACGTGAGCAAATATTTGTATATTGCCTCGTGACAAGCAGATAGCTACTGATAATTTTAAAAAATTAAAAAGCATGCTACAATATCAAATTCCATACTTTAGTTTGCTTCTCGTTTGCATGTTATTCTTAAATAAATAGTTAATTGTCATAAACTGAATTACTATTTGATTAATTTTTTTTTAATACAATAAGAAGTAACATTAAGAGATTTACATAATAATTATATTATTTGGTCTGTATATTCTTACCTCTTATGGTTGTTTTCATTGAACATATGTTTCAAGACTTGTTAGTTCCATCTATTACAGAGTCTGTAACATCTGAAGATGGGGCTAACAAGCCTTGAAATATATGTTCAATGAAAACAACCATAAGAGGTAAGAATATACAGACCAAATAACTTAATTACATAATTGTAATATTATTAGGTCATATTTTTTATGTTACAGTGCACATTTTTTGTAAATTTTAGATCATAACTGCATATTTCAATGGTTTTTAAGTCATAAAAAATCATAGCCCTAGAAGAAAGAAACTTTGCTATTACCTCCATTGTAGCCATAGGGACTACTGAACATAAGCAGGCAGGAGGGTTGAACTTGTACATCATAAACATGACGCATTAAACTAACAAATATTGTAAAACAAATCTTTTGTGCATTAAATTATGGCTGTAAAAATAATGATCATTGTTTACTGAACAGCTCTTGAAAATAGAGAGGAAATGTACGTGAGCCAGAAATTGAACCCAAGATCTTCAGCTTTACATGCTGCCACTTTACTTTGTACTTCTTCCTGGAGGGGAAGTACCTCAATAGAAGAGTGCCAGCATGTAAAGCTGGAGGGAACAAATCCTGGCTCAGGTCCAAATTGTTTTCCCTAGTTATCTTGTATTATAATTACTAGAAATACATTTTCCGGGAAATTCTCTTTGGAACAACACTGCTTTGGAACAAATTTCTATAGATGAATTAACTGATGTTGTTAAATCATTAAAAAGTAACAAAGCTCCTGGAGAAGACCACATTAATCAAGAATTATTTAAATTTTCAACTAAAAATTTTTTAGACAGATTTCTTATTCTCCTTAATATGATATGGGAAGGACAAGAACCACCACAAAGCTGGAACAAATCCATTGTAATACCAATCTTAAAAAAGGAAGTCGCCAAATCAAAGATAACTATCGTGGAATTAGCTTGTTGAACTCTGGATATAAAATTTATGCTAATATAGTTAAGAATAAATTGAGAAAAATTTATGAAAATATAATTGGAGAAGAGCAGAATGGATTCAGAAAGGGTAGATCTTGTACAGATGGATTCTTCACTCTAAAACTACTATTATAAAAGCACAAGGAATTCAATATAGAAACTCATATCGCCTTCGTTGACTACATAAAGGCTTTTGACAAAGTAGACAGAAATACATTACTACAAATTTTAGCTGATGATAAAGTTCCACAACAATACATTATTAATATCTTCAAAATTTATGAAGATAATGAAATCTCTGTTAAACAAGATGGCAAACTATCTTCTTGGGAAAAGATCAGCACTGGAGTAAGACAGGGATGTGGACTTCCACCGGTGCTTTTCATTATATATATGAATAAATTAATAAACGAATGGAGGAAAACACAACGAGGATATATACCCATCAATAGGAACCTCAAACTCGATGCTATTCTTTTTGCAGACGATTTAGCTCTTCTGGCACTTTCCGAAAATGATTTGCAACGATCAATTTATAATTTACAAAAAATAGGTGCCAAATTTAATATGGAAATATCAATTAACAAAACTAAAATTATGGCATTTCATGGGAAGGACCCCATACAAAGTAAAATCTGTCTCCAGAATAAAATTTTAGAGAGATCTAATCAATTTAAATATCTTGGATATTATCTCTCTATCTGGGATGAAAAGGATATCCCTGAAAAAGTTACTAGTTATAATAAAAGTTTAGGAATTATTAATCAAGTTATGAAACCATCCCTTGTACAAAAAAACACCAGATTACGTTTATATAACACTTTGGCTAGACCAGTGTTGACCTATGGTAGTGAAGCATGGACACTAAAAAAACAACATGAAAGCAGAATAACGGCTTGTGAAATGAGATTCATGCGCAGAACAGCGGGTTACACCAGATGGTATCGGAAAAGGAACACCGATATCTTAAAAGAATTGAAGACTACGCCAATTTTGGAATATATTAAACAGTACCAACTAAATTGGAAACACCATCTTGAAAGAATGAGTTCAAATCGGATCCCCAAAGCTGTTTATAATTATATACCAAGAGGACGAAGATCACTGGGCCGTCCTATGAAACGCTGGAGGGAAAATTTTCTATAGGATCGTAACAGGCCTTGGCCTAATACTTGGAAGGAAGAAGAAGAAATACATTTTTGTAACATGAAATAATTTATTTTTATTTACTATTATAATGAAATAAGCCTGATAATATGAATTTATTGTTTATATCTGTAATTCTCAGATATTAAAGATACAACTATAAAATATGATAAATATATATTTGAGAAAATAGAGAAATATAAATATGTGGAAACAGTAATAACACAAGATAATAAAATAAGTGCTGAAAACAACCTTAGACTATCGTTAGGAAATATATGTTATTACGGAATAAAAATATTAAGTAGCACTTATCTTAGCCTTCAAAGTGAATCCAAAATATACAAAACTCTCCTGAGGTCTGTCATCCTGTAAGGAAGTGAAACTAATTAAAAATTATAAAAATAAATTAAGTCTTTGAAAGAAAGATTCTAAGGAAAATCTATGGACCAATAAATGAAAGTGGCAAACGGTGCAGTAGATATAATCATGAATTATATGGTGATACTGACATAGAATAATAAAATCTTCAAGGCTGTGATGACTGGGCTATCAATATCAACTGGAAGAAACAGGCATTGCCCGAAGAATCACATTCTCTAAAATGGAGGGAAAAAGAAAAGTTGTAAGACCTCCTACCAGATGGCTTGATAGTGTGGAACAGGATCTGAAGATTATGGGAGTGTAGGGATGGAGAAGAAAGACAGAGATGAATGGAGGCGCATAGTTGGTGCAGTCAGGCTGTAGCACCAAATATGATGATGATAATTTATGTCCGTATAATTTCTATTGATTACCTTCAGTTGCTTACTTCCAAAATTATTAAGTTTACCATGTTTATTCATATGTCGGCAAAAAATTGTTTTGTGAAACTGTTGTGTATAAAATCTATTTTTCAATCCAGTTCTCTTCATAAGTCGTAAGTTAGAAATAAACATAATAGAACAAGTAATGGCAATAAAATATCTGGGTGTTGAGATAACTGGCCAGAGAATGATGTTCCATATCAAGCGGTGAGAATAGCAGGATACATGAATGATATTAGATGGAAAAACAAATACGTACTTAAATAAGGATATCAAGACAAGAATCTATAAAGCAGTCATACGCCCAATATATACCTAAGTTCCTGAGACAAAGAGAATGAAACAGGATTTTAGAGACAAATGAAATAAATATTTTAAGAATTGTGCATGAAACTAGAAGAGATGAGGTAAGAAGTCATATTATCATCATCTTCCAAACAAGTCTAAGGGCCAAAGCCTCTTACGGTTTCAGTGAGGCATTATCTTTTTCTAGAATGTCCCAAAGATCTCTTCCCTTAAGGATGGTTTTGAACCATGACTTTTGGAAGTCTGTTACAATTATTTTGTTGCAAATGGTTTTCTAGTGTAGTTGGTATTTCAATGAATGAATAAGTCACTTCTTATGTTACCTCATATTTTATGGAACTGCAGTTTTCAAGAGGACATCCCTCTCATTTTCAACCAATATTAATATATATATATATATATATATATATAGAGTCATCATTATGAATTGTGATGATGGCTGAAGATGGGAGGGATCCCTCAAGAAAATTGCAGTTTTTGTGCTTGAAGAACACAAAGTATGAGGTGAGATATGATTCATTTAATCAATTTTTATTAATTGAAAACTCATGTTATATCCCATAATTAATATATGAGGAATTAGGAAAGTTGATGAAGGAAGGTTAACAGCAGCTGAAAAGAGGATTTAATGGAAGACAGCAACATGATCATTGCTTGAATGCCATACAAATGAATAATTCTTTTAAAAGAACTAAATGTAGACACTATATTGAACTTTTACAGGAAAAAAAAAATCACTATAGGGTTTAATTTTAGTTTTTTTTTTGTCTAATGCCACTAGGTTATCTTTTATGACATTTCTGGCTTTCTCCCCTCACATTGGCAGAACTGTAAACCATTTTTTAGGTAGGGGCACCTGGAAGGCAGAGTTAGATTACCCCAATGACATGATCGGTGATAAATGATAATGAAGTGCCAGGAGAGTTCTTAACCTAAATTCCAGACCATGGGCAACCACAGGAATAATTCCCTTTAAAGAAAAATTCCTATGGTTTGACCGGGAATCGAACCCGGGACCTCATTAACAGTAGTCAGGAATGCTGACCATTAGCCCATGTGGCAGTCTAATTTGAGATTTAAATTACAATTAATATAACAAATTTGAGAATTTTTTTGTGAAAACAGCTGACGATGGGAATTATGTTTTTCCCGATACTGCAGTTCTGTGTTAAAAACATAGATGTATTAGGTAAGAAGAATTCACGATTCATTTGATTCTCATTAATTACAATGTTTTATAGCTCACCTCACATCCAATCTTTTAATTATACCGGTTTCGAAGCCTGGGCAGCTTGATCTTCAGTTATTTCTTGTTGACAAGAAGCTGAAGCTGCCTAGGCTTCGAAACCGATATAATTAGAAGATTGGATATGAGGTGAGATATAAAACATTGTAATTTAAATCATAGATCCTATAGTTATGTTCACCAATATAAACATCATTGTCTGGGCAACAGCCCAAGTTGGGCCTCACCTGTTCGCAGGAAAGATCTCCATCAACCTCAAGCCTGAAAAGAAAGCTTCTGAGCAAAATTTGACATCTCTTTCACACCCAGATTTGAATTGTGATGCTAATGAACTTATAAGTTAAATAAAATAAAAGTATGTCCAATTCTGGAAGTGTTAATTTAAAACAAAACATAAAGAAATAACATTGTTCGTCAGATAGCAATCAGAATTTACATGCCAACTAACACAGTACTTCATTCTTCTTGTCGCTGCAATAAATGGGAAGGGATAGCCTGTTGCTCTGAGATATATGTTAACTGCTTAATTAAATTGAATTGTATTTTGACTCACCTCAAATCTAATTAAAATAAACCTCATAGTGTTATTACCTACCTACATATTAACCCGTCAGTGACGCACCCTTTTACTTGCTTTCATACTGCATGGACATTTTAGTATTTCTAGAACACTGATTTGTATAAACGATCATAACTTTAAGGTAGAATATGTTTATCACTCACCTCATATTGTTCTTCTTATTTGATTATAGACTAGTTTCGGAACATAGTTTCTGTTCCATCCTCAGTAACATCACGACCGTTGTTCTGTCGTCTTGAAGAGTTGTCCTTCTCTCCTTCCATTGGCTGACTGAAAAACCTCGAAACCAGGTCATTCTCACCGGGAATTTCGAAGTTCATTAATTTCTTCTTTTCGCTCTTTTGAATGTAGATCTTTTCCCAAACAGTAAGTTCTTTTGGTTTTTCTATTTGTTTTAATAATTTTGCTTCTTTCTCGATAAGATGTTTTTCAGACCATGCATGGGCAGCCACTGCAGATTTTTCTACTTCCCCTTTCTTGACATTCCTGAGATGTTCTTTAACTCTAGTTTTCAAATTTCTTTTAGTTTTTCCTATGTAGAATTTCTCACATTCTTCACATTTAATTTGATAAATCCCTGATTTGTTTTCTTCTTTAATTTTCTCATTCTTATTAGGTCTAATCAGTCTGCTGATGCTGTAGTCATTTTTGGGTGCTAACCTTATGTTGAAATCTTTAAAAAATTTTTGAAACTTGTGGTGTTTTAATGGATGATATGTGAATTTTCTAAATTTTACATTATCTTCTTTTACTTTTAGAAGAGTGCTTTGATTAATAAATTTTTGTCTTTTGAACTTGTTTATTTTTTTGAGTATCATTTTTATAGCAAAACCATTTTTCGTGGCTACGTTGATTATGTGTTCTTTTTCTTTTTCATAATTTTCTTTGTTCATTGGTATATTCACTAATCTATGTGTCAAACTATTGAAAACTGCTTCTTTGTGAGCTATGTGATTGAAACCTAAAGCTTTTATGTAGTTATCTATATGTGTCTTTTTTCTGTAAATTCCAAATACAGAAAAAAGACACATATAGATAACTACATAAAAGCTTTAGGTTTCAATCACATAGCTCACAAAGAAGCAGTTTTCAATAGTTTGACACATAGATTAGTGAACATACCAATGAACAAAGAAAATTATGAAAAAGAAAAAGAACACATAATCAACGTAGCCACGAAAAATGGTTTTGCTATAAAAATGATACTCAAAAAAATAAACAAGTTCAAAAGACAAAAATTTATTAATCAAAGCACTCTTCTAAAAGTAAAAGAAGATAATGTAAAATTTAGAAAATTCACATATCATCCATTAAAACACCACAAGTTTCAAAAATTTTTTAAAGATTTCAACATAAGGTTAGCACCCAAAAATGACTACAGCATCAGCAGACTGATTAGACCTAATAAGAATGAGAAAATTAAAGAAGAAAACAAATCAGGGATTTATCAAATTAAATGTGAAGAATGTGAGAAATTCTACATAGGAAAAACTAAAAGAAATTTGAAAACTAGAGTTAAAGAACATCTCAGGAATGTCAAGAAAGGGGAAGTAGAAAAATCTGCAGTGGCTGCCCATGCATGGTCTGAAAAACATCTTATCGAGAAAGAAGCAAAATTATTAAAACAAATAGAAAAACCAAAAGAACTTACTGTTTGGGAAAAGATCTACATTCAAAAGAGCGAAAAGAAGAAATTAATGAACTTCGAAATTCCCGGTGAGAATGACCTGGTTTCGAGGTTTTTCAGTCAGCCAATGGAAGGAGAGAAGGACAACTCTTCAAGACGACAGAACAACGGTCGTGATGTTACTGAGGATGGAACAGAAACTATGTTCCGAAACTAGTCTATAATCAAATAAAGAAGAACAATATGAGGTGAGTGATAAACATATTCTACCTTAATGAATATACCTCATAGTGAGAATTCCTAAAATAAGTGATCATAACTTTTTTAAATATCGATGGATTTGAACGAAAGTTTTACTTGTTAGCTCAGAAATACATGAGAAATTTAATACATACCGTATGGAGTTCAGTAGCCTTTATAAACTATTAAAAAAAATTTTGAAATCTGAATTTCTCTCTCTTGATACACATTTTTACTAAATAATTTGATTTGCTCACATTGGACATCCCTGTTTCTTTCTGTGAGACACTAAATATATTGTGTGGCATAGTGCTGATTCATCTGTAACTTGTATATACAAAAGCAGCTGAGATAACCAAAATCAGAATGAATATTTAGAAGAGTGAACTCAAGCTCAATCTTGTGTCAAAGCACTAGGAATGTTTATACTTAGAATCTGAATTATTGCTTGGATTCGTATAAAAATTCTACAGCAGTTATTTACAACTACACAGACCATAAAAATAATTTTCTCTTATTTTAGTACTATTCATTTTAGAAATAAAAAATCACATAACCTTAGTAGTTGAGCTTGGTGTGATACAGCTTGAAACACTCTTCAATACACAGACCTACATCACATTCCTGGCAGCAATAAACAGATGTCTTTCTTCTCCCATGTTTAGTAAAAACAACACACCTCCTTTGAGGTTACAATTTATCACTTTTAGGGGTAATTTTTCTGATGAAGTGTCTTTTAGGTTACGACTGGCCATAATTACGTATATAATGCACGACACCGCGCCTCAGACTGATTCCTTGTAAGTAACATCTATTTGAAAGAGGCAAAATAAATCAGGTATTCCCCTAAACAGGTCGATTTATATATCAATCGATAGCTTGTATATAATTTTATCGACCTGAAAAATTAGATTGTGTATAAGTTTATTAGGAGCCCTGCAGAAAGCAGCACAAAGCTAGGTCTGTGTGCCATCGAGTGTTGAAGTAAGAAACTACTTCAACCTCAATACCACATGCACAAAATGTGATCACAGCTGATTCATACACTTAGAAAGAAAGCTAAGATCTTAGGCTTCAAAATTATATTGTTCATACGCAAATATAAGAATATACAGCAAAAAAAAAAACAAATGAAAAGGTCGCGCGCATTTAGAGAAAATTACGATTACTTCAATCTCATCTGATTTTTAAAAAAATAATATGAAATTAAATTTTAAACAAATATTATGTTTAGTCATATGTCCTGAAAGCTCATAATTTCTACGTTAAACACAAATAAATTACATATTTGTAGCTTCAAAAATGTACGATCCAGAACAAAAAGAAAACATGCCTGCATAGGTCTATACCACGTATAGATGTCGGCAATAAGTGAAGAAGAGAGGGTCTATACCACGTATGGATGTCGGCGCTGACGGGTTAACCACTTCTTCATGGTTGCCACTACTAAAAATTCAAACCAAGTAGGTTATTTTGATAGCAATTTACATGTAGCAGCACAAATTATGTTCTATAACTAATTTGAACTTTGTAACATCTTTTTCCAGGAGAAATTACAGTATTTTTAAGTTTGTAAGTAATTATTGTTTTTCTGGTAGTTTGTATTGAATTATTAAAAACTTCAAAGTTATGCATTGTGCTTATTGTCCTCTCCATTCACAGCCCTAACACCATCTTTGGCTTTGGAGGATCCTGATTCTAATCCTGACACTCATCAATCTGATGAAGGTACTTTCCTAGTTTTTTTTTTTAAATAACTAACTCGCTGGCACTATCAAACCTGAAGGTTCACTGCTATGTAGATATAAGCTCTCCTAGGCTACTGTTTTCCAATCATTCCCTGTATAATTCAACTCCAAGCACGGCAAGCCTAGAAGGCATTGGCCTACCATCTGGCTGCTGGCCTCACATCCACATATGTTAATCACAGAGGTAGATAATCTAGTCAGTGTAGGGATGACATGTGGTCAGCATGTCAAGTCCCCCAGCTATTATAGCTGGTCTTCTCAACTTGGAGTCGCTACTTATTTTAGCTACCCAAATGCCTCACTGGCCAAAATTCCATGAGATATTAAAACATTTTCTCCAACTCATTTATAAATAGTTATGTTAAATGGTTTTGGAATGTAGATAATAAATAAGTTAAAGAAGTTCAAACAACAACAAAAATACTTAAAGAATACAACCTCATTCAAAAGAAAGGAAACAGGTCCAAGAAAATTACTAACATCCTGGAACACACAGAAAATTAAAAAAAAAGTCTAATAAATTCAATATTATATTGGCACCGATTAACAATATTATATTATATTTGAAGAGAAAATTTATCCTTCAGTGAGAAGTGTTAAATTAATAATAAAATCGTCACCGATTAACAAATTTATTCTGGGAAATCTACTGATGACTAATAAAAAGGTTATTATCCCAGATAGTAAAAAATGTGGAATTTAGAATTATAAAATCATTAGGAAGTAACTTATGAGGTTTAATTTAATAATTGAGTTTGTATTTTTTTAACATTCTTACCTCATATGATTGTTTAGTTGGACATATGTTTCAAGGTTGTTGCCCCATCTTCAGCATTTTGCACAAACTGATTTTCTTTTCTTCAAGTTGTCGGCCCTGGATCTATGTTCCAAAGAACTTGTTAATGAGGCTCCTTTCTCCGGAAATTTCAAAGTTCATAATTTTTTCCTTGTTCTTCTATATATAGATTTTTCCCCATATCGTGAGTTCATTGGTATTTTCTATCTGTTTTAATAATTTTGTAGTTAGATCTATTTTGTGTTTTTCTGTCCAAACGTGAGCTGCTACTGCAGAATTTTCTGCTTCACCTTTATTTTTTTTTTACATTTCTTGTGTGTTCTTTAGTTCTAATGTTTAAATTTCTCTTTGTTTTCCCTATGTATACTTTATCAAGAAATACAACAAATTCACATATCACCCTTGGGCACACAATAAATCCAAATAATTTTTTGAAAATTCAACATCAGTTTAGCACCAAATAATGATTATACCCTAAAAAAACTAATGAAAACCAACAAGAATGAAAAAATTGAAGATAATAAAAAATCAGGAATATATCAAATAAAATGTGCAGATTGTGATAAAGTATACATAGGGAAAACAAAAGAGAAATTTAAACATTAGAACTAAAGAACACATAAGAAATGTAAAAAATAAGTAGAAAAATCTGCAGTAGCAGCTCACGTTTGGACAGAAAAACACAAAATAGATCTAAATACAAAATTATTAAAACAGTTAGAAAATACCAATGAACTCACAATATGGGAAAAAAATCTATATACAGAACAAGGAGAAAATTATGAACCTTGAAATTCCCGGAGAAAGGAGCCTCATTACAAAGTTCTTTGGAACACAGATCCTGCCTGACAACTTGAAGAAAAGAAAAAAAATCAGTTTGTGCAACGCTGAAGATGGGGCAACCGCCTTGAAACATATGTCCAATTAAACAATCATATGAGGTAAGAATGTTAAAAAATATAGGGTTACAAGGGATAGTAGTGCCTTCCATAATCTCTCCTATCCAATCTCAACCTCAACCTGCTTTTACAAATGAGGCTATGAGGACTGAGTAATGACGGTATAACCACATCATCAGAAATAGAGGAAATGCTATTTCAGCACTTACGCTGGCATGCCATGGCATAGAAATGGTCCACAAATCGTGCTTGTGAGAATGGTCGGTGGATTCAAAATATATATACAAGGGTTGTTTCTTTAGTTTTGGCAACAATAGTGTGGAATCCAAATAAAACTAGGGTTGACAATTCTGTTTATTGCATATGTAATTTCAGTGCCTCCCCTCCGCCCAAGCACATGGATTTGCCTCTCCCCCCTCCCCTCCTCATGTAACAATGAGCCCAAACTTATCAGTTTAGATCTAGGTGTTGCAGTATAACACAGTAAAAGTTTTCAAAGCAGGAGCAGAAAATCTGGTTGAAGATTGAATGTTTAGAGGCAGAAACGCACTACAGTGTCATCAAGGATTGCGAGAGGCTTGTGGTGCAGATACATTGCAGTACTGAACAGTGGCAAGGTGGGTACAAGCCTTTAGAGGACACGAAAATGTGTCACATGTGCCTAGGGGCAGTGTCTGATTTGTTCAATCGCTGGGGGTTGGGAGGTGCTCTACCACCCTCCATACTCTCCAGACATAAGTCCCTGTGACTTCGACCTCATTCCTAAACTCAAGGAAGAGATTCAGAACAGTGGACGACAATCTGAGTGCAGTTAATCAGTCTCTATGCATCATCCAGAGATTAGGCAGTGCCGACGGCATTCAACACCTACCACATCGCTGGGAATACATTGTACGCAATGCTGGTGACTACACCGAAGGCCTCTAAAACTTACAACCATGTATGTATGCTATGTATCCAGAAAATAAATAGTTGCCAAAACTAAAGAAACAAACTATATATATATATATCCTCCCGGCAAGGTCCGATGGACCTATTAACCAACGGCATGTGTGGCCCTCCAATCATACTCTGGGTTTATGTGAGTGGGTGATGTAACCACCATTACAAATAAAAAATTGCTTACTTAAAAACGGTTACATTTATGCTGAAGTAATGGCAAATCCTTCAGATAAGTTTTCCGGAGATAAAAGTCCCCTTTTCAGATCTCCTGGTGGGGACATCTGTAGGACATCATATATAGAACATCCTTAAAATTCTCCAATGGTACATGAACAAAGAACATCTACAAACCTGTGAAGTATTACCTGTTGGATCCATCGTAGAGAAATATTGGAGAGCAAGAACGCTAATGGCTTTGTTGCCAAGGCCCAGCATTTGAAAAAACATGATGTTAAAAAAATACAAACTCAATTAAGGAATTTAGAAATATTAAAAAGGGTGAAATTTAAAAATCAGTAATTGCAGCTCATAGTTTGCCAGAAAATCACAAAATTGGAAGAGAAACTAAACTTTTGAAACATTTAGAGAAGCCTTTGGAATTAACAGTTTAGGAGAAATCAACACCAGATGGAAGTTTGAAAAATGGTGTTAACTGCAAAATTCCTACAGTTGGAATTAAACTGAAGATGGTGGTGATTGACCATTGAAACCGGTATCATGAATACATGCAACTTTATGAGGTGAGACATATAAAAATAGCCATAAATAACTCACTGGCACTATCAAACCTGGAGGCTCATGGTTGCGTGGACAATACAACCCTATCCTGAGCTAATGTTTTCCAATCATTCTTTGTATAATTCACCTACCTCAAACCATGGTTAATATTGTTTTTCCACCTCATTCTTGGCATACTTATTGGGTGCTTACCTCAGGTTTTCGTTCAAGAAGTTTTCATGTCTCTCTTTCATTCCCCATTTCTGCCACATGACTTGCTCATCTCAGTCTACAAGATTTAACTGTTCTTAAATGTCTTGTTTCACATGAGATCATGTACCTGTCTTCTACATTTACTTATCTGTTGTTCTCTCTTTGATCCAAAAATTTTCCTAATCTTTATTCCCAAATACTCATTATTTAATAAATTTGGGAATTTTTAACATTATGAGGTTCAATTCATAAGAATTAAATGAATCGTGATTTCTTCTTACCTCATACTTCTATGTTTTTTAAACACAGCACTGCAGTATCAGCGACCATTGTCACCATCTTCAGCTGTTTTCACGACTGTCAATCTTTTCTTTTGCTGGTAATTATCCAAACTGCCATCTGGTGTTCTTTTGAATGAATCATTTTCTAAACTGCCATCTGTTGTATTTTTGAAGAACTTTGTAATAGAAGTATGAGGTAAGAAATCACGATTCGTTTAATTCTTACTCATTATCTTCTGTGTTTTTATTTTAAATCTATCTCTTCTCACTGATGGACACATTATATTTGTAGAGAAAAATTTGAATTTGAACTCAAGTTTGTAGTTTTATACACCAGTGCTCTGTCACTGTGCTATTTAGGGATCTCAATTTAAATCAAAATTTTATCTCATACATTCGCCACGCGCCAAATACAATGAACTTTGCAGCTTCTTCTCAAGAAGACTTTAAATGAGAATTAACACTAGTTTTATAGCTAACATTTTAGACAGTTTATTTAAATGGTTTTGGAAACGAAATAATTATAAATGAATTAAAGAAATTCAGACAAAAAAAAAAAGAATAAAAGAATACACCACCCTGCAATCTGATTAAAAGAAAGGAAAATAATTTAAGAAAATTACTTATCCTGAAATACATAACAAATTAAAAAAAAAAAAATTCAAGAAATTCAATATTACATTGGCACCGATAAATAAATTTAGCCTTGGTAATTATTAATAACCAATAAGAAATTGAACACCCCGGACAGTAAAAAATCTGGAATTTATCAAATAGGAATTTGGACACTCGCTTTAGAAATATTAAAAATGGCAAAATTGAAAAATCAGCTATTGCAGCACATAGTTTGTTGTTGGAGAGTCATAAAATTGAAAAAGAGGCTAAACTTCTAATGTTGTGGATAGAGATTCCAACAAAAATGGTGGCTGAAAATGACAGGGATTTTTGAAAACTGCAGTTTCCGTGTTTAACAAAACATAAACTATGAGGTAAGATGTAAAAATGACTCATTAATTTAGGAATTAAAAACAACTTAAATTAAGAACATTTCCCATACAACATGAAAGCAGAATAACAGCTTATGAAATGAGATTCATGCGCAGAACAGCGGGTTACACCAGATGGGATTGGAAAAGGAACACCAATATCTTAAAAGAATCGAAGACTGCGCCAATTTTGGAATATATTAAACAGTACCAACTAATATTGTTTATTTTTTATTTCACTCATCTCATACTCCATATTCCTATCTACATAACTTAATAGTACCAACTAAATTGGAAACACCATCTTGAAAGAATGAGTTCAAATCGGATCTCCAAAGCTGTTTATAATTATATACTAAGAGGATGAAGATCTCTGGGCCATCCTATGAAACGCTGAAGGGAAAATTTTCTATAGGACCGTAACAGGCCTTGGCCTAATACTTGGAAGGAAGAAGAAGAACTTTGAATTAAGAGGTTTATTTAATAATTAAGATATTTGTCTGTATGTTCTTACCTCTTACAATCATTCTTATAATCTGTAATCACTGATGATGGGGCTCTGAAGCCTTGAAAAATATGTTCAACAAAAACAACCATATGAGGTAAGAATATACAGACCAAACATCTTAATTATAACTTGTAATCTTTTCTCTTTCCTTAAGATACAAGACCATGTTTCACATCCATATAGCTGGAAGAATAAACTGTTTTATATATTTTCAATTTAACTTTTCTTCAGAGAAGTTGGGATGACAAGAGTCTCTATGAGGAATGCTATAAATAACAAAAATACATATTATGGTGAAATTAAATGTTTCTTACCTCTCCTCATATAAATTTTCTAAGTTGATCGCAATTTCGCGACTATAACTGTCTCATCCTCAGAACTTTGTTGGCGACTGGTGTTATGTCGATCGGAAGAAACTATTCTTCTTCCCTCTGTTGGTGGACCGATGAACCTCTGGATCAGGTCAAAATTTGCGGGAATTCGAAGTTTATAAGTTTTCCTTTGTTTTTCTGAATGTGGATCTTTTCCCAAACCGTGAGTTCCTTCTGTTTGTCTATTTGTTTAATTAGACTGGCTTTTGATTCAATTAAATATAGTTATAGTCTCGAAATCGCGATCAACTTAGAAAATTTATATGAGGAGAGGTAAGAAACATTTAATTTCACCATAAATTAAACCTCATAGTGATTAATTCCTATAAAAGTTAAAAATAATTAAAAATACATATTTACTGCAATAACATCTATTGAAGTGTTACACACTTGTAAATTTTTACAGTTTATTACAGAATTTCTTATTAATTATAAAACATCTTGGTTCGTAAAGTGAAATTAAGAAATGTGCACATCTAGATGTTGATTTATCTATTTACATCGAAAATGAAACTAGTGGGGTCAGTCTTATGTACATACACCAGTCGTCTTAATCACAAGGTGAAGAAACATTTTATTTCTTCTTTCCACCACCGCCACCACCTGCCAGGATCATCGCAATACGGATGAAGATGTTGATGGTGTCCAGGTAGATGGAAATAGATCTGAAAATAAATCACACATTATTAGCGACTGTTGAGCTCCTGTAGGCGTTTTCACATCTAAAAATAGCATTGCTCTTATGGGGAAATTCTTGCTAGTAAATGTGTCCTTTTATGTCTTCTTCTTATTCATAATTTGTAGGATTTTCATCCTGTTTATTTCCAAAATCATTCCTCGGAAGAAGACGTATCGGATGTGCATCCACTGTCTATCCATTTCTTGGCTGGTTCCTCTTGTTCTTCTCCCGTCCATTGGCCTATCTTCTTTAGGTCTTTTTGTAAGTCGGTTATTTTCCATTCTTTCTATATGACCTTTCCAATATTTTTGTCTATCTACAATTGGTTATATCTTAAATATGACATTTGTGAGGAGAGGTAAGAATCTTTTAATTTAATATGACATTTGTCCCTAATTTCTGTGTTGTGTATCTTATCAAATAATGTTTTCTCCTGAATAGTTAAGATCTTTTATGTGAGATTGATTTATTAGTTAATCGATATGAAATAAATAATTAATTTCACTTATAACTTTGCCATGAAATGGGTGCCCTATTTATGAAAAAAATGTCATTAAGGAACATATAATTATCACACAATTATTAAAAAATGTTAGGGGGTGAACCTAATTATCAGAATAGTGGCTAGCAGAGAAGAAACTGAATCATTCCCTTCCAACAAAACTTGTTTTGCCATGTATAGCCGTGGTAAAAAAATAATACATAACTAATATATTGTGTGTGGACTCAGCACGAATGTTCTGAAGCTACTAGCATCTCTGTGGTCACAATCTATAAAACTCCAAATGTTAAACATTGCTTTTTAGCAACCACATTAGAATGATCATGATTTGGATTTTAGTAGCAGAAATGAAGATAATTGTGCCATAAACATATGCTTAGATGGAGCAGAGGGAGATATACTTCCATCTGTCACTCAGTCTACAGCATCAAGTTGCAACAGCATTCCCATAAATGCAATACTATTTTCCAGACATGAAAAAAACTATAGAATACTATTTGAACTATTATAGGAAAAATCAGTATGAGGTTTAATTTAAGATTTGAATTTAAATTCTTTACACCACACTTCATATTCAGTCTTCTAATTAAACAGTTTTCAAAACTAATGCAGTTTCATCTTTAGTAATTTCACGACCAATGTTTTTTCTATTTATACTTTTAAATCATGTTTGAACACTGTCGAGGTTAAAATTATTTCAATTATAAAATTTTTTTATACCTTATAAAACAGTCGTCCTCAACTATAGTAACTTCTGTTATAAATGTTGTCACATTATTAAAATTCAAAGCTTTTCAAAGACATGCTCCATCTTCAGGAATCCTTAACATATACAAATAACTTAAAACAGTACCATAAGAATTCCTGAAGATGATGAAGTATGTCTTTGAAAAGCTTTGAATTTTAATAGTGTGACAACGTTTATAGCAGAAGTTATTATAATTGAGGATGACTGTTTTATAAGGTACAAAATATTTTTATAGTTTGTTCTATTGTGAAATTACTGATGATGAAACACATCCATCCATAGTAATTCTGCCTGAAGGCAGGTCCTTCACTGCAATCATAGCATTTTCATGCTATGCTTGCAGCTTTACTAGGGAATCACCTAGGTTTTAAAACAGGTTTAGTCAAAATACTGGATATGATGTTAGATGTAAAGAATTTTAATTTAATTCCTAGAATACTGTTTTGTGTGTGTGGGTGATGTAACCATAATACAACCAAAAAACTAATGTAAACTTAAAAAAAAAGAAGGTACATATTTTGAAAATAAAAATTGATGCTTGAAGTAGGACTCGAACCCTGAACCTTTGGTTCTTTGCATTAGAGGTCTGGGATTCGAGTCCCGGTTCAAGCATTAATTTTTCTTTTAAAAAAATATTGTCCAGTATTGGAAAGTATTAATATTCAAATACATCGTCAAAGAAGGTACAGCCTTTGAAATAATTGTTAGCGCACAGGCAATTTTCAAGTGCCAGAACAAAGCCACTGCACATGACCAGAGGTCAGTTGTTTGGTTCACAAGTATACAACTATTTGAGAAACTAAAATCCGTTCTATTTCGTTGTGTGTCGTGCAATGGAAAATAATTTCGCATATATAAGTAGTGCGGTAAATGCTGTAAATAAAACAAAGAAAAAATAAAACAAAACAAAGAAAATTAATTGAGATAAGAACGAGAGAGAGAAAGAAAAAAAAGCATAACAGCGGGATCGAACACGCAACCTCCTGCATGGGAAATAGAAGCTCCCTCCACTAGACCACAACCGTTCGCTGCTAGAAACTGTCTGTATGAAGCGATGCAATACTCCAGGACTTACTTGTATAATGAAATTATATATTAACTTGTCTTAATTTAAATTAATCAGACACATTTTACATTAGTAGTGGAAATAAACAATCTTGTTATGCCTTCTGTTTTTTTAAACAAAGTAACGAGATTTTACAATCATTATATATATAAGCTGTTTCCTTTAATTAATTAATTTCCCCATATATATATACAAATTTATTTATATAACGTAGCCTGGTAATGTATGGGCATTATAAAAAATAACGACGTTAAAAAATCCTGATCAGGAACGAACCTGGGCCTGCGTCGTGTCAAGAAAGCATCTTACCAACTGCTCTACTGAAGCAAACGATACAAATACTGCATCAGAAGTAGCACTAATTTGCTATTGATTGGTTTAAGAGACCATTACTTGTTTTCAATCATCTGAAACTTAGAAATTCAATTAATAAATTTATTTGTTGAAATTCTTTCAATAACGATTGGTATAAATCTATGATTGGCCCTTTATGCCACCAGATTTGACCTCAAAGGAGACAGGACATGTAACAACTTACTAGTGTGAATCACTCTTTAAAACTTTGAACTTTTCACCATCAAGAGTTGCACTATCATTTTTTTTCAAAGGCTGTACATATTTGTTTACAACATCCCATACAATTGCTGAACATGATGCCTTGGTGCAGAGCTACAGGACTTGTGGTGGTATAAGTTCCAAATGGGGGAAGAAATTTTCATTGAATTTTGGCCAGTATGGGACCGGTGTCCATCCAGCATTATGAGAAATTTGAATAGCTACAATAAGTAGCAGCTCTAGGTTGAAAAAACTAGCTATAACAACTGGGGGACCCAATATGCTGACCACATGTCACACGTATACTGACTAAATGATCATCTACATCTGTGGTTAGCAGATGTGGATGTGAGGACAGCAGCCTGCTGGTAGACTAAGGACCTTCTATATCTCTTGTGCTAAGTTCCATTTGTAATGTAAACAAATGAGATGTATGACTGCATTTTCATTGGCCTAACAACGGTTTTATCTTTAAGCATGTAAAAAAATATAGTTTGCTCTCTAACACTAGAAATAAAAATAAATAATATATATAGCACATGTCTATATACCAGTAAGTTACATGGAAGAATTTAATATAATAAATTTGGGAATTTTTAACATTATGAGGTTTTATTGATAAGAATCAAATGAATTGCAAATTATTCTATATATCATACTTCCTCAAAAAATGGTTTTTTTTAACACAGCACCGCAGTATCAGCGACCATTGTCAGCTGTTTTCACGACTCAATTTTTTCTTTTGTCGGTAATTTTCTAAACTGCCATCTGTTGTATTTTTTGAAGAACTTTGTAAGCAAGCTTGGCTCGTCTGGAATCTCAAAGTTCATGGTTCTAGTATGGTTTTTTGAATATATATATTTTCCCTAACTGTTAAATCCAAAGGTTTCGATAGATGTTTCAAAAGTTTTGCTTCTTTTTCAATTCTATGATTCTCTAATAAACTATGTGCTGCTATAGCTGATTTTTCAATTTCTCCATTCTTTATGTTTCTAAAGTGTTCTTTTTTACGAGTTTCCAAATTCCTTTTTGTTTTTCCTATATATATCCTATTGCAATCTTTGCAATCAATTTGATAAATTCCAGATTTTTTGTTGTCTCTCCTGGATTCAAGCCCTGGTTTGAGCATATAATTTTTCTCTTCAAATATGATAATAATTACAAGTTTAATAGATTAAATAAACATTGTTATATTCCTACACTTGTGCAATGCAGAATACGCTGTGATTTCTATTGTTTCAAAATGGCCGCTTTCTAATTTCTTAAATAATTGGAAAAGAAACTATTTGAAAAGCAGAGAGAAACAATTTGGTGAAACATATTCTACATTAGCCATTTAGGATGTGGCCAAAATAACAGCAAAATTTACATGCGAGTCAGCATAGAGCATATATTCTGCTCGTACTGAAATTACACAATGAATGGCTTCTACCTGAAGAAGATATGAAGGGACTCCACACAGCTATAGCATTATTTATTAAATTAATATTGAGAAGCTACAGCTATTACTATGATAGAAATAGTAAATTAATGAACACAATTAAATTATTGTAAATCAATGGTAAAGAGAAAAATTCTTACCTGAACCGGGAATCGAACCCCGAACCTTTAGCTTTCCTTGTATTTGTGAATGACGATTCATTGCAATTGAATGTGGGGCCAGTAGAGTAAGGTAACGGAAGGATTCTTGCTTGGATGGGAATGAAGCCTGGATTAGCTCAGTGGCAGAGCATTAGTACGGAAAGCTAAAGATTCGGGGTTCGATTCCCGGTTCAGGCAAGAATTTTTCTCTACCATTGATTTGAAGTCCATATATATTTTTTTGTGATAAATAGATATGAAATGGAGAAGTTACCTTGTTTATTTAACTTTCACAGGGAAAAACGCTATGAGGTTTAATTAAAAAATTTAATTAATGTTTTTATTACCTCACCTCATATCCTTTTTCTTCTAGACTGCAGTTTCAGAGCTTATCTCCATTATCATTAGCCTCTAGTCGATCGTTGTTATGTCGTTTCTTGGCGGAAGAAAGAAAACTGCCAAGAAACGACATAACAACAGTCGACTAGAGGCTACTGATGATGGAGATAAGCTCCGAAACTGCAGTCTAGAAGAAAAAGGATATGAGGTGAGGTGATAAAAACATTAATTAATTCTTAAGTTACCTTTGCATTTAATCACATTTCCCGTAAAATTAAGTTAAATGGTGGGTAAAAGCAATAGACAGTAATACATTAAGTACGTTTGTTTGCAGTACAACTAGAACTTAGCTCAGAATTGGTATAGACCTGTCACACTATTTGCTTAAAACAATATGGAAAATATAGACATACGCATTCACAGGATCAAATGGAACTGGTGCATTGAGTGGATAAACTTCAGCTGCTCGGATGATTCTCTGCGTGTCGTAGAGCAGGAACCCAGAGAAGAGGAGAAGACCACCATACATACTAATCGAGTAGAGACCTGCCCCCAGAGCTGTAGTTGGAGGTAAGAATGCTGATGCTGAAAAATATAATTTATTTTATAATCTTCTAAACTCTTCAGCTTAATTATTTCTACATAGTTAAATATGGGAAATAACATTATGAAGTTCTTAATTAAATGAATGAATGATCATTTCTTATCTTACCTCATAGTTCGTTTTCTTAAACACGGTAACTGCAGTTTTCAAGAGGAACATCCCTCCCATTTTCAACCAACATTATGACTACCGGATTATAGATGGAGATTCCAATGAAAATCCGGTAGTCATAATGTCGGTTGAAAATGGGAGGGATGTTCATCTTGAAAACTGCAGTTCCCGTGTTTAGAAAAAACAAACTATTGAGATAAGATAAAAAATGACTCATTCATTCAATTAATTAGTTCTATTTAGAGAACAGAGGAATAACATAAAATGGTGTAACAATTATCATTACACCAAACAGAATGATATTTTAAGGGAATTTTGGTTAAAATCATTGGAAAAAAAAAAAAAAAAAGACAGTAATGATAGTAACCAGAAAAGAATGAGAAAAATGTATAATTAATTTAATCAAAAATTACAGTGGGAAGCAATGCTATGACTATTTTCAATTTATTGTTGAATAAAACATTTTTACTTCTCACCTCATGAAGTTCCGCGTTTTCACGATACCAGTTTCAAAGGCCATTTGCCTTCATCTTCAGCCAAACTCGTGAAAATATGGAATTTTATAAGGTGAAATGTAAAAAAAACATTGTATCCGATTCATTTATAAAACATATAATTACATTTAGCAGACATTATCTTAAAGAAGTTGAAGATTTTGAATACTATGTGTGTGTACTTTCAGTGCAGGGTGGATAGATGGCATTACTGTGGTCTATTTTCAATTTATGCACCACCAGACCACAGAGATGGTATGTTCTTGTACTGTGTAATATTAATACAGTAATTGCTTTACTTCTTTTAGGAATTAACACTATGAACTATTCATATTTGAACAGAAAAATTATACACACAGACTGGGACTCAAACCCAGGACCTTTGGCTTTCTAGGACAAGTGCTCTACCGACTGAGCTATCTGGGCGAGTTCCAATCTAAATGCCAATTTTTCTCTTATAAGCTGTTAATTCCGGCACATCAAATGCTATGAAACCATTGCTTCTATTTTGCAAATGGCAGCTTCTTTACAAAGGGCACTAGGAAAGTTTTGCAATACGGGCATACTTTTCACGGCCTCTCAAAATAACTTCCACCACACTCAATATGCCTCTTCATACAAACCAATTACTAAACCACTGCTTCCACTTTTCTTTGGACAGTTCCATGCATTCGTTGTCCCATGCTGCCAGAAGTACCTTTTCCAAAGGGAAATGCTTTCCTTTCATCTTCAGTTTAAGCTTCTGGGAACAGTCCAATGTCACAAGGAGCAAGATCTGGATTGTAGGGAGGATCTTCAAGTAGCGGAAGTTTCTATTTCTTCAAGAACTCCATGGTATCACTGACCCTATGGGCAGGTGCATTATCATGATGCAGCATCCATGTGACTAGTCTTAACCTTGGGCGGAGTTTCTTCAGCACTGCAATCATCCTTGGCAGGCATTCTTCTGTGTACCATTTCACAGTGATTGTGCATTGTTTTTTGCAGTACGACCCGTTCCAAAATCCCCCTTGTGGTGAAGAAGATGGTTTTCATTCTCTTGTTCAATGATTGTGATTTCCTCATTGCCACTGGCGTACCCTCATCTTCAAATAGCAACACCTTGTTCTGGGCACCATAGTAATACAGCCATGTTTCGCCTCCTGTGACGATGCTGTTTACTAACGTAAACATTAAACTTTTTCAACATAATTTTGCACCATTTGCCACGAGTGCCCTTTTGTTCCTCAGTAAGTGCATGTGGCACCCACAGTGAACAAACCTTCTTAACATGAAGATGCTCACGCAAAATTTTATGAATGGCTTGTGCAGGAGTGTGGAGGGGCTCTTCTATCTACCAGTAGGTTAATTGCTTCTCTTTCTCCAGCAGTTTACATGGTCTTTATAGGAAGCCAGATATAATGAGAACAATTAAGTTTCATAGACTGCGATGGGCAGGACACGTGGTACGAATGGAGAATGAAAGACATGCATGGAAGTTTCTTGTAGGAAAACCAGAGGGAAAACGTCCAGTTGGTAGACCAAGAACGAAGTGGGAGAATAACATGAATCATAATTTGAGGGAAGTAGATTATACAGGGAATAATTGGAAAAGTTTAGCTCAGGATAGGAATGTATGGAGAGCTTATGTCCATGCTGCCCTGAACCTAGGGGTTTGATAGTGCCAGTGAGTTAAGAATATTTAACAAATGATCCAGATGAATTATATATATTGAAGGGGTAAAGATAAAGAAGAGCAATAATTTCTGTTATTTGGGATCAATTATAGAGCAAGATGGAACATCAAATGAAGAAATAGCAAAAGGAACCACTAACGGAAGAAAAACCATAGATATATTAAACTCTATATTATGGAGTAAAAAACATCGTTAATAGAACAAAACAACTAATTTATAAGTCCATACTAGAAAGTATAACGTTATTTGGATCGGAAGTTTGAACAATGACACAACATGCCAACAGAATAACTGCAGTTGAAATTGATTTTTGGAGAAGAGCTGCCAGAAAATCTCAAATGGAAAGAATTAGAAATACAGAAATTAGAAAATGGATGAACGCAGAAAGAAATATAATGGATGAGATTGAACACAGAATGCTAAATATGGTATGGACACGTAAGAAGAATGCAGGATGGAAGACTACCAAAGGCCATCCATACATGGAAAATTGAAAGAAGAAGCAGAAAAGGAAGACAAGAACAATCTGGAAGAATAACAATGAGGAAATTTGGTATAATGGATAAAGACACAGAGGGCAGAGAACATGGGAAAACTTTAATTAAGAGAAATTTGTGAATGTGTATTACAAACTGATAATCTATAAATGTGTAGTCATGTATGTTTTTTTTAACTTGTTAATTATTAAGATTGGTTGGAGAAAAACCTCAATGAGGAAAATACTCAATGAATTAAAAAAATAAATAATTAACCTCCTCAAGTCATGGTTAATGTCATTCTTGGCTTACCTACTGGGCACTTTCCCTCTAGTTTTCTTACAACAAGTTTTCATGCCCATCTTTCATTACTCATTTGAACCACATGTCTTGTCCATCACAGTCATTGAGACTTAACCATTCTTACCACAATTGACTTTCCATATAGATTCTGTAATTCACTGTAATGCAGTCTTTTCCCTATCGCCTCTCTTTGGTCAAAAAATTTTCCAAAGAACTTTATTATCAAATAATCGGAAAAACTAGAAAGACCAAATTCAGAACACAGAAATAGGAGAAACTTTGAACCTAAATAAAGTACATGATGAAATATAAAATAGTTGAATAAGATGGTATGGCCACATTTAAAAGGAGGCTACTAAGTGAGGCACTAGAATATACAACACAAAGGAAGACAGAGTTAAAGATTGATGGGAAGAAGTTATGAGAGATGTTGAAAGAATGAGAATAAATTGATGAAGTTGGAAAGAGGGAGATATGGAATATTAGAGATAGGTGGAAGATTTTGTCCAAAAAGGGAATGAGGAAAGCTAAAAGAGATTATTATTTCTAACTGGATTACCTATTGAAGAAGCCAACACCACACCAAATCCGATGGCAAGTGGTCCACCAATGTTAAGGAATTTCTCACTTGGAGCACAAACTGCGACGGTAGACAGACCTCCAACTACACCTGCCGTGTACCTGCATAAATAAAATTTATCTTCATAAATTATATATTTACGGCAGGATTACCTTAAACCTACCCTGAGCTAATGTTTCTCAATCATTATTTTCCAATGGTCAGAATTGATGCTTAAGTCATCTTCACTCAAGCCTCTGAGAACAAGCTGACAAAGTCTTTGGGTTGTTTTGCTGTGGTGTTTAATGCTGGACACTGCAGGTGATGATGTTTGTCCACAATGTGATCTGAGATATTGCACAAAACACATATGTTGGACTGATACATGCCTGTCCTGTGCAGATGGTAAGCAAGACAGTCATGTTTATTAAGTTATGTAGATAGGAAATAACACTATGAGGTTTTTTTAATATTGTTTATTTTTTATTATTTCACTCACCTCATACTTCATAATTCATAGCAGACCCAGGGTTTCTTCACATCATTTGTGACATTCTCAATGCTGTGTCACGTTCACAACTGCAGGATAGAAGGCTGTTGGACGTCAGTTGTGAACGTGACACAGCATTGAGAATGTCACAAATGACGTGAAGAAATCCTGGGTCTGCTATGAATTATGAAGTATGAGGTGAGTGAAATAATAAAAAATAAACAAGACAGTCATGCCTTGTCATCAATCTAAATTTTGCCCCTGCCTCCTTGTGCACTTTGTTATTTCTCAATCATTCCCTGTATAATTCACCCTTCTGATGTCATTTTTGTCCTTTTAATATCATATGGGAACTCTACCATTGCATGCCGAAACATACCTTGAAATTTCTCTAAGAGAAACTGCACGAGATACAAAAATTGAAACCAAAAATCCAGCAATGAAAACCCACTGTGCAAAGCACATGAACTCCCTGCATGAGTAAAATGGAGTGCAAGCAAGCCAGGATGAGGAGTGGATGGCAGGTTGTATTACTTGTACTTCCCAGAGTTTGAGAGATTTGGTACTGGATTTTAGTGCTTTGCAGTTAAAAACAGCAGATTTTTTTTTGGACATGTGTTTAGTATATCGTAACGTTTCTCGGGGGAAAAAAAAATTCAAGGTAGGTTTCAGCTTGCAATGGTTGACTGTTTCCTTGTTAGTAAGAAGTAACACTATAATTTAATAATCACCTCACCTCATTTTGTCTTCTTTTTAGATCTTACTTACTCACTGGCACTCTCGAACCCGTAGGTTCATGGCCGCGCGGACATAAGCTCTCCATACATCCCTATCCTGAGCTAATGCTTTCCAATCATTCCCTGTATAATCTACTTCCCTCAAATCATAGTTAATGTTGTACTCCCACCTCATTCTTGGTCTACCAACTGGGCGTTTTCCCTCCGGCTTTCCTACAAGAATTTTCCATGCACGTCTGTCATTCCCCATACGTGCAACATGTCGTCTATGAGACTTAACTGTTCTTATTATATCTGGCTTCCTATAAAGACCATGTAGTTCATTGTTATGTAGTCTTCTCCATTCACCTGTCTTTATTCTCAAATACTCGTAATCTCCTTTCCTCCCTTAAAGTAAGAGTCCATGTTTCGCACCCATATAATATAACTGGTAGAATAATAGTTTTATATATTTTCAGCTTAACGTTTTTCGAAAGGAGTTGGGACATCAAAAGTCTCTGCAATGCATAATAGCATGCATTTCCAGAATTGAGCCTATGTTTAATTTCTTTGTGCATCTCATTCCTATTTGTGATTATTGTTCCTAGGTATTTGAATTCAGCCACTTCCTCAAAATTTCCCTCATTTGTCATTAGCTGTCCATTTCCATTATATACTGAACTTCTTTTTAGATCAGTTTCAGAATTCTTCTTCTTCTTCCTTCCAAATATTAGGCCAAGGCCTGTTACGATCCTATAGAAAATTTTCCCTCCAGCGTTTCATAGGATGGCCCAGAGATCTTCATCCTCTTGGCATATAATTATAAACAGCTTTGGGAATCCGATTTGAACTCATTCTTTCAAGATGTGTTTCCAATTTAGTTGGTATTTATATATTAAATTTGGGAATTTTTAACATTATGAGGTTCAATTAATAATAATTAAATGAATCGTGATTTTTTCTTACCTCATACATCTATGTTTCTTTAAACACAGCACTGCAGTATCGGCGACACTTTGTCGTCATCGTCAGCTGTTTTCACGACTGTCAATTTTTTCTCCTTTTTGCCGGTAATTATCTAGACTGCCATCTGTGTTTAAAGAAACATAGATGTATGAGGTAAGAAAAAATCACGATTCATTTAATTATTATTAGTTGGTATTGTTTAATATATTCCAAAATTGGCATAGTCTTCAATTCTTTTAAGATATCGGTGTTCCTTTTTCGATCCCATCTGGTATAACCCGCTGTTCTGTGCATGAATCTCATTTCACAAACCGTTATTCTGCTTTCATGTTGTCTTTTTAGTGTCCATGCTTCACTACCATAGGTCAACACTGGTCTAGCCAAAGTGTTACATAAACGTAATCTGGTGTTTTTTTGTACAAGGGATGGTTTCATAACTTGATTAATAATTCCCAAACTTTTATTATAACTAGTAATTTTTTCAGGGATATCCTTTTCATCCCAGTTAGAGAGATAAAATCCAAGATATTTAAATTGATTAGATCTCTCTAAAATTTTATTCCGGAGACAGATTTTACTTTGTATGGGGTCCTTCCCATGAAATGCCATAATTTTAGTTATGTTAATTGATATTTCCATATTAAATTTGGCACCTATTTTTTGTAAATTATGAATTGATCGTTGCAAATCATTTTCGGAAAGTGCTAGAAGAGCTAAATCGTCTGCAAAAAGAATAGCATCAAGTTTGAGGTTCTTATTGATGGGTATATATCCCAGTCGTGTTTTCCTCCATTCGTTTATTAATCTATTCATATATATAATGAAAAGCACCGGTGAAAGTCCACATCCCTGTCTTACTCCAGTGTTGATCTTTTTCCAAGAAGATAGTTTGCCATCTTGTTTAACAGAGATTTCATTATCTTTATAGATGTTGAAGATATTAGTAATATATTGTTGTGGAACATTACGATCAGTTTCAGAATAATTATTGCATTGATGTTTTTATCATCAATTTAACATTTCTCGCTGAAGGACAGTCTAGGCATACATTTTTCTCTTCAAATATAATTATTGCATTGTCAGTATTTTCATGACAGAACAATGATTATATTGTGCATCACCACAATAGAACAAGCCATGAAAATACTGACGATGGAATAATTATTCCAAAACCATCTAAAAAGAAAACAAATTATGAGGAGAGGTTTTCGATGTTATTTTCTTTTTCACATTACTTTTTTTTTTACGTTTTATTATAAATTTAACATTTCTCATTGGAGATCAAATTATATTTAAAGAGAAAAACATATTCAATGAATGAATGAGTCACTTATCTTACCTCATACTTTATGTTTTTTTAAACGTGGGGACTCAAGTTTCAAGAGGAATCCCTCTCATCTTCAGTCAACATTATGACTACCGGATTTTCATTGGAATCTAACCTCATAATGTTATTTCCCATATTTAACTATGAAGAAAAATGTGTGCTTAGACTGGGGTTTGAACCCCTTTAGCTTTATATGCGAATGCTCTGCCACTGAGCTGTCCTAGGACTTTGCGTTTAGATTGGATGCCTTAAATAGCTCAGAGGCAGAACATTGCATATAAAGCTAAAGGTCTTGAGATCAATTCCAGTATAGGTATATATTTTCTCTTCAAATATACTTTTTTTTTTTGCTAGTAAAGCTTATATTTTCGGTGTTTTAATCTGGATTCAAATCCTGGTTTAGGTTTATTTAATATATGTAGTTTATATATACAGCAAACTCCCATATATCTATGTGTGTATTATCCGGTTTGCGGATTATCTGGACATGACTCTTTTTCCGTAAATTAATGAGTCATTTTTTAACATCTCACCTCATATTTTATGTTTCTTCAAACATAGTTTTCGAGAGAAGGATCTCTCTCATTTTCAACCGACATTATGACTACCGGATTTTCATTGGAATCTCCATCAATAACATTGCCATCTGGTGTTGATTTGATGAACTTTGAGATGAGGTCACGTTCATCAGGAATCTCGAAATTCATGGATCTAAATTTGTTCTTCTGAATATATATCTTCTCCCAAATTGTCAATTCTAAAGGTTTTTCCAAATGCTCTAAAAGTAGGGCTTCTTTTTCAATTTTATGATTCTCCAATAAACTATGTGCTGCAATAATTTAGATCCATGAATTTCGAGATTCCTGATGAACGTGACATCATCTCAAGTTCATCAAATCAACACCAGATGGCAACGTTATTGATGGAGATTCCAACGAAAATCCGGTAGTCATAATGTTGGTTGAAAATGAGAGAGATCCTTCTCTCAAAAACTAGTTCCCATGTTTGAAGAAACATAAAATATGATGTTAAAAAAGACTCATTAATTTACGAATTAAGAACCTCATAATGTTATTTCCCATATTTAACTATGAATGACTCTTTTTTTACTGTATTTTTTTAAAAAATTACTGTATTTTGAATTATTATGAAAAATTCTTTATTTTTAAACGTGCTACTGTGAACTGTGCTTAGAAACTAGTACAATAGAGTAACCCCCTCCCCTGATGCATTTAACGGTACCAACCAACATTCTGAGAATACAATACAATTTTGGAAATTTCCGTTGTGAGTCAATGAAAGTTTGTTGTTACAGGACTGTTATCGGCAGAGCTTTGTTTTTGAAACCACATATATGCTGTGGCAGTGGGTTCATTGCTGGTTAGTAGTGTGGCTATCGGTGGTTACTAGTGTGGTTATCGGTGGTTACTAGTGTAGTTATCGCTGGTTATAACGGCCATTTTGAATAAATGTTGTAACCAGAATGGTCATGACAGGAAATAGTTCCACATTTTTTTCATGTTTACCGAGTAAAATAAATTAATGATAATTACGACTCACACATAAATACATTTTATGAATATTTGTTGCATTTAAGTAGTGTTAAAGTGGGTAAACAAATTTCTGGTCAACTTCCACAGCGCTGAATAACTTAATTGGATTATCCGTGTTTTTCGATTTTCCGTGCAAATCTCGGTCCCAATTAACACGGATAATCGGGAGTTTGTTGTATGTATATAGGTTCAGGTGTCAATTTTTCTCTTAAAATATTAATTTGTCCTTTAATGTAAGTGAAGAATTCAATATTAAAACACTGAAAATATGAGGTGAGTTGGCTATTTTTAATATTAAATCTTTCTTGGCCCACTTACTGGGTATTTTTAAGATAGTTTCCTTTAGTTTTCCAATAAGAAATTTCTATGCACATCTTTCATTGCCATTTGTGCAACATGCTGTGCCCATATCAGTCTACCTACAGCACAGTCGAGCAGTTTAAGACATCATGCAGATGTAAGAGACATGCGTTGCTTTGAGTCTCCATATGGAAAAAAAAATTCTCATGAAATTTCAACCAGTATGACACCAGTGCTCACTTATCATAAGCAATTTGGGTACCTACAACAACTACCAGCTTCAGGTTGAAAAAACCAGCTGTAACAGCTAGGTGACCTGACATACTGACCACTTGTCAACTCCTATACAAGCAAGATGGTCATCCAACTCTTCAATTAATATATATGGATGTGAGGCCACCTGCCAGATAGTAGATCAAAGGCCTCTAGGCCTGTTGCACCAGGAGTTATTATACATTTTTTTTTTCAATGCCACCATGTCATTTTGACATTCTCGTATTCTCTCCTGGCATGGCATTATTAATATAAAATTATAGAATATTCACCTGAAAGGTCCGTCTCCTCAACTTAATTATCATTTAACTGTAGCGCTTTCGGGACTTGTCCCATCATCGGCAGGATTCAAAACTCTTTTTGAATCCTGCCGATGATGGGACAAGTCCCGAAAGCGCTACAGTTAAATGATAATTAAGTTGAGGAGACGGACCTTTCAGGTGAATATTCTATAATTTTATATTAATTTTGAATAAACCTCAACGGAACACATCATGAATCTTATAAAAGTTGGCATGGCATTGTTGTAACCCACTTCTGAGATTGGGGTGCTTGGAAGGCGGAGATACGCTGCCCCAATGCTATATGATAGGTGGTGGTGATGGTAATGAGCACCAGAAGACCTTAATCCTAAACTTAATGAATGTGTTAATGATGATAAAGATGGCCAGATGATGTTTCCTGACATTTGTCTTACTTCTTTTAGGAATTCTCACTATGAGGTATATTCATTAAGGTAGAATTTTTTATCACTCACCTCATACTGTTGTTCTTATTTGACTATAAACTAGCTTCGGAACATAGTTTCTGTTCCATCCTCAGTATCGTCACGACCTTTCTTTTTCTATTGTATTTTTACACTCCGTCTTACTCAATATTTCTTTATTATCCCATGTGTCTTGTTGTGAAGATGAAATAAAATTTTTGAAAAGCTTCACAAGAATAAGATACATGGAACAATAAAGAAATAATGAGGACAGAGTGTAAAAATACAAAAGGAAAAAAAAAGTATGTACAATTTATTTACAATCGAACCAAAAACACCATAACTTTATCAGAGTAGAATAGATTTCATCTAATTCATTCCAACAGATACATTTAGATTTTAAAAGCTAAATTAACACAACATTTTAACAATGTCAACTAATTAAATGGAGGATAAAAGGTTACGAGTATTTGAAAGCAAATGTATTAGAAAAATTTTTGGATCAAAGAGAGACGAACAGACAGGCGAATAAAGAAGAGTAGCCTATCAGTGCATTATATTTATGGGAAATGGGGTGAACAGTTAAGTGTCGTATACTGCTATGGGCAGGATATGTGAATGAATGGGGAGTTACAGACGGTCGTGACGATACTGAGGATGGAACAGAAACTATGTTCCGAAACTAGTTTATAGTCAAATAAGAAGAACAGTATGAGGTGAGTGATAAAAAAATTCTACCTTAATTTGTCTTACTGTTGAGGAAACCCCCCCCCAAAAAAAAACTGTCACCCAGAAACTTGTCCTAACCGGGGATTGAATCTGGGCCCGCTGCGTGACAAGGCAGCATGCACCTCGAGACCACAGTGGTGGTTTGCTATAAAGATCATGCAGATCACTTATACCATCATCCATACAAGTGTTAGGCCAAATTGCCTTTTATGATCTCTTAAAAGAGAATTTGTATATCCTGCAGTGCATCTCATAAATCTCATTTCATTAGCTGTTATTCTACTTTCCTCCATTTGTCTCAATGTCCATGACTCACTGCTATAACAGCTCTTGCCAATGTCTTATATAGGCATATTCTAGTGCTTTTCTGTACAAAAGAAGGTTTCATTACTTTTTAAGTACAAATCAAATGAATCATGAATTCCTCTTACCTCATACATCTATGTCTTTTAACACAGAACTGCAGTACAGGGAAACATCATTCCCATCGTCAACTGTTGTCACAGCTGTCAATTTTTCATTATGCCAGTAATTTTCTAAACTGCCATCTGGTGTTGATTTGAACAACTTCGTAATCAAATCTGGCTTGTCCAGAAACTCAAAATTCATGGTTCTAGTATTTTTTTTTAATGCACAGTATTACCCTGCTTTTACGTTTTCCTGCCTTTTACAACATTTTTTCAAGGTCCCGTCAATTTCCCTATATTTACAATGTATTAAAAACCTTGCCTTTACATTTCTGAAATGTTTTCCTGCAATTTACGCAACATCACGCCGATCTTCAGTGTTAAAGATTGACGACATTCAATTTATTTGATCAATTATCTCACTTCTGTATGATGATATATAGCAGAGCAAGTTCATTGAGTCAACATAACTGACTGCTATACAACTGATAAGGAACCAAGCAAGTTTAATGAACCAACGAAGCTGGCTTTTGTACAACCGATAAAGGGCAGAGCATGTTCGAGTCAACAAAGTTGACTTATAGCTTTCAAACATTACTGAAATTCAACCCATGTACTTCTATGGCAAAACAATTTTTTTTTTAAATCTCTCAATAAAGATTCATAGTGCTGCTTGCTGAACCTCTCCTTGTTATTTATTTTTTAAATGGTGAAAATAAAATAAAGTAATTTTATGTTAATATTATTCATTTTTAAACATCTTAATGATGGCATATAATTTTACTTTCAAGTATAAAGTAATTTTATGTTTACAGGAGTTCAAAACACACATTACATTGAACTATTATAGGAATATCACTACGAGGTTTAATTTAAAATAAGATTCTTTACACCTCACCTGATATCCTGTCTTCTAAATAAATAAAAAAACAGGATATGAGGTGAGGTGTAAAGAATTTTATTTTAAATTAAAAGAAACATTATATTATATGAAGATGAACATGACTATGTTTGAAATCGCGATATCATGGAAGCATGAATCCTATGAGGTGAGTTGTTTAAACAATATGTTCTCCGATGAATTTTAAACATTATATTATTTAGCCAATATTGTATATTATCCCAGTCGGTGCTTTTTTTGCATGTTCTAGAATGGTTGCTAAATATGAGGGCCAACATTTTTTTTAGCTCCTCCTCGTTTACCATAATTTACACTTTCCCTCTGTTCCCTTGAAAAGTGTAAAAGAGGGAAATATTGTAGTATATTATCCCCATCTGTTTTTTGCATGTTTTGAAATGGATGCAGAGTATGGGGTCAACATTTTCCCTCAATTTACACTTTCCCCTATTTTACACCATTTTCCCCGTGGTCCCTTGAAAAGTGTAAAAGAGGGGTAATACTGTATATTTTTTCCCAAACTGTTAATTCCAAAGGTTTAGATAGATGTTTCAAAAGTTTTGCTGATTTTTCAATTCTATGATTCTCTAATAAACCATGTGCTGGTATTGCTGATTTTTCAATTTCACCATTTTTTATCCCTAAATTTCTTTCTTTATTGCAATCTTAGCAATTTGATAAATTCCAGATATACATTCAAAAAACCATATTAGAACCATAAATTTTGAGTTTCCAGACAAACCAAATTTGATTACAAAGTTCTTCAAATCAATACAGATGGCAGTTTAGAAAATTACCAGCACAATGAAAAATTGAGTTGTGACAACAGCTAACGATGGGAATGTAATGCAATTCTGTGTTAAAAAATATAGATGTATGAGGTAAGAAGAATTCACGATTAATTTGATTCTTATTAAGAAAACCTCATAATGTAAAAATTCCCAACTTTATTATGTGAATTTCATTACTTTCCTCTTGAAAACTGCAGTTCCCGTGTTTTAAGAAAAAACAAACTATGAGATAAGATATATAAAAAAAAGACTCATTCTTCATTTCATTACTTTGTTAATTATTCCCATAGTTTTGGAGTTTTGCTTCCACTATCCATATCATCATAAAATCTCAGGTGGGGTGTGTAAAGAGAGATATCTCCAAAATTGTGAAAAATGAGTTGTCTAATGATACGTAAGTATCAAAATTAGTCTTCAAGAAATCTGCAAATATGAGGTGAGTCGTGAAAATTTCTAACTCTGTATTAATTAATTAAATGATTTATCTAGCTAGAAAGAGTGACCTCTTTCTTTCCTGTCATAAAAAAGAAAATATTGATATTATAGGAGAGAGCAATACCTTATAGTGACAATGGTGTTTAGTATACTTCATGGTAACTCATAATTTTGAATTCTGGGTATGCAAAAAGATAAAAATCGGGATGGAAATATCTCTCTTTACACACCCACCAGAGAAATGTTAACTTATAGCCAAGATATGTGAAAACATTCACTCTTTTTAAAATTCTGTTTTTCAAAACACACATTACTGGGCTCAGAATATTCTCCATAGAAGGCTATTATTACCTTTGTTTTTTATGTATTTATTTCCATGCTTTTTTTATAATCTTATAGAGGGTTAAAAATTATTAATATTCACATACCAAGCAGCTCTGACCAGGAGAGGGCCCCCAATCAAACAAATAGGTGCAATAACAGTTCCGACAACAGCGGTATGTAACATCCACGCCAACTGTTTTGCTCCAAAACCTTCCTTGTAAGGAATACTCTGCACCAGAACTCCACTGGCTATCATAGCCGCGAGGGTCGCTGCGATGGACTGCAACAAAAACAAATGTTAATTCAATTCTCAAGGGACATGGTTTTGATCCTATATATGAAATACATTTTTTATTTAAAAGAAACTATTTTTCATCTCACCTCATATATGTTAACTTTAACACTTTTGTGAAATTGAACATTGGAACGAAGGAACACCTCAGAAATGTGAAAAATGGAAAAATCTGCACAGTAGCTGTTCGCGTTTTGTCAGAAAAACATAAAATTGAAGTGAACACAAATGTATTGAAACAGTTAGAAAGCACAAAAGAAATGATAAAAATCAAATGAATCGTGAATTCTTCTTACCTCATACATTTTTTAACACAGAACTGCAGTATCAGGAAATATATCATTCCACTTCAGCTGTTTTTGACGAGTGTTAATTTTTCATTATGCTGATAATTTTCTAAACTGCCATCTGGCATACTTTTGAAGAACTTTGTAATCAAATTTGGTTCGTCTAGAAACTCAAAGTTCATGGTTCTAGCATACATTCAAAAAAACCACACTTGAACCACGAACTTCGAGTTTTCAGACGAACCAAATTTGATTACAAAGTTCTTCAAAAGTACACCAGACAGCAGTTTAGAAAATTACCGGTATAATGAAAAATTGACAGTCATGAAAAACAGCCCTGAAGATGGGAATGACATGTTTCCCAATATTGCAGTTCTGTGTTAAAAAAACATTGATGTATGAGGTAAGAAGAATTCACAATTCATTTGATTTTTATTAGGAAAACCTCAAAATGTAAAAATTCCCAAACTTTTATATTAACAAAAGAACTGACTGTTTGAGAGAATATCTACATTCAAAAGTATTATGAATTCTGAAATTCCTGAGGAAAGGATTTGAAAGTTCTTTGGTCGACCAAAAGATGGAGGGGAATCGACATCCAGGACCAACAACCAAAATTTCAACAGTCTGAAAGAGCTGAAGATGATATGCAAGCATATTGAAATATGGTAAAATCAAATGTTTCTTACATCTCCTCATACAAATCTTCAAAGTAGATCTGTATGAGGAGAGGTAAGAAACATTTGATTTTACCATAAATTAAACCTCATAGTGATCATTTTTATAAAATGTTGGCAGTACCGGTACTGCTCTATGGTTCAGAAGCCTGGATACATAAAAAACAAGACCTAAGTAGGATAACGGCAGCAGAAATGAAATTTTTGAGATCTGTTAAAGGGTGCACTAAGGAAGACAGAATCAAGAACACAGAAATAAGACAGGAACTTGAAATATTTGCAATAACTGATAAAATGGATACATATAGACAAAAATGGAAGCAACACATAGACAGAATGAATGAAGATAGATATCCAAAACAAATAACAAAATACAAACCTAAAGACACCCGAGATGTGGGCAGAACTAGAAAGAGATGGGCTGAAGTCGGAACGGGTCAACAGACCTAATCCATGAATGAAGATGATGATGATGAAGTGATTAATTCCTGTAAAAGTTAAATATTGAAATATGTTCGATGTTCTTATTATTAATTTCATACATCTCAATGATGGATAAATCATATTTGAAGAGAAAAATTATACGCTCAGACCGGGACTAGAACCCGGGACCCTTGGTTTTCTAGTCCAAGTGCTCTACCATTTGAGCTACCTGAGCAAGTACCAATCTAAATGCAAATTTTTCTCTATATACGTTGTAATTCCCGCCCACCAAAGGCTTCAAAGAAATATGTTCTCAAGAATATAATTTATGTGGTAAGATTCTAGATTAAAATTAATTATGTAAAGAATATTTTTTTTAAATCATTAGGAAGTATCATTATGAGGTTTAATTTAATAATTGAGTTTGCATTTTTTAACATTCTTACCTCATATATTTGTTTTGTTGGATGAACATTTCAAATTTAACACTTCTCACTGAAGGATAAATTATATTTGAAGAGAAAATCTTTTGCCCAGACCGAGACTCAAACCCGGGACATTTGGCTTTCTAGGCCAATAATCTACCATCTGAGCTAAATTTTTCTCTTCAAATATAATTTATCCTTCAGTGAGAAGTGTTAAATTAATAATAATAAAAAAACATCAATTGAAGCCCTACTGGTTTTATAAAGTAGTGTTTAAATTCCTGATAAAACAACAGTTGGAGTATATAGACAATGCCATGCAAAAGTGACAAAACCAAGTCTGCATAAAAATCAAGAAATATGAGGTGAGTCAAAATAACAAACTCATTAATAACTGACGATTTTTATTATTAATTTAACACTTCTCATAGAAGGATAAATTATATTTGAAGAGAAAAATTTTCGCCTAGACCGGGACTCGAACCCGGGACCCTTGGCTTTCTCTTCAAATATAATTTATCCTTCTATGAGAAGTGTTAAATTAATAATAAAAATCGTCAATAGAAGCCCTACTGGCTATAAAGTAGTGTTAAATTCCCAATAAATGTCTTCTTAACTAAGAAGCCGCCATTTGCAAAGATAGAAGCTATGGTTTCAAGCATTTGGCACGAGGGAATTACAACGTACATAAGAGAAAAATTTGCGTCTAGATCGTAACTCGCCTCGGTAGCTCAGTTGGTAGAGCACTTGGCCCGGAAAGCCAAGGGTCCCGGGTTCAAGTCCCGGTCTAGGCGAAAATTTTTCTCTTCAAATATCATTAATAACTATCATTCATTCTTCATTACGTGTATCCAGCTGTAGTTGATGACACAAATCCATTGCATACTTATGCTATAATTTGCAGTGGGGCTGCAAATGCAGCTTATGTGGGCATTCAAGGTGAGTGCCTACGAGGCTAAAAGAAAGAGATATAAAGAGAGAAATTAACCATTTGGCCTCGAATCCCATCAGGGTCAAAGAAAACAAGTGGTCAGGCAAGAGAGGCTGGATAGGAAAGTAAAAAAAGGAATCTGGTACTAGAAAAGGAAGAAATACCAGATCGGTCTATAACTCACCAAGCTGACCAGTGTTAATTGGTGGGTAGCCCATTCCTTTGGTTCTTATTGCAAAAACAATATGTTAACAGCTGCATCATGAGAAGGTACGGATTGGATGCTGAGTTATTGTACAGGTTGGTTCCTATAAGCCTTCAATCTAGAAAGAATTAGAGAGTCTCTTCCCTGTTAAAAACAGCTTATGCCAACCTATCTACACATAAAGAATTGGTATAGCTCGATCAGAAAAAACATTTTCTTCTATAAACATTGTAGTGCAAGAGACATATCAATCTACCAACAATAATACAAAGTGCAAGTAGTTCTGCATCTTCCCAGTGTTTACTTACCAAAAATGAGTTATTTCCTACTAAACGCATCATCGTTGGAGATCTAAATGCAGCAACAGCAGCCCCGGCTGTGAGAATTAGTGAACCTCCAAAATACATGTAGGTGGCACGAATTCTCTCTCGAACATATGTTGGCCATAACCTATAAATGACAAAAATTACTTCAACATGGAACATAATAATAATAATAATAATAATACTTTACACGCAGCAGCGAACCTTTGTCCAAACAATCCCACTTGGCTACTTCTTATTCAAAGAGATTTTAATAAGATTACTATACCTACTATAAATTTAAAATAAATTCTTTGTCACTTCTCCTCATGTCCTGTCTTCTAATTAGACCGGTTTTGAAACCTTATCAGTTCCATCTTCAATAATTTCATGACCGTTGTTCTGCTGTCTTGAAGCACTGTTTCTTTTGATGTTTTTATTATTTATTTCATATAAGAGAAAAATTTATGTTTAGATTGGAACTCGCCCAGATAGCTCAGTCGGTAGAACATTGATCTAGAAAGCCAAAGGTCCTGGGTTCAAGTCCCAGTCTGAGTATATAATTTTTTTCTTCAAATATGATTTATCCATCATTGAGATGTATGAAATGAATAATAAAAACATCAAAAGAAGCCATACTGGCTTTATAATTTAATGTAAAATTCCCAAATGAATGTTTTTTTTAATAAAGCTGCCATTTGCAAGATAGAAGCAAAGGTTTCATAGCATTTGGTGGACGGGAATTAACAGCGTATATAAAAGAAAAATTTGCATTTAGATTGGAACTTGTCCAGATAGCTCAGTCGGTAGAGCATTGATCTAGAAAGCCAAATGTCCTGGGTTCGAGTCTCAGTTTGAGAGTATAATTTCTCTCTTAAAATATGATTTATTCATCACTGCTTCTTGCTCCATTTGTTGGTAGATGAATGAACCTCCAAATCAAATTCATTTCCCAGGAATTTCAAAATTCATTAATTTTTCCTTGTTTTTTTTATGTGGATTTTTTAAAATCATGAGCTCTCTAGGTTTTTCTAATTCTTTTAATGATTTAGCCTGTCAGGAAAACATTGATTTGAAAGAAAAGCCAAATTAATAAAACAAATAGAAAAACCTAAAGAGCTCATGGTTTGGAAAAAAATCAAGATTAAAAAGAACAAGGAAAAATGAATGGTTTTTTTAAATTTCTGGGGAAGTTGACTTGATTTGGAGGTTCACCAGTTTACCAACAGATGGAGTAAGAAGCAATGCTTCTAGATGATAGAACAACAGTTATGAAATTACTGAATATGGAACTGATAAGGTTTCAAAATCTGACTAATTAGAAAACAGAATATGAGGTGAGGTGATAAAGAATTTATTATAAATTTAAATGAATATCGTTCAGAGTGTATAAATTTACATACATCATAATAACAACTTTACAGCTATAACAGTTGTATTAATAATCCCATATTTCTTGAATAAGTCAGCTATGCTGACTCAGGTGGTAGCATGTCTGTTTCCTGACTAGCAAGCCTAGGTTCGATACTCAACGGGGGTTGAAAATTTTATTTGTAAAATTATAGTAATTTAATTGTAAAATTTTCCATTTTGGTACCAGGAAGTGTGATGGTGTACAATTTTTAATCACTGGATTGTGCAGGAGATTCCTGAATTAAAATACAAACACCTCCACAGTACATATGTTGAGAAGACATGTGGTACTTTTGATAGCAATTTGTCTGTTGCATGGGGACATTAAGCCTAGCAGACCCCTTGGTGTTTTTTGACAGGAGGCTATGTCCCTTCTCTTCATCATCATCACTCATACAACATGCTTTAAACTAAAGAAAATACATAAACAGCCATTTGTTTTCAATACAAGAATACATTATTTACGTAAAGTTGTCTGCCAAAGTGGTGCATAAATTGAAAATAGACCATATTTAATAAAAAATTACAGTGGGAAGCAATATAATGAGGTATTTTCAATTTATAAGTGAGTTGGAGAAAATGTTTTTATAATTCGCCTCATAAAGTTGTGTTTTCACAATATCTTTGAAGGAACTGCTGGTCTGTTAATTGCATATATTAAATAAAGTAATTGTAACGAAGAAATTGTAAAATGGCCTTTGAAACAGGTATCGTGAAAACACAGAACTTTATGAGGTATGATATAAAATCATTTTCTCCAACTGATTTATAAATAGACCATATTAATGCCATATATTCACTCAGCACAGAACTCAAAGCATGAAAATTGTAGCAGTTGCCACTTGAATGAGAAGTTACCCAATTGTGTTGCGAATGAGGTTTGCTGTTACAAGTACCATTATATAAGAGAAAAAATCTGTGTATGCCTGGATAGCACAAGTGGTTAGTACATTGTATGTAAAACTGGAGATCTTGGATTCAAATCCCAGTTCAGGCAAAAAATGTTTGTTCAAAAAAATTATTTATCAATCGATCTAAATGTATAAACTTTCATAAAAGTAGATATTGATGATTTACTAACACTGAATGATCGATGGCTCCAGTTTGGCTTGAGAGACCCAGACCATAATAACACAGAGCTCCAAGACCCAGCGCTGCTCCTCCTGCTAGAGCTCCTTGCCCAATATGAAATGCTGAAACACAACAGTTATGTTAATATATTTTTAAATTCCCATGAAAAAGTATTTATGGGGTTCATCTGTCCACAAGAGGGAAAGTATATACAGACATCTCAGTCGGATACTACTACTTTTTGTCTAATGCTATCAGGTTGTCTCATGACATTTCTGGCATTCTCTTTTGGCATTGGCAGAACTGTAACCCACTTTCGGAATTTGGACACTTGGAATGCAGAATTATGTTACCCCAATGATATATATGTATACAAACCCATACATCCCACATGGGGACAAGGGTGCTCCCTAGCGGGAGTTTCTTAACCAGGCTAATTTAATTTGCTTATTTACCTACAGATGCCAATAAGTGATATATAGTTACCTCATTGCCTCAATCAGACATCTAGAGTAGAGTTGCTCTTATTACCAGCAGTGAATCATATGACAGCTTTTGGTCAGGTGACTAGCTGCTTCACTAACAATTGTAGCGAGAATTTATAGGCCCATATATTTATACATAGGCCCAAAACTAAAAAAATGTATTGAAAATTTAATCAAATATGCTATAAGATGAACATATCATTAGAATCACAAAATTACAGGGATTAAGAAAATAATATTAAAATTATAAATCAATTAAGTATTCAATAAATAATAAGAGTATATCATCTTATTATTGCCTCGCTATGATGATTGTCCATTTATATAAAAGCGGGTGCCGCGCGACAATGCTTAACTTGTGGAATTATTATTGTGGTGGTAGTCGGTTCAATTACATATAACAGCTGCGGGGAAACAAAGCGAGGCGCTGGACAACCATCATAGTGAGGCTACAATACCAATATTGTTACAAAAGACATGTGTGATGAGTTAGTCATACTGGTTCAGGAAAAAAACCCAATGTAAAAATAACACAAAAGAAGTGTTCCTTCTTCTTCTTCCCTCCAAGGCCTGTTATGATCCTATAGAAAATTTTCCAGCGTTTCATAGGACGGCCCAAAGATCTTCGTTCGCTTGGTATATAATTATAAACAGCTTTGGGGATCCGATTTGAACTCATTCTTTCAAGACGGTGTTTCCAATTTAGTTGGTACTGTTTAATATATTCCAAAATTGGCGTAGTCTTCAATTCTTTTAAGATATCGGTGTTCCTTTTCTGATCTCATCTGGTGTAACCCACTGTTCTGCACATGAATCTCATTTCACAAACCGTTATTCTGCTTTCAAGTTGTCTTTTTAGTGTCCATGCTTCACTACCATAGGTCAACACTGGTCTAGCCTAAGTGTTATATAAACTAATCTGGCGTTTTTTTGTACAAGGGATGGTTTCATAACTTGATTAATAATTCCCAAACTTTTATTATAACTAGTAATTTTTTCAGGGATATCCTTTTCATTCCAGATAGAGAGATAATATCCAAGATATTTAAATTGATTAGATCTCTCTAAAATTTTATTCTGGAGACAGATTTTACTTTGTATGGGGTCCTTCCCATGATATGCCATAATTTTAGTTTTGTTAATTGATATTTCCATATTAAATTTGGCACCTATTTTTTGTAAATTATAAATTGATCGTTGCAAATCATGTGCCAGAGGCACTATATCGTCTGCAAAAAGAATAGCATCGAGTTTGAGGTTCCTATTGATGGGTATATATCCCAGTCGTGTTTTCCTCCATTTGTTTATTATTCAATTCACATATATAATGAAAAGCACCGGTGAAAGTCCACATCCCTGTCTTACTCCAGTGTTGATCTTTTTCCAAGAAGATAGTTTGCCATCTTGTTTAACAGAGATTTCATTATCTTTATAGATGTTGAAGATATTAGTAATATATTGCCGTGGAAAAAATAAGTGTTATAATGCTAAAACTATATCGCCTGATTAGACATGTAACAAGCAATGTCCATTCCTCCATAAGAAAAGGTTACATTCTAAAGATGACGTCATCTCTCGACACTGACATATGACAGTTTATAAATTTAAAAGAAACTAAATACTTAGGTATCTATTAAACCAAATTAAAATGCAATTATAACCTCTGGCTCTTAAAATACCAAGAAATAAGGATGATATATACACGTGAAAGTATCACATGTCATAAAGTTAAAATATATACCTTCTTAGGTCAGTGCCATCGTCCTCAACTTGTAAAAAGATATGTATGCTTTTTCATTTGAAGGCCTTTTAAAATATCCATTCCATCACCAGCAGGTATTTTTTCACTACATTTATTGATGTTCTCAATGCTGGTCTTAATGTAGTGTTGTCCATGACATGCTGATGATGGAATAGATATTTTGAAAGGCCTTCAGACAAAAAAAAAACAAAAAACATACATATCTTTTTTACAAATTCAGGACGACAGCATTGACCTAAGAAGGAATATATTTTAACTTTTTATTTTATGACTATCCACCTCAACGGTTTTATACAATTAATTTTATTAGTATAGATTCACATGTGTAAAATTACCAAAACATTCATAGATGTGGTGAACTAACTTACATTTTAGGAATTCCCGAGGTGTACACCTCCCTCCCAAGGAACACATGATTAGCGAATAATATTTACTGTAACATGTATACTAAAATTGTGTAAAGTGGAGTGGATGAAACATAGGTGTGGCCAATGCCTTTTTAAGTGAAAACACATAACAAAATTTTCTCTCTAGTGTGTGATCTCTGACATGACACATCCTAATTTAGTAACTTCTGCGATGGTGCAAAACTGAAGATAATTTTGGAACTTAGAAGAAATTTAAATCTTCTAAAATCTGAACACTGAAAGATTTTAATAACATGTACTTGGAATAATTTAATCAATTCACTCTTAGATAAATAACTGTAAACAGCAACGTTTGTACTTTCTGAAAATAAATTGTATAGAACTTATTTAAAACTTTAGTTATAAGTATAAATTATTTCTGATTATATAACAATTTACATCCTGAGATCTCATCAGCTCACCAACTAGCGAACCGGTTCCACATCACAAACACATGTCACACTTACAGAGGATGTTACTGTATTGCCAAGTCAATCCTTGTACTATGGGTCTGTAAAAGGCAATAAACTACCATTGTTCTTATACTCTTTTCTGAAATAATCTCTAATGTTAAGAAATGTTTCTCTGGTTTGTGAATTGATAGTCTTCTGACTCCTCTGTGGCATTATGACGCTTAAATTCACAGATAACACCACACTGTAATAATACTCCCGACTGATTTGTCCACCACACAAGTCCTATTGCTGACTTGACAATGCTGCTTTGTCTTGTAAACCATGTGCAGCAGTCATGCCAAAAATCGGGTAGGCATGGCTACATCAGAAATAAGAATGGCTTGACTGTAGTTGGCAATTAAGGTATTACTTGGATGGATGAAGGTTGGTTAAAGTTTGTACAGAGGACTTTTTTCAGGCTTGTGGTTCTTCTATGAATATTCTCCAATATAAAAGTACTTATATTTATCAAATATTAAAAAGGATTCCTTGGGTTTTCTTGTAGCCTAAAAATCCACTGACCCCAGCTCTTGTCTCTTGGGACTAGACGAAAGGAACATAACCACTAAATCACTGCTGATGGGTTATAAATGATAACGAAGTACTAGAAGAGACCTTAAACCTAAATTGACACTCAAGTTGAGACAATTATCTGAAAAGAAGTGAAGCCAAAAAAGACACAACAATCATACAGGCTAACCATAACAAATTATCATTCCATTCAGCAAAACTAATCTTAGAAAAAAAACAGTCAACCAGAATATTCAAGAACAAATTCACAACAAAAATACAACTGAACAGCAGAACTGTAAACTGAAAATAAATTAATTAATGAATTGGAGAAAATGCTTCTCACCTCATAAAGATTCATGTCTTCAAGATACCGGTTTCAAAAGTATAGTTTCACTTCCATCTTCAGTCAAACTCCAAAAGTAAAATTTTGCCGTTAACAGCATCTTCTGAACTGCCATCTGGTGTCGATTTTATGAACTTGGAGATCAAATTATTCTCGTCGGGTATATCAAAATTCATGGTTTTATATTTATTCTTCTGAATGTATATCTTTTCCCAAACAGTTAATTCCGAAGATTTTCTCTAAATGTTTTAAAACTTTAGTTTCTCTTCCAATGTTGTGTTTCTCTAGTAAACTATGAGCTGCAGTTTTCAATTTCACCATCTTGAATATTTCTAAAATGTTTTTTGTACGAGTTTCTAAATTCCTTTTAGTTTTTTCCTAAATATACAGTATCTAACAAAAGTTTAAGACCAGTAGCATATTTCAAGTAATTATCTCCTGGTGCTAGGATCTTCTTCATTAATTTTTTGTGAATTATGTAGACTTTGAGACATCTATTGGTGCAAAGAATTTGGGAATATGACATTTAGTTTTCGAATAGCGATTTTTTATAAAATCATTATTATCAAAAATGGTACATGTATAATGACAAATTGACCTGTAAATCCTAAATCAGTATGTTTAATTTAGTGATAATTTTTTTCAAGGAATGTGAGGGGTGTAAGAACATTTGGGACCAGAAACAAAAATACAAAAAATTTGTCTATAGTTTTTAAAATTTTTTTTCCATAATGAAGAAAATTCTCATAATTAAAATAAAGAGGTGCGACGTCATATCTCCATAGCAGATTGAACTATCGTGTCCGGGCTTGTGCCAATCGAAAGTTCATTTCTCGCTCTAAAGATGACACTAAGATACATTTTCCATATTAAGTTCCGTTGAAGTGGTGAATCCCCAATTTGTGAAGTAAGTTACATACCAATAATGGTGTTATTGCAAATTGTGAATATGGGGAGAAAAGTGTGTCTGAGGCATTAAAGTGGCAAATAATATGGGATGAATAGGTGCGGCAGGTCTCACAGAGAAATTATTGCACAATTGTTAGTAAGTAAAACTTGTGTTACTAATACAATAAAGAAATTTCATGAGGAAAGTGCAGTGTATGATAAACGATGAAGTGGCTGGTCCAGAGCTATCTCTGTACGCGATGACAGATTAATTGCTAGGATTTCAAAAGCGAACTGTAAGACTTCTCTTCCTGTAATAAAGAGAGAATTTGAAGATTGGACACAAAACAAGTGTCAACTATGACAGTTTCTCGTCACCTAAGGGAATGTGGGCTGGCTTCTTACATGCCTCTTAAAAAACCACTAATGAACAATAAGCATAAGCGCAACAGAAAGATTTGGTGCCGAAACAAGAGGAACTGGTACACAGAGCATTGGGGGAAGGTTTTGTTTAGTGACGAATCCCGTTTCCAGCTGTATAGTTCTCCAAAGATCAGGGTTCGAAGGACTCCAACACAGAAATTTATCTCTGATTGTCTTGTACCAGCTGTTCAAGGAGGCGGCGGCTCAGATATGATATGGGGTTGGATGTCAGCTTCGGATACTACAATACTGAGATTCATCGTGGGATCAATGAATTCTGAAGAATAATGAGGTCCCCATTGACTATTGAAATTAATTTTTTTAATCAAAATAAAATTAAAAAAATGTTAATAATGAAAAAAAAAAGATTAAAAACAAATAACGAAAACGTGTCCGGTTCTGTCTCGTGCTTAAAAGAGGCCCCACAGACTACTATTAAACTTATTTTCAGTGAGTGTAGAATTGTAAAACTTTTTTAAATATTTTATTTCTTACTTGATTTTGAAATTTTAACCGCAGTTTCACAGATTATGTAAATGCCTCCAGATGTGCCCTTTTAACGTAGAAACATGGAGAAAAACACTCAGCAGTACGAGACTATGGTCATATGTATGCAATAAAATAGTTTTTGACATGACAGTACAACTATACTTTTATATTTAATTAATGTTGGGAAGTAAACATTATGAGGTATTGACAATTTTACTATTAATTTAACACTTCTCATAGAAGGATAAATTATATTTGAAGAGAAAAATTTTCGCCTAGACCGGGACTCGAACCCGGGACCCTTGGCTTTCCGGGCCAAGTGCTCTACCAACTGAGCTACCGAGGCGAGTTACGATCTAGACGCAAATTTTTCTCTTATGTACGTTGTATTTCCCTCGCGCCAAATGCTTGAAACCATAGCTTCTATCTTTGCAAATGGCGGCTTCTTAGTTAAGAAGACATTTATTGGGAATTTAACACTACTTTATAGCCAGTAGGGCTTCTATTGACGATACAACGTACATAAGAGAAAAATTTGCGTCTAGATCGTAACTCGCCTCGGTAGCTCAGTTGGTAGAGCACTTGGCCCGGAAAGCCAAGGGTCCCGGGTTCGAGTCCCGGTCTAGGCGAAAATTTTTCTCTTCAAATATAATTTATCCTTCTATGAGAAGTGTTAAATTAATAATAAAATCGTCAATAGAAGCCCTACTGGCTATAAAGTAGTGTTAAATTCCCAATAAATGTCTTCTTAACTAAGAAGCCGCCATTTGCAAAGATAGAAGCTATGGTTTCAAGCATTTGGCGCGAGGGAAATACAACGTACATAAGAGAAAAATTTGCGTCTAGATCGTAACTCGCCTCGGTAGCTCAGTTGGTAGAGCACTTGGCCTGGAAAGCCAAGGGTCCCGGGTTCGAGTCCCGGTCTAGGCGAAAATTTTTCTCTTCAAATATTATGAGGTATAATCATTAAAATTCATCGGAGAACATATTGTTTAAACAACTCACCTCATAGGATTCATGCTTCCATGATATCGCGATTTCAAACATAATCATGTTCATCGTCAGCCATAACTCCGACTGATGAAATTCTTCGGCCGTCAACTATTCTATTGTCGCCATCTTCAGTGCTGCCATCTATGGTTGAATTTATGAACTTCGAAATCAATGTAATTTCGTTAGGGATATCAAAATTCATTGATCTATTTTTGTTTTTCTGAATGTATATTTTTTCCCAAACTGTCAATTCCAAAGGTTTCTCTACTTGTTTTAAAAGTTTAGCTTCTCTTCCAATTTTATGATGTTCTAACAAACTATGTGCAGCAATTGCAGATTTTTCAATGTGAAATTGAAAAATCTGCAATTGCTGCACATAGTTTATTAGAACATCATAAAATTGGAAGAGAAGCTAAACATTGGAAGAGAAGCTAAACTTTTAAAACAAGTAGAGAAACCTTTGGAATTGACAGTTTGGGAAAAAATATACATTCAGAAAAACAAAAATAGATCAATGAATTTTGATATCCCTAACGAAATTACATTGATTTCGAAGTTCATAAATTCAACCATAGATGGCAGCACTGAAGATGGCGACAATAGAATAGTTGACGGCCGAAGAATTTCATCAGTCGGAGTTATGGCTGACGATGAACATGATTATGTTTGAAATCGCGATATCATGGAAGCATGAATCCTATGAGGTGAGTTGTTTAAACAATATGTTCTCCGATGAATTTTAACTATACTTTTGTTTATAATAAAATAATTTGTTAATAACAAGGTGGTCTTAAACTTTTGTTAGGTACTGTATGTTTAAAATGTGATTGTATTCATTCTTAAAATTTTCTTCACTTAATGAGATGTTTGTTAATCTGTATATTAAACTGTTGAATATTGCATATTTATGAGCAATATGATTAAAACCTGAAGATTTAATCTAATTATCTGTATGGGTATCTTTCCTGTGTATACTAAATTCAGTATTTTATTGATCTTCATTCCTAATTATATTCAGGTCCAAAAATGGGATTTGATTATTTTTCTCCAATTCCAAAGTAAATTTTACAGATTTGTCTTGAAGGTTAAGTAATTTCAATGCATCTTCTGTATATTTTGTATTGATTACTGAGAAAATATCAACATATCTGTACTAACATTTAAATATCCATGGATAATCATTGGTGATGTGACATTCTAGATATCCCATAAACAAATTAGCCAAAAATGGTGACAGTGGATTGCCCATTACCAAACCCAAATCTGTTTATAAAATTTTTCGTTGGAGGTCAATAACGAGTTGTCAATACAAAGTTTTGTTAAACCTATGTAATCTCCTATTTCTTCTGTTTTCAATTTTAGGGAAATTAACCATTTTTTCATCAAAATATTTAACATTTTTTCTATTGGGATACTTGGAAACAAAGAAACAACATCGAAAGAAAGTAATCAATCTATCTAGAAAAATAATGTCTGATTCCTGATGCCCCATGAATAAAAACGGTTCCCCTCTTCATATTGTATACACAGGACATGGTTGCTTGGCTGCCTATCTACACCGACTGAATATATATATATATACACACACACACACACACACACACAGCTCCCTAAACTCTGTGCTCTGCAATGAATCAAATTCTGTGATAGAAGACACCTTCAACAGTGCAATGATCTTGGGAATACGTTAAGACTTGACTTAATGGGAATGGGTTGCAAAATGGCAAATGGAAGCTCTCCAAGCCATGTATTAGCAACCAGCCAATTTATTGCTCCTGGGCATTAGGTCTCTGTAAGCCACAGGTGGCATGTATTGTCTGACCATCAGACCTATAACATATGCGAACTGAACCCTAATATTTTTTTCTGCCTTGGTAAATCATTTCCCATCTTACATTTCTATTTCTCTCTTTCCCTTCCTCCCATCCCACTACTGATAATTCTGAGCCTTCTTGCAGAACAGATTATTTGCACTTGAAGTCCAGTGTTGTCAATTCAACATGAACACTTTAGCACAGAGTGGTGAGAGAAGTATTATGAAGCAAATAATAGCATTTTGCAATGAAGAGAAACAGGTCAATATTTGTTTCTTATAAATCAGTTGTAATTAAACTTACATTATTCAATAAAGTTTGGGAATTATTAATCAAGTTATGAAACCACACCTCGTACAAAAAAATACCAGATTACATTTATATAACACTTTGGCTAGACCAGTGTTGACCTATGGTAGTGAAGCATGGACACTAAAAAGACAACATGAAAGCAGAATAACGGCTTGTGAAATGAGATTCATGCACAGAACAGCGGGTTACACCAGATGAGATCGAAAAAGGAACACCGATATCTTAAAAGAATTGAAGACTATACCAATTTTGGAATACATTAAACAGTACCAACTAATATTGTTTATTTTTTATTATTTCACTCACCTCATACTTCATAATTCATAGCAGACCCTGGGTTTCTTCACATAATTTGTGACATTGTCAATGCTGCGTCACGTTCACAACTGACGTCCAACGGCCTTCTATCCTGCAGACTGACCTCCGTGCCATCTGGTGGCCGACCGAAGAATTTCCAAATCAGTCCACCAGATGGCGCGGAGGTCAGTCTGCAGGATAGAAGGCCGTTGGACGTCAGTTGTGAACGTGACGCAGCATTGACAATGTCACAAATTATGTGAAGAAACCCAGGGTCTGCTATGAATTATGAAGTATGAGGTGAGTGAAATAATAAAAAATAAACAATATTAAAGAACCTCATAGTGTTATTTCCTATCTACATAACTTAATAGTACCAACTAATATTTAATTTTAGGAAGTTATATTTTGAGGTTATTTTAATTATATTATTTTTAGTCTGGACATCTTACCTCAACATTAATATTGAGGTAAGATGTCCAGACTAAAAATAATATAAGTACCAACTAAATTGGAAACACCATCTTGAAAGAATGAGTTTAAATTGGATCCCCAAATCGGTTTATAATTAATACCAAGAGAACGAAGATCTCTGGGCCGTCCTATGAAATGCTGGAGGGAAAATTTTCTATAGGATCGTAACAGGCCTTGGCCTAATACTTGGAAGGAAGAAGAAAAGAAGAAGAAGACATTATTCAACAGCCATGGCACTGTTTGGGGGAAGTTTGGCAACATACTTACTCAGAAAGGTTCGTGGATGCTGTTTGACATGGTAGGAGGGAAGCATGTGGAATGGAGTGAGTACAGTCATTAACTTTTCTAAAAAAACTATGAAAGAGCTGAAGGTGCACAGTTCCGATGGTCCAACAATAAAAGGACCTACAAAAAGATGGATTAAAGGTAAAGAAAGAAGTAATCTCCTGTGGAAGACATAGATAGTGAGTGAGATGATGAATCAAAAGAGCAGTCCATCACAGATTCCCAGTAACTGATCAGATTAATCCTCTAGACAGGTCTTTTGTTGTGAAGGAAAATCTCATGCACTATAGTTAAGAATGGTGAACTCCAGATGAGAAAGTGAAAGTTGAGGTGAGGTGTGTATTTCCAATTCTATCTCATAATTGTCGCCCACAGTGGACAAGTGGTTAATAATGTAGTATTATTAAGCAATAGCGAGGAGATACTGAGAGCCAATATGCCCCCTCTATTGAGCAACACTAAGAAGTTGGGACTGGAAGTAAACATTAATAAAATTGAATATATGTTCACAAATAGAAATACATTATATAATGGAAAATGGTAGTTAACGACAAATGAGGGATATTTTGAAGAAGTGACTGAATTCAAATACCTAGGAACAACAATTACAAACAGGAATGATATGAACAAAGAAATTAAACATAGGCTCAATTCTGCAAATACATGCTATTATGCATTACAAGGACTCTTGTCATCCCAACTTCTCTCAAAAAACATTAGATTCAAAATATATAAAACTGTTATCATCCCAGTTATATTATATGGATGCGAAACATGGACTCTTACTTTAAGGGAGGAGAAAAGGTTATGAGTACTTAAGAATAGAGTTCTTAGGAATATTTTTAGACCAATGAGAGATGAATAGACAAACAAATGGAGAAAACTACATACGAGTGAGCCAGATGTAATAAGAACAGTTAAGTGTCATAGACTAAGATGGGCAGGACATGTGGCACAAATGAGGAATAAAAGAGGGTCACGGAAGCTTCTTTTTAAAAAACCAGAGCGAAAACGCCCAGTTGGTAGACCAAGAATGAGGTGGGAGAATAACATTAACCATGATTTGAGGGAAATACAAAATACAGGGGATGATTGGAAAACATTAGCCAGGATAGGGATTATGTGGAAAGCTTATATCTGCACGGCCATGAACCTATGGGTTCGATAGAGCCAGTGAGTTAGTGGACAAGTGGTTATGTTCCTTGCCTCTAATCCATAGGGACATGGGTTCTACCTAGGTTGAGTCAATGCCTTTTTTTTAGGAATTAAAAATCCAACAAGCAAGTCGTCAAGAGGGACTTTAAACTTGTGTCCCGAGTCTGAAGATTTTTTGCCTTAAAAGAATCTTAAGTCTGAATAAAGAGGCCTCCAATCAAAATTTATTCACCTTCAACGTCCTAGTAATATCTTATTTGCCTACTAAATGTCTCATTGGGTTGGTATGTTGACTGCATACCATTCATGAGATATGTAGGGAAATAAGCATAACTAAATTATTAAATTAATATTGAGAAGCTAAAGCTATTACTATGACAGAAATAAGTAAATTAATGAACACAAATTATTATAATCAATGGCAAAGAGATAAATTTTTGCCTGAACCTGGAATCGAACCCCAAACGTTCAGCTCTCAGTGCTGTTGCTCTGACCACTGAGCTAATTCAAGCTACAATCCCACCCAAGCATAAATCCTCCCTATACCTTACTCTCTTGGTTCCACATTCAATGCAATGAATATCATTCACAAAATATACAATACCATTTTTTCTCTTTACCATTGATTACAGTAATTTAGTTGTGTTCATTAATTTACTTATTTCTATCATAGTAACAGTTTTAGCTTCTCAATATTAATTTAATAAATAATGCTATAGCTGTGTGGAGTCCCTTCATGTCTTCTTAATGTAGAAGCCATTCATTGTGTATTTGTGAATGATGATTCATTGCATTTGAATGTGGGACCAAGAGTAAAAGGTAAAGGGAGGATTTATGCTTGGATGGGAATGTAACCTGAATTAGCTCAGCAGTCAGAACGTCAGCACAGAAAGCTGAAGGTTCGGGGCTTAATTCCCGGTTCAGACAAAAAATTTTCTCTCTACCATTGATTACAATAACTAAAATTAACTTGGTCTAGTAACTCCTGACAAAGGGGAGGCTAAGGCCCAAAATTGGGCTGTAACACAATTGTATAAAGACATCTCAGAATTACGTTTGCCGCTTGTGGGCTCCATAGCCATTTCCTTAAGAGTGCGTCTTCTTGAAGCACGACTGTACGAGTCACGGGCATCGTTAGCATACGTTCTAACTGAATTCCTTCCATTGCCCACAAAACTGCGAATCAAATTATTGTGAGCTGCGGGTCTTATTAGTGGCTGAACATACGTTGCGGACTTTATAAGCGTTGGAGCTAAGTTCAGCTTCACACATACAGTTAACATTATGTCTGCAACAGAAACACACAAATTAAAACAAAATAAAATATCCTTTGAAAACAGGACTACTGACCATTACCAGCTTGTTAAGCCTGGAGCTCCTGTTAACTGTCTTTTCAGAATACAATGTAGTGCCAAATGCTACCATTTTAATTGAGATAGTAAGAAGCAAAGAGGTGTAAGTGTAAGTTTTACAGTATTGAGAAAAAAACAGTTTTAAAGTTGAAGTTGGATAAGAATTGAACTCTTATAGGAAATATCACTACGAGGTTTAAGTTTAAAATAAAGTTCTTTACATCTCACCTCATATCCAGTCTTCTAATTAAACCAGTTTCATCATCAGTTATTTCAAGATCAATGTTCTGTCATTCAGGAGACCTGCTTCTTCTGGTCATGAAATTACTGATGATGAAACTGCCTAGGTTCTGAAACTGGTTTAATTAAAAGACTGGATATAAGGTGAGGTGTAAAGAAATTGGCTGAACAGTTCTTCTACTTATCCCTGATTTTTCAGTACATTGTTGTAAACTATAGCTCTTCTTCCGTATTTACTAACATTTTTTAATATTTTAAACTTTTTTAAACAATTTTTATAACATTATGTGACAATTTGGCTGTTGTACACTTCAGGTCGCAAAAATTTTTCAATTTAATATCTTATTCCACTGATGCACTAAACACTTTTAAACACGTTTAAAACATTTTAAACATCTTCCAATGTTGCAACGATCTTTTTTTTTATATTTATATATTTACGTAAAACATGGTCGTGCTACATTGCTTACTGCTATTTTCCCTCCTCTTCCTATGTTGTTCCAGCGTTGCCACCATCAACAACCCAAAATACTCCAGATGTTGCCAACCATTTCCACGTTCCCTGGATTTCACCTACGTTAGAGTAATTGAATTGTGTTACAGTAATTGATTTAGGTTTGGTTAGCTTTTAGGTTCCTTGCTTTTTAAATGTCATTCCACGTTCCCTGGATTTCACCTACGTTAGAGTAATTGATTTGTGTTACAGTAATTGATTTAGGTTTGATTAGCTTTTAGGTTCCTTGCTTTTTAAATGTGATTCCACGTTCCCTGGATTTCACCTATGTTAGAGTAATTAATTTGTGTTACAGTAATTGATTTAGGTTTGGTTAGCTTTTAGGTTCCTTGCTTTTTAAATGTGATTTGAAACGTAAAATAAATTACCTCTTCATATCTGTTATTCTATGAAAAATTCAAAATATCGGACGGTTACCACGTAAAATCATATTTCCACTAGTTCATTTCGTGTTAATTATACATTTTTAGACAAGTTCTGGGAATTTTGTGTCAATGTTGGTCATACTGATTTCTCATACATATACCGCCAACTGCTGGAGGTTGCATTTATCTACCTGGGATAATTGGAGCACTAGCACATGCACACTGCGATTCTATAGAACTTAGAAAAATTTTCGTGCGACCCGAAGTGTAGCATATCCGACAATTTTTAAGTATTTATTTAAATACGCAAATCACAACATTATGACTAGAGCGAGGAATTATATGAAGAAAATTATATCAAAATATGAAATCATAATAACAAAATATGAAAATGATGACGCAAAAATATTATGAAGCTACTACTTTCTAAACTTTTTACATACATTTACATGCACAGGTCCTTTATAATTTATAAATGTACATACTAGCATAAATGAGACAAGCAGACTGTATTTGTGGCTCAAGAAATCAAGATGTTCACTGTATTTCCATTTTAATTAGCTTTTTAATTATTTCTGGCCCAATATAAAATATCATTACTTATTTTAGGAATTCTCACTATGAGGTATATTCATTAAGGTAGAATCTTTTACGAACAATATGAGGTGAGTGATAAAAAATTCTACCTTAATAAAATATCATGTTCATGATTTGAAGCAATTTTCATAGCTCACGACATAGCGTAATTGTTTGAGGAATCACACTCAAACCAGAATGTCACGAGTTCGAGTCTCGATGGGGTCAGGATTTTTAGCTAGACCAAACCTTCTGGCGGCATCCTGGCCCTGGGATCAACTTAACTCCTACCAGAAATAACTATTAGACGCAGCATGTTCTGGGGGTAAAGGCAGTCATCACACAGGTGCGACATCCTGGTGAACGACTCGAGTCAATTGTCTAGAAAGATGGAAGCTTCAACCTCCCGTTACATTTGGATGATTTCTATTTATATTTGAATTCCAGTATTATTATGCGAAATATAACAACATTAAATTTGATTGTTTCAGAGCACAAGTAGATCAAATACGGTATGTCATATTTTGAGAAACAAGATGTTAAAAAGTTATTAATCCACAATTAATTCTAGGGATTGCTTCAGAACTCTCTTTGCAATTAATTATAGTAAGATTTAATCAACTATGAACATGGTGAAATAGAGTTAGAATTATTTTAACATTAGTTTTTTTTCTCAAGAAATAGGCACAGTATCTAGTCTTGGTCTACTTGTACTTTGTATGATCCAGTTATCAATTCTGTTCATAATAATACACAGTTAGAAGCTTCTTCTATATTATGATAGTAAACTATAATGCTTGTATGTTGTTTTGTATGATGAAAAAGTATGCTCTGCATCACATTATGTTATGCAAGTATACTTGTTATTATGCTATATTTGGTAGTTTGATGTAGATGAGAATAATGTTGCCTTACCTACACAAACTTTACTAATTTCAAAAAACACTGCTTCACGTTTAGGAGCAACAGTCTTTACTACAATTATGTGGTGTAATCTACTCACAAAGTAAGGACTGCTCTTAGGTAGCAAGAAGGAATTGGCTGGTATACCTGACTAGAAGGGTAGGTTATTGTTCTTACATTTTTGTGTGCTTATTCATCTAGGGTCATGTTTTTGTTGTAGGGATAGAGTTTCAGACAAAAACCTCCATCTAACTTGTCATTCCATATCTCATCCAATTATTTACTTTTATCAAATGTAATTATCTTGTTCAGTATGGGACACCAGAGGGAAAATGCCCAGTTGGTAGACCAAGTATGAGGTGGGAGAATAATATTAACTATGATTTGAGGGAAGTGGATTATGCAGGGGACGATTGGAAGACATTGACTCAGGATAGGGATGTATGGAGAGCTTATGTCTGCATGGCCATGAACATACGGGTTCGATAGTGCCAGTGAGTTAGAGTTAGTTAGTATGGGACACTGAGAAATTTTCACTTGTCTACCATATTACATTGTCAAAACATTTCAGAATTACAGTAATTTCAAAAACTTCTTAAGGAATTCCTAGATCTGTTATTGAAAAAAAAAAAACACCAGAATTTCAAAGTTGAAAAATATGAAGCAATATGAAATTTTCACTAAAATATGAACATTTTGCCAAAATATTATGAAATATGAAGTTTTTTGTTGGTCTTATTTGATTTTCACATCATAAAATGTGAAGATACTTTGTCTCTTAACAGTTTTAAACATGAAATTTCATAACATTCCTCACTCTAGTAATTATGTACCAAACTCATTTTTTGTGAAAAAATCACTTACACCACTTTGCTTCCAACTGCCTCAATTAAAAGTTGTTGTGAAATCAGGATATATTACTGAATTATAAAATACATGTATAAAACATGTAAGTCCATATCAAATCAACCTTTCTAGATGTGCTTTCTGGAGAAATCATTTTCCACATATGATGAGTCTAGAATTATCTGCATCTGGAAGCTTCCATACGATAAATGCCTCAACAGGCAACCAGATTGTTCTTGCCCTTGCATAAACAAGGAGGTGCGAGGCCTGACCAGCCAGTTGTGACTGGGTTGAAATAGTGAAGCTATCTCATGAGCGAAGACAAGATGATGTTCTAAGTGAAACTGTCAGCAAGTATAAAGAACATGAAGATAAAAGAAATTGTGAAGGAAGAGAGTTTATTAGCAACAAATTATGTGATCTGTATAATTATATGCTTATATTTCTTCTCACAATTCCCACCCATAGTTCAAGCTCCATAGCACAATAAACCTAGAAGGTCCTTTTTCTAGCAGCCAGCTGCTGGCATCACATCCACATGTGGATGATCATTCAGTCAGTATGGGAATGACATGTGGTTAGCATGTAGGGTCCCCCAGCCATTATAGCTGGTTTTCTTAACCTAGAGCCAATACTCATTGTTGCTACCCAAATTCCTCATGATGTTGAGTGCGCACCAGTCCAATAGGGTAGGATTGGTACAGTTTGCACAGTGGGAGAGTTCACGCACCTCATGATTTACCCTATATTCACAGAAAAAACTTGGTTTTTGCTATTTGTGTTTATGCAGTCAACAAAGAAGGCTCACTTGTTAAATTTTAGTGGCTGTATCACCAACAGAAAGAAGAAAAAACATTTGGCTGTGGTGATAAACCGTCGCACGCAATTTTCCATCTAATATTCTTATGTCACTGATGTACTAAACACTTTTCAACCATTTATAATAACGTTTGGTACTATTTTAAACATTTTGGAACCATTTTATAAACATTTCTTACAATTTTTAAATATTTCTAAATTACGCAAATATTGTACATAGAGTTCTAAAGGCGCAGAAATGCTTCATGTAACATCCACTAGGCGACTCTCACATCGCAGTTACCAACATTTCAAAATAATTTAAAACCATATTTAGTGTTAGTGTACGTAAAATTAGTTTATAGTTTGTAAAATAATATGCATGTAAATTGTTTTGTTAGGTTAGGAAATGGGAAGTTAGTTTACGTCCTTTTTTTTTTTTGCATTTGGAAATAAATAATAAGCATGTAAACTGTTTTGTTAGGTTAGGAAATGGGAAGTTAGTTTACGTACATTTTTTTTTTAGCATTTGGGAATTTATTCCCAAAGTTGTTAACGCCGACTTCAGAGCCATCTACCGGAAGCTACATTAACCATTACAGCAACTCCTGCATGCGCACTGCGATTCTACAGAACTTAGAATTCATGTGCGACAGTTTATACACCTTATCCAAACATTTTTTGTGAGACGACATAATTTTGGTAAATGAAAAAATTTGTAAAGGGTTATTTTGCCTTTAAGTTTCTAAGGATTTCTTAGGTAGATACTTATCTTTTCTGTATGCAAAGCAACTTATCCTTGTCCATAATACCAGAGTTCTGTCTCTACCAGATTTGAATTGAAACTCTAATAACCAGAATTGTTACAGAATGTTAAATGAAATGTTATTACTTCACCGCAATGAAATGAACAGTTTGCCGATACTTTCTTTACAATTACTCTTTTAAATACTATCGTTCTTTAACACCACGTTCCTTATTTTGAATCCCTCCAAAGAAAACTCAGTGTTTCAAAATACGGCCCTACAAGCAGTATTTTAAGAAAGTTATTGTTTATTTTATTATATTTTATGGAGGTTAAAAGTAGTACAACCTTAACTTATTATAGTAATTAAGTAAATTATTTCGGTAGTTAAAATGATGCAATCCTATATTTGAAAAAAAAAGTTGTTACTAGATATAATTTTAACATTTAATAGTACTAAAATTAGTCAGTAATTAATTGTGCTACATATACTTACCTTAAACTTAAAATTTAATTTAGTTTTATAATTTTCCCTTCTTTCTCTTGTAATTTTACACAGCCGAATTGAAATAACGTTGAATCAATTGCGTTTCACGGCTATTTAAACTTCGATATGGGGAGAACGTTTCGAAACACTATGGTGATTCATAGAGTCTAACGATTCTCTTGTGTGATCCGTTGACGCATACAAATTGAGTGTTTCGACATATACCAATTTTGTTTCTAGAATTTGTTATTCTTTCACTGAAATGAAAGTGTAGGCCTACACACAGATTGTATATCGTATCAAATACAAAACAATAAAAACAATGACGATTCAACACAGTTACGTGTCGTATAAAGAGCTTTGAAAAAATGTACCTACTATACCGAATGATTCACAATATATGTCGTGATTCGATACATTGACGCTCAAATTCTAATTGAGCTGATGCTAATGTTTCGAGAAGGTTCACTCTTTCTACGTGTAGAGCATAGAGCGCTATCTCCCAATAACAGGACGTGCACGTGGGATGGAGATGGTGTCAGGAACGAAGTTAATTACCTGAAATTTAAAAAATTTCACCATGGAGGATAATTTATCGCGACAGGTTAAGATACTATTATGAAAATATTAGTTTAAGCAATGTCAGTAATGGAATTTGCTATTGCGAAATATCGTGGAAAGTATATTATTTATGGGCGTACGGATGTATATCTTAAAACTGTGATTTCAGGGCAATAGTAAATAAACCAAGACATGTGTGTATGTATAAGCTGTTTTTGCACCAAATGATATTACTGTTCCTTCCCTGGAGACTCGGATATATACGATAATTTTACAATAACAATAGGTAACCTTACCTTGCAGAGTTACAGGTTTGTCTATCTCTCAATTGATGTTATAGAGAATAATTAATCATGAACTTTATTTATTTACTTACTTACTCTTACTCACTGGCACTATCGAACCCGTAGGTTCATGGCCGCACGGACATAAGCTCTCCATACATCCCTATCCTGAGCTAATGCTTTCCAATCATTCCCTGTATAATCTACTTCCCTCAAATCATAGTTAATGTTGTTCTCCCACCTCATTCTTGGTCTACCAACTGGGCATTTTATATTTATTTGTAAACAGATTTACAATGCAATACATCTTCCTGTGCCCAAAGCTTTTTAAATGTTTATCTTCTTTTTCCATTCTTCTCCATCTTCCCATTCCAATTCTTCCAGACCTATCTCCCTCATACCTCTTCTTGTATCATCCATCTATTTAAATCTAGGTCAACCTCTCTTTCCTTTCCCAGGTGGAATCCATTCCAAAGATGTTCCAAAGCTTGCCTGGGTAATCTTGTCTCTGGTATTCTATATATATGACCATACCATTCTAGTTGTCTGTATCTCACAAAATCTAATATTGAATTTTGGTCTTTCATTTGTTATCTGATGATTGTAATTTAGATTTTTTCCAATTTAGAATGTCTAGTTGAGCCTCTAAAATAATCCATTTCAGGAGACATAAGTTTTAAACTTATTTTTTATTCAACTGCCAAGTTACCATGCTTCCGAATTTGTAATTTGGTATCTATTCTTATGCTCTTATCCCACAAAACTCCATAGAATGGAAAGAAATAGACTTCCAAAATTGGCATTCCAATATACTCCAACTGGGTACAGGGACCAGGGAAGGGCTGTTGTACACTTCAGGTCGCAAAAATTTTTCAATTTAATATCTTATTCCACTGATGCACTAAACACGTTTAAAACATTTTTAAACACATTTTAAACATCTTCCAATGTTGCAACGATCTTTTTTTTATATTTATATATTTACGTAAAGCATGGTCGTGCTACATTGCTTACTGCTATTTTCCCTCCTCTTCCTATGTTGTTCCAGCATTGCCACCATCAACAACCCAAAATACTCCAGATGTTGCCAACCATTTCCACGTTCCCTGGATTTCACCTACGTTAAAGTAATTGATTTGTGTTACAGTAATTGATTTAGGTTTGGTTAGCTTTTAGGTTCCTTGCTTTTTAAATGTGATTTGATACGTAAAATAAATTACCTCTTCATATCTGTTATTCTATGAAAAATTCAAAATATCGGACGGTTACCACGTAAGTTCATTTCGTGTTAATTATACATTTTTAGACAAGTTCTGGGAATTTTGTGTCAATGTTGGTCATACTGATTTCTCATACATATACCACCAACTGCTGGAGGTTGCATTTATCTACCTGGGATAATTGGAGCACTAGCGCATGCGCACTGCGATTCTATAGAACTTAGAAAAATTTTTGTGCGACCCGAAGTTTAGCATATCCCAAGGAAGACCAAAACACTGGTGGAAAGATCAAGACCATCTTCGTTATGTTTACCATCACAGGTCACATGGCCTAAAATGTGTTGTTATTATCAATTTGCCTTTTTGAATTCTATATTTTATATTATTTTCTTGGGTACACTTGAGTTAATTTTGATCCCCAGGTAATTACATTCTTCACATCATTTGATACATCCCATTCCATCTTCCAAAACTAAATCTTTCTTTTCGTCACAAGTTAAATAAAATCATTTATTTAAATTTACTTTTAAACCCCATTTAATATACTCCTCTATGAGTTTTCTACTCATTTATTCCAGATCCTCATAATCCTGTGCTATAACCAACTCGTCATCTATAAATAGTAATGTATAAATAGTTGTATTTTCAATAGGTATCCCCATACTTTTTCTTCCATGTTTGTAAAGCTTGTTGCATATAAATCTTGGAACAACATTGGAGTAAGCTACAGCCTTGACGTAAACCTTGTTACTGAAAATTCATAGGACACATTTTTCTCAATTTTTATTCAAGAATTTGCATTTTCATATAATTTATATATTACATTCACAAGTAATTTATTTTCTTGTAAAACTTCCCATAATTTATTTAGCAGTATAGAGTCATAAACTTTTTCTAAATCGACCAATAACAAATGCAGAGGTTGCCCTTTAACATTCTTTTCCATAAGTTATTTAACAACAAAAATATGATCAGTCTGAAAGCATAATTTTTCTCTTCAAATATGATTTATCCATCATTGAGATGTATGAAACATAGAGGTATGAAATGAATATAAAAACATTGAAAGAAGCCATACTGACTTTATAAATGTAATGTAAAACTCCCAAATAAATATCTTCTTAATAAAGAAGCCGCCATTTTCAAGATAGAAGCAAAGGTTTCATAGTATTTGGTGCGTGGGAAGTAACAGCGTATATAAGAGAAAAATTTGTGTTTAGATTGGAACTTGCTCAGGTAGCTCAGTCGGTAGAGTATTGGCCTAGAAAGCCAAAGGTCCTGAGTTCAAGCCCCAATCTGAGCGTATAATTTTTCTCTTCAAATATGATATACTAGCTAATACCCGGCGTGCACTGCTACACCTAAATAAATGACTTTTTTTTTTTTGCATTTAGTTGAATAAGTAAAAGGAAAAATAAATATAAATTTGTCATTTTTAGATACCCCATGCTGATCACCTGGCGTTGCCTACGAATCTACACATCCCGATGTACTTGGCATAAATGAGCTGAAAGACAAAATTTGTTATTTTGAGTTATCCATAAAAGAATACCCGCCACGCCTGCTATGCTTGCCTGGGAATCTACTTATCCCGATATTCTTGGCATCAATGAAAGACAAAAATGGTTATTGTGAGTTATCCTTAAAAGATAAACATATGCTGCCACGGACTTTTCTGTAGAGTTTTATGAGATATTCAATTTTGTGAATTTGTTATGATTTAGGCAGCATAAGTCATTTAAGCTTACAAAAAAGTGACTTTTTTTTTACGTTTTTAACTACAGAAGGTGATTTTTAAGGGTGAAGGGCTTGAGCATTAAAACTCTCTTATAACCTATAACCTTCCCGGGAAAATCCCCAACATTTTGCAAAAAGTCCCATGACAATCGAATGAATGGTATGGCAGCACATGCTTGCCCAGGAATCTACTTATCCCGTTCTCCTTGGCATCAATGAAAGACAAAATTGGCTATTGTGTGAAAGATAAACATATGCTGTTATGGACTTTTTTGTAGAGTTTTTTTTAGATATTCAATTCTGTGTACATTAATTTTGTGTAATTGTTATGTTTAGGCAACATAAGCCATTTAAAGGTAAAAAAAAGGGACTTTTTCACGTTTTTCGCTACAAAGGGTATTTTTTCAGGGTGTAGGAGTTGAGTATCTCAACTCTTTTATAGTCTGTGTTCATCCCGGGAATCTCCTAAACATTTTGCAAAAAAAAACCCATCACAATCGGATCAACAGTATGGCCACGCATAAAGTACAAACAAACAAACAAACATTCATTTTTATATATTAGATGATCAGCTGTTGATCTTCCCTCTTGAAATCTTGCCTGTTCTTTATCTTCTATTAAATATTTCACAATTGTACCATAATAATCTACTAACTGTATTAAGAACCATAATACCTCTGTATTTATTACAATCCTCTTTCTTTCCTTTTTTATGAATAACTGATATAAGTCCTGTTTTCCATGATTTAGTTATCTCTTCTCCATTAATACATCTTTCAAAAAGAGACCTTAAAATTTCAAACAATTTGTTTGTGCCATGTTTAATAAGTTCAGGATATACTCCATCAATCGTACTCGACTTACAATTCTTCAATTGTACAACTGCCATTTTTTACAGTTTCTATATCCAATATATGTTTATTGACATTGGTTTCCATCCAAAAATTCATTTCTCCTTTCATGTAAAAGATTTTTAAAATGATTTTGCCAAGAATTTAAAGAAATGCATCCAAATGTATTCTCATTTTTTATATTGCAACGTAATGATTTTAAAATGTTCCACAAGTCAGTAGTTCTTTTTCCGTCAATATAATTTTGAATTCTGTGACATGTTTGTTGCCAAAATTAATTTTTTTCTTCAGTAACTTTTTTCTTTTGAACTTTTCCTCTTGAACTTTAACCCTTTAGGTACCATGGGCTGATTAGATCGGCTCTGATGCTTCTGCCCATTATCTGCCAGATACTATACTTAAACTACTTGCCGACCACATCGGTTGATGCGATTTAAATCTGACACAAGGGATTTTACCAGTGGCATGCAGAGAGTTAATGTTGTTAAATATTAATGTCCGATTCCGATTGAGGGTCTTTCCACTTTTCAGCGGTTGCCCTTTTACCAGCCGGCTGCTGGCCCTTCACATCCACATGTGTCAATCACAGAGGTAGATGATCAACAGCCAGTGTAGGGGTGACATGTGGTTAGCATGTCGAGTCCCCCAGCTGTTATAGCTGGTTCCTCAACCTGGAGCCGCTACTTATTGTAGCTACCCAATTGCCTCACGATGCTGGGTGGGCACCGGTCCCATACTGGCCGAAATACCATGAGAAAATTTCTTCCCCCATAGAGACTCGAACCAGCGCAAGTCCCGTAGCTCTGCACCAAGGCGTCCTACCTTAACCGCTCGACTACGGCGCGGGACAAATATTAATGTCAACTTTCTAAATTTGAGACTAAACGATCGTAAAACTTTAATCAACACTCCTCCTATCATTTATAATAAACTTATCATTTTTGTTTATCTGTTTGAGTTAAAGAAAAATGAGGATTTGGAATTACATGATGAAATTGATAATGGCTTGAATACTGATTTTGGAAAGCCCTGCTTTCTTTTTTAATTTTGTCCCACTCCAGTTTAAGTTTTGATGTGATAATCCTCTTATCGCGTCCCTCTTCCAAAATGTCAATCCATTTGTTAAATAAAATAATAATACAAGTGAAGAGTTCAATGAGATGATAAAAAATTGTGGGACCAGTATATGAATCTTTCAATAAATCATTCATTTCTAACTGTATCAGTAGTTATCATAAGTAATGCCATGAGCGATTTCCTAATTATTAATAAATTCATGAAGTGACGAGTGAATTTTTCTAGAGGATTTGGAAATCATGAATGGCATTTGTTAGAACTATTTAACCAATAAAATTAAACTGTTTACTCACAAATAATTATTTAAATATAGTTATTTTTAAATATTTATATATTTAATGTAAATGACAATGTTTGAAAACAAATGAGAAGTGTTTGGTTATGTTTAATTTGTTCATCACTGCAACTTGATCATATTATTTATTGCCAAATAGGATCGCAATATTGTAAGAATGCACCTTAGTGGAGAAAAAATTAAACACTTCAAACTGTATATTATAACCAACATTATAGGTTAATAATTTATTTTTTAGGAAACAACTCAGTAAAATTATAATTTAAAAACATACTTATTGAACACACAATTATCAGATATGTAGTTCAAAGGAATCTGTTCATTATTTGCTATATTCAACGTATCAGTATTTATTTGAGAGTCAATCACTGCAAAATAATGCTCTGACCTGTTCAGAATATTAAAAAGGAGGAGCTTTCTTTATTTTGGTAAACAGAATTCAATAAATATTGAGGTGAAGCATGACTGTCATTGGTTGTAAAACAAAATTCATTGAAACATGATTGGTGACTGACTCCCATTTGGGGCATGAGTTAAATAGTCAATAATACAATTCACATTACTGCTACGGCCTATTTCCAACATGTTTATTCAGGTTACATTAGATGGGCCAAAGCCCACTAAGTGCTGTAGTGATGATTACCTGAAACATGTTTCAGATAACATCTCTATCAGAAAGTGGGGAAGAAGCCCTCCGAAACATGTCCAGGTGAGAACAAAATATGTGAGGAGGTGTATATTTCTGATTCATTGGGTGGATTTCTCAACCGAAATGTAATCCATGACCCCAGTTTTCCAATTTTTTAATGTTTCCATAACAACCATAAAAAACTGAAAACCTACAGCTGTTAAATAAAAAACAAATCTCTGAATCATGCCTATTTGTTTCATAATAATTTCTGTGAATTTTCAGTCATTTTTATCAATTTTATGGAAACAATAAAAAATTGGAAAACTGGCGTCGTGGTTTAGAAATCCACTCAATATTTTGATGAATTACCACATAGTGTTATTTCCTTTCAATTTTGTGTTGAACAGGTGGAAGAAATTGAAGCATTGTGTTCTATTTACGGTAACGAATGGAAGACAGAAGATGAGGCAAACCGTTCATACAGTATAAAGATAGAGGATGCTGTTTTATACGTAAAGATGCCATCAGATTACCCGTCAGCGAGTCCACCGGAATACCAGCTGTCTGCACCGTATCTGGGAACTAGTGAAAAACAGCGCATCTCATCACACATGGACCAAGTGTATCTGTGAGTATAGCTTCTTATTCATCCTACATTCATCAAACTGTCTCTTGACCAAAGGCTCTTGAGTTCAGACAAAATTGGTTTTTCCACTCAACTTTCCATTGTGTTATAGAATTTTTAAAGTACACCAAACAATGATAAAATCAAATGTTTCCTTCCTCTCCTCATATAAATCTTCTAAGTAGATCGCGATTTCGAGACCCTAACGGTCTCATCTTCAGTGCAATCTCAGCAACTGATGAAACAAAGGAAAACTTATGAACTTCGAAATTCCTTGCAAATCCTGATCTGATCCAGAGGTTCATCGGTCCACCAACAGAGGGAAGAAGAAGTGTTTCTTCCAGTCGACATAACATCAGTCACCAAGATTTACTGAAGATGAGACCATTATGGTCTCGAAATCGTGATCTACTTAGAAGATTTATATGAGGAGAGGTAGGAAACATTTGATTTTATCATAAATTAAACCTCATAGTGATTAATTCCTATAAAAGTTAAAAATACACCAAACAAGTTTAGTCAAAGAAATTGAATCTGGGAAAAACTTTAGTATTAGAAATTGAATCTGGGATAAACTTTAGTTTACTCAATGAATTTTTCTAAGTTCTACAGAATCATAGTGTAAAATCGGTATGACCAACTTTCGCAATTGATTCCCAAACGTGTTTATAAGAAATGGATGTACACCAACTTCCCCCTTCCTAACTGAACAAAATTAATTACATGCATATTATTTAATGAAGTGTGAACTAATCTGGGCAATTTCACATTTGGTAATTGTTCTCTATAGTGTAACATATTATTTAATGAAGTGTGAACTAATCTGATGTATTGAACTCTTATAGGAATAAATCACTATGAGGTTTAATTTAATCATAATCTGATGTACACTAACTTGTCCCATCACAACCTAACAAAATGATGTGAGTGAACATCCATTTCTTAAAACATATTTTTGAATTATTATGAGTTAGAGTTCTAGACTCACCTCATATTTTTTTAAAAATATTTATTGCAGACTAGTTTCTTCACAGTCATAATGTCGATTGAAAACTGCAGTTCCCATGTTTAAGAAAACATAAGAGTATGTGGTAAGATAAGAAATGATTCATTCATCGAATTAAGAACCTCATAATGTTATTTCCCATGTTTAACTATGAATGGTTTTTTCACAGTTGTATGATATTGTCAATGCCTGCCAACTGCCGAATTTGCGGATGTCGATCCTGTATATTGATTTTCGCTCCCTCTGTTGGCTGACCAATGAACTTCCAAATCAATTTCTTTTTCTCTAAAAATTTCAAAATTCATAGCTTTCTTCTTATTCTTGTGGATCCCAAATTGTGAGATCCTTAGATTTATCTGTTTCAGTAATTTTGCCTTAGTTTCTATTCTGTGTTTTTTCTGACCATGCATGTGCAGCTATTGCAGACTTTTATATTTCCCCATTTTTAACATTTGTAAGGTGTTTTTCATCTTGTATTCAAGTTTTTTTTTTGTTTTTCCTATGTATATTTTTTTCACAATATTTACAATCAATTTGATAAATCCCTGATTTGTTGGCTTCATCATCTTTTCATTTTTGTTGGTTTTAATTAATCTATTCAGGTTGTGATCATTTTTCAGTGCTAATTTAATATTAAATTTGCTGAAATTTATTGAACATTAAAGGATGGTATGTAAATTTCCTGAATTTTTTACCAATTTCTTTATCTGTCTGATGAGTACTTTCATTTATCACTTTTTGTTTTTTTAATTTATTTATTTTTCTTATGAATCATCTTTTGCTATTTTTCTTGTTTTTTTCTCTGTATTAAAATTTTTTCTGCTCATGGCAACGTTTACAAGTTTGTATGTTAAACTATTAAATTGCAATGCATTGACAATGTCGCACAAAAGCAACAAAACCAGGTCTGCATAAAAATCAAGAAATATGAGGTGAGTCAAAATAACCAACTCATTAAAATCTAAAACTGGTAATTGTTGGTTATTTTCCACTTCCATAGTAAATTTGTTTTATTATGAATATTTAAAAGTTTAACAGCATCTTCCAAGTGTTTTTGTTTGACTATTGCTATGATATTGTCCACATACCTACTCCAAAATTAAAAAATCGAAGGATATGCTTTGATTATCTGACATTTGCAGTTTCCCATGAACATATTCACCAGAAATGGTGATAATGGATTTCCCATTGTAAGTTCTGTTCTTTGTCTGTAGAAATTTCCTCTGTAAGTTAAGAACATTTGATCTATGCGTAATTTGGTTAATTTCAGGTATTCCTCTCTGCTCTCAGCCTATTGCTAGATTTTGTACCAGATTCCTGTATTAAATTGTAAAGGTGGTTGTTGGATATGATGTCCCACGTTGTGGAGACATTTGAAGATATATGATTATAACAATTTAGATCACTGAAAATCCTACCTACGTAACTTAATTAGATCACTGTTATTTGCCACGGCACTGATGACTCCCTTCAGGGGAATGGGGGAAAGTTTCTTACATAAATAACGACACTTTGTTAACAGTTAAATTAAATATTATTTTATTTAAGTTCTCGTTTAAATTGAGATGAATCTTGTAAATGTTCAATAGTTTCAAAAATTCCAGCTCAAATTAAATAAATTTCACTTATGATAAGATTATCACTTCATATATATAGTAGATGACTATTTCCAATGGTCAATTTTTCACTCACTAACACATTATTTCCACTTTATGGAGGGGAAACCCATTGAACAAGTGAACCATTTTAAATACCTGGGTTATGAAATCTCCTATTTAAAAAATGAAGATCTATTTAACAAACTTAATAAATTTAATTAATTATATATGTGCCTTCCTTTGGCCAGCAACCAATCGAAGGGACTATTATTATGCTTTCAAGTCTTATATACGAGAATTTCCCATAAGGGAAAATTTTCTATAGGATCGTAACAGGCCTCGGCCTAATACTTGGAAGGAAGAAGAAGAAGAATTATATATGTGGAACAATCAAAAGGATATTTAAAAGCACAAGAAAAGAAACAAAACTAAAATTTTATAAAGTAGTGGCAGTCACTTTACTATTGTATGGTAGTGAATTTTGGGTTTTAACTAAAAGAGAAGAGAAGATCATAGAAGCACTAGAAAAAACTGGAAAGAACATGTTCAAAAAATGGAAGATGGTCACATTCCCAAAATTATACTTAAATACAAACCAAAAGGACGCAGGAATTTTGGTAGACCGAAGATGAGATGGATCCAACTTTTGAATGAGAATCTATGAGACTGGAACAAGCCACATGGGCTTAATCCGTGATTGTTGATAATGATGATGATGGATTATTTATACTCCAGATGAATGAAATTTATACTACAATATTATTTTCTATCACTTTTACACTATTTTGTCAACTACTATCAAGAAATGAACACTAATTCTCTTGATGATTTTATTATTAATTTAACACTTCTCAGTGAAGGATAATTCTCTTATTTTTCGTTGACCCGTTGTTTTACATGTCTAACTTCTTTCAAGTATTATAGCCATCTTGTTATTCTTGTAGGATTAATCCAGTATTCAGATTATATTTTGATTGGTCCAATTGAAAAGGAAGGAGTACTACTGGCTGACTCCCATCCAATTTGTCCAATCCCATTTATTTGTTTTATAAAAAATTGTCAATTCAAATATTCAAAGTATTTTTATATATTAAATCAGTTAGAAATACATCTAACTGTATTAACAGTTTGTATTGACCACTTTGAATTTTTTTTTATATACTTATAAAAAATTTGAATTCTCTAAATCAATCTTATTTCCATTCTTAATAGAAATAAATATAATCGTATTTAAATATTAAATAAAAAACCCTTATTATTTTTATATGGGGATAAATATCGGTTTTAATTGCAAATCCATCCACATTACATACGTTGAGAAGGCATGTGGTATTGATAGTGATTTGTCTGTCACACGAGGACATTAAGCATGGCTCCCCTCTTGGAGCTTTTCGACAGAAATACATGTTTCAAACAACATTTCCCTCATTCTCAGTCTCATGGTGTTACGTCCTATAAAGTTTAATTTTTTTAAATCAATGTCACCAAGTTGTCATTATGACATTTCTGGTATTCTCTTCAGGTATGGCGTACTTGTAACCCACTTCTGAGGTTGGGGCTTCTGGATGGTGGGGTTATGCTGTCCCAATGATATGAGATGTGATGATGCTTGTAATGACATGCCAGAATCTAATGAGGCGAATATAATAGTGATGATAATGATAGTCAGATGGTGTTCAGGGACTGTTTCGGTCTTAGAGTTTCCTGACATTTGTCTTATAGGTGAGGAGAAACCCTGAAAAAACCTCACCCAGGAAACTTGTCCCAACCAAGGATTAAACTTGGGCCCGCTGCGTGACAAGGCAGCATGTTACCTCGAGACCATAGTGGTGGACAGTTTAAATTTTGAAGTGTTTAAGTGAAAAATATCAAATACATGTTTCCAGTCTCAAAAAAAACTTGATTAAAAGAACCCCAAAATATTACTTCCTAAAATAAATAATCAAATACATTAATAGTGAGTGGAGAACATATTTTAATCGACTCACCTCATACATGTATGAGGTGAGTCGATTAAAATATGTTCTCCACTCACTATTAATGATATAACCTCATAATGTTTACTTCCCAATATTAATTGAAATATAATCAAATACATTATTTGATAAGATACACAACACAGAAATTAGGGTCAAATTTCATATTGTAGACATAACCAAATTTATTATAGATAGGGGACATTCCATATCAAATCGGACAGCAAAAAATCTTGCAATTTATTTTTTTAATTTTATGTATCCCTAAATATAGTGAATACATTTATAAACGTATTAATACAGAAATTTAATTTTTATCATTTATAGGTTCGTAGTTATGATGATCTAAAATTATCGTAAATATGATAAACTAAAACGTTTACTAACTAATATTTCTGAAACAGTAAACAGCAAAAATTTGTTTCAAACATATTTATATAGGTGATATCATGTAGTTTAAGGGTGTTATTTTTATAATTAGGATATTTTTATTTTCGGTGTCAATTTTCTGTTTTATGGCGGTTTACCGCAGTACATATAAAAAAATGAAAACTGAAAAAATACACGATACTATTCACGTAATAAGGATTAATTTTCAGCAATTACCCTTTTGGAGAGTTGAGTAGTTCAGACAATATAAATGTTTTTTATTCTATTTTCGTAAAAAAAACTCGCGGGTCCACGGCGCATCAGATTCATTTCACGACCAAGGTCGCGCGCGTACTTTATTAAAAGAGCTTCATCAGTGACTTTTTCAACTGCCATTAAATCGAATAGATTATTATATGTTCTACTTAATGGAACAGTACCGTAAATTTATAAAAGTGGCGATATTTTAATTTTTACGCAGTAGATATTTATTTATAAAATTTTATTGCTGAAGTGAGAAGTAAAGAGCTCTGTTACTTACGTTTACTGTGAATTATTAAACAAATGATTTATAACTAACTCACTCACTGGCTCTGTGGAACCTGTAGGTTCATGGCAGCGCGGACATAAGCTCTCCATACATCCCATCCCGAGCTAACGTTTTCCAATTATCCTCTGTATAATCTACTTCCCTCAAATCATGTATAATGTTATTCTCCCACTTCATTCTTAGTCTTCCAACTGGGCGTTTTCCCTCCGGTCTTCCTACCAGAATTTTCCAAGCACCTCTTTCATCCTCCATACGTACCACATGACCTGCCCATCGAAGCCTACGAGACTTAACTGTTCTTATTATATCTGGCTTTCTATACATATCATGTAGCTCACTATTATGTAGTTTCCTCCGTTCACCTGTCTGTTCATCTCTTTTTGATCAAAATATTTGCCTAAGAACTTTATTCTCAAATACTCCTAATCTTCTTTCCTCCCTTAAAACAAATTGTTTATTTTGTTACAAATTTTCATTGCAATTAAATGAAATATAATAAAAACTCTTACACCATTAATTGAATAAACTGGTATAGATTTTTATTATGTTATAATTACTAATTTCAATCTTAAAATAATTTTTATTGAGTGTACTGTATTGTACCCTGGAAACTATGACGAAATAGTGTTGTTACAAGATATCACTTCCAAATAAAACCGAATGTTTTAATACTAGTACCACTTCCTAACAAACGAATGAAATGCTGAATCAGCGCGTCTTCTTAAAACATCTGTTCCTCTATCAACAATTCTCAAGTTCAGATTATTTACTAGACAGTAGATTTAAATCAGTACGTGTGTTTTAGTGTGTCACCTCATTATTTTAAGTATTACAATCAAATTTAAAATAATCTTTTATCGTTTTTAACTAACAAGTTTGCAGATTGAAGTGTTTTATTTTATTACTGTACATATAATTACACTGTCTATTATGAATAAGCCTAACTGGTGTTATGTGAATGGAAAGTGTTTCAATCCACTCGGACGACGACATAAGAGTAGTTTAAAAAAATTCAGATCTATCCCTCCATGGAACTGTGAGGAACTCGGGGTACCCCAAGAACACTGGCTCTTGGCAAAAATATGTAGTAATTGCAGGCTAATTTTAGAGGGTAAGAGAAATGTTGAGGATGTACAGCCTAACAGATTAACTAATACTGAAAATGAGGAATCCGATGTAACACAACCTAGTAATAATAACGATAGTAGTTCCGACATCGTTAAAGAATCGGCTATACCAACATTAAATGAATCATTTAAATTGATAGGGGAAAGTCCCATTAAGAGAGCAAAAATGTCTCACAATAAATATGTGAAAAATAAATATAAAAGTGTAACTGAGGCAATTAAAAATAAAATTTTCCACCAATTTGACTCTTCAAGTGAAGAAGAGGATAAATATGAAATTGAGGTTTTGGAAAATCTTAAGAAGGCGTTTGCTGCTAGCAGTGATAAAAAAGATAAAATCAAAATTCTAACGTTGCTTCCACTCTCCTGGTCAGTAAGAAGAGTACAACAGCATTTTTATGCATCAAAACATAGCATCAAAATAGCATTCAGAATTGTTACACCTTTAAAATTCCATTGATTCCTATCGAGTTTGAACCCGCGAACCTCGGAATCGGAGGCGTGCAGAGTAACCACTAGTCCACGATGATGATGATGATGATAATGTAATAGTTGTTATAATGATAATAAAAATAATGTAATGATGATAATAACAATAAAAATATTTGTTAGTGCGCAAAGGACTATTACCAAGTACTGTAGTTCCGTCATTGTTTGTACGAGCGAGCGATCTCCACTCACGCGAAAGGTATTGCGGGCAGTCTACACATAGGAGATTTTAGGAAAAATAATTATTTTTGGTAGTTTCCTTTCAAGACTCCACTTTAATACTAATTACAAAAAAATAACTGGTGTTCAGGTAATAATGTGGCACTTTTTGATTTTATAATTTTTTTGGTGAGGAAGGTCAATTGCATATTAATAGCATTTACGCCCTTCAGAAAAACGTAAATATTAACATACTAATTTTCACTCGATAGAGCATAAAATCATCTATAATGTGACTATCTTTTCAAGTTGAGGGAATAGCCATACTTCGAGAAATGTATTTTAAAAAAGAGACTATTTAAAACAATACGATAAATTGACAGCTCTATTACTATTTAATTACACCAAGCGAAGACTTGAAATTCGGTACAGATATTCAGTATATCATAAAGTTTCACTGTAAAAAAAATGGTAAACTTTTAAAGATGTGAGTTCATTTTTCACAATTTTTTTGCCGATTTCGTATGGAATGTCCCATAGACAAAAATATTGGAAAGGTCGTATAGAAAGAATGGAAGACAACCGACTTGCAAAAAGAGCTAAGGAAGATAGACCAATGGATGGGAGAAGAACAAGAGGAAGACCAGCCAAGAGATGAATAGACAGTGAATGCACATCCAATAAGTCTTCATCCCAGGAGTGATTTTGGAAATAAACAGGATGAAAATCCTACAAATTATGGAATTTAGGTTAAGTTTAGGTTAAGAATTCTCCTGGTGCTTCATTATCATTTATCACACATCATATCATTGAGGTAATGTAACTCTGCCTTCTAGGCGCCCCAACTTGAGAAGTGGGTTACAATTAAGCCAATGCCAGGAGAGAACACCAGAAATGTCAAAATGACAACCTGGGGTATTGAACAAAAAAAAATTATTAAGTAGAAGAAGAAGTGAAAAATAGGATGTTTAAAATACTAATTAGTGATTGGACAACATTTGTGGTCACTGAGAGAGATGAAAAGTTTTTCCTGTCTCCTATAAAATTTGATTCTCTTGATTTAGAGAGTTTTTGATTTCCATGATTCAATTTTGACACTTTTAATCTTCAATCCTTTCTTAAACCAGATGATTCAAATTGTAAAATATTCAATTTCAGGGAGAACATAGGTGAAACAGTAATATTCCAGTGGATAGAGAATGTGAGGGAACTTTTACAAGAAATGAGGTTACCAGACATTCCACAGGAGCGAGGACACGAGGAAGAGGAAGATGAGAGCTGGGGTGACAGTGTTCCAGCTGAAAGTACAACACAATTTGAAATTATTCATGGAACAACAATCACAGACAGGAAGAGCGTGTTTCAAGGTCATGTTGCAGTGGTCACCTCAGTCCAACAAGTTTGGTGAGTTTAAACACCCCATTTTTCAAACTATTATAGGAAACTTCACTATGAGGTTTAATTTAAAATAAAATTCTTTACACCTCACCTCATATCTTGTCTTCTTTTTAGACCTGTTGTGTAATCTAAACAGTTGCATCTTCAGTAGTTTCACGACCGATGTTCTATCGTCCAGGAGCACTGCTTCTTACTCCATCTGTTGGTGGACTGATGAACCTCCCAATCAAATTAACATCTCCGGAAATTTCATAATTCATTAATTTTTCTTTCTTAGTTTTTTGAATGTAAATTTTTTTTTTCTAAAATTTTAACACTTTGAGTCCGGTGGTGGTACTAGTACCACTGCACGACTCAAAGCGTTAAGCCCATTTTTTATTTGCTTTTAATATTTTAGAGATTGATAGAGATATGATGCAGTACCATAATTTAAAAAAACAACAAAAACTTACAAATCACTGTTGTAGAATATAATTTGCAATCTGATGTATATTGAAGCAGTTTGGAATTTCTGCCCCTCGTTGGAAGCCATATTGAAGAAATATCTTATTCCCTTCGTTGTTGTGGCGACAATTTGAAGAAGTATTTGTCCAAACTAATAAATCAGAATTACTGGTTCTGGTTGGGTTTGATTTTCCGGTAGAGCTAGATTCTTTTCTTGTCTGAAATCAATTGCTCATGTATTAAATATTACAATTTTATCATCCTGAGAACTCATCCTGCCTTCTATCTTTGTTGAATGTTGTATGCAGACTGCTAGAATAATTCTGTTATAATATTAAAGAACATTATTACATCACATGATTTTAAATTAAATTCTATTGGTTAAAGGTCCATTAAATACCATGTTTAAATTTGATTGGTTAAATCAAAAAGTTAATTGTTTTTAACATCCAATCAGAATTTAGTATGCTTTTATTTTAAAATATTAAGTTAAGCAGGTGTTCTTATTACAGTTATAACAGAAAGCTTTATATTTCAGGCAACAATGACTTGAGACACAATTTTAAAAGCATTATTTAGAAAGACTGTTATATAATACAATTTCTTTAATTGTTATTGAGACATTTTAATTCAACAATAAACAACAATTAATTATTTAGATGTTTTTCTTTATTTAAATGATATTTAAATATTAAAAGAATTTTAAAATATAAAATTATTAACTTAAACTTTCATATTTAATATGATACTAATATACTGCTATAAATGCCCCTGATGATTTTTGTTTTGTTTCCGGTAGGAAGAACAAAAGAAAAATGATCATTCCCCAAGAAATATTAATTTAATAAATAAAATTTTTTTTTTTAAGTAACTTATCTGCTTGGAATAGTTATACATTTACATATACATACAATGACATTAACACTTTACATATCTTCATTTTTCCTACAAGAAAAAAATTACATTGACCACAATGTCATACATTTTCCATTATAGAACACAATATATCAAAATAACATTACAAATATTGTTACAACAATCAACATTTTTTTTCAATCTTACATACAATCTTCCAATCATTATAATTGCTCCTGTCTTTAACTCACAATATTCTGCTTCAACATATTTCTGTTATATTCATTTCACATTTTCTTTTTAACATAATATAACATTCTGTTTTTTTTAGCAACATATTTTAATTCTTTTTTCAATAGAAAATATCAACTTGTCTTTTTAATTACATATTTCAACATTTTCTTCATTAGATCTTACGTTACATATCTCAAATTTTAGTTTTACACTACAAACCTCAACTTATTTTTCATTGGATCTCACGCTACATATCTCAGCTTCTTAATTAGGGGTACAAATTTTAGAGTCAAGTCGTCAGCTTGTTTTCTAATGCTCAGCGGAATCGGTCTGCTTTTGATCTTAATCGGTTCATGTTCTATGACCTTGAACGAGTATTCAAAACAATTGCACAATCCAGGCTTCTTTGAGAATGAATTTTTATTTTTCATCAAAACATCATATAGTCTATGTTTCCGTTGTTCAGAAATTCCATGTGTATTGGCTACCTTATCTCTTATCTGTTGGCAAAAATCGTCTTCCTCGTCATCTACCATGCACATGAGAAGAGGAATTTCATTGTTTTCTATGCAATCAGCACATTCTTCATTTACACACTTATAATCATCAATATTATTTAATAAATATTCAACTGTGGAATTATCACACAGGAATTCATTATTATACACATGAATATCTTCATTCATGGTTTCTTGGGTCATATCCCCATCTTCATTATTTCTATCACATTCTTCTACATTTATGTTTTCAATGAAAATGTGCTCATCTTTTATCAAATTTTCTTGTCTACTAATATTCTGAATCTCCTCAAATTCTCTGGCAAATGGTACGACAATTCTATTATTTGTCTCGTTACTTAAAGACACATTATAATTCTCAAAATCAATGATAGCTCTATACTGATCTAACATGTCACATCCAAATAACATATCACATGATAAGTAAGGTGATATTAAACAAATAACTTTAAATTTACGATTTTTATTATTAATTTAACACTTCTCATAGAAGGATAAATTATATTTGAAGAGAAAAATTTTCGCCTAGACCGGGACTCGAACCCGGGACCCTTGGCTTTCCGAGCCAAGTGCTCTACCAACTGAGCTACCGAGGCGAGTTACGATCTAGACGCAAATTTTTCTCTTATGTATGTTGTAATTCCCTCGCGCCAAATGCTTGAAACCATAGCTTCTATCTTTGCAAATGGCGGCTTCTTAGTTAAGAAGACATTTATTGGGAATTTAACACTACTTTATAGCCAGTAGGGCTTCTATTGACGATTTTTATTATTAATTTAACACTTCTCATAGAAGGATAAATTATATTTGAAGAGAAAAATTTTCGCCTAGACCGGGACTCGAACCCGGGACCCTTGGCTTTCCAAGCCAAGTGCTCTACCAACTGAGCTACCGAGGCGAGTTACGATCTAGACGCAAATTTTTCTCTTATGTATGTTGTAATTCCCTCGCGCCAAATGCTTGAAACCATAGCTTCTATCTTTGCAAATGGCGGCTTCTTAGTTAAGAAAGTTAACTAAGAAGCCGCCATTTGCAAAGATAGAAGCTATGGTTTCAAGCATTTGGCGCGAGGGAATTACAACATACATGAGAGAAAAATTTGCGTCTAGATCGTAACTCGCCTCGGTAGCTCAGTTGGTAGAGCACTTGGCTCGGAAAGCCAAGGGTCCCGGGTTCGAGACCCGGTCTAGGCGAAAATTTTTCTCTTCAAATATAATTTATCCTTCTATGAGAAGTGTTAAATTAATAATAAAAATCGTCAATAGAAGCCCTACTGGCTATAAAGTAGTGTTAAATTCCCAATAAATGTCTTAACTAAGAAGCCGCCATTTGCAAAGATAGAAGCTATGGTTTCAAGCATTTGGCGCGAGGGAATTACAACATACATAAGAGAAAAATTTGCGTCTAGATCGTAACTCGCCTCGGTAGCTCAGTTGGTAGAGCACTTGGCTCGGAAAGCCAAGGGTCCCGGGTTCGAGTCCCGGTCTAGGCGAAAATTTTTCTCTTCAAATATAACTTTAAATTTAGTCGAACAGATGTTTACTTCTAATAAACATTGAAGTCTAATAGGTAACTTCTTCTTTCCAATCGCTAGGGTGCAATATACTCCACAAATTCTTACTGTATTGATCTTATTTCCTCTAGAAATTAAGGTATTGTAAAATTTCTGATCAATTATTGTGTTAGAACATCCACTATCTGCAGTACCAATAATCTCCAATCCGCAAATATTTAATTTTAGCTTAGGTGGACGACCAATAATATTCATTTCTCTTGTACATGTTCTATTTAATTCTTCATTCTCCTTGGAAATATTTATATTATTACTAATTTCTCCTTTATTATCATTATTAATGCTAACCATATCTGTTGGTTTAAATTTTGATAAAATATCTACACGATCGAAGCTATTGTTGACCCCTAATTTTAGACAAGTTGAGATACACAACGGAGTCCCTGACGTATCTAATTGGCATTTAAATTCTGAGGTATTCTATTCATCTCAGCTTCAACTCTGTTGTTACCATTTGTTAACACAAGCTCAGGATTATTAATTGAATTTATTCTAGTATCATGACGTCTGACACCATTTTCATTTTGAGTGCTTGTATTATTTATACATTCTTGCCTACCAAAATATCCTTCTCTTTGGTTATTATAAGAGAATCCATTAGAATAACTATTACGTCTACGTTTCCTTCTATGGGGTGATGTCCAATTTCTATCATTACCTTCCCCAGAACTTTCTACATTCATAAAGTTAATTTCTCTCCTATCATTTCTATTCTGAAAATTTCCAGAATTATTTACAGTTCTGTCATTATATGGTCTATTCCTATTATTATTTCCATTTGGTATACCTCTATTTGCTTGGGCGTTCCTATTCCTATTATAATTATCATGAAATTGTTTTTTCACATCTTTATTATGATCATCGTAATTTTTCTTTTCATTGTTCTCTGCCCCTACCCCAAGAAAATTTTTGTTGGAATTTTCTTGTCCATTCCAATTAGCTCCCTTGTTTCTGACTTCAACTTCTCTCTTATTTTCTAATAAGGATAACAACTCTAACATGTCTGAAATGTTTTGAGATCTTGCAATAATCAAGTGATATTTAATTTCATCTGGGTAATGATGGGATATTAAAGACAATAAAGATTTTTCATCAATAGGTGGTTGGAGAAGTGCAGCTATCCTTGCTTTTTCTAGAAAATACCCAAGGTAACTATGATCTATTTTAGGGTTATATTTACCACTGGTAATCTCTAACCTGGCTTTATTTTGTCTTTCATGACCCCAATAGTAATTCATAAAAGCACTTTTAAATGTATTATAATCCATCGAGTCATGACATGCTATTTTGAACCAAGATTCCGCTGAATCTTTTAATGACCTTTTCACAAACATCATTTTATAATTATCACTAATACATTTTAATTGAAAATATTCCTCTAACTCTGTAATAAAATCAAGAGGACTTTGGCTAGAGTGATCTGAAAAACATGGTAAATTTATTTCTGACAATAAATTTGTTTGAATTTTAGAATTTTGCACAAAATTTTGAGATTGACTCTCCATGCTACATTCTTCTGATTTGTCAAACTTATTTTCATTTACACTAGTTGACTCTTTACTCACAATTAATTTATATTTATTTTCTAAATCTGTAAATTTTTCAGTCCAATTTCCCATCTTTTCATTCACCACTTCTTCTAATTTCCCTACTACCTCACTTTTGGAATTATTTATTTCTTTTTCAACCTTGCTTTCTAAATTTTCAATTGTACTTCCTAAATTTTGAACTGTACTTCCTAAATTTATGAAGCTACTTTTACATGCATCATCAATTTCTGAAATTGATTTTACTACATCATTTACTCTATAATCTAATTGCTTAATTTCACTATCATGTTTATCTTTCAAATCTAGTATATTTTGTTCTACCCTGATTTGATTTAAAATTACATTCAATTTTTAATTGTTCAAATCTCTTCTTCTACCCTAACACCAATATTTCAAATTTATCATCATTTCTTTCCTAAGTTCCAAATTATTTTCATCTATTTTCTGACTAATTTTTAGAATTCTCACTTTTTAATGCCCCTAAGTTCTGTATTATTACTATCCATTTTTTGGACTAAGTTTAGAATTATCACTTTTTAACTCTACAAACATGGTCTTCATCATGATTATTATGTCATTCAAAGCTTGACTATTATTATCATGATTAACATCACTTTGTCCCGTATTAACAGATTCACTTGGGCAACATCTTACTGTCCATAGTTTACATTATTTCCCTCTGTATTCGTTGCCATTTCGATATTTCTATATAAAATTTTCCTATTTCTTAAAATCACATAAATGCACTTTCACTCTTTCACTATTTTAATTTTTTTTTTTTTTTTTTACTTACATTTCGTCGATGTGTAACTAACTCCGATCTCGTGTATAGGCACCTGTTGTGATTTTTTCCCACGATGTTCCTGGTTCCTTGATTGCATTAAATTCTTGAAGTTCCAGAAATTGCGATGTGCATCTAGTTGAATGATGGTGATTCAGGTTGTTGTATGATGATTCGAGCCCCACGTTGGGCGCCATTTTGAAGACCGTTAAGTAGGAATTTCTGCCCCTCGTTGGACGCCATTTTGGAAGGAATTTGTAATTTCCCTTCGTTGTTGTGGCGACAATTTGAAGAAGTGTTTGTTCCCAAATAATAAATCAGAATTACTGGTTTCTGGTTGGGTTTGATTTTCGGTTAGAGCTAGATTCTTTTCTTGTCTGAAATCAATTGCTCATGTATTAAATATTACAATTTTATCATCCTGAGAACTCATCCTGCCTTCTATCTTTGTTGAATGTTGTATGCAGACTGCTAGAATAATTCTGTTATAATATTAAAGAACATTATTACATCACATGATTTTAAATTAAATTCTATTGGTTAAAGGTCCATTAAATACCATGTTTAAATTTGATTGGTTAAATCAAAAAGTTAATTGTTTTTAACATCCAATCAGAATTTAGTATGCTTTTATTTTAAAATATTAAGTTAAGCAGGTGTTCTTATTACAGTTATAACAGAAAGCTTTATATTTCAGGCAACAATGACTTGAGACACAATTTTAAAAGCATTATTTAGAAAGACTGTTATATAATACAATTTCTTTAATTGTTATTGAGACATTTTAATTCAACAATAAACAACAATTAATTATTTAGATGTTTTTCTTTATTTAAATTATATTTAAATATTAAAAGAATTTTAAAATATAAAATTATTAACTTAAACTTTCATATTTAATATGATATTAAAATACTGCTATAATATATGCAATAGAATGCCAATTCTGTCAACCAAATGGGGGATCATAAAAATGGTTGTGGTTGTATTTGTGGTCACTGAGAGAGATACAAAGTTTTTCCTCTCTCCTATAAATTTGATTCTCTTGATTTAGGGTCGCATGTTTGGACGCATTAGACAGTAAAATGCCTTCTCTGCTGAGCAAGTTGTATGCTAATACGATTTTGCTTACTCAGAAATCTGTTCATGCGATAATAATTGGTTAAATTTGTAAGCTACCTGCGGAGGTACCTTACATGAGCAACTCAAATTAAAATCCCGAAGGGAACCGAACGGGAACCGATGGTAATCGATGTACTTTGCTGCTTTATCCAACATTTATCCAAGATGTCGGACCTTGAAGACTTCGATCATGTTTTCGGTATACACGGAGAAGAGGAATTTGATAGAGTCTACCAAAGAATTCAACTGGAAGAACAGGAGAATCGGCGTAATATTGCGTGTCGCAGACGTGTTTGTATACGGTATTATTTGCGGGATGCAAGCATAAATGCATTCCTCTATAGCAGACGAAAATAACGGAAGTGGTTTTATCGCTGAGAATTCTGGGTAATTCGTTGCCAATATTACGAAAACGTCGACTCTCGTGCATGACCGTTAAGTCGGCCGTTAATTCGTTCTCAGCAATTGCTCACGGTGAATCAGCTCACTAGTGATTGGAAGTAATTTGAGTAGAGAGTAATGTTCTAACATACGACCCTTAGAGAGTTTTTGATTTTCATGATTCAATTTTGACACTTTAGTTTGGATTACAGTTCTGCCAATTGCCAGGAGAGAAAGCCAGAAATGTCATAAAAGACAATCTGGTGGCATTGGACAAAAGTAAATAAATAAAACCATTGAAAAATATACAAGGTTAGTGTACATACAGTATTTAAAATTAAAATGCAACATAAAATTATAATATAGCAAACTCCCGATTATCCGTGTTAATTGGGACCGAGATATGCACAGAAAATCGAAAAACACGGATAATCCAATTAAATTATTCGGCACTATGGAAGTTGTTCATAAATTTATATACCCACTTTAACACTACTTAAATGCAACAAAAATTCATAAAACATTATATTAAATATATTTAGGTGCTATTCATGATTATCATTAATTTATTTTATTCGTAAATATGAAAAAAAAAAAAAGTGGGACCATTTCCTGTCATGACCATTCTTGGTTGCGACAGTTATTCAAAATGGCCATCATAACCAGCGATAACTACATTAGTAACCACCAATAACCACACTTATATCTAGCGATGACACAAATAATAATCAACGATAACCATGCTAGTAACCACAGATGACCACACTACTAAACAGGGATAAACCTAAATTTGAATTTGAAGAGAAAAATTTTTGCCTAGACTGGGACTCGAACCCGGGACCCTTGGCTTTCCGGGCCAAGTGCTCTACCAACTGAGCTATCGAGGCGAGTTACGATCTAGACGCAAATTTTTCTCTTATATACGTTGTAATTCCCTATCGCCAAATGCTTTTGAAACCATTGTTTCTATCTTTGCAAATGGCGGCTTCTTAGTTAAGAAGACATTTATTGGAAATTTAACATTACTTTAAAAGCCAGTAAGGCCTCTAATGATGTTTTTATTATTAATTTAACATTTCTCAATGAAAGATAAATTAAATTTGAAGAGAAAAATTTTCGCCTAGACCGGGACTCGAACCCGGGACCCTTGGCTTTCCGGGCCAAGTGCTCTACCAACTGAGCTATCGAGGCGAGTTACAATCTAGACGCAAATTTTTCTCTTATATACGTTGTAATTCCCTATCGCCAAATGCTTTTGAAACCATTGTTTCTATCTTTGCAAATGGCGGCTTCTTAGTTAAGAAGCGTCTAACATTTGCAGCCAACAACAAAGTCTTTCAGCGCACATGTGCAGGAGAGAGCAGCAGCAGCAGCTATAAGAGCTATGTGCAGTTTCAAAGACATCACATCGTTAAAATTAGTCACAGCCATGAAATTATTCGCATCAGTGATCACCCCGATCGTCACCTACGGGATAGAACTGATATGGGAGAAACTATCGACCAGCGATATGGAGAGGTTAGAAAAAGTAAAACCAAGATTCATCAAAAAGGCATTAGGTGCAAGCAAATACACACCAAATAGAATGGCCTATATGCTAGCCAGAGAAACCTTCTTCCTAGAGGACCTGAGGCAAAGGATACTACTGCCAGCAACGGAGCCATATAAGAAAGTCATCGAAAAAAAGAAACAGAGAGAAAAAGAGATCGACGAAGATTTCTACGCCTCAGATGCCATGGTAAACAGAGAGTGGACTCAAAGCAACCAACCACAAAGGCACAGAATCATAGGTTTAGCAACACACAGATATCATCACAAAATGTGCAAAAATGCAAAATTCCACCAACCGAGTGATTCGTGTGAATGCAAGATATGCGACCAAAAGTGTGAGCGATACCATTACAAACAATGCAGAATATGGACAGGATCACTGAACGAACTCATAAAAGACAAATCATAAACTTATAACTTAATGCTCTTTCGAGTGCCTCTTACCAATTTATTATTATTAGTTAAGAAGACATTTATTGGAAATTTAACATTACTTTAAAAGCCAGTAAGGCCTCTAATGATGTTTTTATTATTAATTTAACATTTCTCAATGAAAGATAAATTAACGTCTAGATCGTAACTCGCCTCGATAGCTCAGTTGGTAGAGCACTTGGCCCGGAAAGCCAAGGGTCCCGGGTTCGAGTCCCGGTCTAGGCGAAAATTTTTCTCTTCAAATTTAATTTATCTTTCATTGAGAAATGTTAAATTAATAATAAAAACATCATTAGAGGCCTTACTGGCTTTTAAAGTAATGTTAAATTTCCAATAAATGTCTTCTTAACTAAGAAGCCGCCATTTGCAAAGATAGAAACAATGGTTTCAAAAGCATTTGGCGATAGGGAATTACAACGTATATAAGAGAAAAATTTGCGTCTAGATCGTAACTCGCCTCGATAGCTCAGTTGGTAGAGCACTTGGCCCGGAAAGCCAAGGGTCCCGGGTTCGAGTCCCGGTCTAGGCGAAAATTTTTCTCTTCAAATTTAATTTATCTTTCATTGAGAAATGTTAAATTAATAATAAAAACATCAGGGATAAACCTACTGCTACAGCATATCTGTGGTTTCAGTCTGTAACAACAAACTTTCAGTGACTCTCACAACGGAAGATTCTGAAATTATATTGTATTGTCAGAATTTGGTACCTTTAAACACATCAGGGGATGGGGTTGTGAGTGAAGGTTACTCTATTGTGCCAGTTTCTAAGTGCAGTTCACAGTAGCACATTTAAAAATAAATAATTTTTTATAGCAATACAAAATATAGTATAGTACAGTACAGTACAGTATTTATCTTCATTTTTAAAAAAAATACAGTAAAAAGAGTCATGCCTGGATAATATGCACACGGATAATCGGGAGTTTGCTGTACAACTTGTAGATACATGGTATGAGGGAGAATTGGAATGGGAAGATAGAAAAGAATGGAGAAATAAAGATAAAAATTGAAAAAAAAAACTTTGGACAGGAAGATGTTTTATTACATTGTAAACCTGTTTATAAACAAATGTAGATATACTCACAACCACAGAAGAAATGTAAGAAAATGAAAATCAATTTACAACAATCTAACCAGGAATAGTAGAATTGGATTTATGATAGGTTCAATAAAAAATGTAGCCAAGGAATTTCTATAGTGGGACCCATTGTACAAGAGAAAGCATTTCAAATAAACACAGAACTAATTGCTGATACATCTTTTACAGAAAACTCTGTTGATTTGTATTCCTACGATTTGTCATTATATTTGTATTCGTGAAAATTTTGGTTCATCTATACATTGACAGTTATCAAATGTAACAGCCTTCCTTTGCGAGCTGCATATAAACAGGGTATTATGGTCAGAGAGTTGCATATTGACATAGCACATTGTTTTTCAAGGTCATTTGACAGAATCGGCACTATATGTATGTATCCTGTAAGTCCCATATGGGGACATGGGTGCTCCCTAACAGGAGTTTGTCTTCTTCTTCTACATTTACCATCTTACTGATGAATTTTGTATCCAGTGTTTCCTTGGACGGCCCAGAGATCTCTTCCCTATTGGACAATAATGAAGCATGGCCTTGGGAACTCTATCTTAACTCATTCGTCGCAAATGATTCATCCAGTTGTTCAGGTATCTGTGTATGTATTCAATGACCAGTTCTAAACGTAGTTCCTTCAAGTTATCATCATTGCGTTTGTGATCCCATTTGGTATATTCTGCTGTATATCTCTTCAATCTCATTTCACTAGAAGTTATCCTGATCTCTTCTCCTTTCCCCTCAAAGTCCATGCCTCACTGCTATAGCAAAGTGTAGGTCTTGCTGAGGTTTTGTATAACCGTACTCTGGTATCTCTCTGGATTATCGAAGGTTTCATTACTGAATTTATTATTCCCATGGTTTTATTAAAATTAATAATTTGCTATGTCTACTTCATCCAAATATGTTAATGTATATCCAAGGTAAGTAAATGAATTTACTCTTTCCAGTATTTTTGAATCTATACAAATTTTGCTACTTACAGGGTATTTTCCTTGAAAAGCCATTACTTTTGTTTTCTCTGTATTGATTTTTATGTTATATTTGATGGCTATTTTGTTAAAATGATATACTGAATATTGTAATTCGTCCTCTGAGTTTGTTAATCAAGTTAATTTATTTAATGATATATTGTATACCTTTGTTGAAGGACCAATAACTGAGAATAGATTTGTTATCATTTAGTTATGCTTATTTGTCTACAGATGTTAACGAGTGACATGTGGTTAGCACATCACCCCAATGAGACATCTAGTAGGCAACTAAGGTATTACTTGGTTGGATGAAGGTTGGTTAAATTTTGCACAGAGGCATTTTTATTCAGGCTTATGGTTCTTTTATAAGCCTGAAAATCTTCAGACTCGGGACCCATGGCTTAAAGTCCTTCCCAGAGGACTTGTCACTTGGATATTTCCATCCTAAAAAATCCATTAATCCCGGCCAGGTTTGAACTTGTGACTCTCGAGACTAGAGACAAGGAACACAATCACTAGACCACCATGGCCGACTGAAGCGGCACTGTACTGTATAAATTTTTTTGTGAGAAAAAAAGTATGTAATATAGGGAAGAAAATGAACTAGATGTGTCTATGCTTCCGTGAACCTAGGGATTCAATAGTGCCTGTGAGTTTGTTTTTCTCTCTAGACTAGGGTGTCCACAATACTTTCAATGTAAAAGGGGACATGTACAAAAAAAATTGAAGGAAAAACCTTGGACATTTAAAAAAAAAGGTGGGACATTAACAAAATATAAAAGGAAGTTTTAAAAATTGTATGATACAAATTGCACATATAAGTTATGCCTATTTGTTATTGTCCATTAAAATTACTTACTCAGCTACATTACGGGCCGCATGCAAATACAATAGTCTCTGGTGAACTGAGTTTTCCGTGAGCACGTGCAAAGTTCGAATTAGCGAATCGCTGACTGGTCATGCATGAAAGTAGTTTTTTCGTAATATTGGCAAGAAATTACCCAGAATTCTCAGTGATAAAACCACTTCCATTATTTTCGTTTGCTAGAGGAACACATTTACACTTGCGTCCCGCAAATAAAACCGTATACGATGACGTCTGCGTCGTGTGATATTATATTATTATTGAATTCTTTGGTAGACTCTATCAAATTCCTCTTCTCTGCATATACCGAAAACATGATCGAAGTCTTCAAGGTCTGACATCTTGGATAAAGCAGCAAGGTAGGCAGCAAGGTTTCAAAGTACATCGGTTACCATCGGTTCCCATCGGGTTGCTCACGATTCGTTCTCTGCAAAGTCACCTCGCCAGGTAGCTTAGGAATTTCAACAATTATTATCACATGAACAGATTTTTGAGTATGTAAAAACGTCTTTGGATGCAACTTTCTCAGCAGAGTACAAGCTAAGAACGACTTTAACGGTCTAATGCGTTCATAGATACAACCCTATGTCTACTCTGTCTACACAGGTAGACTGGTAGATGCATTTGCATTGCTGTACTTCGATGATTTATGTATTTCATCAAGTAGTTTATTTTCTTTTGAAATTCTATCATAAAATGAAGTACATGATACATTGTTAAAATGTGTTTTTACCACGAGCAATGCCTTTACAGTTTCAACTTTCATTGTTTTTTTTTTCATTTGACCAAACAGTGCATCGTGGTCTACAACTGGTGCTTTCTAATGTTCATATTTATAATTACATAGTAAAGAACAAAACGAGAGTTGCCATTCATAAAAACATTGACAAAGCATCATCCCAAAAATGGGACATTTGAGCGTCCCCAAGAAAACTTTCGGGACAGCAGGACATTTTCCAAAAAAACAGGACTGTCCTGGGAAAAATGGGACAAATGGACACCTTACTCTAGATCTACAATTAAAATCTAAGGCCAAAAATCTTTGAAGACCCTGTACACATATGAGAGTACAATTTTATTATTATGTTTGCAGTGAGGTCTTGAATAATCTGAAGGAAAACAGGAAGATAGCAAATGCCACACACAACATATCTGCTTATAGGATTTATAAAGAAGATACTAAAACTTACCTGCAGGACTGTGATGATGATGGAGAAACACAGGCTGGAGGCAGACTTCTGCATCTGCTGCAGGTACTTGCTCCTTTCTCTTCACTCACTCACACTATCCTTATCTTGTCTGATCTATTGAAATCTTCTAAAATAACAAATGGAATAAGACGAGGTGACTCACTAGACTGTCTTATTTAATATTGCCCTAGAAAAAGTGATAAGAGACCCAATATACAAACTAGAAGTTCAATATCCCTCCATAGTAATTCTGCCCGAGGGCAGGTCTTTCACTGCAATCATAGTATTTTCATGCTATGCTTTGCAGCTTTACTAGGGAATTATAGGTGTGGTATCTTCCCATTGCTTTCCACACCGGTGAAGGATGATGATGATGATGGCCGGATGATTTTCGGGGACCATTGGACCCTAAGCTTCCTGACTTACAGGTGAGGAAAAAACCTCATCCAGGAGCCTGTCCTGACCGGGAATCGAACCCGGGCTGGCTGTGTGACAAGGCAGCATGCTACCTCGAGACCACAGCGGTGGACAAGTTCAATATGGTACCCTATAAATCAACTCAAATATTAGTTTATGCCGATGACATGGACATCATTGGGAGATCAGAGAAAGATATTGAGGGAACCTTTATGGCACTGAAAATGCAATAATGGGGTTGAAAATAAATTATCAAAAAACTAAATGTATGATTATTAATAACATAAAACAAAAAAGAGATCTAAAACAAATAAGCCATATAAATATTAATCATTATAAATTTCAGATGGTTTCTAGTTTTGTATATCTTCGCTCTTTTAATAAATGATACTAACAACATCAGTAAAGAAATTGGAAGGAGAATCCAAAAGTACCAATAAAGTATACTTTGGATATTTATTATTAATTTAATACTTCTCACTGAAGGACAAATTATATTTGAAGAGGAAAATTATATGCTCAGACTGGGGTTGAACCCAGGATCCTGGTCTGAGTGTATGATTCTCCTCTTCAAATATAATTTGTCCTCAGTGAGAAGTATTAAATTAATAATAAAAACATTGAAAGAAGCCCTACTGGCTTTATAAAATAATGTTTAAATTCCCAATAAATGTCTTCTTAAATAAGAAGCTGCCATTTGCATAATCAAACAAAGGCATTTAGCACTCAGGAATTAACAATGTATAAGAGAAAAATTTGCATTAAAATTGGAGTGCTCAGATAGCTCAGCAGTAGAGCATTGGCCCAGAAAGCCAAAGGTCCTGGGTTCAAACCCCGACCTGAGCGTATAATGTTTCTCTTCAAATATACTTTGGATTATTGAGACACTTTAAGGGTCGTATGTTAGAACATTACTCTCTCTCAAATTACTTCCAATCACTAGTGAGCTGCTTCGCCGTGAGCAATTGCTGAGAACGAATTAACGGCCGACTTACCGGTCATGCACGAGTGTCGACGTTTTCGTAATATTGGCAGCGAATTACCCAGAATTCTCAGCGATAAAACCACTTCCGTTATTTTCGTCTGCTATAGAGGAATGCATTTATGCTTGCATCCCGCAAATAATACCGTATACAAACACGTCTGCGACACGCAATATTACGCCGATTCTCCTGTTCTTCCAGTTGAATTCTTTGGTAGACTCTATCAAATTCCTCTTCTCCGTGTATACCGAAAACATGATCGAAGTCTTCAAGGTCCGACATCTTGGATAAATGTTGGATAAAGCAGCAAAGTACATCGATTACCATCGGTTCCCGTTCGGTTCCCTTCGGGATTTTAATTTGAGTTGCTCATGTAAGGTACCTCGGCAGGTAGCTTTACAAATTTAACCAATTATTATCGCATGAACAGATTTCTGAGTAAGCAAAATCGTATTAGCATACAACTTGCTCAGCAGAGAAGGCATTTTACTGTCTAATGCGTCCAAACATGCGACCCTAAGTCAAGGCTTCTTAGTAGAGATACAAAATGTAATCTGTATAAAACTCTGGTAAAACCAATATTAATATAAGGCAGTAAAACATGGACCTTGATATGTCAAGATTGAGTTTGTTTGAAAAGAAGATATTAAGAAAAATATATGGCCCAATATGTGAGAAGGGAGAATGGTGTTTAAGATATAATTCTGAGATTCTTATTTAAAATTAATGTTGGGAAGTAAACTTTATGAGTAGAGATCTATGAAAGTGGTTTAATTTTTAGGGAAAATTTGTTTTAAAATTTCAAGATTTTGATGTTATTGGGAATTTGGCGGTGTTATTCTAAAAAAAAAAAAGTAAATTTGAGTAATTATTCATAGTCCATTGTTGGCTTATTTAAATTTAACAGTTCTTGCCTTATCATCAGGTTACTGTTTATACTTAAATAAATGTTTTCTTCAGATTTGAACATACCATTATTTAATAATGATTGATATAAAAATTGATAATTATGTCTGCAACAATTTAGGGGGGAAAACCTATCTTACATGTTAATATAATTCATATTTCTTGGAATAGATATTGGCCGTAGAACTTAAAATCCACGGAGAGACCACATTTGAGCATGAGAAGGACAGATAATATTATCTCTATGTTGTGAACTGTGTTGCAACCATTTCTCTTTGCAAGAGTGCATGGAGGAAGCAGATATGGCAGTTAAAAAGAAGATGGAATCTGAAAACAGTGTTTAAAAATGCATTATGAAAATTTCGCGAATAGAACAAAAAAAGTCTCTGGAATTCATTGAAAACTTTAAATTTCAGTATTATTTCTGTTATCGTAGGATTTAGTGATTCATAAATGCTTTCTTTAAGATTATGGGAAGTGGAGTTAAGAAATGGTTTGAAGAAAATGACAAAATTAGAGCGTTTGACATTATTGCGATTTGCAAATTTCATGGATCTCTAATCATTAGTCACAATTCCGACTGATGAAATTCTTCGGCCGTCAACTTCTCTTAATGTCAACATTTTCTGTGCTGCCATCTATGGTTTAATTTATCAACTTTGAAGTTAAATTTTGTTTTGATGTTTTTGAGAATATCAATGTTCATCAATCTGTATTTATTCTTCTGAATGTATATCTTCTCCCAAATTGTCAATTCTAAAGGTTCATATCAGAGTTCTTCTATCTATATTTATTCTTCTGAATGTATATCTTCTCCCAAATTGTCAATTCTAAAGGTTTATATCAAAGTTCATCGATCTATATTTATTCTTCTGAATGTATATCTTCTCCCAAATTGTCAGTTCTAAAGGTTTATCCGATTGCTTTAAAAGTTTTGTTTCTCTTCCAATTTTATGATGTTTTAGTAAACTACGTGCAACAATTGTGAAATTGAAAAATCTGCTATTGCTGCACATAGTTTACTAGAACATCATAAAATTGGAAGAGAAACAAAACTTTCAAAACAATTGGATAAACCTTTATAATTGACAATTTGGGAGAAGATATACATTCAGAAGAATAAATATAGATCGATAAACTTTGAAATTCCCAACAAACAAAATTTAATTTCAGAGTTTATAAATTGAACCATACATGGCAGCACAGAAGATTTTGACAATAGAGAAGTTGACGGCCGAAGAAATTTTATCAGTCGGAGTTGTGACCGTTGATGGACAAGATGTTGTCTGAAACTCGAGTCTCGTGAAAATCACAAAATTTATGAGGTGAATTGTTAAAAAATTCTCTCTGATAATGTTAAATATTAATAATTTTAATATTCATTATTTTTTATGTTCACACTGTTGAGGTTATAATTATTATAATTATAAAACTTTTATGTCTTTTTTTTTTATAAATACCGCCGTCCTCAACTTCAGTTATTGAAGTTGAGGACAAAGGTATAAAAGTTTCATAATTGTAATGTTAAATGTATAACTGAGCTCCATCAGTTGTATAAGTCTTCTGATGTGGTTACATTAATTAAAGTTTTAAGATCACAATAGTCGGGGCAAGTACAAAGAATGACTCAACATGAGATACCAAAAAAAATTATCAATAAATTTGAAGGAAAAAAGAATGTGACAACAGAGACTTTATGAGGTGAGATAAAAAAAATTATCTGACTCAAATTAAAAATAGTAAATTACCTCATGGTTGTTACTTCCCACTGTAACTTTGGGCGGATTCAGCGACCTAAGCCCTATGCGCTTTATCTGCAGCGTGTCATTCAGCGGCCCATAAAGCACTACCTTGCTTGCAGCTACTGCAGCAAAGGTAAAGTATGTTGCAGACAGACAAAACCGCTGCATCCATTCTGATTGGTTGATTGCATCAATGTTTATAAATCATTTATGGCTGATGTATATGTTTTGAGTTATTTACGTCTGGACATTAATAGAAATCACATGGGAAATCCTGAAGATGATGCATGCTATTTGAAAGGGCCTCCTTTTTAATAGTGTGATGACTGATGACATTATACACAGAAATTAATATATCATATTTGAAGAGAAAAATTATACGCTCAGACTGGGGCTTGAACCCAGGATCTTTGGCTTTCTAGGCCAATACTCTACCGACAGAGCTACCTGAGCAAGTTCCAATCAAAACGCAAATTTTTCTCTTATATACGCTGTTAATTCCTGTGCACCAAATGCTGTGAAACCTTTGCTTCTATCTTGCAAATGGCGGCTTCTTTATTAGGAGACATTTATTTGGGAATTTTTATATTACATTATAATGCCAGTACAGCTTCTTTCGATGCTCCAGTCTGAGCGTATAATTTTTTTCTTCAAATATGATTTATCCATCATTGAGATGTATGAAATGAATAAAAAAAAATAGAAATTAATATAGTTGAGGACAACTGTTTTATCAGGTACAAATTAAATAATTTTAACAGAATTTTAACATTTGGATATTAATATATGAGTTATTCGAGGTGGCTAACCCTTTAAAAAAAACTCCAAGCAGGACAGGCCTAGAAGGCCCTTGGCCTACCAGCCAGCTGCTGGTCTCACATTCACGTGTGTTAATTACATAAGCCAGTGTTGGGGTAACATGTGGTCAGCATGTCGGGTCCCCCAGCCGTTATAGCTGGTCTTCTCAACCTGAAGTTGCTACTTATTGTAGCTACCCAAATGCCTCATGATGCTGGGCTAACCCTTTTAAGCGAATATAAGCAACATATTAACTAAACTTCTGAAGACAATGGTAATTTTAAGATTGTTATCAACATCAAAATTTATGGTTATAACCTCTTCATTGCATGTAGATCATTGTGTTATCAAAGAACCAATGTTTTTTTATTATGGCTATTTAACTCATGCCCTAAATGGTAGTCATTGACCAATCTAGTTTCAATTAATTTTGTTCTACAACCAATGACAGGTGTGTTTCATTTCACTCTTTATCAATATCTCTTTATCAGCTCCTGCTTTTGTGATAAAAAAACTCTTCCTTTTTAATATTCTGAACAGCTCAGAGTATTATTTTTCTCCAACAAATACATTGAATATATCGATACTAGTAAAATTCAATGGAGGAAAATCAAGTTACGCAAAACATGTAATTCAAGCTGGACACCATGTACATAACATTGATAACACCCTCACAATAGTACATAGAGAAAACATTCCAACGAGAATAAATATACTGGAGGAAATCGCAATCCTAAGAGAAATCAACAACAACCTGATTCTCAATGAATACACACCTAATCCACACAATCCTCTGTACTAAATTCTCACAACCAAGTCAGTGCTTCAACAAGGGTCAACAAGAACGGACCTAATGCATTCTGCTGATGATGGGACTAGTCCCGAAAGGCCTACAGAGTTTTAAAAGAACTTAAGTTGAGGAGACAGACCTACAAGGTAACTATATTATAGTTTTTAACCGTACATTATATTACATTGAATATAGCAAATAATGAACAGATTCTGTGATTTTACTGGTTTATTTGCTAAAAAATTAATTAATAACCTATAATGTTGATTATAATATACAGTTTGATGTGTTTTCATTATTTCTCCAGTAGGGTGCATTCTTACAATATTGCGATCCAATTTGGCAATAAATAATATGATCAAGTTGCAGTGATTATACATAATCTCACATTTCTGATTTGTTTTCAAACATTGCTATTTACATTAAGTAAATAAATATTTTAAAACACCCATAACTATTGATTTGATATTTTTATTATTAGTTTAACACTTCTCACTGAAGGATAAATTATATTTGAAGAGAAAAATTTTTGCCTAGACCGAGACTCAAACCTGGGACCTTTGGTTTTCTGGGCCAAATGCTTTATGAACTGGGCTACTGAGGCAAGTTGCGATCTAGATGCAAATTTTTCTCTTTATACGTTGTAATTCCCTCGTGCCAAATGTCTCGACCTAGACAAAAATTTTTCTCTTCAAATATAATTTATCCTTCAGTGAGAAGTGTTAAATTAATAATAAAAACATCAATAGAAGCTCTACTGGTTTCATAAAGTAGTGTTAAATTCCCAATTAATATCTTCTTAACTAAGAGGCCACCATATGCAAAGATAAAAGCAACGGTTTCAAAGCATTTGGCGCGAGGGAATTACAATGTATAAAGAGAAAAATTTGAGTCTAGATCGCAACTTGCCTTCATAGCTCAGTTGGTAGAGCATTTGGCGCAGAAAGCCAAAGGTCCTGGGTTCAAGTCTCGGTCTAGGCAAAAAATTTTCTCTTCAAATATAACCCATAACTATATTTAAATAATGATTTTTGAGTAACAACTTAATTTTATTCGTTAAATAGTCCTAACTCTTGATTTCCAAATCCTCTAGATACTTTAACTTTCACAGGAAAAAAAACACTATGAGGTTTAATTTAAGAATTAAATTAATGTTTTTATTACCTCACCTCATATCCTTTTTCATCTAGACTGCAGTTTTGGAGCTATATCTCCATTGTCAGTAGCCTCTCGTTGACCGGTGTTATGTTGTTTCTTGGCGGTTTTCTTCTTCAAGAGTAAACTATATTTAAATAATGATTTTTGAGGAAACAGCTTAATTTTATTCGTTAAATAGTCTTGATTTCTAAATTCTCTAGATAATTTAACTTTCACAGGGAAAAAGCACTATGAGGTTTAATTTAAGAATTAAATTAATGTTTTTATTACCTCACCTCATATCCTTTTTCTTCTAGACTACAGTTTTGGAGCTATATCTCCATCATCAGAAGCCTCTCATTGACCGGTGTTAAGTTGTTTCTTGGCGGTTTTCTTCTTCAAGAAGAAAACTATATTTAAATAATAATTTTTGAGTAAACAGCTTAATTTTATTCGTTAAATAGTCTTGATTTCCAAATCCTCTAGATAATTTAACTTTCACAGGGGAAAAAAACACTATGTGGTTTAATTTAAGAATTAAATTAATGTTTTTATTACCTCACCTTATAACCTTTTTCTTCTAGACTGCAGTTTTGGAGCTATATCTCCATCGTCAGTAGCCTCTCTTTGACCGGTGTTATGTTGTTTCTTCAAGAAGAAAACTATATTTAAGTAATGATTTTTGAATAAACAGCTTAATTTTATTCGTTAAATAGTCTTGATTTCTAAATTCTCTAGATAATTTAACTTTCACAGAGAAAAAGCACTATGAGGTTTAATTTAAGAATTAAATTAATGTTTTTATTACCTCACCTCATATCCTTTTTCTTCTAGACTGCAGTTTTGGAGCTATATCTCCATCATCAGAAGCCTCTCATTGACCGGTGTTAAGTTGTTTCTTGGCGGTTTTCTTCTTCAAGAAGAAAGCTATATTTAAATAATAATTTTTGAGTAAACAGCTTAATTTTATTCGTTAAATAGTCTTGATTTCCAAATCCTCTAGATAATTTAACTTTCACAGGGAAAAAAAAACACTATGTGGTTTAATTTAAGAATTAAATTAATGTTTTTATTACCTCACCTTATAACCTTTTTCTTCTAGACTGCAGTTTTGGAGCTATATCTCCATCGTCAGTAGCCTCTCGTTGACCGGTGTTATGTTGTTTCTTCAAGAAGAAAACTATATTTAAGTAATGATTTTTGAATAAACAGCTTAATTTTATTCGTTAAATAGTCTTGATTTCCAAATCCTCTAGATAATTTAACTTTCACAAGGAAACAAAACACTATGAGGTTTAATTTAAGAATTAAATTAATGTTTTTATTACCTCACCTTATAACCTTTTTCTTCTAGACTGCAGTTTTGGAGCTATATCTCCATCGTCAGTAGCCTCTCGTTGACCGGTGTTATGTTGTTTCATGGCGGTTTTCTTCTTCAAGAAGAAAAATATATTTAAATAATGATTTTTGAGTAAACAGCTTCATTTTATTCTTTAAATAGTCTTGATTTCCAAATCCTCTAGATAATTTAACTATCACAGGGAAAAAAACACTATGAGGTTTGATTTAAGAATTAAATTAATGTTTTTATTACCTCACCTTATAACCTTTTTCTTCTAGACTGCAGTTTTGGAGCTATATCTCCATCGTCAGTAGTCTCTCGTTGACCGGTGTTATGTTGTTTCTTGGCGGTATTCTTCTTCAAGAAGAAAACTATATTTAAATAATGATTTATGAGTATACAGCTTAATTTTATTCGTTAAATAGTCTTGATTTCCAAATCCTCTAGATAATTTAACTTTCACAGGGAAAAAAAACACATCATCATCATCATCATAGTACATTCACGAATTTAGGCCATTTGTTGACCTGTTTCGGCCTCAAGAGAAACACCATCCAGAAGTCTTTTGAGTGGACGTCCTGGTCTTCTTCTTCCTGCGGGTTGTTCTATTTTTAAATATACTGTCTAGTTCCTCTTCTTTTTCATGGATGCTTCGGACATTCCAGGTTGCATATCTTACAATATCATTGTGCCGTTTTCTTTTAACCATATTTCTTTGCTGTGGGTCGTCATATTTCAATTCCTTCTGGCTTTTTTCGTGTTGAGACTTGAAAGTAGTTTTGAAGTTCCTTAGGACAGGTTACTGGCCCGACGCTAAGTAGTCCAGTGGTAGGGCTGCTACCTTTTAGTCTCTGGACAGACATTAGGATACCGCATTTACTCAGTACCTGATGGAACGGTTATACTGCCGTGACTCGGTCCTCAGAGCCTCGTTTGTGAAAACGGGTTGTACCACGAGAAGGTGAGGGTGAGAATTGGGTAGGAGAGGTTATACACACGTCACTACCCCTTACAACCTAAAAAACACTATGAGGTTTAATTTCAGAATTAAATTAATGTTTTTATTATAACATTTTTCTTCTAGACTGCAGTTTTGGAGCTATATCTCCATCGTCAGTAGCCTCTCGTTGACCGGTGTTATGTTGTTTCTTGGCGGTTTTCTTTTTCAAGAAGAAAACTATATGTAAATAATGATTTTTGAGTAAACAGCTTAATTTTATTCGTTAAATAGTCTTGATTTCCAAATCCTCTAGATAATTTAACTTTCACAGGGGAAAAAAAAAACACTATGAGGTTTAATTTAAGAATTAAATTAATGTTTTTATTATAACCTTTTTCTTCTAGACTGCAGTTTTGGAGCTATATCTCCATCGTCAGTAACCTCTCGTTGACCTGTGTTATGTTGTTTCTTCAAGAAGAAAACTATATTTAAGTAATGATTTTTGAGTAAACAGCTTAATTTTATTCGTTAAATAGTCTTGATTTCCAAATCCTCTAGATAATTTAACTTTCACAGGGAAAAAAAAAACACTGAGGTTTAATTTAAGAATTAAATTAATGTTTTTATTACCTCACCTTATAACCTTTTTCTTCTAGACTGCAGTTTTGGAGCTATATCTCCATCGTCAGTAGCCTCTCGTTGACCGGTATTATGTTGTTTCTTCAAGAAGAAAACTATATTTAAGTAATGATTTTTGAGTAAACAGCTTAATTTTATTCGTTAAATAGTCTTGATTTCCAAATTCTCTAGATAATTTAACTTTCACAGGGAAAAAACACTATGAGATTTAATTTAAGAATTAAATTAATGTTTTTATTACCTTACCTCATGTCCTTTTTCTTCTAGACTGCAGTTTTGGAGCTATATCTCCATCGTCAGTAGCCTCTCGTTGAGCGGTCTTATGTTGTTTCTTGGAGTTTTTTTTTCAAGAAGAAAACCGCCAAGAAACGACATAAAACAGTCGACGAGAGGTGAGAGGGAATGGAGATATACAAGGGCGGATCGGAAAGTAATGCACAATAATTTTTTTTTTTGCCTTGGTATTGCAGCTAGAATGTTGAAATTTCACAGAGATATAGTTTGAAGTTTTCACTGCAGATGGTATTTTCTTCTCAGGTGCACCTCTTGCGAGAGAAGCTTGAACTATGCAACAAAGATGGCGCGCATGCTACAGTCGTCCACCTGTGAGGAACAGAGAAGTGTTGTTCAATTTTTGTGGGCCAAAGGGCATAAACCCAGTGAAATTCACAGGGACATGCGTGGCGTGTATGGGGATGATTGTATGGACCGTAACAATGTCTCCAGGTGGTGCACATTCTTCCAAGAGGGATGCGTGAACCTTAGTGATTCGCCATGCTCCGGCCGGCCGACAACAGCAGCAATCCCGCAGAATGTCAGAGGCATTGAGGCGGCAATTCTGAACGACCGGCGTGTGCAACTGCGAGCCTTATCGCAGAAGTTCAACATTTCCTATGGTGCGGTGTACGATATTGTTCATGAAAATTTGAAATTCCGTAAAGTTAGTGCTCGCTGGGTGCCTAAGAACCTGACAGACGACCACAAGGGCCAGCGAATGATGGCAAGCTTGGACCACTTAACGCGGTACACCGCACAAGGACATGACTTTCTGGAAGGAATCGTCACAGGTGATGAGTCGTGGGCGTACTACTACACGCCCGAAACAAAGGAGGCATCAATGGAGTGGAAACATGCTGGTTCCCCAGTAAAGAAAAAATTCAAAGTGACTAATCTGCCAGGAAAGTGCTTGTGACAGTGTTCTGGGATATGCATGGTGTTTTATTGGTGGACTTTGCTGAACACGGGACCACTGTGAATGCTGCGGCCTACATTAAAACTTTGGTGAAGTTGCATCGTGCCATTCGTGACAAACGTCACAACATTAACGTTAAACTTCTTCATGACAATGCTCGCCCCCATGTTGCTGCTGTCGTTCGTCAGAAAATCGCCGAATTTGGTTGGGAGGTGCTCCAGCATCCACCATACAGTCTGGATCTTGCACCATCGGACTTTCATCTGTTTGGTCCCATGAAGAAATTCCTGGCCGGCAAACGGTTTGAGACAGATGTGGAAGTGAAATCAGCAGTGTGCAGATGGCTACACTCCAACCAAACGGACTTCTACGAACAGTGCATATTGAAACTGGTAACACGATGGGAAAAATGTGTTGAGAAAGTTGGTGACTATGTCGAAAAGTAGGTAAAAGATGTAAGTTCATTTGTGATTTTTTTCCTTTTTTTTACTATTAAACTTTTTAAAAAAAATTATTGTGTGTTACTTTCTGATCCGCCCTCGTAGCTCCAAAACTGCAGTCTAGAAGAAAAAGGATATGAGGTGAGGTAATAAAAACATTAATTTATCGATGGTTTGGAAGTCACTCGTGACATTACTTATGACAATTATATCCTCAGATTATTCATTCACTGATATCTAGTGTAAAGTTAATTACAATTTTTATTTATTTCATATTTTAATGTCAAGCTACATAAAATAACATAGAATCTTATGACTGTGTTCATGGAGTAATTTCTCTGTTGAACTGTGTATCTTACATTTTTTGATCTTTTCTGAATAAAGAGTTTTGTGAAGTATCAGCTATAAACTGAATTGAGATATTTCAGTATTCTATAATTCTTATATAAATTTGTCCAGTGAAGACACAAATACCCTAGTGCACTGTTATGAATTTTAATTTTTATTTGTAAATATTCTATATTAAGTATATATAAATAACTAATTCATTAGTCTATCGAACCTGTAAGTTCATGGCCATGCAGACATTAGCTCTCCATACATCCCTATTCTGAGCTAATGTTTTCCATTCATCCCCTGTATAATCTACTTCCCTCAAGTCATTAAGAACATATATATATGTGTGTGTGTATATATGAGAATATGAAAGTTTTCTTGGGTTTTCCTTGTCTTGGATTCAGTTTTGGCCTCTGGCCACTGATTCCAACGTTTCGGCATCATCCCACATGCCATTATCATTCCTTGGATCCCTGCCCACTGTGGTGTACATGACAATGAAATAGCAAACACTAGCAAAGAAAGATATTGCAATACTGCAACCACAAGGAAATGTAGCTTTCTTATATGTATCTGGACAAGCTGACAATGAAACATAAGTGTTTTGAAACATGTTCTAAAAGATGGTTTATTTTAGGAAGTAACATTTTGAGATTCTTTTAATCAAATTTTTTTTGAGAATGGGAACATTTTACCTCAAATTATTGTTGGTTCAGTTTGAACATGTTTCGATATAATCATCCATATCATCATCAGCTTGTCCAGACAGTTTGAGTCTGAACAAGCTCACGATGATATAGATGATTATATCGAAACTGAACAAACAATAATTTGAGATAAGATGTTCCCATTCTCAAAAAACTTGATGTTCTAAAAGAACCCAACCTTTATGAGGTAAGATACAACAGACTCACCTTCTTTATTAATGTACCTTTCTACTAAGCAAAAATTCTAATAAACCAGCTAATAAGATCACAAATTAAAGAAAAATGGATTGCTAACAGTCAACTATTGATCAAATTTAATTAATTTGATTGTAAAATTTTGGGACCAAGAGGATTGGTAGTGTACAATTTTTAATTATTAGATTGTGCACCAGATTCCTGCATTAAATTGCAAATTACTCCACAGTACATATGTTCAGAAGGCATGTGGTACTGTTGATAGCGATTCATCTGTCGGATGGGGACATTAAGCCTGGGGCCCCCTTGATGCTTTTCGACAGGAGTAGACTATATGCCATCTCATCTTTTACCTTCTCTTCACCATCATCATCCCTCATACGGCACACTTCAAATACATAAGCATACACTCATCCTGCATTCCTTTCTGTGCATAACACAAGAATACGTCATCTATGTAAAGTGGTCTGCCAAAGTGAGGCGTAAATTGAAAACAGACCACATTAATGTCATAATTTGCTCAGCGCGGAACGTGAAGCAAGTAAAGTGTAGTGGGTGCATTAGAAACACACACATAATTAAAAATCCTCTGCCAGATTCACCAAGATAAGAGGCAGTGGTCTTTGTTCTGCCTAAGAATTGGTCAAGATTGCTTGGCATCCCATTTAAATAAGATATCTGTAGGGAATTTCGTCTAGAAAATAGCATTACTCTTATGGAGAAATTCTTGCTAGTAAACATGTCCTTTTATGTGAGATTGATTTATTAGTTTATTCATTTTGAATAAATAATTAAGTTAATTAATTTCACTTATAACTTTGACAAGAAAGTGGGTGTCTGATTTATGGAAAAATACCATTATTGAATATATAATTATCACACAATTATTCAATGAAATTGGGGAGGGGTGAACTCCAATTATCAGAACAGCGGCTAGCAAAGATGCCAATGAACCATGCCCTTTCAATGAAACTTGTTTTGTCACGAACAGCCATAGTCAAAACATTGCATGCAACTAATATATCACACGTGTTTTAGAATATTCTGAGGCTACTGACATTTCTGCAATCACAATATATGAAATTCCAAATGTTAATATCGTTGTTTAGTAACCACATTAGAATGATCACGAGTTAGATTTATTAGAAGTAGGAAGATAATTGTGCCATAAACTTACGTGGATGCTGTACTTATGCTAGAAGGAGAAGAGGGAGATGTATTTCCATCTTCAATATTTCCATCTCTGTCATTCAGCCTGCGGCGTCAATTAGCAACAACATTCCCATAAGAGCAATACTATTTTCTAGACATGAAAAATCCTCCAACTTGTGTGTTACATGAAGAGGAGAGTTCAATTATGAATGACCATCTTGCAAGGTCCTCTGCACTTAAAATTTTCTGTAATCAACCTTTATTATACTGAGAAGCTCGAAAGAGAATGGAGATCATCCAAGATTTTCTACTACTATATTTATTCCATACGTCAGAAATCTTTATTTAAAATATTTTGAAATCCACAATAGCATTTATTTGCATTTTGAATTCTTTTCCACCATCATTAACGAACAACTTATACCAAATATTTTTAATGTTACAGATTTTGGATATAAAAAATGTAGTGGTGATTGTAAGTCGATGGTATGGGGGCATTCTTCTTGGTCCAGATAGATTCCGTCACATCAACAATGCAGCTAGACAAGTATTGGAAATAGCAGGTTTTGTAAATACAAATAACCAACATAAAAAAGCAAGAAAAAATAAAAATAAAGAATAAAAAGTTTATATTCAATACAAGGTAAATAATACATACCTCAAGATACATTAAAATGTTTCATACCTCTCCTCATAACCAATCTTCTAAGTAGATCGTGATTTCAAGGCCATTGCGGACTCATCCTCAGTACCAACTTGACAACTGATGTTATGTCAATTGGAAGAACCACTTTTTCTTTCCTCTGTTGGTGGACCGATAAACCTCTGGATCAAGTCAGAATCCGCGAGAATTTTAAAGTTCATAAGTTTTTCTTTCTTGTTTTTCTGAATGTAGACTTTTTCCCAAACCATGAGTTCCTTTTGTTTTCCTATTTTTTAATTAGACTAGCTTTTGATTCAGTTAGATGTTTTTCAGACCAAGCATGAGCAGGCCTTGAAATCACGACCTACTAGAAGAATGGTTATGAGGAGAGGTATGAAACATTTTAATTTATCCTAAATTAAACCTCATAGTGATTATTCCTATAAAAGTTCAATACATACCTCACCTCATAGAATAGAACATGTCACTTGGACATGTTACTCAACTATTTTTAACTTTCACGGGGAAAAAACACTTTGAGATGTAATTTAAGAATTGAATTAATATTTTTATCATTACCTCACCACTTCTAGACTGCAGTTTTTGGAGCTATATCTCCATCCTCAGTAGCCTCTCATCGACCGGTGTTATGTCGTTTCTTGGTGGTTTTCTTCTTCCTTCTATCGATGGACCGATAAACCTCTTGGATCAAATCAAAATTTGCGCGAGTTTTGAAATTTGTGAATTTTTCTTTGTTGTTTTTTTGGATGTGGATTTTTTCCCTAATCGTGAGTTCTTTCTGTTTATCTGTGTGTTTGATTAGGCTAGCTTTTGTATCAATTAAATGTTTTTTCAGACCAAGCATGGGCTGCTACAGCTGACTTGTCCATTTCACCCTTTTTGACATTTCTAAGATGTTCTTTCAATCTTGTTTTAAATTTCTTTTTGTTTTTCCTATATAGATTTTGTCACAATCCTTGCATTTGTTCTGATATATTCCTGATTTGTTTCCTTCTATTTTTTTCATTTTTATTGGTTTTAATTATCTTATTTAGGCTGTATTCATTCTTGGGAGCCAATAGTATGTTAATTTTTTTAAAATTTTCTGGAACTTGTGGTGTTCAAGTGGATGGTAAGTGAATTTTTTAATTTTATGTTCTCTTCTGTTTGTTTTTTAAGTGTGCTTTGATTGATTAATATTTGCCTTTTAAACTTATTTATTTTCTTGTGTACAATGTTTTCTTCATGACCATTTTCTATTGCTACCTTAATTATATATTCTTTTTCATATTTTTCTCTGCTCAGAGGTACATTCACCAATCTGTGTGTTAAACTGTTGAATACAGCTTCCTTTTTAAGCAAAATGGTTGAATCCTGATGCCTTAATGTAATTATATATTTAAAAAAAAAAATTTTTATTTAGAATCCAGAAGTAGTTTCAGTTTCCATAGTAAATTTTACAGTTTTGCTTTGAGTGTTTAGGAATTTTAAGACATCTTCAATTTGTTTTTGATTTACAATAGCTATTATATCGTCAACATATCTGTGCCAAAATTTGAAAATTAAAGGGTGTCCACTTGTTATTTTCTGTTCAAAACTACCCATGAATAAATTGGCCAGAAAGGGTGATAGGGGGTTTCCCATAGAAAATTCAAAATTTTGTTTTTTAGTATTTCCCATCATATGTGAAAAACATTTGTTCGATGCACAATTTGGTCAAAATGATATATTCTTCTATCTTTTCCTTTTCTAAATTTTTTTTTTTCCCTCGAATGCCCCGGGTTGTCATTCTGACATTTCTGGTGTTCTCTTCTGGCATGGCGTACTTGTAACCCACTTCCGAGGTTGGGGCGCCTGGAAGGCGGGGTTATGCTGCCCCGATGATAACTAAATTTAAGCTAATTAGACGAATATGATATTGATGATAATGATCGCCAGATGATGTTCGGGACCATTTGTGCCTTAAAATTTGCAGACATTTATTTTGCAGGTGGGAAAAAATCCGAAAAAAAACTCACCAGGAAACTTGTCCCGACAGGGGATGATCGAACTTTGTGTGACAAGGCAGCACGTGTACATGAAAATTATATAGTAAATTCTGGATATCCTTGTAATATTTTTTTTTTGTCTAATGCCACCAGATTGTCTTTTATGACATTTCTGGCTTTCTCCCCTGGCATTGGCGGAATTGTAATCCATTTCTTAGGTTGGGGCACCTGAAAGGCGGAGTTAAGTTACCCCGATGATATGATGGGTGATCAATGATAATGAAGTGCCAGGAGAGTTCTTATCCTAAATTCCAGACCATGAACAACCACAGGAATAATTCCCTTTGAGAAAATATGGTTTGACCAGGAATCGAACATGAGACCTCATGAAAGTAGTCAGTAACGCTGACCACTTGCCCATGAGACTGGTCGGATATCCTGTAATATGTATCTATTCAGATTTTGAATTTGAGAAAATTTGCAATTTCGTCATGGGCCTATGTTTTCAAATTGTTTAATATGACGTTCTACTTTGTATTAATACAGACAAAACAACGTTTCAAATATTTAGCTTGAAGAAAAAAATTCCAAAACTAAATCTACAGTTCAAGAAAACAAATCTGAGACAAACAAATGAAACAAAATATCTAGGAACAATTTTTGATTCAAAATTATCATGGAGAAAACACATTGAAGCAGTAGTAAACAAAGCAACGAAAAGATTCTCAATCTTAAAAAGATTAGCCGGAGCAAAGTGGGGCAGTAATCACCAGACTCTGAACACCACATACAAAACATTCATCAAGCCAATACTACTATACAATGGGGAGGTAATAATCACAGCAAATAACTCGAACCTGAATCGCCTAGAAGTATGCCAAAATCAGGCTTTACAGCTTATAACTGGCGCAGCAAAATCAACTCCAATCACAGCAATGCAAGCACTAACTCAGAACCCTCCAATATGCCTAACTTTAGAGGAACAGGCAATAACACAACATGAGAAAATGTTACGATTAACAACAACAAAATGGAAAAACAACAAAATGGGAAAAAAGGCAGTTACAACCAAGCAAGTTGAAACACAAACAAGTTTCTTGTCCAAAGTAATGGAAATAAAAAACAGATTTGAATCTTCCTAAATCTAAAGAAAATATTTTGATCAGAGATAACCTCTTACTTTTGAACCAATTAACATTCAGCTAAATCTAGAAGAACCAGTTACAAAATCTGAAACTCCCACACTTGTACTAAAAGCTCTAGCATTAGAAGTTGTGAATAAGAGATATCCACCAGAAGAATGGTTACATGTCTACACAGATGGATCTACTATTGATAACAACTCAGGATCAGGAATTACATGTGCATTATTTTCATTTTATCAACCAGCAGGATACCACACAACAAATTTTGATGCAGAAGTAATGACTATTCATATTTCACTCCAACAATTACTATACAGAATAAATAAATTTCAAAATGCGGTCATACTCTCTGATTCTAAGGCAGCAATATATGCAATAAATTCACACAAAATGAAGTCAATACAAATTAAAGAGTGCTACAAAATGATTCAACAACTCCAAAAACTACAGAAAAGAATTCAATTGCAATGGATACCTGCACATTGTGGAATTGCTGGAAATGACACTGCTGATTTTCTTGCCAAAAAAGGCTCCAATTTAATTCAGAATACTACTAAAAGCTTACCTTTCACATCCATAAAAAGAATAGTTAAAAACAAATATAAAATCAAACAAAACCAAGACCTATGTAATAAAGCCAAAGACAAAAAATGGAATATTTTAGTAAAGAAGCCAGATATTATTCCAGAAATTCCACGTAAAACTACAGTAGCAAACATTTAGACTGCTTACAGAACATGACTATTTGGCCAAACATTTATATAAAATAGGAATCTACACGAATCCAAATTGTCCTCTATGCAATAAAGACGAAGAAATGAATGAAGAACACCTACAAACCTGTGAAGTATTACCTGTTGGATCCACAATAGAGAAATATTGGAGAGCAAGAACGCTAATGGCTTCGGTGCCAAGGCCCAGCATTTGAAAACAACAACTTTGTATTCCTTATGAATACATATAAAAAATAAACAAGCATTTAATCTAAAAGATATCAGATTTACATTTTGTGTGTGACTCATAACTAACTTACTAACACACTAGCACTATTGAACCTGTAGGTTCATGGCCTCGCGGACATAAGCTCTCCATATATTCCTATCCTGAGATGTTTTCCAATTATTCCCTGTATAATGTACTTCCCTCAAATCATAGTTAATGTTATTCTCCCACCTCATTCTTGGTCTACCAACTGTGACTCATACATACAGAAATCATAACTAAATAAATGCCATATTATGTAAAAAAATACTTAATTTGTGATTGTATACAATAAAAAGTCCTATCCGACTAGATCAGCGGTACTCATTACGCGGCCCACGGGCTGCATGCGGCTCTTGAAGATATTTATTAAGGCTCTTGGAATAATTTTACCTTCATTACATTACATTTAAATTTTAAATTCTAAGTATAAAATAATATCATCTTTATTGAAATTCTACAAAACTTTGGATATCCCTGTGTCATTCCGAGCAGTACAGTACCGCACGTGTTCAACAATGCAATGCAATGTCCTGGCTAGTGTTATTGGTTTTGAATATGTGTACGTTTGTTTTTAAAACCGTTTAAACTTCTACATTGTCGTCCGAATCTTTCACAATGAAATATTATACAATTTAGTTTCTATGAACAAGCGACTGGATACTGTGTGTTACCTAATCAGTAGAAGTGAAGTGAAGTGAATTTCAGTGTTTAATAATGACTGGTGTTTTTTCGAAAGGGAAAAAGAGAAAACTCGAAGATGAAGGAAGAGTTTTTCAAGATACTTGGGAGCATGAATTTTTCTTCATACCTGCTAAAAAGGAAGGCAGTGCGATGTGTTTATTATGTCGAGACGTAGTTCAAGGTTATAAACGATTTAATCTTAATAGGCATTATAAAACAGTGCATTCAAATTTTGAGTGCAAATATCCTAAAGATTCTAAATTGAGAGCAGAAAAACTAAAAACATTAAAAATGTCAATAGTGTCTGAACGGAAAATGATGTTGGATACCATAAGTGAAAATAAATTGATAACAAAAGCATCATATGAAGTAGCAGAAATTTTAGCACGCAAAATGAAACCATTTGCCGATGCAGATATTTTAAGGAGTGTTTTCTAGTCGTTTGTGACACATTATTTTCTAAATTCCCAGATGCAAAACAGATAAAAAGTGACATACAAAAGTTACAACTTTCCGATTCTACTTGTGTTAGGAGAGTTAACGAAATGTCTGTAGACATGCTCCTTTGTACTCTCGATGAAATTCGTGAATGTGACAATTTCAGCCTTGCTCTGGATTCGTCCACAGATATTAGTTCCACCTCTCAGTTGCTTTTATTTGTTAAATATCATAATAAGATAGGGGTTATAAAGGAAGAATTTTTAACTGTAATACCTATGAAAGGTCAGACATGGGGAATAGATTTTTTTGAAGCAGTTAAATCTTTTTTTGACAAATACAAAATTGACCTAAACAAACTTTTATCAGTGTGCACTGACGGTTGTCCCTCAATGGTAGGTTGTCATACAGGATTCATTTCTCTGTTAAAAAACATTTAAATAGAGACCACTTATTAACATACCATTGCATTTTACATCAAGAAAATCTTGCTGCTAAATTTGACGAAACTTTCAGATCTGTGATGATGAAAGTAATTAACATTGTTAATTTCATTAGATTGCGTGAACTAAATCATAGGCAATTCATAGAATTTCTCAAAGAGCTTAATTCACAGTATGATGATGTTATTTATCACAGTGAGGTCAGGTAGCTGAGTAAAGGAAGAGTTTTGGAACGATTTTTTAATCTGCCATGAAATAAAACTCTTTTTAAGTGAACGAGATAAAGAATACCCTGAACTAGACTCTTCTTCATGGTGGTTAAAAGTTGGCTTCCTGGCTGACATAACAGGAATACTGAATGATGTCCAAATTAAAATGCAAGGTAGGTACAAATAAACTTATTACTCAGCTCACAAGTGCAATTTTTTCTTTAGAAGAAAAATTAAAAATGTATACAGAAGAACTTAGTAATAATGATTTCACTAGTTTCCCATGTTTCCAACATCTTATTGAAGAATATTCAGAGGAAGAAATAAACTTGCAAACCTTCATAGAATTGCTCACTGTACTACACCATGATTTCAGCGTGAGTTTTAATGATTTTAGAAAGTTTCGAAACCCATTTCGATTAGTTGAAAATCCCTGGTCAATAACGACAAAAGATGTAACTGGGTTGTCAATTTTTGGTCCTGAGATTAGAAATCTAAAAATTGAACTTATTGATCTCCAGCAGGATTCAGAACTGGAAGGTATTTTTCAAGAGAAATGAAAAACGAATTCAATTTTAGAGTTTTGGAATACAGTTCCAGAAAAACAGTTCGAAAACTTGGTGTCGTGTGCATATAAAATTCTGTGTCTTTTTGGATCAATGTATGTTTGTGAAATGACTTTCAGTAAGATAAAGTTCATCAAGGGTAAACATAGATCTCGTCTCACCAATGTGAACTTGGAAAACCTGCTACGGATATGTGTGGCAAATCAACCAGCTCGTATTGACAAAATTGTGCAGGAGAGTAGCAGAGTTCGACCATCAACTTCACAGCAGTAATCTACTTAACTGTAAGTTGCCTTAAAATTATGTACAGTACCGTAATAATAATAATAATAATAATAATAATAATAAAATAATAAACAGTTAATTATTATTAAAATTCATCGGAGAACCTATTGTTTAAACAACTCACCTCATAGGATTCATGCTTCCATGATATCGCGATTTCAAACATAGTCATGTTCATCTTCAGCCATAACTATTATTAACAAAAATTAAATGACAGTAATCAGTAATTGTGTTTTGTCCATAAATGTAAAAAAAAAAAAGCTGTGTGTTACCAAGACTGAGAACTGTGAAATTTGGTGCAGCTCTCGAACAGATATGGTTTCTTTTATTTGGCTCTCTTGTAATTTCTAGTGAGTACCACTGGACTAGATTGACAAGAAAGACCCACTTCGGGTTTTCATTTCTCAATCTATCTCTATAAGCACAGTGTATGCAAAATTTCATAAAAATCTGGTGGTGTTCATTTCGCACAATCCACTGTTTGAGAACCTCGGTAGGAATGACTTTTTTTTTCATATTGTATTAGGCTGTTAGGATGTGCGATTCTTATACGTGTTTAAATTGACTTTTAATCAAATTTACTTTTAATATCATTTTCGTCAGTAGAATGTTTAGCTCACATCAGCTCCTCTTCAATAACATATAAAGTTCCAGAATTTATTTAGTTTTACTTGAAAATAGTCGAACATTCATAAAAATAATTTTATATTATGATAATGACCAGTCTCATGAGCTAGTGGTCAGCATTTCTGACTACTGTTCATGAGGTCCTGGGTTCGATTTCCGGTCAGACATTCCTTAAAAGGGAATTATTCCTGTGGTTGCCCATGGTCTGGAATTTAGGTTAAGTTTAGGTTAAAACTCTCCTGGCGTTTCATTATCATTTATCACCCATTGTGTCATCGGGGTAATATAATCCGCCTTGCAGGTGCCCCAACCTGAGAAATGGATTACAGTTCTGCCAGTGCCAGGGGAGAAAGCCAGAAATGTCATGAAAAGCAACCTGGTAGGATTAGACAAAAAAATATGATTATTTGAAAAATGTCTGCACAAAAATCGCGTTTTTTTTTTTCAGATAGGTTATTTTTATGTTAATAATTTCTCTAAATAAATTTTAAAACGTGCATTCTTACAAAATTAGTTTTTTTAATTAATGTGGGAAATTTTATTCATTATATACGTTAAAATGTATCTAAATATAATAAAAAAATATAAAATTACATTTTTGTTAAGCCTATATTTATAATGCATTATTCTGCCATCTATCACTTGATCTACACATTTATACAGGCGGTGAGGTGTATGTTCCACAATAAACATTCTAACATCGTGGTACAAACTGGGAAAAAATTGTCATTCCTAGGCAGCGGCTACGAGATTTTAAATATGTGTTTCTGATCGTATAAGCTAATTACTATTAAGGGAAATAGCACATTTCGCTGCAGATTTCACCTGTCCATTCATGTAATTCTGCCCGAGGGCAGTTCTTTCTCTGCGATCATAGCATTTTCATGCAGCTTTACTAGGGTATTATAGGTGTGGTAGCTTCCTGTTGCTTTCCACACCGGTGAAGGATGATGATGGTGGCCAGATGATTTTCGGAGAACATTGGGCCCTAACCCTAAGCTTCCTGACATTTGTCTTACAGGTGAGGAAAAACCCAAAAGAAACCTCACCCAGGAGCCTTTCCCGACCGGGAATCGAACCCGGTCCCGCTGCGTGACATGGCAGCACAAAAAAAAACAGTATTTCATTAATCATTACTAGGGCCGGATGTTTATGATATCAAAACTCACTGGCACCATCGAACCCATAGGTTCATGGCTGCGCTGACTTAAGCTCTCCATACATCCAACATATAAAGTAATTAAAAAGTAATTAAAAAATTAATAATTATCACTAGGCCAATCTCATTTCTGTTAAACTAATATGAAAAGCTATTGCAATACACCATCATAATGATTCTTAAGTTATCAAAAGTGAAGAATCGCCGGTTGTCAGCTAACAATGTTTTATACTTGAAGAAATGTATCTCTACTTCCACAGATGTAATGAGTGCATATGTCACTGGCTATTAAATATTCGTCAAAAATATCCATTCTGAATTCTTTACCTGGCAAAATACAGGCTATTTGACACATTATCTGAAATCCTTTATTTTTATCTAACACAAATTTCAATTCTAACTGCTTCCTCAATCTCTCCATTTACATTGTTTATATAATTTTCAGCACTATTCATTAATCTATTGACTTTTTCAATAGAAACCCATAGATCATTTAAAAACTGACGTATAAAAGTATAAAATATAAATAAAATTACCTAAAATTACAAATAAAATTTGTAAAATGACTTTATCAGAAAAATGTGGAAAAATGCATTTTAATGACCTATAAAAACCTAATATATCTAAAATATTTATTGCACAATGCACTTAATTATTAATCTGCATCATCTCTGACAACTCGTAAAAATGATATTTCATCAAAATCCAGGCCCTTATTATTACTATAACGGAATGTAGTATATAGTTGGCTCTGCAGATGGCAGACGTCCTCACCAATGAAAGTTATTAATGACTATGTAACACTAAGAAATTGGGACTGGAAGTAAATATCAATAAAACTAAATATATGGTCACACTTAGGCATACATTATATAATGGAAATGGACAGCTAATGATATATGAAGGAAATTTTGAGGAAGTGGCTGAATTCAAATACCTGGGAACAATAATCACAAATAGGAATGAGATGCACAAAGAAATTAAACATAGGCTCAATTCTGGGGATGCGTGTTATTATGCAATACAGAGACTCTTCACCTCCCAACCCCTTTCAAAAAACGTTAAACAAAAATATATAAAACTATTATTCTACCAGTTATATTATATGGATGCGAAACATGGATGCTTACTTTAAGGGAGGGAAAAAGATTACAAGTATTTGAGAATAAAGTTTTTAGGAAATTTTTTGGACCAAAGAGAGATGAACAGGCAGGCAAATGGAGAAATATTGTTTATTTTTTATTATTTCACTCACCTCATACTTCATAATTCATAGCAGACCCTGGGTTTCTTCACATCATTTGTGACATTGTCAATGCTGCGTCACGTTCACAACTGACGTCCAACGGCCTTCTATCCTGCAGACTGACCTCCGCGCCATCTGGTGGCCGACCGAAGAATTTCCAAATTAGTCTTCTTTCTTTATAACCGGGTATTTCAAAATTCATAGTTGTATTTTCATTCTTGCATATGTAAATTTTTTCCCAAATTGTGAGTTCCTTCGGTTTTTTCCAATTGTTTAAGTAATTTGTTTTGGTTTCTATTCTATGTTTTTCTGACCAGGCATGTGCAGCTATTGCAGATTTTTCGGTTTCTCCATTTTTAACATTTCTGAGGTGTTCTTTTAATCTTGTATTTAGATTCCTTTTTGTTTTTCCTATGTATATCTTTTCACAATCTTTACAATTAATTTGATAAATTCCCGATTTTTTGCAGTCTTCAATCTTTTCATTTTTGTTGGTTTTTATTAAATTACCTAAGCTGTAATCATTTTTCGGTGCTAATTTAATGTTGAATTTGTTGAAAATTTTTTGAAACTTGTCAAATACTAAAGGATGGTATGTGAACTTCTTGAATTTTTTGCCTATATTTTTATCTGTCTGAAGAGTACTTTCATTGATGACTTTTTGTTCTTTGAATTTATTTATTTTCTTGTGTATCATTTTCTTTGAAAACCATTATCCTTAGCAATTTGTATGATGTGTTCTTTCTCTTTATTGTAATTTTCTTTGCTCATGGGGACATTCACAAGTCTGTGTGTTAAACTATTAAATACTGCCTGTTTGTGTGAAAAATGGTTAAATCCAGTAGCTTTTATATAATTGTCGATGTGAGTTTCTTTTCTGTAGATTCCAAATTCTATTTTCTTTTTTTCTTCATTCCTAATCAATTTAAGGTCTAAAAATGGTATTTCATGATTATTTTCTATTTCCATTGTAAATTTGATTGTTTTATTTTGAATATTTAACAGTTTAATGGCATCTTCTAATTGTTTCTCTTTTACTCTTGCTATGATATCATCTACGTATCTTCTCCAAAATTTAAACATCAAAGGATGTGCTTTGGTTACATGACATTCAAAATTCCCCATAAACATGTCTGCTAAGAATGGTGATAATGGATTTCCCATTGCGAGTCCTGATTTTTGTCTAAAGTATTTTCCTCTAAAGGTGAAGAACATTTGATTTAAGCATAATTTTGTTAGTTTTATGTATTCTTTAACGCTATCATCATCTAATTTGTTTTCTTTCAACCATTTTTCTAAAATTTTCAAAGTTGTGTCAGTCGGTATGTTTGTGTCGTATTTGACAAGTTTCAAAAAATTTTCAACAAATTCAACATTAAATTAGCACCGAAAAATGATTACAGCTTAGGTAATTTAATAAAAACCAACAAAAATGAAAAGATTGAAGACTGCAAAAAATCGGGAATTTATCAAATTAATTGTAAAGATTGTGAAAAGATATACATAGGAAAAACAAAAAGGAATCTAAATACAAGATTAAAAGAACACCTCAGAAATGTTAAAAATGGAGAAACCGAAAAATCTGCAATAGCTGCACATGCCTGGTCAGAAAAACATAGAATAGAAAACCAAAACAAAATTACTTAAACAATTGGAAAAACCGAAGGAACTCACAATTTGGGAAAAAATTTACATATGCAAGAATGAAAATACAACTATGAATTTTGAAATACCCGGTTATAAAGAAAGAGGACTGATTTGGAAATTCTTCGGTCGGCCACCAGATGGCGCGGAGGTCAGTCTGCAGGATAGAAGGCCGTTGGACGTCAGTTGTGAACGTGACGCAGCATTGACAATGTCACAAATTATGTGAAGAAACCCAGGGTCTGCTATGAATTATGAAGTATGAGGTGAGTGAAATAATAAAAAATAAACAATATTAAAGATCCTCATAGTGTTATTTCCTATCTACATAACTTAAATGGAGAAATGTTCATAACAGAGAACTATTTGATCTTTATAGGAAGCCAGATATAACAAGAACAGTTAAATCTTGTAGACTGTGATGGGCAGGACATATTGCACGAATGGGGAATGAAAGACGTGCATGGAAGCTTCTTGTAGGAAAACCAGAGGGAAAATGCCCAGTTGGTAGACCAAGAATGAGGTGGGAGGATGACATTAACTATGATTTGAGAGAAGTAGATTATACAAGGGATGATTGGAAAACATTAGCCCAGGATATGGATGTATGGAGAGCTTATGTCTGCGCTGCCATGAACCTTCGGGTTCGATAGTGTCAGTGAGTTAGTTAATACATATAGAGCTTATGCGATAGATAGCGGAAATATACAGATTTAAAATCTCGTAACTGTTGCCTCGAATGACAAATTTTTCTCAGTTTGTACCAGGATATTAGAATTTGTGAGGAGGTTTTCCATGTTTATTGTGGAACATAGCAAATACCGTACATACATCACGCCGTAGATATCGATATAATTTGTATAGATCATGTTATACATGTCAGAATGGTGCACTAATATGTGCAGTACATTCATTCATTTTTGTGAACTTTCCTCATCATTGAGGGATTTCTCCAACCAATATTAGAAATTAACATGAATTAAAAATATATATATATAATTGACTATTATGGACTTACAGACTACCAGTTTGCAACAAATATTCACAAATTTCCCTTAAAGTTCTTCATCGTTCTGTGTCCTCCGTGTCTTCATCTGTTACACCAAATTTCCTCATTGGATTTTGAATGTTGTTCTTCCAGGTTGTTCTTGGTCTTCAATTTCTGCTCCTTCTTTCAATTTTCCATGCATAGACGGCCTTTGGTAGTCTTCCATCCTGCATTCTTCTTATGAGTCCATACCATTTTAGCCTTCTGTGTTCAATCTCATCCATTATATTTCTTTCTGCATTCATTCATTTTCTAATATCTGTATTTCTAGTTTTTTCAGTTGAGATTTTCTGGCAGTTCTTCTCCAAAACTCCATTTCAATCGAAGTTATTCTGTTGAAATGTTGTTGTGTCATTGTCCAAACTTCCAATCCATATAACATATTTTCTACTATGAATTTATAAATTAGTTGTTTTGTTCTGTCAATGATGTTTTTACTCCATAGTATAGAGTTTAACATAATGGAATATATATAATAGTGTGCTGTCCAAAAGCAGTCTTTCACTGCAAACTCAGCATTCTTCACTTATTGCTTAATGTGGAAAGACTCATTATGGCATGTTTGCAGCTTTACAATATATATATGGTTAGCAAAAATGTATTTTTGATATATTATTTATTATATTTAGATATATTTTTATTGTATATAATGAATAAAGTTTCCTGCATTAATTGTATCAGTCATTTCGAAAAGGGATCATCTACGATTTTTTCTGAAATTCACTTTTTTCGTTATTCCATGTTTACACATGCCCTTACATCGATTCCGCGTGAGAATAGATCAAATACACAATTATTTTACCACTTTCTGACTTTACCTTTCAAAAAACTCGCCAAGTTGTTCCCTTTTCGAATGGACTGACGCATGAATGTGATATTGACTTCAGCTGCATATCTGTCCTGAATGCCCTTTGCACTCTTTCTGTGTTATTCAAAGTAAACAACATTAAAATCATGCTACAATTGTTATTTATTTAATGCAGAGCACTTGAAATACAGATCATTCACCCAAATGAGAGACCTTATTAACATATTTGTAATAACTATAAATAACATAAACACTATGACAATCATCATCATCATCACTCCAGGGATTAGGCAATTGCCCGTTCCGACTTCATATTGCATCAGCCCAACGTCTACTATGACAATATAAGCAGAATAATATTAAGTAGATTACAATCGTATCAGTTGAGATCTGAACGTTACACAGTGAAGTTGTTTATTGAAATTACGCTATTGTGAGGCCGTCAGCCGTTTAATAATGATTATAATATTAATGAATCTGTTTCGGAATCGTCGGAATCTGATGAAAGCGGTCGTTCGACTGAGAGAAAGAAAGGGATCAGACAACCAGAAAAAAATTTGCACAATATAATCAAGGACAGAGACATGTCAACCACGCCAAAACAGAAATTCCGGATCGAAAAACAGGAGAGGATTGTGGGTAGCAATATTAAGTCAGTTTGAACCTAACATTGAAAATGCTGTACCTGCACAATTTTATTTCATTAGTAAGTTTAAATTCCGATTTTAATTCAATTTTAGATGTCCAAGCCGTCGCTTTCAGTCATTCTCGCCCTTACGATGACAGGAAAATTCGCTAAAGTTAAAATATACTTTTCCCAAAGAGGTAATTCCTTTAATGACTGTGATAGAAAATTTGCGGTAGTGAAACGCAAAATCCGCTGTCACGACCGCGTTTATACTCCAGAGGAATATGAGGGCTTCATAAGTAGTTGTTCTCAAACCAATAAGTTTTCTTTGAAGAAAATTCATCATATGGACATTATAAATTTTTCAACAATGGTGACCAATATTTTTCAAAAAGAAAGTGTTGTCCATACAGAGTATGGGTAAAGGTGTTCCAAAGGAACAAAAAACATTATTTTACAATAAATGCATTTTCTGAATTTAAGTGTAATAGTGACAAGCCTGGAATTGTAATCAGCCGGAAATTCATTGATGCCATTTTTGGGGAACAAGAGTTCAACTTGCTCAAACCAAAGCCCCCAGAAATACTGCAAATACTACTACTCCTGGCGCAACAAGCCTAGAGGGCCCTTAGCCTACCAGCCGGCTGCTTGCCTCACATCCACATGTGTCAATGACAGAGGTAGATGATCATCAGCCAGTGTTGGGGTGACATGTGGTCAGCATGTCGAGTCCCCCAGCCGTTATAGCTGGTTTTCTCAACCTGGAGCCGCTACTTATTGTAGCTACCCAAATGCCTCACGATTCTGGGTGGGCACCGGTCCCATACTGGCCGAAATACCATGAGAAAATTTCTTCCCCCATGGGGACTCGAACCAGCGCACGTCCCGTAGCTCTCCACCAAGGCTTCCTGCCTTAACCACTTGGCTACGTCACGGGACATACTGCAAATACCAGATGTGAAAAAACACCCTGCCTACACCAGCAAAGTACCAATCAATCACAAAAAATGGATGATGTAAATAAACTTTATCATTACATTTCTGATATCCATCGATATTTTTATGATGATTTATTCAAATGGCCTACAACCACAGCTGAAGTAGGAGAGAAAGCCGAAGATGTTCAGTAACAAAATTTTTCGGGTGTACTTTTTTTATAGTCACTTCCAAGTAATAAAATGTATACAATATTATTTCATGTATGTAGTTATTTCGCAATAATAAACTTTTTCAACGAAATGTGATTAAACTTGGTAAACGTTTCTTCGTTCATTTTGAAAAGGGATCATCTCCGGAAAATTGTAATTAATTTTCCGGAAAAACCAACAACAAGAAAGTCTTGTAAATCGGTTAGTAAACGTGAATGGGCATGAAAATTATTCAGTAGAAATTTCAGATTCATAGCTTTATCCTGGAGAAATTGAATCAGTTTTTTGCTTCTCCTGTAAAATTGATCAGCTGTAGATGATCCCTTTTCAAAATGACTGATTCAATTGTTCAACTTGTTCAGGATAAAGCATTGAATCTGAAATTGCTACTGAATAAAGTCAGAAAGTGGTAAAGGAATAGTGTAGTTGATCCATTCTCACACGGAAACGATGGAAGTAGGTATCTAAACATGGAATAATGAAAGAAGTGAATTTCAGAAAAATTGGAGATGATCCCCTTTCGAAATGACTGATTCAATTAAACAAAGCTCATTTTGTAAGAATGCACGTTTTAAAGTTATTTTGAGAAATTATTAATCAGGCAGAATCGACCTTCCGAACAGAGGACACGATAAGAGGATGATGATGATGATTATTATTCAGGCAGATACAGCATACTAATTAACGTAAAAATTGCCCATCTGAAAACAAAAACGAGATTTTTGGTGCAGAAATGATAATATAAAAAACACAATTTTCCAAACACATTTTTCCAAATCATATTATAAAATTATTTTTATGAATGTTAAATCATTTTTAAATAAATAAAGCAAAGTTGTATAAGTAATGGAACTCAAACTTAATATTACAAACTGCGCTAAACATTCAACTGTCTCTTGGGAGTGTTATTAAAACTATATTAGATTAACAGTATATTACGATGCGTGGTTGGAAAGTGGTTTTTACAGAAGCAAGGAAAATGTTTAAAAACCGAGCGATATCGATTTTTTTAAATTCTGAGATTCTGTAAAACTCTTCACAAATGTGCATTGTACATTATTTTTTGCGCGATGGTGTTTTCAAAATAATAAATTATAATAAAATAATAACATCTTTGTTGAAAATATTTGCGTTCATAAACAACTGACTAACGTTAACAGTGTGGGCAATATTTATTAGTTGAGACTACAGCAGGCCGTGACACCAATCAATCATAGAATGGTGGCAAGTACTTATTTATTGTTTTATATTGTTTGAAATAAAGTTCAGTTCATTTAAAATGTAGTGATTTGTTTCGTATAATGTATATTAACACTACCTTTTGGATATATTTTTGTATATACGTTGTACGTAGTGTACATAGAGGGCAGTGGTTTTACTTCCCGCATGTGGTTTGTAATATGTAATATTACAGTATAGTTATTTAGGTTACAGCATAGTTATTTTGGTTGGCAACCCCGAAATGTAGGAAGTTGAACTTTCAATCAAGGTCTCCATTGCTGTAAGTACGACAAAACACACTATCGCGCAAAAAATACTTTTGAGAAACATTTTGTTTCGTTGAGGTTGATATTAAATATTTAAAAAAGAATGACATTTGCACCTGTTGTGGCAGTCATCCTCAACAAATTATATTTGTATAAAATATTCAGCTAGGCCTTTCGGAACCCGTTCCATTTTCAAAGCTGTTCATTGGGTACAGGTTTTGTTTAACAAATATATTTTATAGTGGGTTGATCTGGTAGGTCGTGTTCTCGTTCCGTTTTTCTTGTTTGCTTCATAATTTCAATTTCTTCTAAAATGTTTATTTATCTGTTATCTTTTTCTCTATGCATTATTGAAAATGTGTTTTCTAATCTGCTAAATGAGAACACGTCCTACCAGATCAACCCACTATACAATATATTCGTTAAACAAAACCAGTGCCCAATGAACTGCTTTGAAAATAGAACCGGTTTTGAAAGGCCTAGATGAATATTTTATACAAATATAATTTGTTGAGGAGGACTGCCACAATTGGTACAAATTTTATTGTTTATGTTAATATTATTCGTTTTTAAACATCTTAATAATGGACAAATTTTATTTGAAAGGAAAAATATACGCCTAGACTGGGGTTTGAACCCAGGACCTTTGACTCTCTATGTCAATGCTCTTCCATCTGAGCTACCTAGGCTTCCAATCTAAACGTGTATTTTTCTCTTATACATAGCTAATTCCCTAACCCCAAATGCTACGAGCCGTTGCTATGTTGAAAGAAGCACTACTGGCTTTATAAGTAATGTTTAAATTCCCAATAAAAAGTATTCTTAATAAAGAAGCCGCCATTTGCCAAAATCTTAGCAACGGCTCGTAGCACTTGGGGTTAGGGAATTAACTATATATAAGAGAAAAATACGCATTTAGATAGGAGGCTTAGGTAGCTCAGATGGAAGAGCATTGACATAGAGAGTCAAAGGTCCTGGGTTCAAACCCGAGTCTAGGTGTATATTTTTCTTTTCAAATAAAATTTGTCCATCATTAAGGTGTTTAAAAACGAATAATATTAACATTGAAAGAAGCACTACTGGCTTTATAAGTAATTTTTAAATTCCCAATAAGGAGTCTTAATAAAGAAGCCGCCATTTGCAAAAATCATAGCAACGGCTCGTATTTGGGGTTAGGGAATTAACTATGTATAAGAGAAAAATATGTGTTTAGATTGGAGGTCTAGGTAGCTCAGATGGAAGAGCATTGGCATAGAGAGTCAAAGGTCCTGGGTTCAAACACCAATCTAGGCGTATATTTTTCTTTTCAAATAGAATTTATTGTTTATTTTTTAAAATATTTAGATTAAAAGTCAAATCAAACACATATGAGAATTGTTTAATTTATTTTAAATCAAGCATGTATATAAAATAGAGGTTTGATTTGTGTCATTTCGAACTAAGTAGGTTTACTCACCTTACCCATCTCTGCTACAAGCTTAAGACAAACAAAACTGATGTTATAACTTATCTTAGTGTTCCACACTTCAAATAATGAAATTATTTAAGATTCATTCGAATAACATTACTGGATGAAGTTCACCACTGTGGTCTCGAGGTAGCGTGCTGCCTTGTCACACAGTGGGCCCACGTTTGATCCCTGCTCAGGACAAGTTTCCTGGGTGAGGTTTTTTCGGGGTTTTTCCTCACCTGTAAGACAAATGTGAGGATACTTTAAGGGCGAAACGGTCCCCGAACATCATCTGGCCATCATTATCATCAACATCATATTCACCTCATTAGATTAAGTTTAGGTTTAAGGCCTCTCCTGGTGCATCATTACCCATCGTCATCGCCCATCGTAGGCCTATCATTGGGACAGCATAACCCCGCCTTCCAGGCGCCCCAACCTCAGAAGTGGGTTACAATATGCCAATGCCAGGAGAGAAACCTACCTGAAATGTCGAATGACAAACAGGTGGCATTGAACAAAAATAAAAAACTACTGGATGATGGGATTTGAATTTATGTCATTTAAATCTAAAAAATTGGGGATTCTATGCTACCTTACAACAACATAAATTTAAATAAAAACCGGAAAAAACACAATTTATTGTTGCAGTGTGTGAATAATTACCCAATATATATATATATATATAGATTTAAAAAAGTGAGAGGTACCCTAAAATGAAGTGAGAAATTGAACTCCAAATAACCTAAAAGCAGCATATTTACAATGTAGAATGTGTATTAGTCATTGCTCAGACAGCTTAGCCAACTTATCACAAAAAAACCACTAACAAACTAGTCAACACTAAACTAATTTGGTGTAGGTACTAATTCACCCTTTTTTATCATCCTAACTTGCTCAAACTAACACAAACTTGCCCATTTTCTCACCCTAATTTGCCCACTAATGTATATTGACTCTTGGGAAAGAATTCCCTTATATGTGAGGAAACATGTTGGCAATTGGCTCTAACGGGAACGTGTGTTATCACATAGGTCAACACAACTTTAAAAGTAACTTGTTCTCCGATGGAATATTCACTGGTGGCATAGAATAGCCGAAAATTCACCTTAGCTACCTCAGTTATAAGTTCAAATGAACAAAAATTATTTTAATTTTTTGGACTAACTTATTTTTCATCCTTTCTCACCACAATGGTGATGCCTGCTGAAATTGGGCTTCAGCGACATGGGGAGTACTCACAACTTTGAAAACAGTAGTTTCGACACTAATATCAGACTTTTAAACAGACCCTCTCACCTTCCTCAGAGATGTAAGGCCTTTCAAACTTGGGCTTAAACATCATCGGGACTGTCACCAATCAGCTTAGTAAACTCAAAGCTCTAATGTTTTTGTATATTTTATTTTTCACCCCTCCTTATGCTTCTTATGGATGGTAGATACTAACTTTGGCTTAAATGTCATCGGGACTGTCACTTATTAGCTTGGCAATCCACAAAACTGTTATTAAACAAGACTTAACTGTTAATGCATCTGGTTTGTCAAGATCATGCATCTCACTGTTAAGTGGTCTTCTCCATTCCTAAGAACTTTATTCTCAAAAACCCGAGATTTTTTCATCCCTTAAATTAAGAGTCCATGTTTTGCATCCCTATTACATAATTCAAAGAATAAGTTTTCTACATTTTTAGTTTAACTTTTTTGTTAAAGAAGTTCGGATGACAAGAGTTTCTCTCTACAGCTTGCATTTTCAGAATCAAGACCATGTTTAATTTCTTTCTGCACTTCATTCCTGTTTGTAATTATTGTCCCTAGGTATATGAATTCAGCCACATCTTCAAAATTTCCCTCATTTGTCATTAACTGTCCATTTCCATTATATAATGTATTTCTATGTGTGAAATATACGGAGTATTTAGTTCTATTGATGTTTACTTCCAGCCCGCAATTCCTTAGCATTACTCAATAGAATGTGTGTTTTATCTTACTATCTACTCTATACCGCCTGGTAATTACAGCATCAGCATATATTAATATCTATATTCTCTAAAGATTTGATGGCATGCTCTAGTACAAAATAGTAGTGGAGACAGTGCATTTCCTTGTTTTAATGCATTTTGAATATCAAAAGTGTCTGAAAACTGTTTGCCTTCACGTACGCTACTATTTGTGCCTTTTAGACACATTCGAATAAGTGTAACCAACTTTCAAGAATTCTGAAGTTCAGCAGGATATTATGTATCATATTGGACAGATAAAAATAAACAAATTAGACACAAATAAATAATTAGGTAAGAATTAGGCAAGAATTTCAAGAAGAGAAAAAATTAGAAACGCAGTTATAAGGGAGAAAATGAAGATTGAAGACACTATTTTAGATTATATTAAAACTCAGCAATTAAGATGGCATAGACATGTCCAGCGAATGGAAGAGGATCGGCTACCAAAATATGTTTTGGAATGGGAAGATGAGGCAGAGGAAGACCTAAAACCTCCTGGAGTGAGGGAATATATTTATCCATGAAGGAGAAACATCTACAACCAGGAGATTGGATGGACCGACAAAATTGGCTATTAGGAATCGGACGATGTCAAAGACATTAATCAACCAATGATCTATCTATAAATAATTAGCCTGAATGCAAACAGTACACACCAGTTAGCAGAATCAGTAACAAGAACAACTATGTCTTGTAGTCCGAGTAGTACAAACGGAGAATTAAAGACAGACATGGAAATTATATAGAAAAACAGTGGAAAACACTTTTAAGGAGGCCAAGAATGAGATAGGAGAAAAGCATAACATGATTTGGGAGAGATGTATTATACAGGGAATGATTTGAAAATGGATAGAGGTGTATGAAAAGCTTATATCTGTCCGGTCATGAACCTCTAGGTTGAATAGTGCTAATGAGTTTCTTGGTTATTAAAAAAACTTCTCAGTTTGAAATGGTTTAAACGTAAACCTATTTAGAATGTCTATAGAGAGGAGATAAATGTAACAATAGATGCTCTAACTAAAAGTTTGATTTTAGTTGTTCCTTATTATTAAAAGTTAGTAAATAATTGTTACATTTGTTTATCTCCACTCTATAGACATCCTGATTAGGGCATAGAATCTTTTCCATCTCATTCTCATCCATTCAATTGGTGAGAAATCAGAACTTTACTGAAGTTGTGCCCGGAGAAAAGAAAAGGTGAAAGAGAGACTGAGTCTTGAAATCTTCATTTCTGCTGAAATTTCGATGGGATTTTTGTGCCTACAAAAGAGAAAAGGACAAGGGAAGTTTCAACTGTTTCATGTCGAAATATACCTTGAAATTTCTCTCAGAGAAAGCATTGCGATGCACCAAAACTGTTTCCAAATTAAAGTCTGTGCTAAGGAGATGGAAGTCACTGCTTGAATAGAGCGGAATGAAGCGAGGCAGAATGTGGTGCAGAAGGCAGATTGTCAGGGTTATGCAATTCACCAAAAATGGAGTTGTAAATTTCCCTGTAATTTAATTCAGAGATTTGGCACTGGAATTAAACTGCCTGGCAGGAGACGGACATCACTGCTTGAGTAGAGTGGAGTGAAGTGAGGCAGAATGTGGCGAGGACGGCATATTGTCAAGGTTATCCATTGCACCAAGTCAGAAGTTGATTTACTTCCCTAATAGTTTAATTGATAGGTTTGGAGCTGGACTTCAACTGCTTTGCTGTTAACAACGGCAGATTTTTTTGACACGGATTTGGTACACCACAACGCTTCTCTGAGAGAAATTTGAAGGTTGGTTTTGGCATGTAATGGTTGACAGTTTGGTCGTGAGTCTCTAGGTCTCCCTTCTTGGTGTGTTGCTAGTAATAATATAAACAAATATTTTATAATATATTATAGATATAATCTATGAATATAATGATACAATGTTAAGTATAATTTACTAATTTGTTCATTAACAAATTCATAGAAAATATATTACAGTAAGATACATTGATGTGGCCGTTTATTTTGTCTCCAAAGTGTAACCCTGGTTCAATAAGCCTGTAATGAAGCAACTCAAGGTTGCTTTTACAATTATCATTAATTATAGAACGTGTCATTAATGAAGGGTGTCGAGAGAAAACAAGGAACATACATTTCAAAGTTAAAATTGGGAAACACATTATGAGGTTCTTAATTAATAAATTAATGAGTCATTTTAACATCTTACCTCATATTTCATGTTTTATCAAACACGGTAACTATAGTTTTCAAATGATCTTGTCATTCATTTTCAACCGCCATTATGACTCTGATAAAACATGAAATATGAGGTAAGATGTTAAAATGACTCATTAATTTATTAAGGAACATACATATTTATATATTTTGAGAAAAGTCAATTAAATATTTTATAAAAACAATAGAACTTTTAAATCATTGATATAAAATTTTATTTATAATCTTTATATATATATATATATATAAAATTAGGAAGTTCGGGTAATGTGGACCCTTCGGTTTAAGTGGACCCTATTAGTATCTTTTTTTAATTGGTACTTTGGTACTGCCCTGGACCAGAAAATATTTTAATTTCTTCCCCTCATAAACTTTGACGTGTTCAAGGTCAGTTTCTTTTTATTCTTTGTGGCGAAGAAGGGTATATTTGTATTATTATGAAAACGACGATTTAAAAGTTTTTCAAGCTAATAATTAATTCTTAATTTCTGCTATTGAATATCACAAATGTTGAAAAAACTCCTAAATATATTATAATATGTAGATGCTGTTTTAATATACAGACGGGCTTGGTTTGATATTATGTGACATGGCTGCTGTATAAAATAATTAAAGGTAACGAAGGAATTCAGTTAATGTAGACCCTCCACGAGGCAATTATAGTTGACCTGGGTCCATTTTACACGAATACATATATTTTATCAAAAAGAGTGCTGTATGTAAAAGCTGTACACTTAATTAATTTTACTTAATATCCTTGTAATTTTACCTAAACCCAAAGAGCATCTCTGTCTGCTGATGAATGACGTATGAATGTTATAATCAACAATAATTTTTCAAAAAATTAAATAAATATCAATGCTTTTTAATTACGATCAGCCATAAATACTTTCAGATTAATTTATGCCTGTCTGTATAAATTAATAGAGTAAATAAACTTAAAAATAGACTAAAAGCTAAGGTGGACTCTGGGGTCCACTTCACCGGAATATGGAGGTTAAAGTGGACCTTTCTTGTAATGTAAAAAAGTTTATAAATTATGACGATGTTTCCATATTTGAATAAAATAACAATGCTATTTCATAGTTATAACACTAATGATAATCACTGTAATTAAACAAAATTCAAATCCCTTAATTAAAAGAAGAAAAACAACAAATTCAAAAAAGGGGTCCACATTACCCGAAGTTCCTCTATAAAATGAATTCTGTGAGTCTGTGAGCCTGTCTGTTCTTTATGGACTCAAAAACTTAAGATAGCCAGATGCCATGTCATCTAATTAGTGACGCGCATGAATGGATTAACGAGATTCCCTCTGTCCCTATGTATAATTTTCTTCCGACACCCTTAATTTCTTTTCAGAATATTACCATTCTCACATATCAGTTTAATTTGTTTATAATGATCTCACAGTTTTACACTACACTCACACTACAGCAACTCCATTTTACAAAACAAGATGGAGTAAAAAATTATTTTGTGATGACATTTTCATAGTGAGGAAGTCAGTCAGTTGGATAGGCCTACTCGAAAGTTTGATTCTATTACACACTCACCTGGAAGATATAAAATATAGTTATTTACTATACAAGGTTTTAATTTTAAGAATGACAAATGAATTTTTAAATTAATTATTGATTTGTTTTCAATCCTTGCAACGTAAAAAAATACTTTCATGTTACACCAAATGTCATCATTTTTATTGAATGGTAATTATTTACTTGCTGTCAAATGGCAATTTTGCTCAAATAGAGAAAATGTGTATCTTCTTCTGGATTACTTGAATAGCACATTAGTTAGTGCTCCAGTATATAAAGCTGGAGATCTTTGGTTGAAGTCCCAGTTCAGGCATACATTTTTTCTCTATAGTTGTATTAACTTTTACATAGGAGCAGTTAGCTAGTGTACGTTAATTTAAATATTACATGTTGATGAAGAATTGTCTTTTTTTTTTAAAGAAATGTCCATTAAAATTCTCAATTATATCCAAAGTTACTGAAGTAAAAAGATATACTCGGGCCAACGGATCTGTGCTCCTATAGTGCTGACATCGTTCTTAGAAAAGTACACATCTATACTCACACCATTTCACCGCAATCCCCTCCCCATCACGTAAACGGCAGCCAACGGTAACTTATCGAGTAGGGATGTTGCCAAACTTCTCCCAGTGTCATGGCTCTTGAATATTGAATAATGTAAGGTTGGAGTTGAGTTGACAACACTGGGCAAGTGCAAGAGAGAGAGAGAGAGAGATAGGAATGCAGGAAGGGAAATGATTTGCCGAGGCAGAAAAGGAAGTAGGCTATAGTTCGCATATCTTACGGGGGCACAGATCCGTTGCACAGACAATAATTGGTAATCTCCTAGATTGCAGCATTAGATCTAGTGAAGGCAGACATTTCCTCCAGAATCTGGTTTCTTATTCATTTATAAAAGTAAAATGCTAGTAAAACAAGACACAAATAATTCGAACAATGGCTGATCAATGACATAATTAAAAAAATAAAATTAACAATAATATTAAATAAATAATACATCTGTGTGCTTTTAAATAATGTATACTCATTGTTGAATTTTTTTTTAATGATCCAGTTTGTCCTTTTGGACATTCTGGTGTTCTCTCCTGGCAATGGCGTAATTGTAACCCACTTCTGTGGTTGAGGCGCCTGGAAGGCGGAGTTACGTTGCCCCGATGATATGATGGGTGATGATGATAGTGGTGCACTAGGAGAGTGCCTAATCCTAAGTATTGTTGAATATAAATTCTAATAAAAAGTGGACCTCCGAATTTCTTGCCAATTTTTATTGTGTTCAAAACAAATGTTAATTTTTGTAGATTCTTTCACTGAACTGTTCCCAGGTTTTCTAGTTCTGTTAATGAATAAACTGGTATATTACAATTTTATTGTTTGACTACTTATTTCTGTTTAATAAACTAATGATCTTAGTGATAAAATCATAAAACTTGTAGTCAGTGTACCCATTTCACTAATTAAAAATGAAATGTCAACATGTTTCAACAGCGAGGCTGTCATTTTCTAGACTAAATATTGACAATATTTAATGTTGAGAATGACAGTTTCGCTGTTGAAACATGTTGACTCTTAATTTTTAATGGGTGAAATGGGTACATTGACTACAAGTTTTACTTATTTCTTTATTTAACAATTTAATTATTTCTGGATTTTCAAAATTGGGCACACCACTATCATCATCACCCATCATATCATTGGGGCAATTAACCCCACCTTCCAGGCGCCCCAACCTCAGAAGCGGGTTACAAGTACGCCATGCCAGGAGAGAACACTGGGAATGTTGAAAGACAACCTGGGACATTTGAAAAAAATAGATTAGGTTAGGATGCCGCATGAAGCGTAAAGTATTAATTTTGTTATATAATGCACAGCAGAATACACCAGATTAGGGATAATGTGAATAATGCACCCTGCAGCTGTTTTAAGTTTGAGGTAACCAACCAATATTTAAAACTAACTAACCAAAATTTAGGGTGGTAATTTGCAAACGACAAACATAGTAAATTTAAATGATCCGAAACCTTCATCAGCCGTCGACTAAATTAATAATTTGACAACCATGTAATGATTTCTCACATGTGTTTAGGGACTCTCCCTTCCATAAACAAATAGTTTGGCCACACTAGCGCTAACACTCTTCCCATACAGACTTAACCTGGGCGAGTAATACGTAAGGTATAGGCATGTGATGCCAAGTATGTAGCTTTTTTGTTGAGGGGCAAGTTAAGAATACACCAGAATAGTTTACAACCCAGTGACAAATATTTGGATGGTTCAGAGCATTGGTAGAACAAGCACATGGAATTCTGAGTTACAATTTTCACACTGAACCCACTAACAGTTTTGTTGATAAACTGTTGATCAGTAATTCCTGTTAACACCAGGTGGTGCATCATTGTTGCAGAATGTGATCTAAGTAACAAACAAATAAACTATATTTGCACAACAGGCTGACCTCGCATCCATATGTTTTAATCACATAGGTAGATTATCATCTAGCCAATATTGTGATCAGCATGATGGATCCCCTAGCTGTTATAGCTGCTTTTCTCAACCTGAGCTTCCACTCATAGTAGGTACCAAATTGCCTCATGATATTAGGTGGAATCCGATCACATACTGACCGATTCCATGGGGACTTGAACGAGAGCAGGTTCCCTGTTTTTAAACCACTCGACTACGGCGCAGGACAAAAATAAGAAACAAATATTGCTATACCTCTTCAGAGCTAAGTTCCAGTTGTAATGAAAACAAACCAGACGTATGACTGCATTTTTATTAACTAAATAACGATTTTACCTCTGAGAGTGTAAGAAAATGTAGTTCCCTCTCTAACACTCGAAATAGAAAAAATAAAAATAATAAAAATATATATTACCTAGCACATGTCTATATAAGTTATATCAGAGAATCATAAAATATAAAATTATAATTTTAATACATTAATTAGCATTGTTTTATTCTTAAGCATGCGCAATGTAAAATACTTTGGAATTTCAGTTGTTTCAAAATGGCCACTTCTGTATAATTACAAAATATTACAATGGAAAGTATTTTAAAAACTGAGAGAAATAAATTATGTTGAATGTTTTCAAACACTTTAGTGAAAAATATCCTGCCATTAGGCATTGAGGATGTGGTAAAAATAACAGCAGAATTTACAGGTGAGTCAGCATGGAACATAAATTCTGCTCATAATGAAATTGTAAATAAAGGATATCGATTGACATCATGAAAAAGGGCAAACGTCTGATTAGGACCCATAAATATTTTTTTTGTTATAAATAAATAAGAAATGGAGGAAGTTCCTAATTATTGGTACTATCTTACCTTGTATTCAGTTTTATTTCCCGTAAAATACGATGTTGGCTAAGAACAATGTTTCTATCGATGACAGTACATATTGAGTCATTTGGTTGGTGAAAGTAGTACCACGATTGTCCCAATAGACGGTATCGGCGAAGTAATACCTTATGCAAGATTGTACAACTGGAACTTAGCTCTGAATTGGTATACATATATTGAATTAATAATATAAAGAAGCAACGAAAACAATAAATTAGATAACAATTTAGGACCTAAAACAGCATTAATTCTGTCCATGGGAGGGACAAGTTGAAGGGTACAGGGAAAAATCACCAAGTTAACTTCTCATGGGCGGAGGGGAAGAGTTTTAGCGCTAGTGTCGCCGAAATACTGAATCTATGGAAGGGGTGTAGGAGAAGACTACATCCGATCACGTACTAAAATGGTTCAATTCCAAGTGTGGGCGGAGAATCCCTAAACACGTGTGAAAGATCTTAACATGGTTGTCAAATTAGTCATTTAAGCACGGAACTCTCAAGCGGTCGAATCATTTAAAATCACAGCATTTGTCGTCTCTCCGTTACGAGCCTCACAATAAATCACAAGTGTCAACATGTAATGATAAGGGACAGCCCATTCCTACACGTAACCACAATAGTAACAGGGTTATCAAATTAGTCATTTTGCCAATGACCGCCTAGAAGGAGAGACGTTTAAAATCCATAGTATTCGTCAGCTCTCTACTTGCCAGACAAAGAACATATACAGAGGACAGGAAGTGACAACATAGTAAGGAAGAGAAAGACAGCATGTTTGTTAACATATTTTCCGCCTGTGCAGATTATTTGGTGGAGAAATAGTTACTTTTTCTTTGAAACCTAGAAAACGCCATTTAGTTGTACAGCATACATACTTCCTTATATGCATGCCAAAATATGGAAGTAAATAAACCCATGATTAAACTATAACATTTAGAGTTTCGCACTTTTAAATGATAGTGCTTTCCGTGGACAATCTAATGACACCTCAAACTCCATTTCGATAAAAATCTGATTTACCTGGACATTTCCCTGTACATTTGAGTTAATACATTTGCAGCAAAGAAGTCTGAATTTTCCAGGGGGATAATCCCCAACAATTTGCACCCCGACTATAATCACCAGAACTGACAGGACCTCATCAAATAATTAAGCATAGAACGAAGGGTTAATAAATAACATTTCTTACAATATCCTCAATTTTCAGTCCTCCATAGGAAAATACCCTTCGTTGTTGTGAACAGGCGAAGTTCCTTTGTGAGGAATGAGAGAGCAATGTTCAGTTATAGCAACCTTTCCAGTTCTTCACTTGTTACTGTGTCGTCACTCGTGTCGTCACCAGACTCTGTGTTTCCGAGGCTCTCGTCTCCGGACCAGTGTTCAAACTCTTCTTTATGGTGCTCCAGTGCCATCAGGGAGGGGAATAGGCTATCACATGCTGAACACCTGCAACAAATTTATAATAATAATAATTAGGGCAAGGATTTTAATGCACTAAATGTTAAGAATTGCAACATAGATAGCATATATTATTCAATTGTTTGTGTGTGAAACCAAGACAAAAGACAGAAGTCTAACTTATTATATTATTCAACTGTTTGTCTGTGAAACCAAGACAAAAGACAGTCATAAGTCTAACTTCTCATTATATTATTCAACTGTTTGTGTGTGAAACCAAGACAAAAGACAGTCAGAAGTCTAACTTCTCATTATATTATTCAACTGTTTGTGTGTGAAACCAAGACAAAAGACAGTCAAAAGTCTTACTTCTAATTATACTACATTACAATCTTAAGTTTTACTGCATTATAATCCTTTCCCTAATATTAATAATAATAATAATAATAATAATAATAATGAAATAATAATAATAATCTTCTTGTAATCTTGTAAGCCCATGTTTTCTGTAACAGAGATTTAGGCGCTCTCCCCCTACAGGGAAGTATTTGAACCATACTAATTTAGTTACACTTGTTTTCGTATAGATGTCATTTTTGGTTGTCCGTGGTCAGCGTTCCGCCTCATACTGACATCTAGGAAACCAAGGTAGTATTAGGACGGGAAAATTCGGTAAATTTTGCTTAGAGGCCTTTCATTCAGGCTTAAGGATCTTTTACGGGCCTGAAAATCTTCAGACTCGGGACCCACGGCTTAAAGTCCCTCTCGGAGAACTTGCTCCTTGGGGTTTTCCATCCTAAAAAATCCATCGACTCCGGCCGGGTTTGAACCCGCGATCCTCGGGACCAGAGGCAAGGAGCATAACCACTAGTCCACCGCTTAATAATAATAATAATAATAATTTTTATTTATATACAGATTTTCGATGTTTACTCATTTTTCTGTGCCCAAAGTTTTATTTTCCTTTTCTGCTTAATAGTAATAATAATAATAATAATAATAATAACTGGGCTTAAAAAATAAATTTAGAAAAAAAAACATTTTGTATGGGATGTGGAGCCGAAACCGAAGATTTAATATTACAAGATCAAAAGGAGTATATTAGAGGATGTGAAGAATTTGAGTATCTGGGAGTAAAAGTAGATAAAGAGGATAAACAAGAAAGTGATATTATGAACAGAATAAATAAAGGTAGAGCAATAACAGCAATGATAAACGGAGTCTTATGGAACCAGAAAAAATAAGGTACAAATACATAATTCAATAGTGAGAAGTACTCTCACATATGGAGCTGGAGTTTGGAAATTCAACAAAAACTTAGAACAAAAACTTATGTCGATGGAAATGGATTTCTTAAGGAGAGCAGCAAAATATTCAAAATTAGAAAAAAAAAACAATGAAATACTGTCATACGAGAAAAAATGAATATTAGTTATTCAATACTAGATTATATAAGATATTAGCTAATACCCGGCATGCGCTGCTACCCCTAAATAAATGAAAACTAATGTGTTTTTGTGTTTAGTTTAATAAGTTAAAGAAAAAATAATTATAAATTTATATTTTTTAGATACCCCGTGCTGATTACCCAGCATTGCCCAGGAATCTACTTATCCCGATCTTCTTGACATAAATGAGCTGTAATACGAAAATTAATGTGTTTTATGCTTAGTTAAATAAGTAGAAGGAGAAATTTATATCATAATTATTTTTAGATATCCCGTGCTGTTTACCCGGTGTTGTCCTGGAATCTACTCATCCCGATCTTCTTGGCATAAATGAGCTGAAAGACAAACATTAATGTACTTCTTATGATTAGTTGAATAAGTAAAATGAAAAATAATTATAAATGTATATCGTAATTTTAGGGAGATTAATAATCCGGTGTTGCCCGGGAATCTACTTATCTCGATTTTCTTGGCATAAATGAGCTAAAAGACAAAAATTCGTAATTGTGAGTTATCCGTAAAATAATACCCGCCATGTGTTACTATGCTTGCACAGGAATCCACATACTTGTCTCGATCTTCTTGGCATCATTGAAAGACAAAAATGGTTATGAGTTATCCGTAAGAGATAAACATGCTGTCGGGGGACGTTTTTGTAGAGCTTTTTGAGATATTCAATTCTGTGTATATTTTTGTGTACTTGTTATGGTTTAGGCAGCGTAAGCCATTTAAGAGTCCAAAGAGCTACTTTTTTTTCACGTTTTCCACTACAAAGGGCGATTTTTAAGGATGTAGGAGTTGAGTATCACAACTCTCTTATAGCCTATGTTCATCCTGGGAATCTCCTGAACATTTTGCAAAAAGCCCCATCAACAATCGGATCAACAGTATAGGCGCACATAAAGTACGAACAAACAAACATTCATTTTTATATAAGCTATTAAATTGGTATGGGCACGTACGACGAATGCAAGAAGAAAGGTTACCCAGGAAAACATTGGAATGATGTCCACCTGGAAGAAGAAGGAAAGGAAGACCTCGAAACTCTTGGATGCAAGAAATAAGAACTGGAATGGGAACAAGAGGACTGGAGGACATGGAGTGGATGGATAGAGACGAGCGGAGAAGAAAAATAAAACTTTAGGCACAGAAAGATGTGTAAACATTAAAATTCTGTATATAAATAAAACAATAATAGCAATAATATTAATAATAACAATATTTGTTATTGTAACAATAATTATAATAATACTAGTAATAATATTAAATATCTGGCATCACATGTTTGTATGTATATATCCCATACGTCAAGCATAGGAAGAAAGGTGCTCACTAACGGGAGTTTTTCAATCAGGCTCATTTAGTTACGCATATTTACCTATATATGTCAACGAGTGACGTGTTTAGCACATCACCTCAATGAGACATCTAAGATACTACTTGGATGGATGAAGGTCGGTTTAATTTTGCATAGATGCCTTTTTATTCAGGCTTGCCGATATTTTCAATCTATTTACTATGACGTAAGGACCCAATGTTGAGCCTTAGCCTCTCCTTTGTTACATGTTACAAGACCAAGTTAATTTAGTTCTACCAACTGGGTCCCTCTGGTTTTCCTACAAGGAGCTTTCATTCTCCATTCGTGGAACATGTCCCGCCCATCGCAGTCTACGAGATTTAACTCTTCTTATGTCTGACTTCCTATAAATACCAAGTAGTTCACTGTTATGTAGTCTTCTCCATTCACCTGTCTGTTCATCTCTTTTGGTCCTACAATTTTCCTAAGAACTTTATTCTCACATATTCGTAATCTCCTTCCCTCCCTTAAACTAAGAGTCCATGTTTCGCATCCATATAATATAACTGGGACAATAACAGTTTTATATATTTTCAGTTTAACGTTTTTTGAAAGGAGTTGGGACGTCAAGAGTCCTGTAATGCATAATAGCATAAAATTTTAAAAATTGTAAAATTATAAAATAGTTACCCAAAACGTCCGTCTCCTCAACTTAAAAATTATTGATTGTCTGTAGCGCTTTCAGGACTAGTCCCATCATCAGCAGAAGTAACAAGATGTGGGTTATCAGTTCAATAATTTTACATTATAATTTTTAATTTTATGATGAATACCTCAATGGAATTTTATAGATAGATCATCGGTTGATTAATGTCTTTGACATCGTCCGATTCCCAATAGCCAATTTTGTCGGTCCATGCAATCTCCTGGTTGTAGATGTTTCTCCTTCATGTATAAACATATTCCCTGGCTCCAGGAGGTTTTAGGTCTTCCTGCGCCTCGTCTTCCCTCAGGTTTCCATTCCGAAACAGATTTTGGTAGTCGATCCTCTTCCATTCGCTGGACATGTCCGTACCATTTTAATTGCTGAGTTTTAATATAATCTAAAATAGTGTCTTCAATTTTCATTTTCTCCCTTATAACTGTGTTCCTAATTGTTTTCTCTTCTTGAAATTCTTGCTGCCCTTCGTATAAAATCCATTTCCGTTGCCAAAAGATACTTATTTGTTTTTGTTGTTAAGTTCTGTTCCATAAGTAAGGATGCTTTTAACAATTGTATGATATATATATATATATATATATATATATATATTAATTTTATTCTTATTACTTATATTTTTATCCCACAATATTCCATTGAGGCATGCAATTGCAAATTTTCCTTTATTATTCCTATTTCTTATTTCCTCTTCATAACTTGGAGGAGCACTATTGAGTAACACTAAGAAATTAGGACTGGAAGTAAATATCAGTAAAACTAAATATATGGTCACACGTAGAAATACAGTATATAATGGAAATGGACAGCTAATGACAAATGAGGGAAATTTGAGGAAGTGGCTGAATTCAAATACCTAGGAACAATAATCACAAATAGGAATGAGATGCACAGAGAAATTAAACATAGGCTCTATTCTGGAAATGCGTGCTATTATGCATTGCAGAGACTTTTGATGTCCCAACTCCTTTCAAAAAACGTTAAGCTGAAAATATATAAAAACTATATTCTACCAGTTATATTATATGGGGTGCGAAACATGGACTCTTATTTTAAGGGAGGAAAGGAGATTACGAGTATTTGAGAATAAAGTTCTTAGGAAAATTTGTGGACCAAAGAGAGATGAACAGACAGGTGAATGGAGAAGACTACATAACATGAACTACATGGTCTTTATAGGAAGCCAGATATAATAAGAACAGTTAAGTCTCGTAGACTGCGATGGGCAGGACATGTTGCGCGTATGGGGAATGAAAGACCGTGCATGGAAAGTTCTTGTAGGAAAGCCAGAGGGAAAAACGCCCAGTTGGTAGGCCAAGAATGAGGTGGGAGAAACAAAACATAAACTATGGATTGTGATGGGGAAGTAGATTTTATACAGGGTATGATTGGAAAGCATTAGCTCAGGATAGGGATGTATGGAGAGCTTATGTCCGTGCGGCCATGAACATACGGGTTCGATAGTGCCAGTGAGTAAGTAAGTAAGTATATACGAAACCAGATGTATGTAATAAGTACAGTTAATTTCAATAGACAGTAATGGGCAGGAAATGTGACACGAAAGGGGAATGAAAGAAGTCACGGAAACTTCTTGTAGGAAAACTAGAGGGTAAGCTTCCAGTAGATAGGCCTACAATGAGGTTGGAGAATTACATTAACTATGATTTCAGAATTATACAGGGAATGATTGGCTCATTAAGGGGTGTATGGAGAGCTTATTCCAAGGCAGGGGGTTCGATAGTTATACTTGACAATTTCGTTATATGCTACATGAGTTTCACAGAGTGAGTATAATGCCCTGATTATTATTATTATTATTATTATTATTATTATCATCATCATCATCATTGATTAAGGTTACTGACCCCTGAATTAAAATATTCCAGATCCCCTTATAACCAATTTATGAAAGTTAATATATTGATGAATATTCTCACCCAAAATGTCTCTTTTTCTGTTGATGATGTGCTAATTGTCGAGGATTGCTAAACGATCGATCACATACGTTGCAGGTGAGCGCTTCATCTGAAACAAACACAAAAATAATTACACAATACTTAAAAATATAAACATCAACTAGCGGACCCGGCAGACGTTATCTTGCCCGAACGTGTCATGGCCAGACGATAAAAAGTAATTTTTTTCATCATCATCATCATCATCCAGGGATTAAGCCTGTTGGCTTGTTGCGGTTTCATGAAAGCTAGAATTGCTAAAATTGTTCAGACCATTTTCTGTGTGGGCGCCCAACATTTCTCCTTCCGTGCGGTTTATAATTTAGCAATAATTCTGGAAATCTTCCTTCTGGCATTCTATCAATATGTTCTTTCCAGTCGCTCCTATATTTAATTATTCGGTCTGTAAGTTTGAAAATTATGTTTTTTTTTGATGGAACACAATGAAACGTTTAAAGTTCACCTATTACAACAAAGAATCCATAAAATAACTATATCAAAAGCGATTAGACCAGTATATTACAGAAAATCCTATAAGTAGAAATATAAATGAAGAATGGGATGAGATTAAAAGAATAATAACTGAAGCTGCAAAACAATCTTTAGAAATGAGAAATAAATCATATTATAAAGAAAAAATTAAAAATTTGGAATGAGGACTTGTAACATTTAATACATGAAAAGAAAACGGCGTATCTAAATTATCTTAATAGGAAAACAAATTAATCATTAATTGAATACAAAAGAAAAAGTGCAATATGTTATTTTTTACCATAAAATTCACTAATTAATAAGTTCGCAAGAAAACTCCTGACTGTCATCTGTTGTGGCTCAAGAAGCGTGCATTATGATGTCACATTGTTGTTGCGCGGAATACATCGGTAATGCATTTGACTACACATCTGACATAAAAAAAATCCTATAACCCGATTGCAGCGTCACCTACCTGGTCCAATTGTGAATCTAAACCATCAAACAAACACAAACAATTGTCATCAAAATCGGTCCAGTCGTTTAGGCACTTTTTAATTTCGGATTTGAAGTTAACCTCCAATTATAATTGTCGGATTTCGCTCATTTTTTGATAATAACTACATAGGCTTATTTTAATATGATATACTGAGTTTCGTTGTGAAACATCGAAAAATGTGACCACTAGAGCGATTTTTAAATTTTCACTTCAGGTGTACTCCTGAAGGGTTTAGAGGGTCCAATTATGAATCTAAACCATCGAGGGACCTAATAAGACACACACAAACAAATTAATCAAAATTGATCCAGTCGTTTAAGAGGAGTACAGTGACAAACAATCGTACAGAAGAATAGGCCTATGTATAAAATATAAAATTCCTTACAATACCAATAAAACTAAACATATGGTCACACATAGAAATAGGCCTACATTATATAATGGAAATGGACAGTTAATGACAATTTAACATTTTCCAGTACTGTTATTTTAACACAGTTCCAATAATGGATCATATTATAATATTATAATGATATTGTGAAAAGAAAAATTAATGTCTGAACTAGGAATCGAACCGTGGACCTCTAGTTCTCCAGACTAGTGTGCAGCCCACTAATCTGGAGAACTAGCGGTCCACGGTTCGATTCCTGGTTCAGACATTAATTTTTCTTTTTACTGACCCAAACCCTCTGACGGCACTATGGCCCTGGGGTCGACTCAGCCTCTAACGTAAATGAGTACCAGACGCTTGTTCTGGGGGTAAAGACGGCCGTCACGCAGGGCTGACAACCCGGCTGACATAAAGTGCCGATTGTCTAGAAAAAGTGGGAGCCTTAACCTCCTACTACCCCAAGGGCCTCCGGGCCTGTTGTGGGATCACTTTACTTTTTTACAATATCATTATAATAGTTAATGACAAATGAGGGAAATTTTGAATACATGGCTAAGTTCAAATACCTAGGAACAATAATTACAAACAGGAATGAGATGCACAAAGAAATTAAACATAGGCTCAATTCTGGAAATGCATGTTGTTATGTAGCCTATTGCAGGGACTCTTGTCATCGCAACTTCTCTCAAAAACCGTTAAACTGAAAATATAACATCATGATCCGGTATCATGGCAGCTGCCGCCGTCTTCCGGAAACCAAACGCCATTCCTCTCTGTCCATCCATTGATATTCCTCCAATCCTCTGATATTCATAGCTGCTTGTATCCCTTGTATCCAAGTTTTCTTCGGTCTTCCTCCTTTCCATTGGGATCCATTCCATAACAATTTTAGGCAATCTTTGCTCTTGCATTCTTTTGACATGGCCATACCACTGTAATATTTTCTTTTCTATAATGTCTATGATGTCTGGCTCCTCTTGTACACTCATAATTTCCCTTATTTCTTTATTTCGTATTCTATCCATTCTAGGTTTTCCAGCTGATCTTCTTAAAACATCCATTTCTGTACTTAAAATTCTTTTCGTTTCCCTGGCAGGAATTTGCCAGACTTCAGCATCATATGTTAAAATGCTCTGAATTATGGTTTGATATATTTATAATTTTCTATTTTTTGTAATATTTTTGCTCCACCAAACAGAGTTTAAAGCATTTATTGCTTGTTTTGTTTGAGCGATGCTATTTTTAATTTCCACTGTGTTATCGCCTGAATGGTCTAATTTTGTTCAAGTAGTATATCTAGTTTTATGGGAAAAAAATTAAATTTAAAACTTTTCTTTAATTTTTTAATTATTAATTAATTTTTTAGTTTAGTTTAAAATAGATAGGGCTAAGTAAGTGCATTCAATACTAGGTTTTAGTTCTTCACCATTGTTGAAATTTATATTTTTCATTTGTTCTTCTATACACAGATATTTAGTTTTCTCAATGTTTATAGAAAGTCCCCATTTTTCATATTCTTCTTTTAGTTTTTTAGCCATATATTCTATGTCATCGTGGTCTTGTGCTATTAATACATGATCATCTGCAAAATTTAGTGAATATACATGTGTATTTTGGATGGGTATGCCCATTTTTGACATTTTTTCCTCCATTCTCTTAGTATTCTTTCGAGATAAATTTTGAATAGAGTTGAAGATAAACTGCAATCTTGCCTTAAACCTTTTGTAATAGTAAATCCCTCTGTTATATGATTTCCAATTTTTATTTTCGAAATAGACTCTTTGCATAATGCTTTTATAGCTTCTATTAATTTTTTTGGTAATGTTAGAATTGTCTAAAATTCCCCATAACATTTTTTGAGGAATACTATCATATACCTTGGTCAAATCGACAAAAAACAAAAAAAGCAAATGTATATATCTGTTAATAGCTCTTTTTTTCTATCATTTGTGTTATGCAAAATATATTATCTGTGCATGACCTACCACTTTTAAAACCAGATTGTTCTTCCATTTCTTTATCCTGGTATTGTAAATCAATCATTTTACTTAGTATACGTCCATATATTTTACTTAATGTACTTGTTACTGATATGCCTCTATAATTTTAACACTTTCTCTTGTCTACCTTGTTATGTATCGATGTTATAATAGCGACTTTCCACTATTCTGCCACTTCTTCGCCATTTATTATTTTATTAAACAGTACAGTGACCATTTCCAATAACTTCTGACTGCCACTTTTAATCAATTCTATAGCAATATTTCCTGGGCCGGCATTACCATTTTTCATTCTCATAATTTCCTTTCGTACAGTATTTATATAAATTTGGGTTATATTTCCTGTTTCCATCTCTGATAAATCGTCATTTTCTCCAAAAAATTCTTTTCGGTCCTCCACTAAAAGTTTTTTTGTAATATTCTTCCCATTCATGTGTCCCTATTAGGTTGAGAAGATTCTTATTTCTATTCGATGAACGTATACTTTTTATAAATTTCCATGATTCAGAACTCTTCTTGCCTCATAAATATGTTTGTATTTCTGTACATTTCTTATCCCAAATCTCGTTTCTGTGCTTAGTAACCATTCTTCTCACTTTTGCTTTTTGATATTGTATTTTGTCATTCTGGTTCTTTGTACTAAGCCATTTTAAAAATAACTGTTTCTTATTCTGTATTTCTTTCTCTATTTCATCGTTCCAAAACAGTGATGTCCTTCCTCTATTGTCGTCTTCCTCACCCAATGCTTCATAGGCGGCTACATGAATGCACATTTTTAGGTACTGATACATCTCTTCTGTAACTCTGAATTCACTCTGTGTTAATTTTTTTATTCAATCTTTGTTGATATAAATGCTTTACACTTTTGTTTTGTAGGCTTTCTACTCGTATATTATATTTTCTTTCCTTTTCTGTTCTTTTTCTGCGTGATTGTTTTCTTTATTAAGGATATAAGGAAATACAAATTTTCCAATTACTAATTTATGATCGTCCACCGCTGTGGTCTCGAGGTAGCGTGCTGCCTTGTCACGCAGCGGGCCCGGGTTCGATCCCCGGTCGGGGCAGTTTTTCTGGGTGAGGTTTTTATCGGGGTTTTTCCTCACCTGTAAGACAAATGTCAGGAAAACTTTAAGGCCCAAACGGTCCCCGAAATCATATGGCCATCATCCTTATTATCAATATCATCCTTCACCGGTGTGGAAAGCAACGGGAAGCTACCACACCTATACAATTCCCTAGTAAAGCTGCAAGCATAGCATGAAAATGCTATGATTGTAGTGAAGGACCTGCCTTCGGGCAGAATTACTATGGATGGATGGAATTTATGATCTGTCCCACAACTTGGTCCTCTATAAGCCCTGACATCTTATATTTTCATTTTTGAATTTTTTTTTTTTGTAATTATATAATCGATAATGGATTTTTGATTTAGTGTTGGACGTTCCCATGTGTATTTATGGCTATCTTTATGATTGAAAAGCCATTCCATATTTTTAAAGATGATTGTCTACATAATTCAATGAACCTTTCTCCATTCTCATTTAAAATGTTTTCTCCAAACTTTCGTACTACTGGATCTCCAAATTTACTTCATGTTCTTCCATTCATGTCTCCCAATAATATCAATTGTTTCCCAGCGCTAATTTTTCCTATTTCTTCATTAACTTTGTCAAAAAATAATTTTCTAGATTTGCCATTCCATTATCGTTAATTCGCGCGTATATTCCAAAAATTGTTAGCTTATAGCCCCATATATTCAAATCTAATTTTAAAATTCTCTCATCAATGACTTCCCAATTTCTTATAGTGCCTTTCTATTTCTTGTGAATCAACATTGAAACACCTCTTTTGGCTCTTTAATGATTATCCACGCCACTGTAGAGATGTATATAATTTGCATAATGTTTCATTTCCTGCGCCTTTCTTCTTTGTTTCTGTTAATATTGCCAAATCTAGTTTCATTGCTTCTACTTCTTTAATTACTTCCTCCATTTTATTTCTGCAGCCTTGAATATTCCATGTGCCAATTTTCAAAGTCCTTTTTCTTAGCTTTAATCGTCCTAGAGTGTTTTTTCCGAGGCATGATGTTTGGTTTTTTAGCATTTTTTCTTTTTATGATGTACGAGGAACTGGCCCGATGCATCAACCCCCAACATGGGGGACGGGTAATTTTTGTTTGAGGTTTTCTTCCTCTAGCCTTTGATAGTCCAGTATCTTACTGCAAGGTAGCAGCGCTAGTTTTGGTCCGCCCTGGGTATTTTATTTCCCCAGTACCCGCCATATCTGGTGCGCGTTCCCCTTTCCGCCACCTGGGGAGGCGCCCGATGGGAGACTGGCAACTCCACACAAAACTGTAATTCTCCAAGTTATGGATGTGAAACACAGACTCTTACTTTAAGGGATGTGAAACACGGCCTCTTACTTTAAGGGAAGTGAAAAGATGACGAGTATTTGAGAATAAAGTTCTTAGAAAAACTTTTGAACCAAAGAGAAATGAACAGGCGGGTGAATGGAGAAGACTACATATCAGTGAACTACATGATCTTTAAGGGAAACCAGATATAATAAGAACAGTTAAGTCTCGTGGACTCAATAGGCAGGACATGTGACACGAATGGAGAACGGTAGAGGAACACGGAAACTTCATGTAAGAAAACCAGAAGGAAAACGCCCATTCGGTAGACCAAGATTTAGGTGGGAGAATAACATTAACCATGGTATGAAGGAACTAGATCGTACAGCGGACAATTAGCTGAGTATTTTTTCAATATATTTACACGAGAACAACCTCAATAGCTTCATTCATTCGCTAAAAGTAATGGTAGTAGCTAACAACCTTTACTTAGATTTTGGTTGGTTGTTATATAATTTTTATTGTGTTGCTTTTAATTTGTATATTAGCATTCGTATATTATTATTATTATTATTATTATTATTATTATTATTATTATTATTATTATTATTATTATTAGACCAATAGCAAAGTTTAGACCAAAATCAAAGGACAGACAAACACACAAATAATACAGCAACTAAAAGTAGAGAATAGAATACCAAAAGCAGCATACAGCTTTTCACTAAGGAAGAAGTTTGGAAAGAGTAAAGAAAATATGGAAAGAGCAGTAATTTAGAGCCGGAACAGGCTAGCAAAAAAGATGAAGAAGAAGAAGATTATTATTATTATTATTATTATTATTATTATAGTCTGTGTGTGTTCAACATTATCGATTTCCATGCAACTGGCGTGTGTTTTGTTTTATTTCGGAAGTTGCTGTCATTTATATCTCTTGTTGTTTTTTGAATGTCACTTTTTTCATGTGAAAGCGATGACAGTCAAAGGATTTGATAAGCCTGTTAACTGCAGGTGTTACCACACCATGATTACATTAAAACTACTGTGTTTCTCTTCTCCATCGCAGGTTTAACCTCCCATCTTGTAGAACTTTTAACTTCCACCACGGGATCCGGGCCTTATAGTCACACCACATATCGGGAAAAGGATTTTGAACTTTGGATGACACACAGATTTTTGTTTTGACCACATAATTACATGGAGGACCTCCCAGAACGAGTGATCAACTCAATGTGGGAGCCTCCTCCGTGACAACACAACATTAAGACTAAACACACCATTCATATACACATTCATACTAAACATGGATAATATAATAATGATGATTACGATGACCAGGTGATGTTCGGGGACCGTTTGGGCTTTGAAGTTTCCTGACAGTTGTCTTGCAGGTGAGGGAAATTCCTGTTTGATGTAGGAGAGTCCGTGAATTTTGCTCAGAGGAATCCTACATTCAATTAAAGTATCATAAGTAATGCCACGAGTGATTTCCAATTTATCTAGATAATTTGGAAATCAAGAGTGGTATTTGTTAGGACTATTTAACGAATAAAATTAAGCTGTTTACTCACAAATCATTATTTAAATATAGTTATTTAAACATATTTATATATTTTATGTAAACGGCGATGTTTGAAAACAAGTGAGAAACGATTGGTACGCTTCATTTGCTTCTTTTGTTCATCACTGCAACCAGATCATATTACTTATTGCCAAAGGATCGCAATATTGTAAAAATGCGCCCTAGTGGAGAAATTTATAACCAACGTTATAGGTATTAATTAATTTCTGATGTCCTATGATGTAAATATGTCAATTATATTTTTCTGCAACGTCATTTCCTGGAAAATAATTCGTTTAAGAAAGTGCAAACAGTTGTTTCTTTTTTTTAATGGTATAATCAATTGTTACAAATGTTTTTATATTATCTCTCGCACGCGCTTTCTGCTGACATTCATACACTATATATACAATCTGGTAGCCGTATTCTTTAGAGAGTCAGTCACTGCAAAATAATGCTATGACCTATTCAGAATGTTAAAAAGGAGGTGCTTTCTTTATTATGATAAACTTTAGTTGGTAAATTCTAAGCGAAACACGACTGTGATTAGTTGTAAATAAAAAATAATTGAAATGTGATTGGTCATTGACTCCCATTTGGGGCATGAGTTAAATAGTCATAAGTAATGCCACCAGTGATTTCCGATAAATTCACTGACAAGTGAATGTATTTAGAGGATTTGTAAATCAAGAGTGGCATTTGTTAGGAATATTTAACAATTAAATCTAAACTGTTTACTCACAAATCATTATTTAAATATAGTTACCGGTCAACTTTTATAAGATTCATGATATGTTCCGTTGAGGTATTATTCAAAATTAAAGTATAAAATTATGGAATGTTACCTAAATGGTCCGTCTCCTCAACTTTATTAGTTATTTAACTGTAGCGCTTTCGAGGCTAGTCCCATCATCAGCACATCACGCATTAGATATTGAAAACACCCTAACAGTAATGAACAGAGAAAAATAATCCAGCGAAGATAAACGTACTCGAGGAGATGGAAATTTTGAAAGCAGCTAACAACAACGACCATCTGATAAACGAAAACGAACCCAGTACGTGTAATCCCCTCTACCAGATCTTCAGTGAAACACCAGTTTTGAATACTGCTGATGATGGGACTAGTCCCGAAAGCGCTTCAGTTAAATAACTAATACGTAAAGTTGAGGAGACGGACCATTTAGGTAAACATTCCATAATTCTATACTTTAATAGTTACCGGTATAATACATATTTATATATTTAATGTAAACAACGATGTTCGAAAACAAATTAGAAGTGTGTCATTTGTTCATTCACTGCAACTTGATGATATTATTTATTGCCAAATAGGATCGCAATATTGTAAGAATGCACCCTAGTGGAAAAAAAAAAAAAAAAATAAACACATCACACTGCATATTATAACCAACATTAACAAACTCACTGGCGCTATCGAACCCGTAGGTTAATGTCCGCGTGGACATAAGCTCTCCATACATCCCTACCCTGAGCTAATGTGTTCCAATCATTCCCTGTATAATCTACTTCCCTCAAATCATAGTTAATGTTATTTTTCCACCTCATTCTTGGTCTACCAACTTGGCGTTTTCCCTCTGCTTTTCCTACAAAGAAGCTTCCATGCACACGTCTTTCATTCCCCATTCGTGCTACATGTCCAGCCCATCGCAGATAACCAACATTTATAGGTTATTAATTTATCATTTTAGTAAACAATCAATAAAATCATTATTTAAAAACACAATTATTGAACACGCAATTATCAAATGTGTAGTTCAAAGGAATCTCTTCATTATTTGCTGTATTCAATATATTTGTTGGACAGTCACTGCAAAATAATGCTCCGACCTGTTCAGAATATTAAAAAGGAGAAGTTTTCTTTATCACGTCTCGCGCCGTAGCCGAGTGGTTAAGGCAAGAAGCCTTGGCACAGAGCTACTGGACTTGCGTAGGTTCGAGTCCCCTTGGCGGAAGAAATTTTCTCATGGAATTTTCGGCCAATATGGGACCGGTGCCCACCCAGCATCGTCAGACATTTGGGTAGCTGCAATAAGTAGCAACTCCAGGTTGAGAAGACCATCTATAACGGCTGGGGATCCGACTTGCTGATCACATGTCACCCCTACACTGGCTAGATGATGGTCTACCTCTGCGATTAACGCATGTGGATGTGAGGCCAGCAGCCGGGTGGTAGGCCAAGGACCTTCTAGGCCTGTCCCGCTTGGAGTTTCTTTATCACACAAGTAGGAAGTGGTAAAGAGAATTCGATAATGAGCGAGCTGAAACGCCAATGTCATTGGTTGTAAAACAAAATTCATTGAAACGTGATTGGTCATTGACTGCCATTTGGGGCATGAGTTAAATAGTCACAATAAAGATAGCCTGCATTATGTAAACCAGCATAATTGGACAAGCTGAAGAATTCGCTTAGTTTTAGCAGTTCCTGCAGGGATAATTGGAAAACATAAGCTCAGGAGAGGGATGCATGCAGATCTTATGTCCACATGGCATGAACCTACTTGTTCGATAATGTTAGTGAGTTTATTATTATTATTATTATTATTATTATTATTATAAATTGCACAAGGAGTAGGCGCGTATAGGCAACCTGTTTACGGATACTTTTGAAATTCACAATGGGTTAAAGCAAGGAGATGCACTATCTCCTCTAGAATTCAATTTTGTACTAGAGCTTGCCATCAAATCTTTGGAAAATCAAGAAGGTCTTCAACTCAATGGTATTAATAAGCTGTTAGTTTATGCTGATGATGTATTATTGGGCGATAACGAGGAGATACTAAGGTCCAAAACGCACACACTATTGAGTAACACTAAGGAATTGGAACTGGAAGTAAACATCAATAAAACTAAATATATGTTCACACATAGAAATGCATTATATAATGGAAATGGACAGCTAATGACAAATGAGGGAAATTTTGAGGAAGTGGCTGAATTCAAATACCTAGGAACAATAATCACAAACAGGAATGAGATGCACAAAGAAATTAAACATAGGGTCAATTCTGGAAATGCGTGCTATTATGCATTGCAGAGACTTATGTCGTCCCAACTCCTTTCAAAAAACGTTAAACCGAAAATATATAAAACTATTCTACCAGTTATATTATATGGATGCGAAACATGGGTTCTTACTTTAAGGGAGGAAAGAAGATTACGAGTATTTGAGAATAAAGTTCTTAAGAAAATATTTGGACAAAAAAGAGATGAAGAGAGAGCTGAATGGAGAAAACTACATAATAATGAATTACATGGTATGTATAGGAAGCCACATATAATAAGAAGCGTTAAGTCTCGTAGGCTGCGATGGGTAGAACATGTGGCACGAATGGGGAATGAAAGAGGTGCATAGAAACTTCTTGTAGGAAAGCCAGAGGGGAAACGCCCAGTTGTCAGACCAAGAATAAGTTGAGCGAATAACATTATCCATGATTTGAGGGAAGTAGAATATACAGGGATAATTGGAAAATATTAGCTCAGGATATGGATGTTTGGAGAGCTTATTTCCGCGCGGCCATGCACCTACGAGTCGATAGAGCCAGTGAGTTAGATTAGTTAGTTATTGTTTGTAATTTACGCAAAGGTTTGGATCATAATTTTTCGTCTCTTTTCTGGTGAAGGAAGCAGACAGACTCTCAACCTGGAGTTGTAACAAATTTCTCTCGATGCAGAAAAAGTAACACAGGATGGAAGTGATATAAGTGCTTTAATTCAAGGTGTTACATTCCAATAAAACAAACACGTCTTCTCTCTTTAATTTTGTGATTAACCCCACGGTTAATGAAGTAATTAATAGCAAAACCTCTGATAATCTCAACAGTGCAAGTAAGACTCGCATAATTCTTGTGACGTGACACATATAGCTGTTCTGGGATCAATCATAGCAAGACCACCTCTTACCTGCAGTTTGCGACGTTGCAAAATTTCTCTTTTTTATTTCAAAAGTTAAAGTTTTCACTTAATTTTCACGTCAATTTTATTGCAAAACTGCAAAGGAACAAAACATTTCTGTCATTTCAATTCAGTTATCATAAGTAATGCCACGAGTGATTTCCAAATTATTGATAAATTCACGACTCACGAAGTGAGGAGTGAATTTATCTAGAGAATTTGGAAATCAAGAGTGGCATTTGTTAGGACTATTTAACGAATAAAATTAAGCTGTTTACTCACAAATCATTATTTAACTATAGTTATTTTAAAATATTTATATATTTAATGTAAACGGCGATGTTTGAAAACAAATGAGAAACGATAGGTACGCTTCTACTGCTTCTTTTGTTTATCACTGCAACGAGATCATACTATTTATTGCCAAAGGAACGCAATATTGTAAGGAGGAGCTTTCTTTAATATGGTAATTATAACACTGATAAATATTTAGTGAAACACGACTCTGATTGGCTGTAAAACAGAAATAATTGAAACGTGATTGGTCATTGACTCCCATTTGGGGCATGAGTTAAATAGTCATAAGTAATGCCACGAGTGATTTCCAAATTATCGATAAATTCACGACTCACGAAGTGAGGAGTGAATTTATCTAGAGAATTTGGAAATCAAGAGTGGCATTTGTTAGGACTATTTAACGAATAAAATTAAGCTGTTTACTCACAAATCATTATTTAACTATAGTTATTTTAAAATATTTATATATTTAATGTAAACGGCGATGTTTGAAAACAAATGAGAAACGATAGGTACGCTTCTACTGCTTCTTTTGTTTATCACTGCAACCAGATTATACTATTTACTGCCAAAGGAACGCAATATTGTAAGGAGAAGCTTTCTTTAATATGGTAATTATAACACTGATAAATATTTGGTGAAACACGACTCTGATTGGTTGTAAAACAGAAATCATTGAAACGTGATTGGTCATTGATTCCCATTTGGGGCATGAGTTAAATAGTCCAAGTAAATATCTAAATCGCATATACTGTATTTATCGAGTTAGGCGGCATTTAGAGGTTAGGAAGAAACATTGTTTTCAAATAAAAGTTTTTATTTGACATCAAAATGTTACTGAAACTTTTTTTTGGTTCTACCCAAGGAATACGTAAGCGTACTTAAAATAAATGCACGTAAATTACTTATAGGCCTATATCACAAAAAAATCGTCTTAAAAAATAATGTTGTTCTTGACATGTGCCTAATTTGTCAGAAGTTTAAGTGATGAGTAATTAGGTGGCATGTTTGGAGCTGACTGGAAGTTAAACGGCTGTACACTGACACACGGAAATGAAAATATCTTGTATTACGTTGCGCACTTTGTCAACTACAAAGAAAAACTAGCAGCTTGGATTTTCATTTCCGCTGTCATCAGTCTTCAACAACTCCAGGATACTTGTTCTTTTTTTTTTACTTAATTCTTTGTTCAAACAGAATCACGTATAAGACAAACATCAATGTTGCTCTTTGTGAATTAAAAACAATTTCTACATTCTGAATCTAAACACAGGAACTGCGGAAACTAAGTGCATTGTTCAGCAAGTTGAATTTATTGTCCAATTTTTTGTGGTTTACGAAATATACCTGTCCACCGCTGTGGTCTCGGGGTAGCATCGTTACCTCGTACGTAGCGTGTCCGTGTTGGATCCCCGCTTTGAACAAGTTACCTAGGTGTTTTTCCTCACCTGTAAGACAAACTTTAAGATCCAAACTATTCACGAACATCATCTGGCCATCATAATCACCATTATCATATGCGCAAGACCTGCGCTTTGCTACGGCAGTGAGGCATCGACATTGAGGATAGGAGAAGAGAGCAGGATAACTTCTTGTGAAATAAGATTCATGAGATGTACAAAATGAAATCAAAAACGCTATTATATCTTGAAGGAGCTACGTTTAGAACTGGTCATTGGATACATACATAGATACCAGAACAACTGGAAGTATCATTTGCGACGAATGAGTTCTCAAGGCCATGCTTCGTTATTGTCCAACAGGGAAGAGATCTCTTGGTCGTCCAAAGAAACGCTGGATACAAAATTCATCAGTGAGATCGTAACAGGACTATAGGCCTTAAACTTGTTGGGTGAAGAAGAAGATCTTATTGCCATGTTTAGTATGAATGTGTGTGAATGGCGTGTTTCATCTTAATGTTGTGTTGTCTCGGAGGAGGCCCTGACATTGAGCTGATCACTCATTCGGGGAGCCCCCCCCCATGTCCCTGTGGTCAAAGAAGTATGTGTGTGATCTATAGTTGAATCCCTCTTCCGACAGGGAAGGAACCTCTCTTCTTTAATTTCTAATTTAAAAAAAAATATTTTCTTCCCTATGTAGGCCTATATCTTATCACATTCTGCACATTTTACTTCATACATTCCTGATTTTTCACTATCATCAATCTTTATATTTTTTTGTTTTTATTAGTTTGTTTAGGCTATAATCATTCTTTGGTGCTAATCTGGTATTAAAATTTTCAAAAATATTTTGGAATTTATTGTGTGCCCAACGGTGATTTGTAAATTTTCTGTATTTTACTTCCTTTGGTCCATCTATTTGAAGAACACTTTCATTCCTTAATTTTTGTTTTTTATACTTTTTTTTGTGTGTATCATTTTCTTCTCAAAACTATTTTCTTTTTCCACTTCAATTATGTGTTTTCCCCTTTTTTATCATTGATTTGATGATATTTCTAAATCCTTTTCCTAACAACTTTAATCAGTGGTCTTCTTATTCAAACTGTTGATTGGGAGTTAGAAACCAATTTCCTTTCATTTATTCTCCTCATAATAAATCAATAAAATATCTTAACTGCAAAAGGTTCCCTAAAATGTGTTTTTATCCAAGCATCAGCCCCTCAATTCTGTTATTTGTAGTTATTTCAAAATCTATCACTGAAAGATTATTTTCATTTTATAATTCTACTAGCGGACCCGACAGATGCTATCCTGTCCGAACGTTACAGCCTACATTTTCGACGAGCCGTTTAACACTTTATGAATTTTATAGAAACACTGACACAATTTTTGCATTGAAAATAAAAAGTTGCAGGTTATTATTCATTAACATCTCAGAAGGTTTTAACGATCATTGTTTTAGAAAATATTATTTGAATTTAAAATAATTGCGAGTTAGATTGATTTAACAACACCAAGATACGACGAAAGTGGCGTACGTCAAATAGCACAGAATTCGACATCACCGCCTGTACACGAGGATCGCAGAGCTGCACAATCTGGCACAGATGCCCTATATTGGTGATACAATTGAGAATAGAGTATCTGATATGCTCAACCATATCGTGAATCATGATAACTCAATTGTTCGCAATATAGGGCGATGCTACAGCGACGTTCTGTACACCGAAACATATTTACCAGACCCCCCCCCGATGATGGCCCACCACCTTGAGATGAGTGCTGTATTCCAGCTGGAGTAGTCCGGCTTTCGGACTCTCTGCTTGACCGGCTACGCGGTTTACGATGCTCTGCTGTAGTGAGGACACCTCATATCTACCATAGCTGCAACAGTAATACGGCTAAATACCAGACACGCGAAGGCTAAGTGGTTAAATTCCATAATGAACACAATGGAATTCGGCCGCCACGGGACCACAACTGGTTCCCAGATAAGTGACACACTGGGCAATGCCAGTCATTGTCATCACTCAGTCAGTCAGACATCAGCACCACATATGGTAAAACAAATACTATAACCCGATCGTAGCGCCACCTAAACCATCCAAGGACTGACTGAAACACACACAAAACATTATCAAAATCGATCCAGTCGTTTATGAGGAGTTCAATGACATACACACGTACAGAAGAATATATATAGATTCTTTATATGCTACGCGAATTTTTTTTTCAAATCGCCATGCACTGCGTTAACAAACGCGAAGCGGTTTACACTATGAAATCACGGGATGCAGCCAACATATACACGATATTTAACGAACCTAAAAGTTAACCTAACACAATTTAAGTACTCTAAACTGTGAAATAATGCAACGCACAATAATAAATGGTAAGTTCTGAAATTCTCAAGTATATGTGTACAGTCAATTAGTACATACTTTATGTTGGCTGCACTGAAACAAGACTTTGTTTTTGTTAAGAATATTCGTTAAAATCAATATGGCAGCCATGTCTTCATACTACGTATGTAGTTAAATATCATAGAAAAAACATTGAAATAATAGTTAGAAAAGATGTAAAAATCATTGTAAATGGTGGGAAATAATTTGAAAAATGGAACCCTAAGAATAAAATTTAATAAGAGTTTATGAAGGAATTAAAAAAAGTTGCGTCACTTATTGTAAAGAATAGCCTAAAGATTGTCTCTAGAATAGTTCTATCGACTCTAATATTGATAAAGAGAGGAGAAGCCTTTCTTCATTGGTGATTCCTTGGATTAAAATGGAATAATTGTTTCATTCTTATAACGATTGAAAAAATGTTTCCATTAATATCAATTTTATATACAATTAACTTTAAAAGGTTTATTGCATTAATTCTCTTTATCTTGTAGGAGGATATAATAACATTTTAATTCGAAAAATTCTGATCTATTCCTCAATTAACCATTTAAGATGACAGGTAGTGGCGTGTGTCACGTAAAAGTGCATGTAAGGTATGATGTTACATTGCGTTAATGAATGAAATAATTAAATTTTAACATTAACTATTATAAAAAATGTATAAATATTGAAGGCGTTCAGCTGGAATTTCTAGAAGAGAACAAAGTAAGAAAAAGTATAGCCTAATTAAACAAAATATGCATGTTCAAACCTTCAATTGTAGATTTCATAAAAAACAAACAAAATGTTATGGTCATGTAAAAATAATGGCAGAAGACAGATTCCCAAGAAAAATACTAGAATGGGTGCCACTTGGTAGAAGAAGAAGAGGACGGCCAATAATAACGTGGATTGATGGTGATGCCAAGAGATGGATAGACAGTGAATGCACGTCCAATACGTCTTCCTCTGAGGAGTGATTTTAGACACAAAAAAAAACAGGATGAAAATCATACAAATTATGGACAAGAAGAAGAAAAAGAAAAAAAAAGATGGTGTCTTGAGCAGCATCAGGAAAAAGGGATTGGACAATGGATATTGGAATGGCAGAGAGATGTGGAGAAAAATGACAGTAGAATAATATTAAGCGCAGGAAAATGTGAAATATTGCGAAACCTGCTAAAGGAATAAATAAATAATAAAAATAATAAATATGTATTTAAATAGAAATCTAGTAATGCTAATGATAATTAAAGTAAAAAGAAGGGAATTAATTAAGATAGAAACTAAGAAGGGAAAAAGGCAAACAAACATAAAATAATGAAAGGAAAATAATCGTCTTGAAGATACTTAGCGTTTTTCTGTTCAAGTTAATTAGCTGCTCTCACTGAGCGCTTTGATAATGGGGAAAAAATAAAAAAAAAAAAAAAAAAGGAACTAACTTACGTTAAGATGCCATTATACATTTTAATAAAAAAACTATCTTAAGTTTTTTATTTTTATGAACAACTAGCTAATACTCGGCGTGCGCTGCTACGCCTAAATAAATTCAATATATGTATGTATGTATATATATGAGACATAAAAATTTATGCTTGGACGGGATAAAATGAGCATTTATTTTTCTTATATTAAACTTGTATTGCTCAATGTCAAAATATTTAATTTGCTATCTATCTTCGGGTTTTGTTTACAGCTGCTGCCGTCTTCCTATGCCAAACCTCCAAAGCCTACAATCTTGGGCATCTTCAATACTTAGCTTGCATGACTCTCTTCATGCTTTCCTTCCATGTTAACTTTGGTGTCCCTCTTTTCTTCTTTTTGCTCAGTTACCATTGATATAGTAGTTTCGGCCATCGCTCATCTTCCATTCTTAAAATATGTCCTAACCATTTTAATCCCTACTCCTCAATTTCCTTATTTGTGACATGTTCTACTTTTGACATTCTGGCACTTCTGCGTAAATAATCCATTTCTAGAGCTATTAGTCTATTCTTGTAGTACTTATTGATTGTCCATACCTCACTTCTATACATTGCACCAGATTCCACCAATGTTTTACCAATATATCTTTTTTGTGTCTTTCCAAATATGCAATTATCCCACCATATGCAATTTAACGTTGATATTTAATTAACATATATAACATTTAATTATAACATCGAAATAAAGAAGCGTCACTGCTATAAAGTAAAAATACTCTTTTTAATTTGCTTACTTGTTATAGGAGCTACTAGATGGCAGTGGAGACCGAGTCCCCAGTACTTCTCGTAATAATAGAGAATATATATAAAGAAAAATAAAATTTTGCACTAGATTTGCTTGGTAGCGTAATTGGTAGCGCACTGGAGTATCAATCCAGAGGTCCGAGTTCAAATCCCGTCCAAGCATTTATTTTTCTTATCATGTCATATTAAGCTTGCATTGCTCAATGTCAAAAAAATTAATTATAACCTCGAAAAAGATATATTATTTTAGTTGTATAAGTAAAAAAAAAAAGTTAATTAAATCGTATGGTAAAGCCTGCATTACGTCGAACCGAACATGTTGGTTGCTAGAGTCAACTTTTAATTTCGGATTTCAGGTAACCCCCGCTTCTAATGGTCGGATGGCGCTGAGTTTTGGATAATACCTACCTGAGAATATTTTAATAAGATATACTGAGTTTCGTTGTGAATCATCTAAAATTGCGAGCGCTAGAGTGATTTTTAAGTTTTCGTTCCAGGTGAACTCCTATGTGTTATACTTTTAGAGCATAGTAGATAGTGGTAACTCTCTGTAACTGAAAACCTGTATGTACAAATTTTCATGAAGATCTGTTGAGAGGTTTAGAAGTCTATAATGCACAAACACACACAGGCAACATTTTTATATATATAAAGATAAAGACAGAAACAGCTAACGAATACTTGAAAATAGTTAACTACAATTATAGTAAACCATCTACAGGTGGAGGCATAAGATGAGATGAAGCTCCTATTATGCAAGAAATGTGATATACAAGGGTGTTGGCCGAACAGTTCTATCTCATATAAATTAATAATCATCTTTTTTGCGCGATAGTGCCTTTTGTCGTACTTACAGCAATGGCGACCATGATTGAAAGTTCAACTTCCTACATTTCGGGGTTGCCAACCTAAATAACTATACTGTTATAAAAATAACTATACTGTAATATTACAAAATGAACAAAATAAAAACAGTAGAGAATAATTAGGGACAAGAGCAGACCCGGGATACGGGCATTAAGCCCAAGGAAACCCAGGGGAATGGTGGTGGGGCTCTTAATAAAATAAAAAGAATTACGTATTACAAACACGCGTGTGGGAAGTAAAACCACTGCCCTCTATGTATACTACACACAATGATATACAAAACATATCCCAAAAGGTAGGCCTAGTGTTAATATACATTCTCCTAAACAAATCACTGCATTTTAAATGAACTGAACTTTATTTGAAACAATAAAAAACAATAAACACATACTTGTCATTTTACCACTAATATGGTCTCACGGCATCCTATACTTTCAACTAATAACCATTGCTCACACTGTTAACGATAGTCAGTTGTTTATAATGAATGCAAATATATTCAACAAAGATGTTATTATTTTACTATTGTTTATTATTTTGAAAACGCCATCGCGCAAAAATAATATACAACGCACGTTTGTGAAGTGTTTTTACAGAATCACGGAAATTAAAAACCTCGCCATCGCTCGGTTTTTAAACATTTTCCTCGATTCTGTAAATACCACTTCCCAAACCTCGCATCGTAATATACAATTAAGACATTATAACACTGTAATTAAATCAGAGTGCCTCTATGGAGCAGAAAAATTAATTTTGAACAGAAAAAAAAATCGAAGATATAGTAAAAAAGAATGCGAAATTGTAAGAAAAATTTTAGGTCATAGGTCAATCATATAGACTCAAAATTAAAAAGGAAACAGAGACATTCATAGTGATATTAGAAAACGAAGGTTAAATTTTTATGGACATATTAAACGAATGGACTCAAATAGACTTTCAAAACACATTATGGAAATATACAACATAGAAATAAAGCTAGATACTATGAAATGGACTGGTGAAGTAAAAAAGGATAAAATTGGCAGGAATTACTCAAGAAGATATCATAAACAGACATATATTTAAAATTAAGGTGCACAAATATCAAAGACCAAGAGGTCAAACCCAACAAAAAATCTGGAACAACATGGATAGAAGAGAGAAAGAACATAGCCAAAAAATGAGGGACATATGGAGTAAAAGGAAACGCATTTATGTAGAGGTAGTCCACGTAATATGGACCCTTCGGTTTGAGTGGACCCTGTTAATAACTTATTTAATTGGTGATGCCCTCAAGCAGAAAATATTTTTAATTTCATCGCCTCATCAACTTTGACGTGCTCGAGGCCAGTTTCTTTTATTCTTTGTGCGAAGAAGGGTTTATTTGTGATATTTAATAAAACGGCCATTCTAAAATGTTTTGAGCTAAGAATTAATTCTTAATTTCTGCTACTGAATATTACAAATGTTGAAAGGACTCCTAAATATATTATATTATGTAGATGCTGTTTTAATATATTGATGGGTTTGGTTTCATATTATGTGACGTGGTGGCTGTATAAAACAATTAAACATAACAAAGGAATTCGGTTAATATAGACTCTCCACGAGGCGGTTAAAGTGGACCTGGGTCAATTTTACACGAATACGTATAGCCTACTTTATCAATAAGGGTGCTATATGTAAAAGCCATACATTTAATTAATTTTATTTAATATATTTGTAATTTTACCTAATCCCAAAGACCGCTGTCTGCAGATGAATGACGTGTGAATGTTATAATCAATGATCATTTTTCAAAACATTAAATAAATATCAACGCTTTTTGATTACGATCAGCCATAAATACTTTAAGATTAAAATTTGTGCGTGTCTATATAAATTAATAGAGTAAATAAACTTAAAATAGTTTAAAAGCTAGGATGGACTCTGGGGTCCACTTTACCCGAATATGGAGGTTAAAGTGGACCTTTCTTGTAATGTAAAAAAAATTATAAATTATGAAGATGTTTCCATATTTGAATAATATAACATTGCTATTTCATAGTTACAACACTAATGATAATCACTGTAATTAAACAAAATTCAAATCCCTTAATTAAAATAAGAAAAACAACAAAAATTCAAAACAGGGGTCCACATTACCCGAATTTCCTCTACTTTGCGTAGTCCTGCATCGGCTCATTCGCAATAAAAACAATCTTTCTACATCTATACACTAAGCACTTCCCGTGTGGGGAGCGTTTTAAACAAGCTTATTTGCGCATAGATGTCAACGAATGACATGGTGTCATTCGTGGATAACTAAGGTATTATTATCGCCTCACTATGATAGGTGTCTGTTTATATAAAAGCGGGTGCCGCGCGACAATGCTTGACAATTACTAATATGCGAAATTATTATAGTGGTGGTGGTCGGCATCTTTGTATTTAATTATATATATATATATATATATATATATATATATATATAAACAGCTGCGGAGAAACAAAACGAGCTGCTGGACAACCATCATAGTTAGGCGATGATACCTGGATGGGTAAAGGTTGGTAAAGTTTAACTCTTACCTTATAGGTACTTTTTACACGTGGACGGTGTTATGTATCAACCGGCTATGCGCCATTAATATATTTCGGAAAAACATCATCATCATCCAGGGATTAAGCCTGTTGGCTCGTTCCGGTTTCATGAAAGCTAGAATTTTTAAAATTGTTCAGGCCATCTTCTGTGTGGGCGTCCAACATTTCTCCTTCCGTGCGGTTTATAATTTAGCAATAATTTTGGAAATCTTCCTTCTGGCATTCTATCAATATGTTCTTTCCAGTCGTTCCTATATTTAGTTATTCGGTCTGTAAGTTTGAAAATATTTAGTTCCTTTCTTATATCTTCATTTCTTTTCTTATCCAGCAGAGTATATTCTGCTATATTTCAACGATCTTCACTATTTATTGTAGCGCCAAACTAAAAATGCTGGATATTGCAAGTTATTTTCCTTGTTTGGCAATTATGCATCAACAATCTAAGAGCGGGAAAATTTGGCGCTTAGCTGCATGGTGCAAAATTTAGATTAGCATTTATGAAGATCTGGTTTTATAGCCGTTTGTTGCATATCACAGAATCTCTGATACAGTAGGGCTGATGGCGTTAACATTTTCTTTATTAATAAGGATATATTTAAAGTATTGGCGTACACTTCCTACATGAGCCAGTGCAACAGATGGCATCAAATATCAATTTTTTAAATGGCGCTTAACCGGTTGATACATAACATCGCCCAAATAATAATGGAATTAAAGTGCCCAGGCTTGCCATCCACATTGTAATAAAAATAAATAGTATATTACGATGCGAGGTTGGCATGTGATTTCTATAGAAGCGAGGAAAATGTTTGAAAAACCGAGCGATAGCGAGGTTTTTAATTTCCGAGATTCTGTAAAACACTTTACAAAAGTGCATTGTACATTATTTTTTGCGCGTTGGTGTTTTCAAAATAATAAATATTAGTAAGGTAATATCATTGTTGGAAATATTTGCGTTCATTATAAACAATTGACTAACGTTAACAGTGTGGACAATACTTATTAATTGAAACTACAGGAGGCCATGAGACAACATTAGTGATAAAATGGCGGCAAGTACGTATTTATTGTTTTTTATAGTTTCAAATAAAGTTCAGTTCATTTTAAATGCAGTGATTTGTTTCGTATAATGTATATTAACACTACCTTTTGGATATTTTTTTTTGTATATACATTGTACGTAATGTATATAGAGGGCAGTGGTTTTACTTCCCACACGCGTTTTGTAATATGTAATATTACAGTATAGTTATTTAGGTTGGCAACCCCGAATTGTAGGAAGTTGAACTTTCAATCATTGTCGCCATTGCTGTAAGTACGACAAAACGCACTATCGCGGAAAAAAATTATGCCTGAACCGAGATTTGAACCCAGGATCTCCAGCTTTGCCCGCTGACAAAAATTACCATAAATTGGACTTGCTGGGAAATTATCTTAGTTTACGCAATTTCTGCGTGACGGATTATATTTTTTATAAAAAATGTTGGATACTGAAAATGCGGGACCTGTTAATATAAGAACAGCGATGTCAAGATTTAATCCTTTGACCTGGTAACTTTTATTTCGATACGCATGAAGGAAGTTACATTGCAGGATGTAGTTTTTAATCTATTAAGTGGAGATTCGATTTCCGCTCCTTGAATCACTTCAATCAAACGTTATACGATCTCCTCTTCTTTCCAATAAATCTCCGGTTGCGATAACACTGTTTGAAACGAGACACTTTCAGCTCCCACGTATTTACTTAAATCATTCCACTCTAACAATGATACTTCCTCTTTCATCCCACATAGGGCTAGGGTGTTCCCTTATGGTACTTACTTCCTCATCTTCTTCACTGAAATAGGTTCGTTCCGGTATCAGGCAAAAATCTCTCCATCTTGCTCTGGGCCGTCCCATAGATCTGAATCCCTCTGGCTTATATACCGGGTGTCCCGCTTATAAGTATAGTAAAATAAATAGATATAACTTCTGAATTAATACGAATCTATAGATGAAACTAATCGCTACCAAGAATTAAAAATGAGGATTTTTTTATCTTTTTTTCCATAAACCTTAATATGGCTTGCATTAGTGGCACGGGAAATATCCAACCGGTAATCAAACTTGACCTACGTGTTATGAAGCGTTTGTGGTATAACTTTGTTGACAGCAGCATGAATTCTTTCTTGTGAGTCTATCAAATCACATACTGGTGTCATGTGGATCTGATCCTTATCAAACCCTCACAGGAAAAAAAAAATCAGGTGATGTTAGGTCTGGTGATTTTGCAGCCCAAGTGATGTATGGTGATCCTCTTTCGATCCATCTTGCAGGGAATTGTTCGTCTACTAATTTAAGAACTATGTGGGCAAAGTGTAGTGGTGCCCCATCTTGCTGGAAGGTTTTCCATCAGGGGATTAAGGCACAGAGTACAGCTGTAACTGTAACATATCCTGGTACGCGTTTGCAGTGACCATATTCTTAAAAAAATGACCTATGATTCTATCACACGTGATCGCACACCAAAAATTCCATTTAGGTGTGTCCCGTTGATTTCAATTGCGCATTTCTGTTCTGCTAATAATAGCTCACAAAATATCTTTTGTTGTGGTGTCCACATGCTAACTGATAAAGGTATGATAAGAATCCACCTATGAAATGATCAGCGCATGCGTTCGAGGCGTGAGTCTTTTTCATTCATTCATTTTGCGAATTTTCCTCGTCATTGAGGGTTTTCTGCAACCAATCTTAGAAATTAACACGTATTAAAACATATACTACGGACCTACAGACTATCAGTTTGCAACAAACATTCTCAAATTTGTTATAATTAAATGTCTCCATCGTTCTCTGTCCTCCCTGTCTTCATCTGTTACACCACATGTACTCATTAAATTTTGAATGTTGTTCTTCCAGATTGTTCTTGGTCTTCTTTTTCTGTTCCTTCTTTCAATTTTCCATGCATAGACGGCTTTTGGTAGTCTTTTCCATCCTGCATACTTCTTACGTGTCCATACCATTTTAGTCTTCTGTGTTGGAGTCTTTTAACAAACAAAATGGATTAAAACTTACCAACCTCCTCTTTCATATGGTACCAACCTTAATCAACTTGGATGCATAGTTTTGAAATTATATCTATTTATTTTATTACACTTAACTTATACATGGAACACTGTGTATGGATAACTGTTTTGTTATACGTTCTTGATCAATTCTTTGATTTTTTTTTTTGCAAATGCCCCAGGTTGTCTTTCGACATTCCTGGTGTTCTCTACTGTCATAACGTACTTGTTGAGGTTGGGACGCCTGGGGTTTACGTTGCCCCCATTATATGTTTGTTGATGGTGGTGGTAGTGATGCGCGAGGAGATGCCTTGAATTAAACTTAAGCTAATTAGGTGATTATGATATTAATGATAATGATGGTCAGATGGTATTCGGAGACTGTTTGGGCCTTAAAGTTTCCTGACATTTATCCCACAGGCGAGGATAAACCCTGAAATAAACCTCACCCAGGAAACTTGTCCCGACCGGAGATCGATCTCGGGCCCGCTGCGTGACAAGGCAGCACGCTATCTCGAGACCACAGCGGTGGACCAACCACTCTTTGATTGTGGTCGAACCAATTTTGTTTGTATTCTTCGATTATGTCTGTTAAGTGGAATATCATCATCATCATCATACTCCATTTACGAATTTAGGCCATTTGTTGACCTGTTATGTTCTCAATAGAAACACTACCCAAAAGTATTTTTAGAGGACGTCCTGGTCTTCTTCCTGAAGGTTGATAGTTTAACATTATTTTGTTATCTTAAGCTGAATATGTTAAACTCATTTTTTTGTCTTGTATATCCTGCTATATGTCTCTAACTACACAACTAACTAACTCACTGGTACTATCGAATTCGTAGGTTCACGGCCGCGAGGACATAAACTCTCCATACATCCCTAACCTGAGGTAATGTTTGCGAATCATCCCCATACAATCGACTTCCCTCAAATCGTGGTTAATGTTATTCTCCCGTCTCATTCTTGGTCTACCAACTTGGCGTTTTCCCTCCGGCTTTTGCTACCAGAAGCTTCCATGCCCCTCTTTCATTTCCCATTCGTGCTACATCTCCTGCCTATTGCAATCTACGAGACTTAAATGTTCTTATTATATCTGGTTTCCCATAAAGGTCATAGCTCATTGTTATGTAGTCTTCTCCATTCGGCTGTCTGTTTGGCCAAAAAAATGAAATCCTAGGAACTTTATTCTCAAATACTCGTATTTTTCTCCTATCTTAAAGTAAGAGTCCATGTTTCGCGTTCGTATAATGTAACTGTGATAATAACAGTTTTGTACATATTCAGTTTAACGTTATTTGAGAGAAGTTAGGACCGACAAATCTATGTCTCAGGAAACTCATTTCTATTGTTTTAGAGTTTTAAGAGTTGCTTAACCAAGTTCATATAAAAAGTAAAAAAATAAATAAATAAATAAATAAAGTGATCCGCTACAGGCCATAGGAGATCTTTGTAGTAGTAGTAGGAAGGCCCTCCATGGTATCTTTACATTGTCGTGGTGGAGTGGCTTGCGTGCTTAAATGATCCTGAGAGCTATGCCGGCGGTAGCATAGCTGCCGATAGGGTTACCCATGCCGGACTGGTCGAAGGTGATAAGCCAGACGAAAAAAGTACCTTGGTCGAAAGAGTGACGATCTTTCACCGTAAAAATACAACCGTCAAGAAATGCGGACATGGGTTCATCTGGGGTAAAATTTTCCGGAGGTCAAATAGTCCCCCATTCGGTTCTCCGGGCAGGGACTACTTCAGGGAACCCATGCCAAAGGCTCAAACATAGGGACATGTTCCTAGGAACATGGAATGTTAGGAATTTATACAATAGCGGGGCACTAGAGATATTAACGCGGGAACTAGATAAATCGCCATTGGATATAGTCGCTTTACAGGAAGTTAGGTGGCCAGGAGAAGGTAGTCAGGAATCAGGAAGCTTTGCATTATACTACGGGGGTGCAGAAAGACCTGCATTTGGAACGGGTTTTTTAGTCAGAAGGAGGATCCTATCCGCTATCCGAGATATTAAGTTTGTTAGTGATAGGGTACCATACATAATTCTAAAGGGTAAACGACATGATTTTATAATTGTAAATGTACATGCCCCCACAAAAGATAAAGATGACAAGTTCAAGGATGAGTTCTGTGAAGAATTAGAATGCGTATTTGATAGCCTTTCACGATATCATATGAAAATTGTCTTAGGAGATTTTAATGCAAAAGTGGGGCGGGAAGATATATTCAAACCAACAATAGGCAAATTCAGTCTTCATGAAGATAGTAATGACAACCGGGTTAGATTAGTCACATTTGCCACATCAAAGAATCTCATTGTTAAGAGCACAACATTTCAGCATAAGGATATTCATAAATACACTCTGCCAGCTAAAATAAATCATTATTATTATTATTATTATTATTATTTATTATTATTATAAATACACCTGGACGTCCCCAGATGGAGAAACTCGGAATCAGATAGATCATGTATTAGTGGATAAACGCTGGCACAGTAGCATCATCGATGTTAGATCAGTTAGAGGGACAGACTGCAATTCGGATCATCATCTGGTCAGAGTGAAAATCAGACAACGGCTATCGCTTATGAGAGGAACAAACGCTAAAGATGATTCTGTAAAATTTGAAATAAAAAACTTGAAAAATGATGAAATGCGGCAAGAATACCAAATAAAAATTGCTAATAGATTTGAAGTACTGGAATCTTCAGATGACAATGTGACAAACGAAGAAGAAACTGATATAAATAAAGAATGGGAGGCTATAAGATATACTATTAAATTGTCAGCATCAGAAAGCATTGGTTGTTTAAAAAAGGGGCAAAACAAGAAATGGTTTGATGAGGAATGTGCCGACATTGTAAAGAAAAGAAAGCTAGCAAAAATGAAATGGTTACACGAACCAAATGAGGTAAATTTAGAGCAATTGGGTAGTATTAGACGGGAAACCACCAAGCTACTAAAGAGTAAAAAGAGGGAATATTTGAGAGAGAAGATTAATGATCTTGAAATGAACGCAAAAAATAGGAACATTAGAGAATTATATCAGGGAATTAGTATAGAGAAGAAAGGGTTTCAGGCTAGAACAAACATAATTCGGAATGAAAATGGGGATATGATTGCAGATTCTAAGAGTATATTAAATAGATGGAAAAGTTACTTTAATCAGCTATTAAATGTACATACAGAACAAGACATTGAGGAGGATAACTTACAGACAGCAGAAATGCTAGTCGCAGAGCCAAGTGCATTAGAGGTTGAAATGGCAATTGAGAAATTGAAGATGTATAAAGCATCAGGTTCAGATGAGATCCCAGCAGAACTGATAAAATCAGGGGGAGAAAAATTGATGGACAAGATACGCTGGTTGCTTAGTATGATTTGGGAAAAAGAAGCTCTTCCAGATGAATGGAAAGAATCAATTATCGTACCAATTTATAAGAAAGGAGATAAAACTGATTGCAACAACTACAGGGGCATCTCATTACTTTCAACTTCGTACAAAATTCTAAGAAATATATTAGTCAGCAGACTTACTCCCTATATTGATGACATTCTAGGAGATCATCAATGTGCATTTAGAAGAAACAGGTCTACAACAGATCAGATTTTTAGTATAAGACAGATTTTAGAAAAGAAATGGGAATATAATGGTACTGTACATCAACTATATGTAGACTTCAAAAAAGCATATGATTCAATTAAGAGGGAGAAGTTATATAGTATCCTGCTGGAGTTCGGAATTCCTAAAAAGTTAGTTAGACTTATACGAATGTGTCTAAATGGCTCAAAGAGTAGGGTGCGTGTAGGCAAACAGTTTTCAGACACTTTTGAAATTCAGAATGGGTTGAAGCAAGGAGATGCACTATCTCCTCTATTATTTAATTTTGTACTAGAGCATGCCATTAAATCTTTAGAGAATGAGGAAGGCTTACAACTGAATGGTATTAATAAGCTGTTAGTTTATGCTGATGATGTAGTACTATTGGCCGATAGCGAGGAGATACTAAAGGCCAACACGCACACACTATTGAGTAACACTAAGAAATTAGGACTGGAAGTAAATATCAGTAAAACTAAATATATGGTCACACGTAGAAATTCAGTATATAATGGAAATGGACAGCTAATGACAAATGAGGGAAATTTTGAGGAAGTGGCTGAATTCAAATACCTAGGAACAATAATCACAAATAGGAATGAGATGCACAAAGAAATTAAACATAGGCTCAATTCTGGAAATGCATGCTATTATGCATTTCAGAGACTTTTGATGTCCCAACTCCTTTCAAAAAACGTTAAGCTGAAAATATATAAAACTATTATTCTACCAGTTATATTATATGGGTGCGAAACATGGACTCTTACTTTAAGGGAGGAAAGGAGATTACGAGTATTTGAGAATAAAGTTCTTAGGAAAATTTTTGGACCAAAGAGAGATGAACAGACAGGTGAATGGAGAAGACTACATAACAATGAACTACATGGTCTTTATAGGAAGCCAGATATAATAAGAACAGTTAAGTTTCGTAGACTGTAATGGGCAGGACATGTTGCGCGTATGGGGAATGAAAGACGTGCATGGAAACTTCTTGTAGGAAAGCCAGAAGGAAAACGTCCAGTTGGTAGACCAAGAATGAGGTGGGAGAACAACATTAACTATGATTTGAGGGAAGTAGATTATACAGGGAATGATTGGAAAGCATTAGCTCAGGATAGGGATGTATAGAGAGCTTATGTCCGCGCGGCCATGAACCTACGGGTTTGATAGTGCCAGTGAGTAAGTAAGTAAGTAAGTAGTAGGAAGGAGGTTAAGACTTCCAGGTTTCTAGACAGTTGGCAATCGGTAGGCAGTGGGTATTAAACCTGCACGACGGCCGTCTTTACCTCTAGAATAAACGCCTGGAACTCATCTCCGTTAGAGGTCGAATCGACTCCAGGAGCACGATGCCACCAGAAGATTGGGGCCAGTTTAAACATCTTGAACCTACTGGGTCGTAGTGTATTGTCTTCATCAAATACTTACGAACAACTTAATATATGTATAGGCCTACACCACATACGTTCTATATGGGTGCTCCCTAGTGGGAGTTTCTTAACCAAGGCAATTTGGTTACGCTTATTTATCTACATATGTCAAGGAGCGATATGTGGTTCGCACATCACCTCAAAAAATAAAGTGATCCCACTACAGACCTCAAGAAATCCTTGAGGCCAAGGCTCTCACCTTTTTAGACAATCAACACTAGATGTTAGTCTGGTTGTCAAGCCCTGCGCGACGGCCGCCTTTACCCCAGAACAAGCGTCTGATACTCATTTCCGTTAATAAAGTATTGGAAAAATGAATCAGTAGATATTGTTTAAATTTGATATCAAATTATTCAACAATATTCAATAACTTGGGGTTATGCGTGGTTTGTTATCACTATAGTCCCGACCCTTTAAAATACGCTGGGATCAGATATTTAGTTTCTACAATTTAACAAAAGACATCTAATTCCGTAAACAAGGACAATTAGATGATAAATTCGACGTGTTGAAAATTTCACTTAGTTTACGCATTTCCAGCGTCACGGACTTATTAATTACTTTTTTACATTAATAAAATTAATTGTAAAACACCTTTGATGTCACAATGTTAAAATTATAAAATTACTAGCTAACACTCGGCGTGCGTTGCTAGGCCTAAATAAATTAAATATTAAAGTTAATTAAATTGTATGGTATATGCTGAGACGAACCGAACATGGCGGTTACTAGCCACTTTTTAATTTCGGATTTCAGGTAAACCTCCACTTCTAATTGTCGGATTTCGCTCATTTTTAGATTATACCTACCTCTGTTCACTTTAATATGATACACTGAGTTTCGTTGTGAAACATCACAAATTGTGACCGCTAGAGTGATTTTTAAATTTTTACTTCAGATTAACTTCTACACCTAATGTTTTAGAGGGTCCAAATGTGAATCTAAACCATCCGGGGACCCACTCAAACACACAAAAAATATTAGAAGAGTTCAGTGACACACACATGTACAGAAGAATTATATGTAGAGGAACTTCGAGTAATTTGGACCCCTGTTTTGAATTTGTTTTTCTTCTTTTAATTAAATAATTTGAATTTTGTTTATTTACAGCCATTATCATTAGTGTTGTAACTATGAAATTAGCATTGTTATTTTATTCAAATATGGAAACATGTTTATAATTTATAAACCTTTTTACATTACAAGAAAGGTCGACTTAAACCTCCATATTCGGATAAAGTTGACCTCAGAGTCCACCTTAGCTTTTAGTCTATTTTTAAGTTTATTTACTCTATTAATTTTGTACAGACAGGCAGAGATTAATCTGAAAATACGTATAACTGGTCAGTAATTAAAATGAGTTGATATTTATTTAATGTTTTGAAAAAAATATTGTTGATTATAACATTCACACGTCATTCAACTGCAGAAAGCGACCGTCTTTAGGTTTAGTAAAATTACAAGGATATTAAATAAAATTAATTAAGTGAATGGTTTTTACAGATAGCATCCTCATTGATAAAATATACGTATTCGTGTAAAGTGGATCCACATCCTCGTGGAGGGTCCACATTAACAGATTTCCTTTGTTATGTTTAATTATTTTATGCAGCCACCATGTCACATAATATCAAACCAAACCCGTCAGTATATTAAAACAGTATCCACATAATATAATATATTTAGGAGTTTTTTCAACATTTGTATAATCAATAGCAGAAATTAAGAATTTATTCTTAGTTTGAAAAACTTCAAAAGAGGTCATATATATATGTATATATTTTTTCAAATGCCCCAGGTTTTTCTTTCGACATTCCTGGTTTCTCTCCTGGCATGGCGTACTTGTAACCCACTTCTGAGGTTGGGGCGTCTGTAAGGCGGGGCTACGTTGCCCCGATGATGGGTGATGATGATGATGATAATGGTGCGCCAGGAGAGTCCCTAATCCTAAGCTTAACCTAAGGTGAATATGAATGATGTTGATTGCGATGGCCATATGATTTCGGGGACCGTTTGGGCCTTAAAGTTTTCCTGACATTTGTCTTACAGGTGAGGAAAAACCCCGATGAAAACCTCACCCAGAAAAACTGTCCCGACCGGGGATCGAACCCGGGCCCGCTGCGTGACAAGGCAGCACGCTACCCCGAGACCACAGCGGTGGACTCATTTTCATATATATATATAACACAAATAAACCGTTCTTCGCACAAATAATAAAAGAAACTGGGGGAGAAAAAAAAAACCACCATGAAGGTGGCGTGAGCCATAGGCTATTATAGCTGTCGTGGATTTTATTATTATTATTATTATTATTATTATTATTATTATTATTATTATTATTATTATTATAAGCGTGTGTTGAGTCTCTACTTTTTGATGTCGTTATAACAATATGTCTTTTGTTACATTAGACCATTACAGATACACTAATATTGTAGGCCTACCCTTAGCATATTTTAATTTATTAGAATGCTAGAGGCCTATAGAGGCCGGATGGAAAGCGATGAAGGACCGTAGTTTGGGCGCCCCTTCTCTATGAAGTATTGACTTCCTTGAATGCTCTCTACAAAAGTATCACAAGCAATCCAGTACTTCAGAAAGAGCCAATGATACATTCTGCTGATGATGGGATTAGTCTCGAAAGGTCTTCATTTATTTAATTATTTAAAAAGTTGAGGAGACGGATCTTCAAAATATATAATTTTATAATTTTAATATTAGATTACTCTTTGCTATCGATTTTCCTTAATCATGAGAGGAATGTAATTTACAGGTACATAGACAGAGCATGTACATTGCCACATGATCACACAAACACGCAGAACCTAACAGCCGGTGGAGGTTTAATTTGCAAGATGTCTGCCAATAACATCAAACTTTAGCTTGCTGGAGGCGCACTATTAGCGTCCACTCTCCCAGATGAGCAAATATATACTCACAAATCATCATCATCATTTCCCACTCTGGAATTCCCGCTTCTCTTATATCAAGGACACCCGATTCGAAAACAGTTAAAATAAAAGTTCACAAAACAATTCCATAACCATATTTTAGGTATATTTTTATTAATATTGTATATTTTGCACTTTCTTCACCAAGCCAAACATTTAATCAAATTATATTATTATTTATTATCCAAAATGTATAAACACTATTTCACCTAAGGTATATTAGGGTTATAGTTTGTGTCAAAGTTGTGATACATTATATAATTGTATAGGATGCAAAAATCCAAAGAGCAAGTCCTCCGGGAGGGACTTTAAGCCGTGGGTCCCGAGTTTGAAGATTTTCAGGCTCGTAAAAGATCCTTAAGCCTGAATAAAGAGGCCTCTAAGCAAAATTTACCGAAATTTTCCATCCTAGTACTACCTTGGTTTCCTAGATGTCAGTATCAGGCGGAACGCTGACCACGGACCACTCAAATTACATCTATACGATAACAAGTGTAACTAAATTAATATGGTTTAATTTCTTCGCTGTAGGGGGACAGCGCCTAAATCTCGTACCTTAGGTGAAAAAAGGGCTTACAAGAAAATATCTAGAACTAAAACTTTTTATGAACCTTATCTATAAATACATTAAAAAATTGTAGTTCTTTTTCTGTTAAAAGCACTTCTACAATGGGTTGATCACTTAAACATGCGGTGTTATTTAGAAGAACAGGTGATAATCAAATTATAGGTTATTATTATTATTATTATTATTATTACTATAACTATTATTATAATTACTATTATTGATTTAAGTTTTTGTATATTGTGTATCCTATGACTATTATGTATATTATTAATACAGTTGTAGATAATTCATAGTTGTTACTGTATGTATAACACTGGATAGCAATGAAAATGTTCCTCTGCATATTTTAAGCGTTTCTGACTCAGGTTTTTGCGCTGATTTCAAATATGTGATTATTGTTCTCCAAATGTCGACGGTTCGATAGTAATCACAATTTTTGTTTTCGTTACTTTTTCAATTTTAAGTATATGATTGGTTAATATTATTTTTTTCCAAATGTTAACGGTTCGATCGCATCCAAGTATCCATGTTTCCTTTGTTTATGGGATAGCCGAGCAACCCTGCCAACACTACATCCAACAAGTATGGCCTTCAAGAAACGAACTTGTTCCAGGAGAAAATAATGCTCTACATGAATCTCTTATTGACAGGAAGAAGAACTTACTACCACCTCTCCACATTAAATTGGGACTAGAAAAACAATATGTTAAAGCTTTGGTTAAATCGTCAGATGCTTTGCAACATATTCGCTCTATGTTCCCACGTTTGTCTGATGCAAAAGTATTTGTTGGAGTTTTTACAGGACCTCAAATAAGACAGATTATGGAGCCCGCAGAATTAGAACAAAAGATGACACAAGTTGAAAAAAAGTGCATGGCAAGCATTTCATAATGTTGTGCATGGCTTCCTAGGAAACAATAAGAGTCCCAATTACCGAGAGTTGATTGAGAACTTGTTGAGTACATATCGTACATTAGGTTGCAGAATGTCAACTAAATTACATTACCTGCACTCACATTTGTATCTCTTTAGACCAAATTTGGGCGGTGTGAGTGAAGAACATGGAGCACGATTCCATCAGGATCTCAAAAACATATAATCAAGATATCAGGGCAGGTGGGATATAAACATGTTGGGGGACTACGTTTGGAGTTTGGTGAGGGACAATCCACAGCAGCACAAAAGAAAAGGGCGGTCACAACTTCATTTTAATACATTTGATGGCCAAGTCAGTGATGCTGAAACAATATCCCATTTCATATCATCAAATACAATACCAACATGAGATGGCATTAATATCATCTATATTTGTGGATACATTTTTGTGTTAATTCCCACATTTTCAAATATATTAATTTTTCGTAGAACTATGTGAAACTGACATATTTGAACTTAGAGAGCCTGAATTATATGATATGAGAACCATGAAAAAAGTGGGAGGAACAAAAAGTTGTCCAAAATTTGTTACCCAGTGTAATTTAACCCTGGTCAAGCGGAAGATAAAGACCTTACGGCCTTAACTCCAACAGGGAAAATAAATAAAACATTATTATTATTATTATTATTATTAAATCATTATCTTATCATATACTTGACGTGGTGGTTTCATGCTATCGTACAAGTGGTCTTCCTAGATATATATTTTCTCTAACTAAACTAAACTGAACTAACTCATTGGCACTATCGAACTCGTACATTCATGTCCGCGCAAAATAAGCTCTCCATTTGCCCCTATCCTGCACTAGTGTTTTCAAATCATCCCTTATATAATACACTTCTCAAATCATGGTTAACGTTATTTTCCCACCTCGTTCTTGGTCTCCTGGGCTCTTTTCCTCTAGTTTTCCTACATCAAGCTTCCTTTCCCCTCTTTCGTTTCCCATTCGTGCCATATGTCCTGCCTTTAGTAGTCTATGAGACTTAACTGTTCTTATTATATCAGGTTTTCTTCAAAGATCATGTAGCTCACTGTTATGAAGTCTTCTCCATTCACCTGTCTGTTCATCTCCCTATGGTACAAAAATTTTCTTAAGAACTTTATTCTCAAATGCTCTTAATCTTTTCTCCTCCCTTGAAGTAAGAGTCCATGTTTCGCATCCATATAATATAATTGGGAGAATAACAGTTTTATATATTTTCAGTGTCGGCCGCAGTAGACTAGTGGTTATGCTCCTTGCCTCTGGTCCCCGAGAGTCGCGGGTTCAAACCCGGCCGGGGTCGATGATTTTTTTAGGATGAAAAAAATCTAAGGAGTAAGTCCTCCGGGAGGGACTTTAAGCCGTGGGTCCCAAGTCTGAAGATTTTCAGGCTCGTAAAAGACCCTTAAGCCTGAATGAAACGGCCTCTAAGCAAAATTTACCGAATTTTTCCGTCCTAGTACTACCTTGTTTCCTAGATGTCATTATGAGGCGGAACGCTGACCACGGACCACTCAAATGACATCTATACGAAAACAAGTGTAACTAAATTAGTATGGGCTTACAAGAAGAAGTTTGATGATTTCTGAAAGGAGTTGGGATGACAGAGTTCGTGTGATGCATAATAATATGCATTTCTACAATATTTTAATTTCATTCTACATCTCATTCCTATTTGTAATTATTGTTCCCGGGTATCTGAATTCAGCCACTTCTTCAAAGTGTCCTTTGTTTGATATTAACTGTCCGTTTCCATTACATAATGTATTTCAACTGAATGTGTGACCATATATTTAGTTTTATTGGTGTTTATTTGCAACCCCACTTTCTAAGTGTTATTCAATAGAGTGTGAGTGTCCATTATTATTATTAGTGGTCCAGGAGGAATACCAACGGGGTTATTAAAACATGGATCCAACCATTCATTTGAACGATTGAGAAAATTGTTTAAAACATTTATGAATGGTGAAAAAGCTCCTGAAGAATGGAAACTAGGATACATTTCGACAGTCCATAAAAAAAGGGGGAAAATACCAATGTGAAAATTATAGAGGTATAACAGTAACAAGTACTATGACTAGACTCTATGGACGTATACGTACTAAAATATTAGTTGGAAAAAAACTACAGTGATATGGAATTAGAGGAACAGTCAGGATTTAGAGCAGGTTGTTCCACAACCGATAATTTATTTTGTATTACTCAGGTAATAGAAAAGAAAATGCAATATGGGCAACCTTTGCACCTACTATTTGTAGATCTTGAGAAAGCATACGACAATTTCCCTATAGAAACACTATGGATTGCTTTAAGACAGCTGTACAAAATTTATATTTATATGTTATTGTTTATTATGTTGTTTAATTTGTTATTGGTTCTGTATGCTATTTTTACGTTTTTATCGGCTTTCTTTAGTGCATTGGCTAATTTTGTCTATTTTGTCAATGGCTATAATGAAGAATTCATAGATAAGCTCGTAAAAAAACAAAAAAGGAAGAACAACATAACCAACATAACTAAACTAGAAAAAGAATCTGACAACAACAAGAAAACATGGATAACACTTACATACACAGGAAAAGAAACGACAAAATTAGCCAATGCACTAAAGAAAGCCGATAAAAACGTAAAAATAGCATACAGAACCAATAACAAATTAAACAACATAATAAACAATAACATTGAAGAAAATAACATTTTCAACAGCAAAGGAGTTTATAAACTGACATGTAAGGACTGCAACAAATTTTATATAGGAAGGACAAACAGGAGTTTTAACATCAGATTTCAAAGAACATTTTCGAGACTTCGTTCACGCAGAAGGTAAATCAAGCTATGCAAAACACGTTATCCATGAAGGACATCGCATGTTAAATATTGAAAACACCCTAACAGTGATGCACAGAGAAAATAATCCAGCGAAGATAAACGTACTCGAAGAGATGGAAATCATGAAAGCAGCTCACAACGACAGCCTGATAAACGAAAACGAACCCAATACATGCAACCCCCTCTACCAGATCTTCAGTGAAACACCAGTTTTGAATCCTGCCGATGATGGGACAAGTCCCGAAAGCGCTACAGTTAAATGATAATTAAGTTGAGGAGACGGACCTTTCAGGTGAATATTCTATAATTTTATATTAATTTTGAATAAACCTCAACGGAACACATCATGAATTTTATAAAAGTTGAAATTGTCACATGGTTTTACAATAAATAAAGTTCTACGTCAAGGTTGTTGTCTATCACCGACTCTGTTTAAAATATATGTACGTGAAATTTTGAAGAATTAGAGGAGAAAATATTCAAGCGTGAGAATTCCTATTTCAAACAATAAAACTTTATACAACTTACATTTTGCAGATGATCAATTGTTAATTGCATAAGATTATGAAGATTTAGAATATATGACTAGAAACTTAATAGAGGAATATAATGAATGGGGATTAATTTTGAACACGAAGAAAACAAAATATTTATCAATTGGTGAACCAGAAAAAAAAAATTGGAGACTGGAAAATCAATAAAATCTTGTAGTGAAATCATATATTTAGGAATTAAAATGATTAAAAGTGGGAATTATGAAGTGGAAATACAAATAATAAAGGAAAATTTGCAATTGCTTGCCGCAATGGAATATTATGGGATAAAAATATAAGTAATAAAAATAAAATTAATATATGCCATACAATTGTTAATACGAGTATCATCATTATTTATGGATTAGAACTTTGGCCATTAACGACAAAAACAAATAAGTATCTTTTAGCAACTGAAATTAATTTTATACGAAGGGCAGCAAGAATTTCAAGAAGAGAAAAAAACTAGTAACTCAGTTATAAGGGAGAAAATGAAGATTGAAGACACTATTTTAGATTATATTAAAACAGCAATTAAGATGGTACGGACAAGTTCAGCGAATGGAAGAGGATCGGCTACCAAAATATGTTTTGGAATGGAAACCTGAGAGAAGACGAGGCAGAGGAAGACTTTTAGGGTCAGGGAATATATTTATACATGGAGGAGAAACGTCTACAACCAGGAGATTGAATGGGCCAACAAAATTGGCTATTAGGAATCGGACGATGTCAAAGACAATAATCAACCGATGATCTATCTATCTATCTATCTATCTATCTATCTATCTATCTATCTATCTATCTATCTATCTATCTATCTATCTATCTGTCTGTCTGTCTGTCTGTCTGTCTGTCTGTCTGTCTGTCTGTCTGTCTGTCTGTCTGTCTGTCTGTCTGTCTGTCTATCTATCTATCTATCTATCTATCTATCTATCTATCTATCTATCTATCTATCTATCTATCTATCTATCTATCTATCTATCTATATCTGTCTGTCTGTCTGTCTGTCTGTCTGTCTGTCTGTCTGTCTGTCTGTCTGTCTGCCTGCCTGCCTGCCTGCCTGCCTGCCTGCCTGCCTGCCTGCCTGCCTATCTATCTATCTATCTATCTATCTATCTATCTATCTATCTATCTATCTATCTATCTATCTATCTATCTATCTATCTATCTATCTATCTATCTATCTATCTATCTATCTATCTATCTATCTATCTATCTATCTATCTATCTATCTATCTATCTATCTATCTATCTATCTATCTATCTATCTATCTATCTATCTATCTATCTATCTATCTATCTATATTATCTTTATTATCATTATTATCAAAATAATTTTTATTATTATTATTATTATTATTAATATTATTATTATTATTATTATTATTATTATTGCTATTAATATAGGATCTATTTAGAATCTATTTTAGATAAAAGTGAGAATTCAACTACAGAAATTGAAAGAAGAATAACTGATGGAAGAACCATTGGTATGTTGAACTCAATGCTTTGGAATAGAAATATAATATACAGATCGAAGAAAACCATATTTCAAGTTCTGTTACAAAGCATTTTATTATATGGGTCCGAAACCTGGACAGTAAGTAGAAAACAAGCCAACAAGTTGTTAGCAGTAGAAATGGATTTTTGGAGGCGTTCGACAAGAATTTTAAGAAGGGATAAGGTCAGAAACAGCACAATAAGGGAAATTATGCAAGTTGAAAAAAAAAATTGAAAACAATAAAGAAAAACATTTGAAATGGTATGGACACCTCATAGGAATGGAAGAAGAGAGAATACCAAAGAAGATCCTTAATTGAGGAGTTGAATGGAATATGGGCATAACTCATGTTTTGCCCTTTTTCCGTTCAATGCATTTTTGGACTCGCCATTTTGTAATTGGTCAACCTGAAAAGTTTCGTTACGATATTTTGATTACAATAAGTTCAGCAGCTGATTGTATCAATTAAAATAAACAACAATGTTATGCATTTAGTTACATATTAATTGCTAATATCTCAAAACGTATATTTTTAATTGTGCCCATATTCCATTCAACTCCTCATTTTGGAAAGCTAATGGAAGAAGCGGAAGAGGCAGACCTAGATAACGTTGAATAGATGGAGTGAGGAGAAGTAAGGAAGCTAGAGATTTAAGGGAAGAGGATTCTCTAGACAGGAACCTCTGGCGACAAATTACTTTGGGTTGAAGGAGGAACACTGTATTGTGGAATATTCCTAATAAAATATTATTATTATTATTATTATTTACAGATTCAATGCTTGGTTATGTAAAACGTAGACAATTAGAATGGTATGGCCATGTAGAACGGATGGAGAATGAAAGAATAGGCTAGTAACAGCAGAAGTGATATTGCTCCTAGATCCCTGATTCAACAGTTTGAATTGTCAAAATGACAAATTTATTACAGAATCATCACAATTGTATTTTATAAATGGAACTTGATCATTACTTCATGAGTTCGCATTCGAAAATACATTCAGCATTAAAATTTAAATTCAGAAGCACGAGAATTCCAGGCATTTATTGGAGAAATGACAGTGGTGAGAGTATGCATTCCACTGCAGAACACCACAATGCAGAATGATCTGTCACAATTCAAATTCATTACAAATTTTATTGCATTTGTTTTGTTCGAAGTTGGCCGCGGTAGAACTGATGTTCCTTGCCTCTGGTCCTGAGAGTCGCGGGATGCATAAAAACTAGGCTAATATTTAATAAGTTACGTTCTCCGATATTTAAGCAAACTACATTAACAAATTAGCAAAGGATTTCGACTGAGGGAGGGCAAAGTTTTGATTCCCTTGCTTAGTTATTACTTCATAAACCAGTTAACGTCGCAAGCGCCATGCCTCATAAATATTAGACCTAATTTAAAACTTTCTAAAACTGTTCAGTGAAAATATGTCCTATATTAGTGTTTTAAAATTAAACAGCATCATCTCTGCAAAATTAATGTAATATGCATTACAGAGACTCTTGTCATTCCAAAGTATCTAAAAATAAATGTATTATTATTATTATTATTATTATTATTATTATTATTATTATTATTATTATTATTGTTACGACGAATGCAAGAAGAAAGATTACCCAGAAAAAAAATTGGAATGATCTCCACCTGGAAGAAGAAAAAAAGGAAGGCCTCAAAACTCATGGATACAGGAAATAAGACCTGGAATGAGAAGAAGAGGACTGAAGGACATGGAGTGGATGGATAGGGACGAGTGGAGAAGAAAAATAAAACTTTAGGCACAGAAAGATTTGCAAACCTGTATATAAATAAAATTATTATTATTATTATTATTATTATTATTATTATTATTATTATTATTATTATTGCCGGCCCTGTGGACTCGTGGTTATATTCCTTGCCTCTGGTTCTGAGGTTCGAGTTTTAGGGATGGAAAAGCCAAGGAGCAAGTCCTCCGGTAGGAACTTTAAGTCGTGGGTTTCGAGCCTGAATATTTTCACGTCCGTAAAATAACCATAAGTCTAAATAAAGAGCCTCTAAGTCAAAATTTCCAACTTCCTAGTAATACTTTAGTTGCCTACTAGATGTCTCATTGGGTCGGTATGTTGACCACATACCATTCATTTTATTTATTTATTTTACCTGATGGAATTAAGACCGTAAGGTCTTCTCTTCCACTTCACCAGAGTTAAATTATACATACAGTAAGAATTATGATTGATACATAATAGATATAGACTACACAATATAAAGTTGACAAGGGTAAGAAAGAAAAATGGTAATGGCATCTTTAGGGAAATAAGCGTAACCAAATTAACTTTATCTAGCACTAGTAACTCTTAACAAAGGAGAGGCTAAGACCCAGCATTGGGCTATTACGCCAGTGGTATATATATATATATATATATATATATATATATATATATATATACTCGCTAATACCCGGCGTGCGCTCCTACTCCTAAATAAATGTTAATGTGTTTTTATCACCAGCCGTGCGCTATTATCCTTGCCCGGGAACCTGCTTATCCCGTTCTTCTTGGCATCAATGAAAGATAAAAATGGTTATTGTGAGTTATCCGTAAAAGATAAACATATGATGTCGCGGACTTTTTATAGAGTTTTTTGAGATATTCAATTCTGTGTACTTTAATTTTGTGTATTTGTTATGGTTTAGGCAGTATAAGCCATTTAAGCGTGAAAATAGGGACTTTATTTCACATTTTTCACTACAAAGGGTGATTTTTAGGGATGAAGGGGTTAAATATCACAACTCTCTTATAGCCTATGTTCATCCCGGGAATCTCCTGAACATTTTGCAGAAAAAAACCCATGACAATCGGATCAACGGTATGGCTGCGCATAAAGTACGAACAAACAAAGAAACAAACAAACAAACATTCATTTTCATATATTAAATATATACATGTACTAGGTAGGATATAACAAGATAGGCCTATGTAAATTATTCAAATATGTTTTCGAGGGAATAAACTCAATGTCTGCAATATCTTTGAAATTTGCTAAAATGACCACAAACTGCGTGCAGTATACAAATACATTTTTCCAAGAATAAAAATGTTTCTATAGTGAAGCATAAAATAATATGGATGGTGTATACATAATAATTATACTAGGAACGATATCCATTCTGCACAGAAAGCTGAATTTAGGTAAGAATGCGCTTCTGTTCTCAAAACAATTGTTTTATAGGACTATTTTTTTTAATTAGGGCGCTTTATAAATTGACCGATTCAGTTATAATTACTGTGAAAAAAAATAATCAGTTGAAATGGATTTTCCACGAAAATAATATATCTTTTTTTAATCTGTCAATCATAGGGGGCTCTTATCGCAACTTCTGTCCAAAAACGAAAAACTGAAATTATATAAATCTATTATGCTCCCAGTTATATTATATGGTTGCGAAATATGGATTCTTCCTTTAGGGGAAGAGAAGAGATTAAGAATATTGGAGAATAATGTTCTTAGGAAAATTTTTGGACCAAATAGACATGAACAGACAGGTTACATAACAGTGAGCTATGCCATTTTTTTAGGAAACCAGATATAATAAGAACAGTTAAGTCTTGTAGACTACGATGGGCAGTACAAGTGGAACGAATGGAGAATGAAAGAACCAAAGGAAAACGCCCAGTTGGTAGACCAAGAATGAGGCGGAGAATAACATTAACCATGATTTGAGGAAAACAGATTATACAGGGAATAACTGGAAATCATAAGTTCAGCATATGGATGTGTGGAGAACTTACGTTCACGCGACCATGAACCCATGGGTTCAATAGTGCCACTACGTTAGTTAGTTAATCTGTCCATAATAGACTTACAGTGACTATTTAACTCACTATTTAACTCATGCCCCAAATGGAAGTGAATGACTAATCGCGTTTCAATGAATTCTGATTTAAAACCAATCACAGTCATGTTTCACCTGGAATTTATCAAATAAGTTTATCACATTAAAGAAAGCTCCGCCTTTTTAACATTCTGCAATGGGCCAGAGCATTATTTTGCAGTGACTGACCCTCCAAGAAACACGGCTACCAGATTACATACATACATACGTACATACATACATATATATATATATATATATATATATATATATATATGCACGAATGTAAACGGATACTGCTTGCGGGATATAATAGAAGAACATTTGTAGTAATTGATTATACCACAATAAAAAGAAACCACTCTTTGCACTTTCTCAAACGTATTATTTCCCCAGGAATTTACGTTCCAGAAAAATATAATTTATATTATAGGGCATCAGAAATTAATTAATAACCTATAATGATGGTTATAAACAGTTTGATGTGTTTCATTTTTTCTCCACTAGGGTGCATTCTTACAATAATGTGATCCTTTGGCAATAAATAATATGATCTGGTTGCAGTGATGAACAAATGAAGCATAACAAACGTTTCTCATTTGTTTTCAAACATCGCCGTTTACATTAAATATTTTAAAATAACTGTATTTAAATAATGATTTGTGAGTAAACAGCTTATTTTTATTCGTTAAATAGTCCTAACAAATGCCATTATCGATTTCCAAATTCTCTAGATAAATTCACTCCTCATTTAGTGAGTCGTGAATTTATCGATAATTTGGAAATCACTCGTGGCATTACTTATGATAATATAACGGCTAAAAAGTTTGTTTAATGAAAGGAGATAAGTATTATTATGCTCTCAGTGATATAGTAAAATTAAAAAAGAAATCATGGAATTATATGCTGATCATATATAGAACAATAGTGCAACCTGTAGTCATGTATGCTTGGAAAACAAGGTGTTTTAGAAAAAAAAATTGAAAATATAATTGTAACTTGAGAAAGAAAAATTCTTAGGAGAAATTTTGTTCCAATTAACTAACTCACTGGCACTATATAAAACACGTATTTTCATGGCTGCGCGGACATAAGCTCTCCGTACATCGTATTCTGAGCCAATGTTTTTCAATCATTCATTGTAAAATCTGTTTCCTTCAAATCATGGTTAATGCTATTCTCCCACCTAATTTTTGGTCTACAAACTGGGCATTTACCCTCTGGTTTTCCTACAATAAGCAACCATGTTCCTATTTCATTTTCCATTCGTGCCATATGTCCTGCCCATCGCAGTCTACGAGACTTAACTGTTCTTATTAGCCTATATCTGTTTTCCTATAAAGATCATATAGCTTACTGTTATGTAGTCTTCTCCATTCGCCTGCCTATTCATATCTTTTTGGTCAAAACATTTTTGCTGAGAACTTTATTCTCAAATAGGCCTACTCGTATTATTGTCTTCTGCATGAAGCAAGAGTCCATGTTTCGCATACATATAATATAACTGGAAGAATAACAGTTTTATATATTTTCACTTCAATATTTTTTGAAAGAATTGTGACGACAAGAGTCCCTGTAATGCATAATATGATAATGAAAATAATTTTTGGAGAATAATATCAAATAAACAATTTCAAGAAATGTAAATCAAATATTTTAAGATAAATTAAAAGGAAAATAATTTATATCGGGAAATATGCTCAGACTGAAAAATAAAGAAGAATCAGAAAGCTTTTATGTGGTAAATCAGGTGGTAAAAGGAAGTCCAAGTCTTAGATGGTTGAAAGATGCGGAGAATGGCTTCAGAAGGGCGAATAATTATGGAAATGAAGAATTAAGAATAAGTAAAAGGAGGAATTCCATGTCATTATAAGAGAGGCTAAGGCCATTCATGAATTGTAACGATATAAAGTGGTGGTACTAGTGTCCTGCAGGATGGAAATTATTACTATTCAATTTCTTACTAGAACATGCTGTGAAATCTTTAGAAGACGAAGAAGGCCTAAAACTCAATGGTATTAATAAACTGTTAGTACATGCTGACGATAGTATTATTAGACAATAGCGAGGATATTCTAAGGCCCAACACGCACACTCTATTGTGTAACACTAAGAAATTGGGGCTGGAAGTAAACATCGATAAAACTAAGTATATGTTCACACATAGAAATACAATAGGTAATGAAAATCAACATTTTGATGAAGTGGCTGAATTCAAATAGGCCTATCTAGGAACAATAATTACAAATGGGAATGAAGTAGAGAAAAAAAAATTAAACATAGACTCCATTCTGGAATCGCATGGCATTATGCATTACATGGACTCTTGTCGTCCCAACTTCTCTAAAAAAAAATACATAAAACTGTTATTCTCCCAGTCATATTATATGGATACGAAACATGGACTCTTACTTTAAGGGAGGAGAGAATATTACGTGTATTTGAGAATAAAGTTCTTTGGTGAAATTTTTGGATTAAAGAGAGATGAACAGACAGGTGAATTGAGATGACTATTTAACAATGACTTCATGGTATTTGTAGCAAATCAGATGTAATAAGAACAGTTAAGTATCGTAGACTGCGATGGTTGAGCATGTGGCGCAAGTGGGGAATGGAAGAGGGGCATGGAAACTCATTGTAGATAAACTATTAGGTACGCCAAGAATGAGGTGGGAGAATACTAACCGTGCTTTGAGGGAAATAAATTTTACAGGTGATGATTGAAAACATTAGCTCAGGATAGGAAAATGTGGAGAGCTTATGCACACGAAGCCATGAATACCTCGGTAATATAAAGTCAGTGAGTTAAAGTATGAATATTTTAATGTAAGTTTCCGCATAGAGGTTTTCAGCATTTGAATCCACTTGCCCTGTGCTCTATCAATTGACAGAGCTGCAGGGTGAAAATTTATCGCCTTGCCCCCGGGTACAATTCATTTCCAGCGGCGCTGGGAATAGCACGTGCGCTTCTGCCCTCTTTTATAAACTGTAAACACATCTAAATTATTATTTACATTATAAGGGCTCAAAGTGAGCTTTCACGGATGACTTGAGGTGACGATTGCTAGATGAGGCTAGAATTTCGAAACGAATTCATAGATATCTTTTCATTTTTAAAGGGGAATAAACAGGTGTCAGAATTATAAATTACTAGCTAATACTCTATATACTTCTAAAAATTCATAGTAATCACAAATGAGGTTCCATCTATAGTAATTCCGCCCGAGGACAGGTCTTTCACTGCAATCATAGCATTTTCATGCTATGATTTGCAGCTTTACCAGGGAATTATATGTGTGGTAGCTTCCCGTTGGTTTCCACACCGGTGAAGCATGGTTATGATAACGATAAGGATGATGACGTCCGGATGATTTTCGGGGACCCTTGGGCCCTAAGCTTCCTGACATTTGTCTTACAGGTGAGGGAAAAAACCCGAAAAAACCTCACCCAGGAGCCTGTCTCGACCGGGAATCGAACCCACCACTGCGTGACAAAGCAGCACGCTACCTCGAGTCCACAGCGTTGGACCAATTGACGTTATGTAGTAATTTTTAAAAAATAATTCAAGTACTTGTTTATATATCTAGGAACAATAATCACAAATAGGAATGAGATGCACAAATAAATTAAACATAGGCTATTATGCTATTATGCATTGCAGAGATTCTTGATGTCCCAACTCCTTTCAAAAAAACGTTAAACTGAAAATATATAAAACTATTATTCTACCAGTTATATTATATGGGTGCGAAATATGGACTCTTACTTTAAGGGAGGAAAGGAGGTTACAAGTATTTGAGAATAAAGTACTTAGGAAAAATTTTGGACCAAAGAGAGATGAAAAGACAGGTGAATGGAGAAGACTACATAGCAATGAACTACATGGTCTTTATAGAAAGCCCGATATAATAACAGTTAAGTCTCGTAGACTGCGATGGGCAGGACATGTGGCACGAATGGGGAATGAAAGACTTGCATGGAAGCTTCTTGTAGGAAAACCAAAGGGAAACGCCCAGTTGGTATACCAAGAATGAGGTGGGAGAATAACATTAACTATGATTTGAGGGAAGTAGATTATACACGGAATGATTGGAAGGCATTATCTCAGGATAGGGATGTATGGAGAGCTTATGTCCGCGCGGCCATGAACCTACGGGTTCGATAGTGCCAGTGAGTAAGTAAGTAAGTAAGTTTATATATCAGCCTACTTCAATTAAAATGGATTTTTTTGTTTAAAAAACTTCGTCCATTAGTTAAAACCATGTATAGGCCAACGCCAACATCAGTACCAAATGACATGCCGATGATTGAACATGTTCTAAAAGGCCTATATGTTTCAAACTAATTAACGAAGTTTTTTTAAATGAAAAATCCATTTTAATTAAGGACAACTGATATAGAAACAGGTACTTATATTATTTAAAAATAGCTAATATTCGGCGTGCGATGCTGTGCCTAAATAAATTAAATATTAACGGTTAATTAAATTATATAGTACCGGTATATACATTGCAACGAACCAAACATGGTGCTTGCTAGAATTTTTAATTTCGAATTTCTGGTAAACCACAAGTTCCAACTGTCGGATTTCATCAATTTTTTTATTATGCCTCCCTCGGTTTAATTTAATAGGATATATAAAAAATCGCGACCGCTAGAGTGATTTTTAAATTTTCGTTTCAGGTGAACTCCTACATCTAATAATTTAGAACTTAATAGATAGAGGGTAAACACTTGCCATACCTGAGAACCTGCACGTACAAATTTCCATGAAGATCGGTTGAGCGGTTTTGAATAATTATAATACACAAACATATGCAGGCCCAATTATATATATATATATATATATATATATAATATATATATATTTATTTATTTAGGACTAACTAGTCGGCCGCGGCGGACTAGTAATGTTCCTTCCCTCTAGTTCCGAGAGTAGCAGGTTCAAATCCGGCCGAGGTGGATGGATTTTGTAGCATGGGTCCCAAGTCTAAAGATTTTCAGGCTCGTAAAAGAACCACATGCCTGAATAAAAAGGCCTCTGTGCAAAATTTAACTGATTTTCATCCATCTTAGTAATACCTTACTTAATACTAATAACATTCATATCAAATTACGTTGAGGTGAATACTCATAAGATAAAAACTTAAAATATGTGCCTTTTTGGCAGGTGCCGTCGTCCTCAACTGTGTTAGAATATTTAAATCATTATCTGGAGGCCTTTCGGAAATTAACTTCCATCATCAGCAGGATGAGTATCTGCTACTGTTGTTTACGACGTTGTAGATTCGAACTGACTTTAGTAGCAACTGACTTCTGTTAGTTCTGTCACTTCGAGTCTACAATTCGTAAACAACATCTATAGCAAATACGCATTCTGCTGATGATGAAAGGTAACTTCCGAAAGGCCTCCAGATAACATTTTAAATATAATATTTTAACACAGTTGAGGACGACGGCACCTGCCAAAAGGTACATATTTTAAGTTTTTATCTTATAATACCTTTGTTGCCTACTAGATGTCTAATTGAGTAGGAACGCTAGCCACGTGCCACTCATTGACATCTGTAGGGAAACAAGTGTAGCTAAATTAGAATGGAAAGTGTAGCTAAATTAGCATGGTTAAGATACTTCCCGTTAGGGAAAATCCATGTCTCAGAGGGACATAAAGATATACAATAAATAGGACTCTCTACAGTGATTTAATTTTCTTCAACCGAACAATAATAAAAATGTATAAAATGTCCGCATTTTAATAATCTCTCTCCATTTTTCCCTAACCAATGCATCTTTACCTTGCAGTCCTTTCGGCTTCACAGACCTTCTTGCTCCATTCATATAGTTTCTATTTGTCTTCTTTTCATCTCCCATCTGGTGTCCATCTCATCACTTCCTTAGGTAGTCTTCCATCTTATATTCTAATTACATGTCCAAACCACCGTAGTATTTTCTCATGTGTCACTTCGATTACATATTTTCCTATATTCATTAATTGTCTTATTTGTGCATTCTTTATTCTGTCTTTCCTTGACTTCCTAGTCCGTTCTTCTACAAAAGTTCCAGTTTTCCTTCTCGTTGAATATTTATTGTGCTTGTTTCTCTATCATAAAACATGGATGATGGTGGTATATGTTCAGTATGTCGGGTCCTCCGTCGTAACAGCTGGTTTTCTCAACCTGTGGTCGTTATCTTATTGTAAAGGTATAGTGATCCCACTACAGGCCATAGGAGACCCTTAGGGTAGTAGGAGGTCAAGGCTCCCACTTTTTCTAGATAATCGGCATTTGATGACAGCTGGGTTGTCAGCATGACGGCCGCCTTTACCGCAGAACAAGCGTCTGGAACATTCCCATTAGAGGCTGAGTCGATCCCAGGCCATGGTGCCACCAGAAGGTTTGAGCCAGTTTAAAAATCCTGACCCCAACGAGATTCGAACCGTCGACCTTCCGGTTTGTAGCGCATTGCCTTAATCATTACGCTACGGCGTGCCCTTATTGTAGTTACCAAATTCCTCACGATGTTCCATTTCTACCGGTCTCATACGGCCTGCTTACAAAACAATATATCCCAAACATTTTATAAAATTGATACCTAAAGATTCCAGCACAATTTCACTTTGTGTGTTAAAGCGTTTATGATTAATACTGGATTGAAAACATTCCATGTAACTTTAACATCACATAAAATAATTCATTTTCGATTTAAAAGCATAGATGAAGGTAATTTATTGTTAAAGAGGCTAAACTTCTGGACTTCACAAGAATCAAGTGAGCTTTCAGTCTCGGAGGAGATGTATTTCATAAATAATTTTTTTGTTTTAGACAAAATATTACTACTTCAAAGTAACGAATATTACATTCCAATAGCTCGTCTCTAGGGAATTCGATAAATAATGGAAATACTGTTATAAATCAGGAATCCTAGTGGTGACCATTGTAATCTTATAGTAGGTTGTTGAGTAGTCTTTGTTGTATAAATCTGTAATATTGAAAGCCTTGAAATAGCAGTATTTATGTATATATGCACTGTTTCTCACACGTAATATGAAATACTGCCCTAAAAAGATGTTCGGTGGAATTTGTTTAAAAGGTGGAGTTGGGAAGTACTTGTGACTATAGTTTATTCTCAAAGATCAACAAATATCTACAAGGCATTCAATTTAAATTAAGAGTTGATATATATAGAAAGGTCCACCGCTGTGGTCTCGAGGTAGCGTGCTGCTTTGTCACGCCGCGGGCCCGGGTTCGATTTCCGGTCGTGACAGCTCCTGGGTGAGGTTTTTTTCGGGGTTTTTCCTCGCCTGTAAGACAAATGTCAGGAAGCTTAGAGCCCAACGGTCCCCGAAAATCAACCGGCCATCAACATCATCCTTATCATTATCATCATCAACCCTCGCCGGTGTGGAAAGCAACGGGAAGCTACCACACCTATAATTCCCTAGTAAAGCTACAAAGCATAACATGAAAATGCTATGATTGCTGTGAAAGACCTGTCCTCGGGCAGAATTACTAGAGAATAGCCTGAAAATCTTCAGACTCGGGACCCTCGGCTTAAAGTCCCTCCCGGAGGACTTGTTCCTGGGATTTTCCATCCTAAAACATCCATCGACCACGGCTAGGTTTGAACTCGCGTCCCTCCGAACTAGAGGTAAGGAACATAACCAGTAGCCCACCGCGGACTACTTCCTTGAAACCCTGGTGAGAATGAAAAGAGTATAGTGCTCAGTTTTTTTGCATTAATACAAAAGCAATTGATGAACATTTTACTCGACTGAATTCCTAATGTGAGACTGAAAAGGAATGATAATTTTAACTTCAATATTATCACAAGAGAGGGCAGCTGTGAAGTTGTCACAAGATATTGTGGTGTGCGTTGGGTACATTCCAACGCAGGGGGTTCATCTTGGGGGAGGTTCGATAGGAATTTAATAACGCGCGTGCGAGAGCCAGTTTACAAATTGATTGCGGTCAGGACTTGTCCCTTTATCACCGCCAAGTCATTACAATAAGCTTTAAGATTAATTATGTCTCTTTACTTTCACTTTCCAACCCATATGTTCCTCTCTATAATACAACATAAGAAACATTCTTGTTCTTCTTTAATGGAGGCTCTCCTTTCAGATAATAATAATAATAATAATAATAATAATAATAATAATAATAATAATAATAATAATAAGTTGATAATAATAATAATAATAATAATAATAATAATAATAATAGTAATAATAATAATATGGTAGGAATATAATTTCAAAAATATTAATAATACATAATTCATCCATAGTAATTCTGCCCGAAGGAGATCTTTCACTACATTTTCATGTTTAGTAGGGAATTTGCAGGTTAGTAGGGAACTATAAATGCGGTAGCTTCCCGCACCGGTGAAGGATGATTATGATGATGATTGCCGGATGGTTTTCGGGGACCGTTGGTCCCTAAGCTTCCTGACATTTATCTTACAGGTGAGGAAAAACCCCGAAAAAAAAACTCACTCAGGAGCCTGTCCCGACCGGGAATCGAACCCGGGCCTGCTGCGTGACAAGGCAATAGAGACCACAGCGGTGGACTAATACATAATAGTAATAATAATATGCAATAATAATTATATAATGAAAGACGTGCATGGAAGCTTCTTGTAGGAAAACCAGAGGGAAAACCCCCAGTTGGTAGACCAAGAATGAGGTGGGAGAATAACATTAACTATGATTTGAGGGAAGTGGATTATACAGGGAATGATTGGAAAACATCTCAGGATAGGGATGTATAGAGAGTTTATATCCGCGCGGCCATGAACCTGCGGGTTTGATAGTGCCAGTGAGTTAGTTTAGTTATATAATAGCAATAGTATAATTACAATAGTAATAATAATAATAATAATAATAATAATGATAACATGTAATAATAATTAATAATAATAAGAATAATAATACTTTGATTTACCAGGTTCATAATGTTTTATATTATCCTCCGTCCAAATTACCTATTGTTATTCTCTTCTACATTTCTGCGTCATTCCAATACCCTAAGTCCAATCCTTTTCCCCCTCATTTTGCTTAAAACACCATCTTTAGTTAGTTCTCTATTCGGACTCGGATGGCATGCTGTCCTATGCACAGCGACCTGAACGATCTATTGCGCTATCCTAGTTTTATGGAGATGAATGAAATAAAAGTGTACACTATGTTGTCATGTAAGTTGTAGTTCCATACACAAGGTTATTCTCTCATGACTATACCGCCATTTTTGGGTTGTTGCTGTGTCCGCGAGGATATAAAATGTTATCTAAGAATTTTATTTTCATATATCCATATTCATTTCTCTACCTTAAAATGAGAGATAATTTTTCGCATCCACATATTATAACTGGAAGAATGACGGTTATAACTGCTCAAAACAATTAGAGGAACACTATGAAATATGCAAATATTTTTTCATTGGATAAAGGTACAAACATGAAATTAATGAAGTACATTATTTGTGGTTATTTATTTATTTATTTATTGCTCATGTCAGTAAAAACAAATGAATAATGCTGACAATTAACTTTTCAAATAATTCCGCTATGTAAGCAATTGAATCTTGTGCTTATTTTTCAAAGTTAAACACTTGTTATATACAGATAGTATCGTGTATAGCCTCAACGACATTCGATTACACTTTGGCACCTTCGTGGCATGCTCCCAATAAGATTTTGGATTTCCTCTTGCGGGATATTCTCCCATTCCTCCTTCAGAGCATCTCCAAGTTGCTGCAGAGTTTGTGGAGCTTGATGTCGGTTCCTGACCTTCCTGTCTAGAAGATCCCACAAGTGTTCAATAGGGTTGATGTCTGGGCTGACCGCTGGCCACTCCATTACCTCAATTTCATTCCTCCTCATGAAATCCCTGGTGACAGCCGCAGAATGTGCCCTGGCATTATCCTGCATAAACAGAAATCCAGGGCCTACTCCAATGGCAGCAGGTACTACATGCTCTTCCAGAACGTGCTCGATATACCGGACAGCATTCAGTCGCTGGGGAACAAGTACAAGGTCCGTACGATTGTTGTACATAACTCCGGCCCACACCATTATGGAACCTCCTCCGAATCTATCAATTTCCTGTACAGCCTCTGCAGAAAATCTTTCTCCTGGCCATCCCCACACCCTCAATCGACCATCACAACGTGTAAGACGATACCTGGATTCGTCCGAAAAGAGCACAGACTCCCACTGTTTCAGGTTCCAATCACCATGGTTTTCAGCATACGTACGTCTTGCTGCCTTATGCCCATTTGTTAAGCGTGTTTTTTAAAGGGCCTTTTTGGACGAATATTCTCTTTCCTTAATCTGTTCCTTATGGTTTGGTCTGAAACCCGGATTCTGGAAGCCATATGAAGGTCATTCTGCAGGTCTTTTGCAGTTTTTGTACGCTGTCGAAGAGCAGAAAGAACAACGTATCTGTCATCCTGGGGGCTTGTTTTAAATTTACGGCCCTGGCCATGTCTTCTACAATACTGACCTGTCCCTCTGTGCCTGTTGCGTAACCTGGACACCACGGAAGGAGAAACCCCAAGCTCTCTAGCCACTTGTCGCAGATTGACCTTGTCGTAACAGATGTAGAGCATGATACACTTCAAACTCATTTAAATGCCTCATTTTGTCAGAGACTTCAATAAACAAGGCAATAATCAACATTCGTCACTATAGCAACATCAGGAAGCTTACCAATTAGAAGTGGCCAGTGCCTTCCAAAATAACAAAATTCTCTATATTTGTTATTTGAGGTAATTTCTCTGTATTTCGGCCATGGATCTTTAAAATTTGTATCCAATGATAAAATTAATAATTCAATTTACATATTGTCCAACTTTCAACATCACAGCTTTAAAAAACAATTACTTATTCAATTTATTACAAGTGTTCCTCTAATTGTTTTGAGCAGTGTATGTATACAGTAGATCATCGGTTGTTTAATGTCTTTGACATCGTCCGATTCCTAATAGCCAATATTGTCTGTCTATCCAATTTCCTGGTTGTATATGTTTCTCCTTCATGTATAAATATATTCCCTGACTCCAGGAAGTTTTGGGTCTACCTCTGCCTCGTCTTCCCTAGGTTTCCATTCTAAAACACATTTCGGTAGTCGATCTTCTTCCATTCGCTGGAGATGTCCGTAACATCTTAATTGCTGAGTTTAATATAATCTAAAATAGTGTCTTCGATCTTCGTTTTCTCCCTTACAACTGGGTTTCTAATTTTTTCTCTTCTTGAAATTCTTGCTGCTCTTCGTATAAAATCAATTTCAGTTGCCAAAAGATACTTATTTGTTTTTGTTGTTAATGGCCAAAGTTTTGCTCCAAAGTAATGATGCTTTTAACAATTGTGGGGGGCACGCCGTAGCGTAGTGGTTAAGGCATTGAGCTACAAGCCGGAGGGTCGAGGGTTCAAGTCCCGTTGGGGTCAGGATTTTTAAACTGACCCAAACCCTCTGGCGGCACTATGGCCCTGGGGTCGACTCATCCTCTAACGGAAATGAGTACCAGACGCTTGTTCTGGGGGTAAAGGCGGCCGTCACGCAGGGTTGACAACCCGGCTGATATAAAGTGCCGATTATCTAGAAAAAAGTGGGAGCCTTAACCTCCTACTACCCCAAGGGCCTCCGGGCCTGTTGTGGGATCACTTTAAACTTTATGATATATATTAATTTTATTTTTATTACTTATATTTTATACCCAAACAAATGTTAAGATATCAACCTGCAGGAAGAAGAAGACCAGGACGTCCACTCAAAAGACTTCTGGATGGTGTTTCTCTTGAGGCCGAAACAGGTCAACAAATGGCCTAAATTCGTGAATGTACTATGATGATGATTATATCCCATAATATTCCATTGAGGCAAACAATATATATATATATATATATATATATATAAATTAAAATAAATTAATAAAATGGAAGTTATGAAGAACAAGTAAGAAATAGAAGTAATAAAGGAAAATTTACAATTGTTTGCCTCAATGGAATATTGTGGGATAAAAATATAAGTAATAAAAATAAAATTAATAAATGAATATATATTAGATAATTTGAGGCTACAAGAATCCCTATAATGCATAATAGCTACGGTTTCTATAGTTCAACTTGTTATTAGATCTAAAATTTAGGAAATGCGCAATGGATACCTGACTATTTGGTGTAGGAGTTTATCCCCTGATCTGCACTAGAAGTTTATAGAGATTGATGTAATGTAATAAACAGCTCAACGTTGCAACTAACACGACTTTAATAACCTAATCAACTCTCCCCTTAAATTGTTCGCGCCTTAAACTTCTCGTTCGCTGTTGCCTTTAACGTGTTTAGGATCGCAGCACTGATTGCATTTACTTAAATCAGACTTCATCCCGCGATCCGAGAATATTCAATTCCCCTGTCTCCCGGTTTCACCAAAATACTCACGTAAGAAACATTGGAAGGTTTTTAAAATTATTTATTTACTACAAAAATAATTAAATATCTGTATCATTACTGTACCTCTTTCGAGCTAAGTTCCGGTTTTAACGTAAACAAACCAGATATATGACTGCGTTTTCATTGGTCGAATAATATTTTTACCTTTAAGCGTGTAAGAAAATACATTTCCCTCTCTAACACTCGAAATAAATGATATAAAATAATCTACTTCTTTTTGTTCACGTCATGGGCTAGGCAAATTGCCTGTTCCACGTCACAGTTGTTCTGTCCATCTTTTCACTGGTCTTCCTACATTCCTTACCTCTTGGCTTGTAGTTAAATGCTGATTTTGGTAATCTTGATAGATTCATTCTTTCTACATGTCTAAATCATTTATCTCTATATTCTTTGATTTTATCGTTCAGTGGAGATATATATTTAAATATGTTCTTATATCTGCATTCTTTATCCAATCCAATCTTGTGCAGCATTTTGCTTTCCTAAGGAAGTTCATTTCTATGCTATGCATTCTACTATAAAATAATATAAATAGGTATTATATAGCTCATATCTATGTATATTTATCACGCCGCTTCATCAGACTATCCGACACACATAATCTTGACACTCGATCCCATAGCATATTGTCCTTTATATCCCTCCTCATCACACTGTATATTATTCATTATCTTTTACGGTCTCACTTGCCAAAACATGGAATTCCCTTCCGCCCTATGTCAGAGACTGTCAAACTATAACATCCTTCAAAAACAAAATAAAGAATTATTTAATAACAAACTAACTTATACACCTCACTGATAGTATTCTTTTAATAATTAATAAATTAAATTATTTATGAAAATAATATTAAGATTAACAAATATTTTCTTTTGTTTTGTTTTAAATATTGTATAATCGTAAAATTAGTTTTCTATATCTCATTATTTTTCTTTTGTTTTTTATATACATTAGACAGGGACAATTTAATATGTCTTGCTTGTATCCATTTTATTATTAGTTTTAGTCTTAATTTTAACTAACGTTAAGCGGTTGCATTATAGATCGTAATATATTAGATATTATCTTTTTGATCAAATTTTTATTTAGTATTTAATATTAGAGTTCATTGAGATTGTTATATTCTGATGTAATATATGTTTGTCCTGGTGAGTGGAAGAGAAGGCCACATGGCCTTAACTCGACCAGGCTAAATAAATCTAAAATCTAATCTAAATCTAAATTATATGGGACAATTTTAAGATATATAATTACAATTAAAACGATTAAATAAGCATGATTATATTGTTACGCATGCGCAATGGAGAATAGATTGGAATTTCAATTGTTTTAAAAATGGCAAAATTTCCGTAGGATTTATTAAACTTTGGAAAGGATAGCATTTGAAAAGCGGAGAGTAGCAAATATTTTGAATATTTTCAAAGACTTTAGAGAAAAATAATCCACATTAACCATTGAGGATGTACTAAAAATAAAACAGAATTTACAGGTGAGTTAGCATGGGACATAATTCTGCCCATAATGAAATTGTACCAGTAAATAAAGAATATCTACTGACATCATGGAAAAAGCGCAAAACATCTTAATTAGGTAGACCAGTTTCAAGAATATACACACGTAAAATGGGGAAACATTACCACAATAAATAAATAAATAAATAAATAAAATGACTATCTTTTCCGAGCTAAGTTCCAGTTATAATGTAAACAAACCAGATGTATGACTGAGTTTTCATTGGTCGAATAAATATAGTTCGCTCTCTAACACTCGAAATAAAGAAAATAAAAAAAAATGTAAATATATATTATCTAGCACATGCCTATATAAGTTATAAGGGAGAATCGTAAAATATATCATTACAATTTTAATAGATTAAATAAATAAGCAGTTTATTTGTTTAATTCTTACGCATTCACAACGCAATATAATTAGAATTTCCAATGTTCCAAATGGCTCATTTTCCTATACAATTTGTAAAGCATCAAGAAAGAAAAATCTTTCAAAAGCAGAGAGAAAGAAATTAATGCTTTCAATAAGTTTGGTGAAAAATATCCCACCTGAACTATTGAGGATGTGAAAATATCAGCAGAATTTATACATAAATCAGAATGGAGCATAAATTCTGCTGGTAATGAAATTGTAAATAAGGATATCTATTGACACCATGGAGAAAACATAAACATCTAGTTAGGTAGGCCCATATATAATTTTTTGTCATAAATAAATAAGAAATTGAGGAATTTTTCGAATTATTGGTACCATCTTACCTTGTATTCAGTCTTATCTAATATATAAAAATGAATGTTTGTTTGTTTGTTCGTACTTCATGCGCGGCCATACCGTTGATCCGATTGTGATGGATTTTTTTTGCAAAATGTTCAGGAGATTCCCGGGATGAACATAGGCTATAAGAGAGTTGTGATACTCAACTCCTGCACCCTTAACAATCGCCCGTTGTAATCGAAAACGTGAAAAAAAGTATCTATTTGGACGCTTAAATGGCTTACGCTGCCTAAACCATAACAAATACACAAAATTAATGTACACAGAATTGAATATCTCAAAAAGATCTACAAAAAAAGTCCACGACAGCATATGTCTATCCCTTACGGATAACTCACAATGGCCATTTTTGTCTTTCATTGATGCCAAGAAGATCGAGACAAGTACGCAGATTCCTGTGCAAGCATGACGGGTGTTCTTTTACAGATAAGTGACAATAACGAATTTTGTCTTTTAGCTGATTTATGTCAAGAAGATCGAGATAAGTAGATTCCCGGGAATCTTAAAAAAAATCGATATGCATTTATAATATGCTATAATTGCAGTGAAAGACCTGCCCTCGGGCAGAATTACTATGGATGGATGGACATTTATAATTATTTTTCAATATACTTATTCAATTAATCATAAGAAGTACATTGATATTTGTCTTTCAGCTCATTTATGCCAAGAAGATCGGGATGAGTTGATTCGCGGACAGCGCAGGGTAAACAGCACTAGGTATCTAAAAATAATTGCGATATAAATTTTTCGTTTCACTTTTTTAACTAAACATAAAACACATTAATTTTCGTATTTCAGGTCATTCATGTCAAGAATATCGGGATAAGTAGATTCCCGGGCAACGCCGGATAATCAGCACGGAGTATCTAAAAAGAATATATATATTTACAATTATTTTCCTTTTAATTATTAAATTACACATAAAAGTACATTAATTTTCATTTATTTAGAGGCGTAGCAGCGCACGCCGGGTAATAGCTAGTTTCCCATAAAATACGATGTTGCCTAAGAACAATGGTTCTATTGATGACAGTTTCGTACACAATTCAGTGCACCACGGTTCCTCCAATAGACACTGTCGGCGAAGTATTACCTTATGCAACTTTGTTTTTGCGCGTAGTGCAATGGCGACTGTGATTGAAAGTTCAACTTCCTACATTTCGGGGTTGCCGACCTAAATAACTATACTGTAATCTAATGTATAAAAATGAATGTTTATTTGTTTGTTTGTTCGTACTTTATGATCGGCCATACCGTTGATCCGAATCTGATGAGGATTTTTGCAAAATGTTCACGAGATTCCCGGGATGAACATATGCTATAAGAGAGTTGTGATACTCAACTCCTACACCCTTAAAAATCGCCCTTTGTAGTGGAAAACGTAAAAAAAGTAGCTCTTTGGACGTTTAAATGGATTATGCTGCCTAAATCTTAACAAATACACAAAATTAATGTACACAGATTTGAATATATTAAAAAGCTCTACAAAAAAGTCCGCGACAGCATATGTTTATCTTTTACGGATAACTCACAATAACCATGTTTGTCTTCCATTGATGCCAAGAAGATCGAGACAAGTACATGGATTCCTGTGCAACTCAAAATAACGAATTTAGTCTTTTAGCTCATTTATACCAAGAAGATCGAGATAAGTAGATTCCCCCCGGGCAACACCGGATAATCAGCACAGGGAATCTTAAAATAATTACGATATACATTTATAATTATTTTTCATTTTTCACTTAATCAACTAACATAAGAAGTACATTAATTGTTTTCTTTCGGCTCATTTACGCCAAGAAGATCGGGGTGAGTCGATTCCCGGACAACGCCATGTAAACAGCGCGGGGTATCTAAAAATAATGACGATATACATTTTTCCATTGACTTATTTAACCAAACATAAAACACGTTAATTTTCTTATTTCAGCTCATTATGCCAAGAAGATCGGTATACATAGATTCCCGGGCAACGCCGGGTAATCAGCACGGGGCATATAAAAATATTAATTTATAATTATTTTTCATTCAACTAAACATAAAAGCACATTAATTTTCATATATTTAGGTGTAGCAGTGCACGCCGGGTATTAGCTAGTATTACATATTACAAACCGCGTGTGAGAAAATAAAACCACTGCCCTCTATGTATACTACATACAATGTATATATATAAAAATATCCTAAAGGTAGTGTTAATAAACATTATACGAAACAAATCACTGCATTTTAAATTAACTAAACTTTATTTGAAACTATATAAAACAATAAATTCGTACTTGCCGCCATTTTATGATTGGTGTCGGCCTCCTGTAGTTTCAACTAATAAACATTGCCCAAACTGTTAACGTTAGTGAGTTGTTTATAATTAACGCAAATATTTCCAACAAATAGGCCTATGTTATTATTTTACGATCATTTATTATTTTGAAAACACCATCGCGCAAAAGAATAATGAACAACGCACGTTTGTGAAGTGTTTTACACAATCTCGGAAAATAAAAAACTCGTTATCGCTTGGTTTTTAAACATTTTCCTCGCTTCTGTAAAAACCACTTGCCAACCTCGCATCGCAATATACCATTACAATACATCTCGGAATTATTGTAGAGTCGGGACTTTTATGTAATGAAAGATAAGATTGCAGATCTATTATTTGAGTGTCCCGCATTTGATTGCCACAGACATAAATGTATTACAAAATTATATTATTACCCAAATAGATGTTAACTGCCTTTGTAAAATGCTTTATATTAGAAATGCTGATATAGGACGCTGTGCGACTTTATATTTTACATTTTTAAGAGACTTTGAGTTAGTTTTTGGATTTGTTAATTAATTAATTAATTTGTTCGCATTACTTTACAATATTATCGATATGTAACGGTAGAAATTAAGCATACTCTATATGAATGTAAATAAATAATTGAAGGAGTTAGGGCAGTAACATGATAAGCCACATTCTGTTGAAATGTCACTTATTACAATGACAGCAAATAGACGTATTGAAATATCCATAAAATCATTTGTAAGTGCACCAGTGACGAGTTAAAACATACAGACACACAATGTATTAACAACAATACTGCACAATTAGTATTTATAATTTTTTGAAACAGTCCATCACTGTGGTCTCGAGATAGCGTGCTGCCTTGTCACGCAGCGGGCCCGGGTTCGATTGCCGGTCGAGATAAGTTTCCTATGTGATGATTTTTTTCGGGGTAAGACAAATGTCAGGAAACTTTAAGGGCCAAACGGTCACCGAATATCATATGATCACCATTATCATCATTAACATATTCATTAAGTTTAGGATTAAGGCCTCTCCTGGCGGATCATTGTCATCATTGTCACCTATTATATATCATCGGGGCAGCGTAACCCCGCCTTCCAGCGCCCTAACTCCAGAAGTGGGTTACAATAACGCCATGCCAGGAGAGAATACCAGAATGTGGAAATGACTACGTGGTTGGCATTAAACGAAAAAAAAAATTGAAATATTAAAATCCTTATATCTCAGAAATAACTATATGTGACTTATCATGTTATTGCCCTAAGCCCTTCAATTGTATTGTAACTAAAACCCTAGCATAACCGAAATGTGAAATAGGGTTCGCATTATTGGAGATTCAATAATAATAATAATAATAATAATAATAATAATAATAATAATAATAATAATAATAATAATGATAATAATAATAATAATAATAATAATAATAATAATAATAATAATAATAATGATGATGATGATGGGTACAGTTTGACGTATTGATTTGAATTTCATTCATAATGTAGTTTGGAGGGTAAGAATAACCAATCAAGTTCAGAGTTTAACAATCGCAACAAAATATCGATAAACAACTTTCAATCTAATATATTCACTGGTGAATTACATGCAGTCATTTCAATTTAATCCCATTGTCAGCTGTACAGGTCTCTCTTTCTAGGGTATATAGACGGCTCTGAGAGTAACCTTACGGGAGCTACTTGACCAAGCTAATTTAGTTACGCTTATTTCCCCATGTTTATAATATTGATTTAACGAACATTTAAGGACTTTAAATATAATGAGGGAGAATCACATAATACAGAGATTAATGGATGAACCACATCAATAGAATGGATAACAATAGAATTCCGAAACAGATTCTTCATTACAAACCACTAGGACGAAGAAATGTTGGAAGACCCAGTAAAAGATGGACAGACCAATTCTATCATGAGATCAGAACAGACCTTAAGGTCTAATCCCTGATGCTGCTGCTGACGATGATATATAATGAGGGTAAATCAAGTTCTTCCACACATATAATAGAAGCAGGTCACCAATTCAACACAATCAGCAATGTGTTGTCGAAAATCCACAACGAGAACAACAACTGGAAAATTAATATCTTTGAAGAAATCGAAATAATCTACTAAAAGAAATCAAGAACATGCACTTATTTAATGAGAACACACCCAGTGACCTCAACCCTCTATACATCATTCTGACAAACAACAGTTAGTATCATTCCAGAAGCAGAAGATGGAATATATTTCCGAAAGGCCTCCAGAATATGTAACAACATTTTATACAGTTGAGGCGACTGAGATCTCAGGAATCAATGTTATAATTTTGCCTCTTACTTTAAAAGAGCAGAAAAAATATTTCTATACAGATTTTCAATGTTTACACATATTTCTGTGCCTAAAGTTTTATTTTCCTTCTCCACTCGTTCCTATCCATTCATTTCATGTCCTGCGGTCCTTTTGTTCTCATTCCAGTTCATATTTCTTGCATCCATGAGTTTCGGGGTCTTCCTTTCTTTCTTCTTCCAGATGGACAATGCTTTTCTGGATACTCTTCCTTTTTATACTCATACTAATTTAATTGTTTATATCTTGATTTTTTTTAGTATGACTTCATTTCTTTAATTTTTTCCAATTAAGGAGAAAATATTAGGATTACTTGAGAGTAAAGTTCTTGGGAAAAAAATGCACACAAGAGAGATGAACAGACAGACGAATGGAGAAGACTGTATAACAGTGAGCTACATGATCTTTATAGGAAACCAGATATACTGTAATAAGAACAGTTAAGTCTCGTAGACCGCGAAGGGCACTACATGTACTACGTATGGGGAATAAAAGAAGGGCATTGAAACTTTTTGTAGGAAACTAGGCGGAAAGCGCCCAGAATAATAAGTGAATGACATTAAAACATGGTTTGAGGGGGATGAATTATACAAGGCATTATTGGAAAACTTAGTAAGGATAGGGATGTGTGTAATAGTGCTTGTGTCCGCGCGATCATGAACCTCCGGGTTCAGTGGCAGTGAGTCAGTTATGATCGCCACACAAAGTGTCGATATTCCTCTCTCCGTTTTAGGATAAAAAAAATGAAGTGAATATACTGCACCGCGCGATCTCTTATCCGAAATCTCTTATCGTTATATCCACGAAACCTATACTTAAATTCAAAACCAGCTTGTATCATGCAAGCTTCTATGTAGAGTCTGTAGCCGGGCCCAAAATACGGACAAATTTCATCTTTCTGGAAATAGACCACTTGTGTATTATGATTCAACATGAATACTTCAACTTACAACTAATCTCTTTTAACTTTACTTCCGATATAAACGACTGATCATTAAAGGAATAGGAACATGCTCTATAGCACGCAAATCTCAGGTTCAAGTATACGTTAAGACAGCTAAGCAAATCGTAAGAAATAGACATTAAGCTCTTTAACTAAAATATCTATAATTAATAAATACTTTTTGGGTCATTATAAGCTAGAAAATGGCGAGGTTTATTTGTCCTTTTTCGGAGTTTTTTTTGTTTTTTGGTACCTTTTTTTTGTCTTTTTTATGTCATAACGGCTTTTTTTTGCAACTTTATCTTATTTTGACTACATTTACACCATTTGTGTAATTCAAGAATCCGCAGAGTCTGTTCTCAATTCCAAAGTCTCTTAAAAACATCATATAGTTTGACTTTCTAAACACTCTTCACGTTCCAAACCCTTTTGTTCCACGAGAAACTATTAAACCCTCACAAAATTTAACGTTATTTATAACCACCAGCCTACTGACCGCCTGAACTATTGAATTTCTATTTCAAATTTTCTAAGAAGTTCCCACTTACTGACAAATACCTCGAGCCGAGAGTGAAGGCAGCGAGGTTGTCTTTGTCCAGTTAGTAACTGCAACCCCTTTTACGTCCATTTTCCAATTTTTAGGCATTTTAATGAATATCTTTAGGTATTTCTAAAGGCTTTTTATAGGCATTTTATAGGTCCTCAACTTCCGAACCCTAGTCATTATACTTGGTATTATTGTATTATGTAACAAGACTTATTAGGCCCATCTTAATATATAAAAATTACGTGTCACGTTGTTTGTCCGCGATGGAATCCTAAACTACTGAACCGATTTTAATAAAATTTTGCACACTGTGTGCTGTTTGATCCAACTTGAGACCTACGGTTGTTTATAACTAAATTTATAGTCGCATTATTTTTTATTGCATTATTTGTTTATTATTTAACAAAGAGTTATAATTATCTATGAGTTCCATACGATTCTAACAGATGACGGTGTAAGGTAATTGGTTTATTATTTAACCAGGTAGCTGTGCTTTTTGTTGCAACCGCGAATTTCAATTGAATTACAAATATTGATTATTTCATAATTTAAGTGTGTTCAGTGTTTATTTTATTTTCAATATATTGATAATAATATTAATTTCGTGTGTAAGTATTAGTTTTAAGTAATCTGGCTGAAAGACAGCAACTTAATTTAAATTTAACTGGACCGAGAAGGGACGTTGAACAATATGGCGAATCAGTTCTAGAGACCATGAATGATGATAATATATCAAGTGAATTTCCGCAAATTGGTATAGGCCTATATGACATAAATCTTACATTTAAGAAGAGTGTCAATTTAAAAACATATGAAGGTCCTAAGGAACGGAATAACAGAACTGTAAGTAAGTCTGTTAGTTATAATAATATGCCTAATATTACAGAAACAATATCCATGCCTCAATTAAATGAAAAACAAGATGACTATAATATATCACAAGATGATATTAACTTACTATACAGAGACTTCTTGATGATGATGAGAATCCAAACTGCCAACAAGTTCGTAGAAAAAAACGAAAGTATAATGAAATCAGCAAGCCTCCTCAAAATATTCCATCAATAAATGTATGTAATCCTTATGATACACTTATGGATGATACTGAGAATGCAGACAACATAAATTCATCTCAATCAACAAAACCACTTCCACATAAACCACCACCCATATTTATACCGGGTGTAGTTAACGTACCAGAACTAAAAAATTGTATAAAACAAAAACTTTCTGATTTAGATTTCTCACTTACTTTACTACAACATAATTTAACGTATACCTTAGCCACAGAAACGCGTGGGCGGGACTTATATATATATATATATATATATATATATATAAATTAATGTTTGTTTGTATGTTTGTTTGTTTGTTCGTACTTTATGCGCGGCCATCCTGTAGTTATTACACTCTCTGTGTAGTATTGACATATAGTTATCGATTTTTTAAACTCTATGTCAGTACTACACAGAGAGGATCAACATCTTGAAGACATAGAGATTCTAAAAGAAACAAAGAATAAAGACCTACTCAACGAGATCATACCCGCAGACATAAATTCGTTATACAACCTATACAACACCATCAGTTCCAGTTAAAATGCAGAAGATGAAACATTGTTTTTGAAAGGCCTCCATATTAGAATAACTTGAAGAAGTTTAATAATTTAGTTGAGGACGACTGACTTACCAGGTAAAAAATGTTATAATTAACATCTTGATTACACTTGTAACAAGAAATGTCCATTCCCACTTAAGAAAAGACTGCACGTTAAAGACATAAAGATAACATCGTCTCTTGACACTGGCATGACGGTTTACAAATTTTAAAGAAACTAAAAACTGTGTTATCTATTAACAATATCAAAAAGATATTATAACCCAGCCCCCTGAAATCGTTAATTAGCGCCATTAAATTACCAAGAAATGAGGATGACATTTACACGTGATAGAATCACACGTGTAAAATTACCAAAATGTTCATATTATCCTCCTCCGACGAGTTTAGCGCTCAAAGGAATGTGGTGTGTGGATGGATACTGCTTCACAACACCAGTCAGGAAGGAAGTACAATCATATGAAACACATTCGTCCTATTTACAAAAGACACAGTCACAGAAAACCGTAAACTGAAAACTTTTGTGAATGAATAATACTTCCCTTTGACTCGGCTGTAGGAACAAAAGAAACTACCCGCAAAAGTAGTAAACCGAATGGCAAGAATACCCGACCTCCCAGCGCTAAACTCGTCGGAGGAGGACAGTAGCTGTGTCGAACTAACTTACATTTCAGGAATTCCCAAGGCGTAAACCTCCCTCTCAAGGAACATGTGAATAACCAATAATATTTACTGTAACATGTGTAAACTGGAGTGGGCGTGGCCAACGCCATTTTAAGCGAAAACGCCAAACAAAATTTTCTATTCTATACAAGATTATTCTACTTTAATATTCTCTAAGCTGCTCTGCGATCTCCGATGTAACTTAATTCGAGATCTTCCGCGATGATGCAAAACTTAAGATAATGTTATTGACTTACAAGAAATTGCAATCTTCTAAAATTTGAACTTTAATATATTTCGAAAATAGTGCACGTTATCGACTTCACTCCTAGATAAAAAAAATAGTTGTAATAGCAACGCCCGTATTTTCTTTAGAATAAATATCGTAGTTGGAAGACCTAGAAGACGTTGGGCTGATTCATTATGAAGTCGGAACGGGCAATTGCCTAATCCCTGAAGTGATGATGATGATGATGATGATGATAAATATCGTATAAAACTTAATTGCTAATAAGAGTAAATTATTTACCATCATAAAAAATCACACCAAAGACCCTGAGAACTCATTAGCTCACCGACTAGCGAACCGGCACAATTAAAAATGTTTGTTTTTGTTTTAGAATATATATTCTGATCCCATAAAACACCATTTAATTTTGATATTGTAGATTTGCCCTTATTTTCCACTCATTAATTTCAGCATCATGATTATATAACCAACTAATTTTTGTCCCCAAATTTACATATTCGTCGCATACTTTTATTTTTCCATGTCCGTCTTCTAATCAGATCTTTTAATTTATCTACTATTGAGAATTCGTTTTGCCCAAATTTATCTTTAATTTCCATTTTTCATATTTCTCCTTCAGTTTTGTCGTCATGTTCTCTCTAATTAATATATTTGTGTTGCAAAATTTGGAAGTTGTGTCACGTTTGGTAATGAAAGGTTGGTAATTTAGCGGTTAAGTGCAGAAGAGAGTTGTAATTATAAAGAAGGCTGTGGTTGGGCGAGTGAATGAATGACAATCACTCTGATTAAACTCGATCGATCCACCAATGTGATGTTTTTCTCTGTGAGATTGAACCAGTTTACAAATTTATCTCCTCTGGTAAGGACTGGTATCTGCGGTCTCCGTCTGGTATTATATAACCAACGAACATGTATCTCTCGTTTGGCTAGGGGTTAAGTTCCTTGCCTCTGGTCCCGACGGTCGCAGATTCAAACCTGGCCGGGGTCCATGGGGTTTTTGGATGGAAAAATCTTAGAGACAAGATATCGGGGAGGGATTTTAAGCAGTGGGTCCCGAGATTGAAGATTTTCGGGATCGTAAAAGAAGGAGTATACGAGGAAAAATATTCGGCCTTTCCCATCCAAGCAATAACTCAGTTGCCTACTAGATGACTCCTTTAGGCGATGTGCTAATCACTGTCCCTCGCTGATATCTATTGGGAAATAAGTGTAACTAGGTTGAAGTAACTCGCACTAGCAAGTACAGTAAACACTCCTTGCGACACAGTTTCTGTATTCGCGGCTAAAAAGTATTTATTCACGGATCCAGTCGGTATATTAAAAATGATTAGAATCCTTCATTAACGCATCGGCAACTTTTTACTGCAGGCACGTGCCAAGGTGACTTTTACAAAGTGTGATTCAAACCAAACGGACAAATTAATATAAAAGTAAAACAAACCTTATTGCCACTAAGTTCATTGTTAAAAGCCACCGCCGTCGTATTTCACGTGCCGCTATGTCCGTTGATAAATGCCGTCCTCGCCACGATCGGCGTTTCATCAAGGAATCCGAAGACAAAATAAGGAATTCTATTGCAGAATTTGCAGCTGAATATCAATCTTAATTGGAAGACCTTTTAAAAGCGGCAAAACAGGAAAGAATTATTAAGTTATTTAATCCCTTGCCTAAACCTGACTAATAATTAATAGAAATTGTTCAACATCTCTCATTAATTGATTTTATTTTGATAATTTTAATTTTAATTCGGAACCTTGGAACGTATCCCCTATATACCCATACAAATTACCATTCCATATTTTCGGTTTCTGTATTCGCGGCACATTTGTGGAACATATCTCCCGCGATTAAGGAGCTTTTACTGTATTCTTTTCCCCACGTGGGGATGTAGGATCATAGACAAGAGAAGACAATTAATAACAATAAAAAATTAGAAAATTAAAATTAAGTAATAGAAAATTAAGCGGTAGTTTAGTGGTTATGCTCCTTGCCTCTAGTTCCGAAGGTTGCGGGTTCAAATCCGGCCGGGGTCGATGGATTTTTAGGATGTAAAAATCAAGGGACAAGTCCTCCGGGAGGGACTTTGAGCCGTGAGTCCTGAGTCTAAAGATTTTCAGGCTTGTAAAAGATCCACAAGCCTGAATGAAAAGGCCTCTACGCAAAATTTAACCGACCTTAATCCATCCTAGATTTTGATTCAGGGCGATGTGCTAACCACATGTTACTAGTTTATATCTGTAATTAAATAAGCGAAACTAAAATAGCCTGATTAAGAAACGCCCGCTGTGAGCACCCCTGTCCGCACGCTGGACGCATATTAACTTATATATATGTCCACCGCAGTGGTCTCGATGTAGCATGCTGCCTTGTCACGCAGCGGGCCCGGGTTCGATCCCCGGTCGGGGCAGTATTTCTGGGTGAGGTTTTTATCGGGGTTTTTCCTCACCTGTAAGACAGATGTCAGGAAAACTTTAAGGCCCAAACGGTCCCCGAAATCATATGGCCATCATCATCATCATCAGCATCATCCTTATCATTATCATCATCAGCATCATCATCCTTCACCGGTGTGGAAAGCAACGGGAAGCTACCACACCTGCAATTCCCTAGTAAAGCTGCAAGCATAGCATGAAAATGCTATGATTGCAGTGAAGTACCTGCCTTCGGGCAGAATTACTATATATATATATATATATATATATATATATATATATATATAAATTTTTTGACCAGCCTCATGGGAAATTGGTCAACGTTCCTGATTACAGTTCATTTGATCCCGTGTTCAATTTCCGTTCAGAACTTAGGAATTTTTCCTTAAAGGTAATTATTCCTGTGATTGCCGATGTTCTGGAATTTAGGTTAAGGACTCTCCTGGCACTTCATTACCATTTATCACCCATCATTTCATCGGGGTAACATAACTCCACCTCCCAGGTTCTCCAACTTGAGAAATATATTACAGTTCCACCAATGCCAGGACAGAAACTCAGAAATGTCATAAAAGACAACCTGATGGCAATGGCCATAAAAAAAGTTTAACATTTTCTAGAGAAGTTGGGATGGCAGGAGTTCCTCTAATGCGTAATAGCATGTATGTGAAGGGAAATAGGTTACGTGCGAAACTTATCTATAATACGGAATTAGGTTAGTTGCATTTGTTACATTTCTCATAGGATTGGGTGTAACTAATCCCGATAAGTCCTGCTGGCTCACGCTATTCACAATCTACACACAGTATATTGCTATTATTTTGAATGGATAGTGAGATAATAATATGCTATCCATACATCCCTATCCTGAGAGCTAATATTTTCCCATCTACTCTGTATAATTCACTTCCCTCAAATCATGGTTAATAGTTTTTCTTCCACCTCATTCTAGGCCTAGAACCTGGACGCTTCCCCTCAGGTTTTCTACATGAGTTTCCATGCCCTCTTTCATTCATATTTCGTCTTACATAACCTCCATAACGCAGTCTACGATACTTGACTGTTCTGGTTTTCTATAAAGATCATGTAGTTTACTGTTATGCAAATTTCCTCCATTCACCTGACGAACAAATAAGTAACAAATAATTTTTTTCTTTCAATCCCACCAGTTTGTCCCATTTCGACATTTCTGGTATTCTCTCCTGGCATTGGCGTAATCTAACCCATTTCCGAGGTTGGGACGCATAGAAGGCGGGGTTAAGCTACCGCAATGATATGATGGGCGATGACGATGGGTAATGATGCGACAGGAGAGACCTTAATCCTAAACTTAATCTAATGAGGTGAAAATTATATTGATGATAATGATGGCCAGATGATATTCGGGGATCGTTTAAAAGAATTCTTACTTAAATATAATGATTGAAAATAATGAAATAAAAATAAATGTTCTTCCTTTATTAATATTTTTATATTAATTAATACTCTTACACCACACAGAAGATTTATTTGTTACGACAGTTACCATTCATTTGTATAATTAGTGACTAAAGTTTATTAGAACACAAAAACCCAAAACATGTATTTTGTAACTCCTCCTATATATACTACTTGTAACCATTAAGATTGGAAGACGTGATCAACATCATTCAGAACACAAAAAAAAAAAGAAAAAAGAAAAAAAGCAGCAGGGCCGACAACCTCTACAAAGAATACATAAAGGACACAGCCCATATATTACTTCCAATGTGGACAAAGCTCTACAATAAATGTATTGAAATGGGATCCATCCCAGAACAATGGAGACACTATATAAAGGCAAGGGAGACCGAAAGGACACCAACAAATACAGGGGAATAGCCCTGGAAAACACCCCCTTCAAAATATTCACAAAAATAATAACAGAAAGAATAAAAGATAAAATTGTTGAACAGCTACTAGAAACGCAACTAGGATTCAGAAAGGGAAGATCAACACTGACAGCAATAGAACTACTACTAAGAAATACATGGGAAGCCCTAGAAGAAAAAGAAAAATTCTATGTAGTATTCATCGACTTCACAAAAGCATTTGACTTTATCAATAGAAAGCTAGTAATACGAAGTTTGGAAGAAGTCTTAACTAGGAACAATGCATGGAAACAAATCATAACCTCAATGCTACAAAGGAACGAAATAATAATATCAGACAACATCAGGCCCGATAATGCAAACCAACGGGGTACTCCAAGGGGACTGCAGGAAACAGTAAACGACCTGGAAGAATGGTGCTCAAGACATGATTTTAAAATAAATATATCAAAAACTGAAATGATGGTACTAAGAAATGGTGGCAAGATACCTGCATCGGCAGAAATATTCATACAAGGAAATAAGTTAAGGGTAGTATCCGATTACAAATATCTGGGCGTCACCATCCATACAAGTGCCAGATGCTTCACAAAACACATACCAGAGAAAAGTGCACAAGCAATAGTGGCTATGCACGAAATAAACTACAACAAACAACTCAGCCTAGAAACTGTCAGAACAAAAATTATGTCAATAATATCCTACGCCATAGAAGTCATCTGGCCTCATCTCACGACAAATAACCTAGCCACATTATAAAGGATAAAATCAACCTACATAAAGAAGGCGATAGGAGTGTCAAATACATCAAGATCCAGGTTTGTATATCTACTGGCAAGAGAATCCTACCTCATTGAAGACATCAGACTTCAAATGCTCCTACCCAGCACCAAAGCATCAGAAATACTCCTAACAACAATGATCAAAAAGAGAGACGAAATACCTTCAGAATTCTATGCCACAGGGGCCATCATTGATCGATCCTGGACAGCAGCAAACTTAGAGATGAGACACATGTACAAGAATGGCGATCCACGGATTTCATCATATCATCTGTAACAATCCAGCTTTCCATGAACCAAACGCAACATGTCTGTGCAAACTGTGTGAACAAAAATGTTGTCGATACCACCTGGAACTCTCTACCAAAAGAACAATCTCAATCAATGAATATGCAAAAATGTAACCTAATTGTATATGGCCAATTGGCTGCAATACTTGTATTATATATACTACATTCACAATTGCTTGTTGAAATAAAATTGCCAACTTCGGAGATTTTATTATTTTACTCTCACTCTGTAAAAGTGTTATTATTCTGCAGTTACGTCAGTTACCGATATAAAACCGTACAATTTAAGTACACACATTAAAGTTGGGAACTCCATATTTTCTGTTAAAGAGGTTGAAACCTATATATAAATGTTTTGAAGAGAGAAAGTAGTGTCCTCCTATTTGAAGGCTAAATAAATAAATTATTACTTTATTCTCTTGCATTTGTTACGTCAGTTATCGTGGTATTCACCATCAATATACGTGTGTTTGTAGTGTAATAATATTTTCTCCTCCCTTAAAGTGAGAGTCCATGTAACATAACTGGAAGAATAACAGTTTTCTTCATTTTCAGTGTAATTTTTTTGACAGAAGCTGAGATGATTTAAGTCCCTGTATTGTATAATAGCACGCGTTTCCAGAATTGTGCTTATATTTAATATCCGAATAGAAAAAAAGTTGAATTGAAAATATATAAAACTGTTATTCTAACAGTTATAATATATGGAAGCGAACCATTGACTCTTTCTTTAAGGGAGGAAAGGAGATTAGGAGTTTTTGAGAAAAAAAGTTCTTAGGAAAATATTTGGACCAAAGAGAGATGAACAAACAGGCGAATGGAGAAGACTTCATAACAGTGAGCTACATGACCTTTATAGGAAGCCAGATACAATAAGAACAGTTAAGTCTCGTGGACTGCGATGGACAGGACATGTGGCACGAATGGGTAATGAAAGAGGTGCATAGAAGCTTTTTGTAAGAAAACAATGGTAGACCAAAAATGAGGTGGGAGAATAACATTAAGCATGGTTTGAATGAAGTAGATTATAAGGGGATATTTGGAAAGAATTAGCTCAGGATAGGGATTTTTGGAGAAATTATGTCCGTGCGGCCATGAACCTATAGGTTCGATAGTGCCAGTGAGTTAGTTATATGTAGCCTGTGACGATGAAAATTAGATTAAATAATTCTTGATGTAAAATCTTTGCTGATGTTGTGTGGGAAATTTGCAGCTTAGTTAAAGAATAAGCGACGCATCGTGTAAGCAACACAGCGAAGGAATATGCATATAAGTCTTTGTTCTCGTGTTTCCTCTCACTTTGTGAACCTTCTTAATTCCCTTCCACTTAACACAACATTGGCCTAAGTCTCTGAAATCAGTATGCGTATGATATCTGCCAGATTTCTTTCCTGAGGTCGAAAATAAAGGAACACATAATATCAGGGGCGCAATGTATGCTACAAGATACATCAATTATTTTATAACTTATTAATATTATTAATAAGGCCAAACTCATGGGTTAGTGGTCAGCGTTTCTGACTACAGTTCATGAGGTCCCGAGTTCCCGGTCAAATCATGGGATTTTTTCTTGCGGTTGTCCATGGTCCGGAATTTAGGTTAAGGACTCTCCTGGTGCTTCATTATCATTTATCAGCCATCATGTCATCGGGGTAATGTAACTCCGCCTTTCAGGTGCCCCAACCTAAGAAATGGATTACAATTCCGCTAATACCAGGGGAGAAAGCCAAAAATATCATAAAAGACAACCTGGTGGCATTAGACAAAAAAATTTGTTTAAGATCTTCATATCTATCAAAGTGTTGAACATATTATATATGATTGTCCTTTGTTCTGGAATGAAAGGTTCGAAATCACCTGTCTTTTAAATAACACCGCCTGTTTAAGTGAGCCACCCATTATGGAAGTGCTTTCCATAGAAAATAATGACAAACATTTTAATGTATTTATAAATAACGCTAAAATAATAATTTTAGATAAAGTTATACAATATATCGTCTCGCGCCGTAACCGAATGGTAAAGGCAAGAAGCCTTGCCGCAGAGCTACGGGACTTGCGCTGGTTCGAATCTTTAGATTTTTTTTTAGATTTATTTATTTAGCCTGGTGGAGTTAAGGCCATGTGGCCTTCTCTTCCACTCACCAGGGCAAACATGTATTACATCAGAATATAACAATGACAATGAACTCTAATGTTAAATACTAAATAAAAATTTTATCAAAAAGATAATATCTATTATATTACGATCTATAATGCAACTAGTTAATGTTAGTTAAAATTAAGACTAAAACTAATAATAAAATGTATACAATCAAGACATATTAAATTGTCCCTGTCTAATGTATAAAGAAAAATAATGAGATATAGAAAACTAATTTTACGTTTGTACAATATTTAAAACAAAACAAAAGAAAATATTTGTTAATCTTAATAGCATTTTCATAGATAATTAAATTTATTAATTGTTAAAAGAATACTATCAGTGAGGTGTATAAGTTAGTTTGTTATTAAATAATTCTTTATTTTGTTTTTGAAGGATGTTATAGTTTGACAGTCTCTGACATAGGGCGGAAGGGAATTCCATGTTTTGGTGAGACCGTAAAAGATAATGAATAATATACAGTGTGATGAGGAGGGATATAAAGGACAATGTGCTGATGGGATCGAGTGTCAAGATTATGTGTGTCGGATAGTCTGATGAAGCGGCGTGATAAATAATTAGGCGATGATGTGTGAAGTATTTTATAGAGAAGGGATAAGGAATGGACAGTTCTACGATAGACGAAGCCACGATAATTGTTCCAGGGACAGTGTAACATGGTCAAATTTGCGAATACCACAAATAAAACGTGCGCAAGAATTATGAACACGTTGAAGTCTTTGAGTGTAAATAATATTTAAGTCTGTAAAAAGAGTGTCACAATAATCAAAATGGGGCATTGCAAGTCTTTCTACTAACATTTTCCTTAGAGCGAATGGCAGACAATTTCTTACGCGATTTAGTGAATGTATTATTGAGAAGACTGTTTTGCATGTATGGTTTATTTATGTATCCCAATTTAAGTTGTTGTCAATAAATACTCCTAGAATTTTTACGCTCACTATAAGGGATTTGAACTCCATTTAGTGACACATGCGAGACTGTGTTTAGTGTTAATTGGGAGATTACTAGTCTCTTGGTGACCATTGACATGATTGATTGGGACGTTCTAGGATTTAATTGCAGTCCATATTTAACTGCCCAAGTCATTAGTGAGTCAAGATCCTCGTTAATTTTGGCAGCAGCGTCATTTAGAGAATATTTGTCTGTGTGGATGTAGATTTAGTCTCCAAGGGGGAAGAAATTTTGTCATGGTATTTCGGCCCAGGTAAGGAACCCGGGTTTTTGGGGGCCCCCCAGCATCGTGAGGCATTTGGGTAGCTACATCCCTCATAAGCCCTCCTCACGCGGCTCCCAGTGGAGAAAACCAGCTATAACGGCTGGGGGACTCGACATGCTGACCACATGTCACCCCAACACTGGCTGATGATCATCTACCTCTGTGATTGACACATGTGGATGTGAGGCCAGCAGCCGGCTGGTAGTCTAAGGGCCTTCTAGGCCTGTCGCGCCAGGAGTTTTTTTTATACAATATATCATAACTTTAACACAAACTATAACCCTAATATACCTTAGGTGAAAGAGGGTTTATACATTTCGAATATTCACCCTGTATCGCTGTCAGACATGAAGATTCTAAGACCTCAATGTATTGGAAAGCAAGACTGCTAATGACTTCAGTGTTAGATGCAGTGCATTAGAGAACAACAACAAGATCAACACCTCGGATATTAAATAATAATAAATCTCTAAAATCAACACTTTAGCGAATTTCGAAGGAATGAAGCTATTGTGTTGTCATGAAAATAATTTAAAAAAATTACAAATATTCATCGATCCTACAAGCACACACCGAAAAAGACCATGAATAGGTCTATACATAATTGTCATGGTTGTATTTAATTAGAAATAAATGAAACAAAGATTAAAACAGTAGAATACTTTAAGTAATTGGGATCAATAATACAAAAATATGGAACATCTGAATTGGATATCGAAAAAAGAATAATAGCGACAAAGAAAGTCATTAGCATATTAAATTCTATTTTATGGAGTAAGCATATAATCAAGAGGACTAAATTCTTAATATATAACACAATTGTGAAGAGTATTTTATTATATGATGCGGAAACGTGGACGTTGAAGCAAAAACACAGAAATAAATGATTAGTCACAGAAATTGACTTTTTAAGAAGATCGGCAAGAATATCAAAATTAGATAAAATAAAAAATAATACAATAAGAGAAATAATGAAAAGGATACTTCTGGATGGTGTTTCTCTTGAGGCCGAAACAGGTCAACAAATGGCCTAAATTCGTGAATGTACTATGATGATGATGATGATGAAAAGGATATTGTACAAGAGATTGAAGAAATCAAACTAAGACGGTATGAACATATAATGAGAGGAAGAGACACATAAACAACCAAAGAAATTTTGAAATGATTCCTCCTGGGAAAGATAAACGTGGTAGACCATAGCGAATGTAGATAAAGGGAATTCAAGACAACATGAAGAAGAGAAATATGACGGAAGCAGATACGCAAGCTCGGGAAATGTGGAAGAAAAAAAAAGTATATTTTGGCTGAGGATACTTGTGTAAATAACAGAAACGTCCTGAAATAATAAATAATAATAATAATAATAATAATAATAATAATATATATATATATATATATATATATATATATATGTGTGTGTGTGTGTGTGTGTGTGAATTTCATAGTAACTGACATAACACATACAAAAGAATGAAATAGTATGTTTTAATAGTATGTTTAGCCTTCAGATAGTCGACAGTGCTTTTTCTCTTCAAAACAATTATATATAGGTTTATGGTCGCATGGATAAGTTTTCCATACATTCCTATCCTGATATAATATTTTGTAATCACCCCCTGTATTATCCATTTCTCTCAATTCATCATTAATTTTATTTTCCTACTTCATTCTTGGACTAACTACTGGGCGATTTCCCTCGGGTTTACCTACAGAATTTTGCATGACCCTTTTTAATTCCCCATTCGTGCCTCATGTCCTGCTAAACGTAGTTAACGAAACTCAATTATGTTTTATTATATCTGATTTCCCATAAAGATCATGCAGCTCACTCTTAGGATATATATCTCTGCTTGGTCCAATTTTTCCCTAAGAACTTTATTCTCAAATACTCGTAATCTTTTCTCCTCCCTTAAACTAAGAGTCTATGTTTCACATCCATATAATATAACTGGGAGAAAGTCAGTTTTATATATTTTTAGTTTAATATTTTGAGAGAAGTTCGGACAAGTGTCACTGTAATACATAATAGCATGCATTTCCAGAATTGAGCCTATGCTTGATTTCTTTGTGCATCTCATTCCTCTTTGTAATTATTGTTCGTAAACATATGAATTAGCCACTTCTTCAAAATTTCCCTCATTTGCATTAACTGTCCATTTTCGTAATCTACTTCCTCATCCATACAAGTCTTAGGCCTAGAAGCCTGTTACGATCTCACTGATAAATATTGTATCCAGCGCTTCCTTGGACGGTTCAGATATCGCTCATTTGCTGCAACAACGTCATAACTAAAAATGGTCGATTTTGAGTTATTGGTACTATATAAAAGATAAAACTCAGTTCTATATTCAGGAAGAACGACATAACCTATTGTATACAATGAGTTGGTATAGTAATTTGATATTTATGACAAATACAGGCAAAGGTAGGCTATATGGATTTCAATCCTTTAAATGCTTCTCCTGAAAAACTATGTTTTTTTAGTTATGACGTTGTTGCAGCAAATGAGCGATATCTCTTCCCTGTTGAACATATCGAAGCATTGCTTTGGGAATTTTATCCGAACTCATTCGTCGCAAATTTATTCATGCAGTTGTTCTGGTATTCATGTATGTACTTAATTATTGGTTCTAAGCGTAGTTCCTTCAGGACATCATCATTTCCTTATAAGCAATAATTAAATATATTTCTATGTGCGACCACATATCCAGTTTTTCGATACTATTATTATTATTATTATTATTATTATTATTATTATTATTATTATTATTATTATTATTATTATCTAATCTTGATTCAAACAAGTTGGAGTGTTGTGTCACTCTTGCACTAAGAAGTTGACATAAAAGCGCTCTGGTACGCGGAAATATCAAGTCAGTGCATGTAATATTGATATAAGAACACCATAAAATTGAATTACTTGCCTCTGAGATGAATTTTACGAGGATATTTATTAAATTTTGATTCACTTTAGCACTCAGGTCACTTTGTAAAAGACGCTATAGCATGAGAAAATCTTAAAACAAAAGACGAGCTTACGTTAAGGGCAAACAAAACAGCTACGAACAATAAGGTCACGGAAAAACACAGCTATTATACAAACTTAGTAGATTCTATGAAACAATTGACTATACATTTTACCTGCATTTTTTATATAAGAATTTCAACATTTCAGGAGATTACCGCAGAAATACAAATCTGTGTTTAAATTGGCTGACAATAGTGATTCTTGTCATCCCAAATTCTCTCTCTCTCTCTCTCTCTCTCTCTCTCTCTCTATAAAAACTGAAATTATATGAAACTGTTAATCTTCTAGTTTCATGGACATGATACATGGACTCTTACTATAAGGGAGGAGAAAATATTACGAGTATTTAAGAATAAAGTTCTTTGGACCAAAGAGAGAGTGAACAGACAGGTGAATGGAGAAGACTACTTAATTGTGACCTACATTATCTTTATGGAAAATCAGCTGTGCTGTAATAAGAACAGTTAAGTCCCGTGGACTGCGGAAATATATGTTCTCACATATATGGACAACTAATGAGAAATGAAGGAAATATTGAAGAAGTGGCCGATTTCAAGTATGTAGGAACAATAATCACAAATAGGAATGAGATGCACAAAGAAATTAAACATAGGCTCAATTTTGTAAATGCATGCTATTATGCATTACAGGGACTCTTGTTTTCCCAAACTCCTTTCAAAAAACGTTTAACTGAAAATATATAAAACAGTTATTCTCCCAGTTATATGATATGGGTGCAAAACATAGACTCTTACTTTAAGGGAGGAAAGAAGATTACGAGTATTTGACAATAAAGTTCTTAGGAAAATGTTTGGACCAAAAAACAGATGAACAGACAGGTGAATTGAAAAAAAAACTACATAATAGTGAGCTACATGCTACGTATAGGAAGCCAGATATAATAAGAACAGTTAAGTCTCGAGAGCTGCGATGGGCAGGACATGTGGCACGTATGGGGGATGAAAGAGGTACATGGAAGCTTCTGGTAGAAAACCAGAGGGAAAACACCCAGTTGGTATACCAAGAATGAGGTGGGAGAATAATATTATCCACGATTTGAGGAAGTAGATTATACAGGGAATGATTGAAAAACATTAGTTCAGGATAGGGATGTATGGATAGTTTATTTCCGCGCGGTCATGAACCTACGGGTTCGATAGTGCCAGTGAGTTAGTTAGTTAGACTGCGAGTTTCAGGATATGTGGCACGAATGGAGAATAAATGAGATGCATGGACACTCCTTGAAGGAAAATCAATAGGTAAGTTTTAAATTAGATGAAACAATAACATTAACCATGATTCGAGGGAGACGAATTGTACAGGGGCTGATTGGAAAACAGGTCAGGATAAGGATGTATGGAGAGCTTATGTCCCGCAGCCATGAATTTCGGAGTTCGATGGAACCTGTGAGTTAGTTAATGTAAAAATTAATCAGTAGATATTATTCAAATTTGTGTCAAATTATACAACATGGGTTACGGTTATGCATGATTTGTTTTCACTGCAGTCTGACACTTTTAAATAAGTTGGTATCACTTAATGTGTTTCTCGAATTTAGCAACAGAGTGCGTACAGTATATATCGTAAACCAGTAAAATAGGACAAATGTTCTTGTAGGTGCAGTCACAAAATGCACCTATAACACGATACAAGAGTGGAACACATGTTATGTATAAACTGTGATGTTTATGCACGATCGATAGATGAGAGAATAATTTTTTAACAATTCCTTGCATCGTACTATATTTTTATTTCATAACTAACTAACAATTCACTGGCAGTACGAAAGGACCAAGTATTAAAAACAATTTTTAGGTTTGTCTATTTTTAAAATACATCATGAAACTCTGCTGAAGTCACTACAAAAAGCTTTTAAATTATAAATTATTACCTTATTATCAGTAGTCCTTAGCTACTAGCGGTATAATTTTTATAAGAGGCATTTCGAAAACATCATTTCATCTTCTGTTTGTAGTTTGGTACTGACTGTTGCTAATAATGATTTTGTAAAAAGGGCTTTGTCACTGAGTATGTTCTCATTTGAAAGGCGATTGTTTGTAGTTTCCTTTATGATTTCGATTTCTTTCAGAAACTACAAACAGAAGATGAAAAATTGTTTTCGAAAGGCCTCTTATAAAAATTATACAGATAATAGTTGAAGACGACGAAGAAGAAAGTACTAATTTTATCATTTAAAACTTTGTCTCTTATTAACTATTTTGGCAGAAAAGCGCATAAGATTTAGAATCTGAAGATGTAATTAATTGGTTTTATTTATGTTTATTGTTAGTTTAATTTTATTGATTTCAGGTTCATGGCAGCGCGGACATAAGCTCTCCATACATCTCTATCCTTAGCTAATGTTTTCCATCACCCACTGTATAATCTACTTCCTTAAAATCTTCTTCTTAGTCATAATTTGTAGAATTTTCATCCTGTTTATTTCCAAAATCACTCAGCGGAGGAAGACGTATTGGATGTGCATTCACTGTCTATTCATCTCTTGGCTGGTCTTCCTCTTGTTCTTCTCCCATCCATTGGTCTATCTTCTTTAGCTCTTTTTGGCAAGTCGTTGTCTTCCATTCTTTCTCTATGACCTTTCCAATATTGTCTATTTATAATAAATTTGGTTATGTCTTGAATGACATTTGTCCCTAATTTCTGTCTTCAAATCTTGTTTAATGTTATTCTCCCACCTCTTTATTGGCCTGCCTACTGGACACTTTCCCTCTGGTTCACCTTTTCCATGCCCCTCTTTCTTTCGCTATTCGTGCAAATGTCGTGACCATCGCAGTCTACGAGACTTAAACTAACTAACGCACTGATTGCCACTATCGAACCCGTATATTCATGTCCGCGCGGACAAAGTCTCCATACATCCCTATCCTGAGCTAATGTTTTACAATCATCCCCTGTACAATCTACTTCCCTCAAATCATGGTTAATGTTATTTAACTACCTCATTCTTGATCTACCAACTGGGCGTTTCCCTCTGTTTTTCCTACATGAAATTTTCATGCCCCACTTCCTTTCCTCATTCGTGCCACATGTCCTATGCATCGCAGTCTACGAGACTTAACGGTTCTTGTAACCAATTTAAGGAGTAAGCACAGTTGTTGACGGAAGGCGCTGCAGTTGTGTTTATGCAGGAATAAAACACGCGACACTGCTAACTATGAAGTGCAGAGGGGAATGGGACGCGGGACGCTGACAGTGCAGGTCTAGTAGAAAGTTTGTTAACGGTGCACATTTCAATATATAAATAATCTTTCTGTCTTGTGAATTAATCACTTTTCTTGGAGACTTTTATGCGTCTCTATACTTGTACAATAGAAACGTAGCTCTATAATACAAATTGTTATATCGACACGAAATCACTGTTCAAAATGAACGACGTGGTTACAAGTGCTATTAAAAGACAACTGTGATTCTTTGCCCACTGTGCACTGCCTTATATTACGACACGTGTAACGACAAACAGTGATTCGCGATGCGTCCGCCTGCAGAGATATTTTAAATGGCTAATATTATATTTGCTTTCCCATAAGATCATGTACCAATCACCTGTCTGTTCATCACTCTATGGCCCAAAATGTTTCTTAAGAACGTTATTCTCAAACAAAGCGTAAGTAAATTAACTTGGTTAAGAAATTCCCACTAGGAATCACCCATATCCTCAGGAGGAATACTGTACATTCCCAGTAGGAATCACCCATATCCTCAGGAGGAATACTGTACATTCCCAGGAGGAATCACCCATATCCTCAGGAGGAATACTGTACATTCACGAAATGGAATAAGTCGAAGAAATTAGTAATGACATTGTCCTTAAATGTAATTGGTTTAAATAGATTAAAGGTGATTGGTGCTAATGGAAGTATATTGAGCGATAATCTCGACTTGACGCAGGCAAACCCAATAAATCAATCAGCGCTTGACGACGGTTCATTAATACAACTACTATTCAGTCAAATGTAATTACCTCCCTTAATTACAAGTGTCTACAACTCCCGGATGTCACAGCTATTTTAATTACTGGTCCTAATTACATATTTTAACTGAAGTTCGCTAAAGATTTCTTATTCCATTGTAATAATAAAATAAGTCAAGAATTAAATATATTTAACTAGAAAAAAAAAGTTGAATATAGTACAAAATGGATATACCATTTAAACCGACAACCAATAGATCAGCGATGGGGAAAAGTACCATAGTATGTTCCCTTTCCCTCAATCAACACTTCCCACTGTTGCGAGAAAAGTATTTGCATTCTGTTTACTTTGTTCATTACTCAATCGATCTGTTAAAGCAGAAATTTAGGATATATAAATCTTAAATGAAAATTGAATAACGCATTACTTAAAAAAATGCAAATTTTTAACTTTGTATATAATCTAAATATTTATTATAAATTCATTTGTTGCATAGAAATGTCAATAATTAAAATATTTCTCAGATAAAAGTCTAAATAATTACTTGTAACATTTATTTTAAACATTGTTGAGTAATTTAACATTTTCCAATACTGTTATTTTAACACAGTTCCAATAATGGATCATATTATAATGATATTGTGAAAAGAAAGATTAATGTCTGAACCAGGAATCGGACCGTGGACCTCTTGTTCTCTGTAATTGTGCCAAGTCTAGAATGGTGTAGTGGGCTGCACACTAGTACGGAGTACTAGAGTTCCATGGTTCGATTCCTTGTTCAGACATTTTTTCTTTTCACAGTATCATTATAATACTAAAATATGATCAATTACTGGAAATGTGTTAAAATAACAGTATTGGAAAATGTTAAATAACATCGTTTACTGCTTATAAAAGTGCCGGTGTGAAATTCTCAAATATAGATACTTCTAAACGAAGCCGGCCGTTGGCAATGTTAGTGACATTTACCTGGCAGCGGACGAAACGAGAATTATAGATATGTATATGTGGAAAGAATTGTTAATGTTTGTGCCAGGTCTAGAATGGTGTAGTGGGCTGCACACTAGTACGGAGAACTAGAGGTCCACGGTTCGATTTCTGGTTCAGACATTAATTTTTCTTTTCACAATATCATTATAATATTATTGTTGAGTAAACTTATAAAATATTGCATTTATTGCACTGTTAAATAACTTTATAGCTAATTGTTTAAATATACTATTTAGTAACTCGTGCCCCAAATGGGAGTTAATGACCAATCACGTTTCAATGAATTTTGTTTTACAACCAATGACAGTCGTGTTTCACCTCGCTATTTATCAAATTCTGTTCACCAAAATAAAGAAATCTTCTCCTTTTTAATATTCCGAACAGATCAGAGCATTATTTTGCAGTGACCGACTCTCTAACAATTACGTTGAATATAGCAAATAATGAACACATTCCTTCGAACTACACATTTGGTAATTATGTGTTCAATAATTGTGTTACTAAATAATGATTTCACAGAGTTGTTTACCAAAAAAATTATTAACCTATAATGTTAGTTATATTATACAGTTTCATATTTCAAGTTTTCTCCACTAGGGTGCATTATTACAATATTGCGTTCTTCCTTGGCAATAAATAATATGTTCAAGTTGCAGAGGATGAACAATTTAAATATAACAAAACATTTCTCATTTGTTTTCAAACATCGCCGTTTGAATAAATATATAAATATTTAATAATAACTATATTTAAATAATGATTTTTGAGTAAACAGCTTAATTTTATTCGTTGAATAGTCCTAACAAATGCCGCTCTTGATTTCCAATCCTCTAGATAAATTGGAAATCACTCGTGGCATTACTTATGATAAAGCAATCTTTATTTTAATTGGCAGAAATTTCTCATATGATTAATTAGAGTATATCTAGTATCATGATTAGGCACCGATCAATAGGAACATAGCATTTGGTCACGTGACTTGGTTAGTATCTAAACCGCGTTTATATTCGGCGCCTAAATATTGTGTTGGCTTAGTATGTCTTGGAGATCATAGATGGCATGTAAATGTACATTTTCTATTCCCGTTTGACACGTTTAACCTTGGTGAATCCCATTTTATTTTTAAAACAAACACCACATGGAATTCGTTCACCCAAACTTGACCCCAGGCTCCAATGCAGTCGTATATGTTTCTCGTTATCGCGCTGTTGTTTGTGCGTGAGTGAAACCATGGCGAAAGAAAAATATCTCACTGAAGAAGAATTAGTGAATATTTTGTATAATGATGATTCAGGTGATGAACTGATTCCTGAATTAGAAGATTCACAAAGTGAAAGTGAAGATGAACTTCCACTTCCTGAAATTGATACGCCGATACCATGTGATGTCAATCACCCAAGTTATTTCACCATCTAATCCTACTAGGATATCTCCTTTAGATATGTACAAAATGTGAATTTTCTAGGACTAATAGTTTGTGAATAATGGTCCATTTTCTGAAGTGCCACTAAAAGGGTAGCTGGGGTATTTAAATGGCTGGCCTGTGGATTTAAATGCCCTGCTCAGTGCCAGGTACCGAATGTGTTAAATGAGAGATCTGACGGTGGATCTTAGTGCATTGCAGTTGAAATCGGTAATGTTTGTTGGAGACGGCCTCGGTATAACACAATTCTTCCCTGGAAGAAATTTTAAGGTAGGTTTGGACATGCAATGGTTGGAAGTTCCCTTGTGAGAAAAGTCAGAGCAGAGATAATTTTGAAATTCTACAAAACAATTGCAGTGCCAACTTTGTTATATGTATCAGAAACAGGTGGTTTAACTCTAGAAGAGTATTATCTGCTGTTGCTCTTGTCCAGCGCATAGGGCCTCAAGGAAACAGCTCCAGCGCACACTATTCCGAGCCAAAACCTTCAACTCTCTCCATGTCATACCATCTTCACTTGTCGCAACTGTAATTCCCTACCACAAGAAATAAGGGGCTGCCGGAAATTGGCATCTTTTAAAAGAAATCTAAATTTATATTTCCTCTAACCTCGACTTCATCATTAACCAGTGTAAGTTACAATATAAACTGATTTTTCTCGTATAATTTATCATAATTATACTAAAATAATAATAATAATAATAATAATAATAATTATTATTATTATTATCATCATTAGTATTATTATTGTTATTATCATCGTATACAATTTTGTTTGTACATGACATTTCCATTGCAACATTTAATATATTTTAAATTCTTTATAATTAGTATAGTGTACAGCGGCGTGCGGTGGTCAGAGCAATTACCCAAGCTGTATGATGAGAAAATGTGACTTATAGTTTATAAAAACTTTCATTCCGAATTATTCAGTTTACAAATGGTGTGATACTAAAATGTCTTTAGATCCGGTAAATCTGGAGTTGGTCTACCCTGTTGTACGAGATAATTTTTCTTGTTAAAAGGTCTGCTGCATGAAAATGGTCTCGTTTGTAAATTATACAGTCACTTACATTCATTTTTACTAAATTGACAAATCACATTCATCAGTAACTCGTAAAAATGTAATAATAATGCGTTTGAACGAACTCAGTGTCGATATTAAATCCAACCGTTGCGTTCCACAAATAACATATACACGCTCGTAATAATCCAATTGTTGTTATTCAGTTATACAATATAAATAAAGCTTCTTAAATTAGCAGGTTGCTATAGCTGACAAAACGTACCGCACATTTTTATTTATTTATTTTTTGTATTTTGTAAAAATGAAACTAGCATAAATTAAATATTATAAATTAAGAAATGTTATTTCGAAAATTTCTATTATTGAGGAATTGGCGCTTCCCAAATCAGCCAATACCTGTTTTTCCCTCAAATGTATTCTTATTCGAGTAGTGACGTTACCTGGGTACAGCTAGCTAGTATTCAATAAAAAGTCAATGGAACAATGGATTAAGACACAAGATTCGTCTAGTGGATTATCATAGGGCCTAGCAAGCAGTGATGCAATTCACTTGCATCAGGCTTGCACGGATTCATCTGTAGCACAATAGCTGGTGTTGGTGGGGATAACATAGAGAAAACACTCTATGTGTTTCTCTATGGAGATAATGTGAATATGCAGATGGCTCCGTCAAACTGAATGCGATACATGTGTGCTGGTGCGGCGGGAATTTTGAATTTTTTTGTTCACGCGTAATTGATTTGAATCGAATTTGGCAAAGATATTATTTTGTTTAATTCACAATTATTAATATACTAATTACCTCAGCAGTACTGGGGTAGCTAGGGTTTAATGCACGCCACTGGTAGTGTGTATATATAATCTATATTGTCAAATATGCACTTGTAATTTGTGCTGGTTGGGTGGAAGAGAAGACCTTATGGCCTTAAGTCTGCCAGAATAAATAAGACGTTATTATTATTATTATTATTATTATTATTATTATTATTATTATTATTTTTATTATTTCTTTCACTCCCTTCTCGTTTCCACCTCCACACTCCTTCTCGATCTTCCTCTTTTTCTCTGGCCATGAAGGTACCTAAACAGGGCTTCTCTCTAAATAGCATTTTGATTCTTCTTAAGTGTATAGCCCAGAGTTGTTACTAAGTGCTCATTGAGTGTGAAAAGGCGGCCCTCTTCTACCCGCATACAGATACATTCCCAATGAAACAACACAACTGACCGCTTCTGTCCGCATACAGATGCATTCCCAATGAAACAACACAACTGACCCCTTCTACCCGCATACAGATGCATTTCCAATGAAACAACACAACTGACAATAGCAGTGTTTTATCTTGTAAACTTATCTGACGTAGGGTTGAATGAGAATGACGAAGAGTCTCTTCACATCTACTGAACACATATTAATAGACCTGGGATAGGCAATCAATCTCCATTTCCTCCTTTTATTTGAATATCAACCGGTTTTTCGTTTGTTTGAATGCATAATCAATTTTAACAAGTTGTATTACACATTATTATCAATAAAACACAAATAATCAAACTAAAATATTGAAATAATCAACGCTTACGATAGCGAGGCTATCATTATCAAGATTACTTACTGACTGAATAAAAACAGACTAAATTGTAGAAACGCAATATCTGTTACAATTCTGATTACGTCACATAACGAGACTGAGAATTTTAAATTACCGATTGACATTAACAACATAATCCTCCTTTCTTTTAATTCTTCTTCTTCTTAAACATAATTCGTGGGATTTTCAGCCTGTTTATTTCCAAAATCACTCCTCGTAGGAAGACGTATTGTATGTGCATTCACTGTCTATCCATTTCTTGGCTGGTCTCCTCTTGTTCTTCTCCCGTCCATTGGTCTATCTTCTTTAGCTCTTTTTTGCAAGTTGGTTTTCTTCTATTCTTTCTATATGTCCCTTCCAATATTTTCGTCTATCTATAATAAATTTGGTTATGCCTTGAATATGACATTTGTGCCTAATTTTTGTGTTGTGTATTTTATCAAATTTTTCATTTAATTAAAGACTTTTATTGGCTATTTAACTCATGCCCCAAATGGTACTCAATGACCAATCACGTTCCAATGAATTTTGTTTTATAATTAATGACAGTCGAGTTTCACCTCGCTTTTATCGATTTCTCATTATCAGCTTCTGCTTTTGTAATAAAGACAGCTCCTTTTTAATATTCTGAACAGCTCAGAGCATTATTTTGCAGTGACTGACTCTCCAACAAATACATTGAATATAGCAAATAATGAAGAGATTCCTTGATTTTACCAAGTTGTTTACTAAAAAATAAATTAATAACCTATAATATTGGTTATAATATGCAGTTTGGTGTGTTTGATTATTTATCCACTAGGGTGCATTTTTACAACATTACGATCCTATTTGACAATAAATAATATGATCAAAATACAGTAAATAAACATAACGTGGCATTTCTGATTTGTTTTCAAACATTGCCGTTTATATTAAATATATAAATATTTTAAAATACCGGTAACTATACATATATATATAATGATTTTTGAGCAAACAGTTTAATTTTATTCGTTAAATAATCCTAACAAATACCACTCTTAATTTCCAAATCCTCTAGATCAGCGGTTCCCAACCTTTTTCGATTCGCGAACTCCTTCCACAACGATCTGAGTTGGGTGAACCACCGACTTTTATAAACATACATTCATTCATAGTGTTCTGCTCAAGAGCAGGTCTTTCACTGCAAACTCTGCATTCTCTCCACTCTTTCCTTAACTCAGCATTCCTTTTTGTATCTGCATACAAACCATTTATTGTAATATTGTCTATCATCTGATGTCTTTTTCTGCCTCTAACTTTCTTTCCGTTGACCATTCCTTCTAGGGCATCCTTCAGCAGGCAGTTTCTTCTGCCAGTGGCCAATTAATTTTTTTTTCCTCTTCTTTATGAGTTATAGTAGACATGAATAAAATTTAATTCCAAGCAAGAGGTTTAATAACCTTAAATTAACTTAACCCTTAACTGTTAAAACCTGAAGTTACTCTAGTTACCGTTACACAACGAGTAGGCCTAATTGTAGCGAAATCAAATGCATTCCTAACGTTGTTACGTATCTGTAAATCAGGCAATCACGGTGAATATTAATTTATAGTGAAAATAATCAGATACATTCCCGATGTTACACATATGTAACAAGGGGCATTGTAGGGTTAATTTAATTTTAAAATAATAATAATATAATTTATTATTATTATTATTATTATTATTATTATTATTATTATTATTATTATAACAATGCTGCAGAAATGGAGAAAACAAAATAGACCTAACCTCGAAACCCGCCATTACAGAAACCCCTTGAAAAATATTTGTCGTGACTCGTGAATTTATCTAGAGGATTTGGAAATCACTTGTGACGTTACTTATGATAATGTATAATACAATTTTATTATCGCCAAGAAGATCATATTTATTAATATAATTTTAACAAGACTGAAATACTACTTAGATGAAAATCGGGATCGTTAATCCGGGAAGTAGCGGAATCAGTGGTAATTGGTGTGACCACCGCACGCCATTGGTTATATATATCAATGTGCCGATATATAAAAAAATATATCTGCTAAAATTTGATATTCATAAAGCAACTGTAAACTAAATAAAATACATATTATTCTGTCAGGAATAATGTAGGAATGTCTAGACTGTATATTTGACTTTCAGAACTTCTCTACAGTCGTAGAGAAGATGTGAATATCAAATATTTACCTTTCTACATCTAGATATTCCCTGATTTAAATAAAATCAAGAATCTACTATTCCTTTTTCTATTTACAGTGTGTTTGAAAATATATATAAGCAGGAACTTTTATAACTAAATTAAAGCAATCATCAGAGATTTCAAGGAAAGAGAAAAATTAGATGATGATGATATATTATTAGGAATAGGTATGATATGCTGAGGGCCAACAAGCGCACTCTAAAAGAATTGGGACTTCAAGTAAACATTATTAAAAATAAATATATGGTTACAAATACAATATATAATTGAAATGGACAGTTAATAACAAACGAGTAAAATTTTGAAGAAGTGGCTGAATTCTAATACCTAGGAGCAATAATTACACACAGGAATGAGATGCACAAAGAAATAAAACTTAGGCTCAATTGTTGGAAATATGTCATTATCCATTACAGGAACTCTTGTCTCAACTTCTCTCAAAAAGAAAAACATTACACTGAAAATATATAAAAATATTATTCTCCCGCTTATATAGGGCTATTCAGAAAGAACGAACAGACCAAACATTTATTTCTTCCAAACTATAAAAAATAGAAACACAATTCTAACGTTCCTGGAAAGAAAAAAGTTAAAATTTCACTATTTTATGCATTCAATATGAGCACCATGTGTTACACGACAAATATCAAAACAATGGCTTATTTCTTGCCACACATGAATCAAGTGGTCTCTAGTTATCGAATTCACAGCCTCAACAATTCGATGTAGAATATTTTCAAGAGTGTCAGGCATATGGGAGGGGGATAAAACCACGGTCTTTTACATATTCCCACAGATAAAAATCACACGGGGTTAGGTCTGATGTCCTGGGAGACCACGAGCGATGAAGTTGATTTTATGCTGCTCCTCTTCCAATCCAACGTCCCCTTGTGTCGCCATTTTTATACGAACAATCAACACGACAAGCAACAGCGCCAATGCGGCCGTGATCGGAACTTCAAACTTTTCTTTTTCCAGGAACGTTGAATTGTGTTTTATTTTTTGTAGTTTGAAAGAAATAAATGTTTGAAGTCTGTTCCTTCTTTCTGAATAGCTCTGTACTATGTGGATGCGAAACGTATATTCTTACTTTAACTTACTTACTTACTTACTCACTGGCACTATCGAACCCGTAGGTTCATGGCCGCGCGGACATAAGCTCTCCATACATCCCTATCCTGAGCTAATGCTTTCCAATCATTTCCTGTATAATCTACTTCCCTCAAATCATAGTTAATGTTGTTCTCCCACCTCATTCTTGGTCTACCAACTGGGCGTTTTCCTTCTGGCTTTCCTACAAGAAGTTTCCATGCACGTCTTTCATTCCCCATACGCGCAACATGTCCTGCCCATCGCAGTCTACGGGACTTAACTGTTCTTATTATATCTGGCTTCCTATAAAGACCATGTAGTTCATTGTTATGTAGTCTTCTCCATTCACCTGTCTGTTCATCTCTCTTTGGTCCAAAAATTTTCCTAAGAACTTTATTCTCAAATACTCGTAATCTCCTTTCCTCCCTTAAAGTAAGAGTCCATGTTTCGCACCCATATAATATAACTGGTAGAATAATAGTTTTATATATTTTCAGCTTAACGTTTTTTGAAAGGAGTTGGGACATCAAAAGTCTCTGCAATGCATAATAGCATGCATTTCCAGAATTGAGCCTATGTTTAATTTCTTTGCGCATCTCATTCCTATTTGTGATTATTGTTCCTAGGTATTTGAATTCAGCCAATTCCTCAAAATTTCCCTCATTTGTCATTAGCTGTCCATTTCCATTATATAATGTATTTCTACGTGTGACCATATATTTAGTTTTACTGATATTTACTTCCAGTCCTAATTTCTTAGTGTTACTCAATAGTGTGTGCGTGTTGGCCTTTAGTATCTCCTCGCTATCGGCCAGTAGTACCACATCATCAGCATAAACTAACAGCTTATTAATACCATTCAGTTGTAAGCCTTCCTTATTCTCTAAAGATTTAATGGCATGCTCTAGTACAAAATTAAATAGTAGAGGAGATAGTGCATCTCCTTGCTTCAACCCATTCTGGATTTCAAAAGTGTCTGAAAACTGTTTGCCTACACGCACCCTACTCGTTGAGCCATTTAGACACATTCGTATAAGTCTAACTAACTTTTTGGGAATTCCGAACTCCAGCAGGATACTATATAACTTCTCCCTCTTAATTGAATCATATGCTTTTTTGAAGTCTACATATAGTTGATGTACAGTACCATTATATTCCCATTTCTTTTCTAAAATCTGTCTTATACTAAAAATCTGATCTGTTGTAGACCTGTTTCTTCTAAATGCACATTGATGATCTCCTAGAATGTCATCAATATAGGGAGCAAGTCTGCTTACTAATATATTTGTTAGAATTTTGTACGAAGTTGAAAGTAATGAGATGCCCCTATAGTTGTGTTGCAATCAGTTTTATCTCCTTTCTTATAAATTGGTACGATAATTGATTCCTTCCATTCATCTGGAAGAGCTTCTTTTTCCCAAATCATACTAAGCAACCAGCGTATCTTGTCCATCAATTTTTCTCCCCCTGATTTTATCAGTTCTGCTGGGATCTCATCTGAACCTGATGCTTTATACATCTTCAATTTTTCAATTCCCATTTCAACCTCTAATGCACTTGGCTCTGCGACTAGTATTTCTGCTGTCTGTAACTTATCCTCCTCAATGTCCTGTTCTGTATGTACATTTAATAGCTGATTAAAATAACTTTTCCATCTATTTAATATACTCTTGGAATCTGCAATCATATCCCCATTTTCATTCCGAATTATGTTTGTTCTAGCTTGAAACCCTTTCTTCTCTATACTATTTCCCTGATATAATTCTCTAATGTTCCTATTTTTTGCATTCATTTCAAGATCATTAATCTTCTCTCTCAAATATTCCCTCTTCTTACTCTTTAGTAACTTGGTGGTTTCCCGTCTAACACTACCCAATTGCTCTAAATTTACCTCATTTCATTTTTGCTATCTTTCTTTTCTTTACAATGTCAGCACATTCCTCATCAAACCATTTCTTGTTTTGCCTCTTTTTTAAACATGCTTTCTGATGCTGACAATTTAATAGTATCTCTTATAGCCTCCCATTCTTTATTTATATCAGTTTCTTCTTCGTTTGCCACATTGTCATCTGAAGATTCCAGTACTTCAAATCTATTAGCAATTTTGATTTGGTATTCTTGCCTCATTTCATCATTTTTCAAGTTTTTTAATTCATATTTTACTGAATCATCTTTAGCGTTTGTTCCTCTCATAAGCGATAGCCGTTGTCTGATTTTCACCCTGACCAGATGATGATCTGAATTGCAGTCTGTCCCTCTAACTGATCTAACATCAATGATGCTACTGTGCCAGCGTTTATCCACTAATACATGATCTATCTGGTTCCGAGTTTCTCCATCTGGGGACGTCCAGGTGTATTTATGAATATCCTTATGCTGAAATGTTGTGCTCTTAACAATGAGATTCTTTGATGTGGCAAATGTGACTAATCTAACCCCGTTGTCATTACTATCTTCATAAAGACTGAATTTGCCTATTGTTGGTTTGAATATATCTTCCTGCCCCACTTTTGCATTAAAATCTCCTAAGACAATTTTCATATGATATCGTGAAAGGCTATCAAATAAGCATTCTAATTCTTCATAGAACTCATCCTTGATCTTGTCATCTTTATCTTCTGTGGGGGCATGTACATTTACAATTATAAAATCATGTCGTTTACCCTTTAGAATTATGTATGCTATCCTATCACTAACAAACTTAATATCTCGGATAGCGGATAGGATCCTCCTTCTGACTAAAAAACCCGTTCCAAATGCAGGTCTTTCTGCACCCCCATAGTATAATGCAAAGCTTCCTGATTCCTGACTACCTTCTCCTGGCCACCTAACTTCCTGTAAAGCGACTATATCCAAGGGCGATTTATCCAATTCCCGCGTTAATATCTCTAGTGCCCCGCTATTGTATAAAGTCCTAACATTCCATGTTCCTAGGAACATGTCCCTGTGTTTGAGCCTTTGGCATGGGTTCCCTGAAGTAGTCCCCGCCCGGAAAACCGAATGGGGGACTATTTGACCTCCGGAAAATTTTACCCCAGTAGAACCCATGTCCGCATTTCTTGACGGTTGTATTTTTACGGTGAAAGATCGTCACTCTTTCGACCAAGATACTTATTTCGTCTGGCATATCACCTTCGACCAGTCCGGCATGGGTAACCCTATCGGCAGCAATGCTACCGCCGGCATAGCTCTCAGGATCATTTAAGCACACAAGCCACTCCACCACGACAAGGTAAATATACCATGGAGGGGATATTCTTACTTTAAGGGAGGAGAAAATATTACGAGTATTTGAGAATAAAGTTCTTAGAATTTTTTTAAACCAAAGAAAGACGAACTGACAGACTAATAGACAAGAAAGACTACATAACAGCGAGCTACATGATCTTTATAGGAAACCTGACATATAATAAGAACAGTCAAGTCTCGTAGACTGCGTTGGATAGGACATGTTGCACGAATGGGGACTGAAAAAAGGGGCTTGGAACTTTCTTGTAGGAAAACCAGAGGGAAAGCACCCGGTAGGCAGGTCAAAAATTAGGTGGAAGAATGACATTAACTATGATTTGAGAGATGTAGATTTAACAGTGGATGATTGTTAAATATTAACTCAGGATACGGATGTATGGATATCTTATGTATGAGGATCCATGGAACTACGGGTTCAATGGTGCCAATAAGTTAGTTAGGCTATTTATATTATTTTACAAGGATGGGATACAAATGCATTAAAATTATCATTTTCAACGAACATGTAAAAGTTTTCAATGCTTGTATCATACTATTTTTATTATAAATAATAATTTGAATTTGTTGTCTTTAATTAAATAAATAACATTTTATAAACAACACAACAGATGTACTATTATTATGCTCACTTCCGGTCATCCGCCATTTAGAAAAGTGTTAGTCAACCTATCCTGGAAATGCGTGCCATTTTGTATTACAGAGACTTTTGATGTCCCAACTCCTTAAAAAAACATTAAACTGAAAATATATTAAACTATTATTCTGCTAGTTATATTATATGGATGCGAAACACGGACTCTTACTTTAAGGGAGGAAAGGAGATTACGGGTATTTGAGAATAAAGTTCTTAGGAAAATTTTTGGACCAAAGAGAGATGAACAGACAGGTGAATGGAGAAGACTACATAACAATGAACTACATGGTCTTTATAGGAAGCCAGATATAATAAGAACAGTTAAGTCCCGTAGACTGCGATGGGCAGGACATGTTGCGCGTATGGGGAATGAAAGACGTGCATGGAAACTTCTTGTAGGAAAGCCAGAAGGAAAACGCCCAGTTGGTAGACCAAGAATGAGGTGGGAGAATAACATTAACTATGATTTGAAGGAAGTAGATTATACAGGGAATGGTTGGAAAGCATTAGCTCAGGACAGGGATGTATGGAGAGCTTATGGCCGCGCGGCCATGAACCTACGGGTTCGATAGTGCCAGTGAGTAAGTAAATGATTCAATCTGGTGATTAGTGGGCGTTCGACCTCTCATGGTGGGCGATAGAGGTTTCAAAACGTTTTCATCAGGTTTTCATAAAATTCCCTGTGGCAATTCAAATTTCAGAAAATATACTATTTGTATCGTCCGCGCATAAGTTACGTAAGTGAAATTAAATGGCGCTATATTGCTACAGCTTTAGTGCTGTTAATCATGTTATTAAAAAAATAAACTGATTATTTCCGAAAGAGGAAATCTTCGTTTGTTCTTTATAAAAATTGAACCATATATCCAGTATTCAGTTTCGCAGCATCAGCTTCAGGGATGTCTTTAATAATTTTATATTTTAGCTAATTAAATGCAATTTCAGGCGGCTCCGTGGCGCAAGCGATTAGACTCTCGCCTCTCACCGCTGGGGTCCCGAGATCGAGTCTCGGTCACTCCATGTGGGTTTCATGGTGAATGAAACGGAGCTTGAACGGGGTTTTCTGGGGGTTTCTCCCGTTTTCTCCTGCCATAAATTTCATTCCACCATTTCTCCATACTCATCTCACTCATTTGATTTCATTTAATTCATCCACCCCTGTGACAGGATTGGTCGGCCGGCACCCTTGTCGTTCACAGACATCTATAAATATAGGGACGTCATCTCATCTCATCCCTCGACCCGACCTTGAGTTGGACACGAGTTGAGGATATTTATATTTTATAAATCCCTCCATGGTATCTTTACCTTGTCGTGGTAGAGTGGCTTGCGTGCTGAAATGATCCTGAGAACTATGCCGGCGAGGCGCACTGGTGCCGATAGGGTTACTTATGCGGTAGAAAGAGTGACGATCTTTCACCGTAAAAATACAACCGTCAAGAAATGCGAACATGGGTTCGACTGGTGTAAAATTTTCCGGAGGTCAAATAGTCCCCCATTCGGTTCTCCGGGCGGGGTCTACTTCAGGGAACCCATGCCAAAGTCGGCCATGAACCTACGGGTTCGATGGTGAAGTGAGTTAGTTATATTTTATAAATGCAATTTCATCAAACTATTCGTTCAAATTAATACAGGAGATAGCAAACATCAAAACAAATATATTTCGATAAGGAAAATATGTTTCTACTGGTGTCTCGTATACGCAGGTTTACTGTCGTCGATTTATCCTACACTTCAACATGCAAACACATATTGCACTTCATTGACTTTTACCTGGGTACCGCACGGAGCACATCACGCCATCTTCCTTGAACTGCTTAAGTTTACAACGGTATCTACATTACCTTCGTGGCCATGTTCAATCGGAAACACTTATGATTCTCCAGATGTCGGTCTGGTGATCCGATCCATCCTCATTATTAGGGCTCGGAAGTTGAGGATTTTTTTTTTTAATTTTACGTCTGAAGACGAGGCGCAACATAACACATATATATAAAATGTCAGGAAGCTTAGGGCCCAGAGGTCCCTGAAAATCATCCGGCCATCATCATTATCCTTATTATTATCATAATCATCCTTCATCTGTGTGGAAAGCAACGGGAAGCTGCCACACCTATAATTCCCCAGTAAAGCTGCAAAGCATAGCATGAAAATTCTATGATTGCAGAATTACTATGGATGGATATATATGTATGATATGAAAAGAAAAATGAATGCTTGAGTCGGGATTTGAACCCGAGTCTCTAAACTCTGTACGTTTAGCGCTCTAACGACCTGAGCTACCCAAGTATTCCAACCCAAACATACATTTTTCTTATATATGTAGTATTCTCAATATATATATCCACCCATAGTAATTCTGCCCGAAGGCAGGTCCTTCACTGCAATCATAGCATTTTCATGCTATGCTTGCAGCTTTACTAGGGAATTATAAGTGTGACAGCTTCCCGTAGTTTTCCACACCGGTGAAGGATGATGATGATGATAATGTTAAGGATGATGATGAAATATGGTTTGGAATTAATTGCAAATATTGATTTCGGGGACCGTTTGAGCCTTAACGTTTTCCAGACAGTTGTCTTACAGGTGAGGAAAAGCCCCGATAAAAACCTCACCCAGAAAAGCTGCCCCGACCGGAGATCGAACCCGGGTCCGCTGCGTGGCAAGGCAGCATGCTGCCCCGAGATATATATATATATATATATATTAGGATCATTGTAGGCCAGAAAATGGTAGGTTTTATTTGTCCTTTTTGGACGTTTTTGGCTCATTGGTCTTTTTTTTAACCTTTTCTTAGGTCTTAACAGTTTTTTTTGTAACTTGGTCTTCTTTTGATTACATTAATACCATTTGTATAATTCTAGAATTTGCAGAGTCTAGTCTTGATTCAATATTCCTTTAAAACAGTATCTAGTTTTACTTTCCAAAGGCTTTTCACAATCCAAACACTGTTCCACGAAAAACTACTGAACTCCCACAAAATATCATATTATTACAAATCACCAGTCTATGGTCGTCTGAACTATTGCATTTCGATTTCAAATTTTCTAAGAAGTTGCCACTTTGTGAAAATTACCTCGAGCAGAAAGTGAAGGCAGCTAGGTTGTCTTTATTCATTTTTTTCGTCACTTTTTTTTTTACAGTTTTTAGGTATTTTTGTAGGATATCTTTAGGTCTTTTTAAAGGTCTTTTATAGGCATTTTATAGGTCCTCAACTTTCGAGCCCTACTCATTGCTGATCGCCGACAACTTACGAAAACAGGAGTAGGAAATGAACCTAAGAAGGAGATGTTTCCGGACCAGGGTTCCTTATGCCAAATTCCCTCTTAATCTTCCCTGAAAATTTACATCATCATCATGAAAACACTCTGTATATTTAAATATTTTATTTGTTGATTCTATGTATGCTAATTATCATCATCCATGCAAGTATTAGGCCATGTGCTCTGTTACGGTCTCAAAGAGGAATTTTCCATCCAGCGCTTTTTTGGACGTCCCAGCGATCTTTTACCTTGGGGAAGTAACGAAGCATGGTTTTTGGGATTCTATGAGATGGCATTCGTTTAAGGTGGGCTTTCCAGTTGTTCTGGTAGTTTTGTATATGGTGGAGAATGGATTCTACCTCCAGCTCTTCCATAATTTCCTCATTTCTTTTATGGTCCCACTTTGTATAGCCTGATGTATGGCGCATAAATCGCATCCCATTTGCTGTTATTCGGCTTTCATGTCTTCTTCGTATTGTCCATGCTTCACTACCATATCTTAATTCTGGTCTTGCGAAAACCTTATAAAGCAGCAATCTTGTGTTCTTTTGTACTAAAGATGGTTTCATTATACTGTTAATTATCCCCGTTGTTTTTGTGAAATTTGTTATTTTCTTTGATATATCAGCGTCATCTTGAAATGTTACATTATAACCCAAATAATTAAATTAATTTACTCGTTCTAAAATGTGTATGCAAATTGTAAATAAAAATATAGATTTAACTACAGCAAATTGTTTTAAAAATATTTATTCTGCGAAACTTACTGAAAATCCGACATAAAGTTTTTGATAAGCATTTATTTATTACATTGGTCAACAGTGGTTTTGTTGCCCTTGATATAAGATTAATTTCGGATATATTTATGCTCACAATTCATGAAACTATCAATGATTTTGGAAGATTTGCTCTGGTTTTTTTAATCTTTATTTTCATTTTACATTACAAAAGTCGGAAAATATGAAAAAATATAACATATATTTATAATGTCAATTGTTTTTTGAAAAATTAGTATGCACCGACGTAAATAGAAAGAAAAATATCGAAAACTCATGTTATACTTCAGTGAAACGCCTTTTATAAGATTTTCTTCTATAATTTTTTAGGGGATAATCTCTTTTTAAAGACCAGCAGTAATCTGCCATCATGTGACGGTCCCATCTACCCTGATACCCTTCCTCCATTACTTTTAGCTCCTAGTGAAAGCGCACTCTCTGTTCGTCGTAATTATTTCCTAAAATTATTCGAAAATCTATCCAGGTGACTGTGGAAAAGTGTAACTTTATACTCATATTTGCTCCCAGAATCTTGAAGCTTGTCAACATGTTTAGCACAATTTCTTTATAATTTGGTGCTTTATAGTTACCTAGGAAATTTTCTACTACCAATACAAAACCCTTCCAAGCTTCACTTTCCGGAAGTCATAACGTTGATAAAATTTGCATCTTTCATCAATTGCCGAATTTGAAGACCATCAAATATTCCGCCTTTTAACTTTTACATACAGAGCTTAGGGGAATTTTCTACAAATGTATTTGAAACATTTTCCTTCCTTGTCCAACGCTTTGACGAATTGTTTTATCATATCCAGATGCACGTCGTGAGTACTTTAATTTTGTCAAATAACTGAGATCACGGCCGATGTGCGGAGTGAGGGGTGTGAGAGTAGGGATCACGCGATGTTTGTATACGCGATAAAAATGCGCAGAAATCAAATCATGACTGGAAACATAAATTTTATTAGCAACAAGCTGTTTACTGTTTAAGATATAAGATACGGAAAAATCATAAAAACTAGAGCACATTCAACACTTTCATGAATATATTCGTGAACTGTGCACTTGAAAACATAGAAATTCGCGGAGATATCCAGGGCAACATTTTTTTAGAGCTGTGTTATTATATGCTTTAAGTTACTGTAATTCTACTTTATACATTTTATAAAGTAAAGATATAGCTCGCGCACTCTAAACTGGCGGATCCGTGACGTCATTGTTGTATTTGGAGAAACAAGAGGTGAACTGATATTACTAATTGGCTTAAAAATATCGATTCATCTATTATTGCTGAAGTGTCATTTCAAATGTGAATTGTACTTAGAAGTTATCCTAATATAAACTAAACTAATAACTGACTAACACGACCGCGGTCGATGGATTTTTTTACGATAGAAAAATCCAAGCAGCAAGTCCTCCGGGAGACATTTTAAGCCGTGGGCCCCGAGTCTGAAGATTTTCAGGCTCGTAAAAGATCCTTAATCCTGAACAAAGAGGCCTCTAAGCAAAATTTACCGATCGATCTTAAACATCCTAGTAATACCTTATTTGTCTGCTAGATGCCTCATTGAGTCGGTGTGTTGACCGCCACTCATGCCATCTTTGGACAAATAAGATAACTAAAAATGAGCTTGGTCTGTACCGCCTGTTTTCTTTTCTGAATGCAGAAGATATAAGAACAGAACTTAATATATTTAATCTCTGTGAAAGAATAATATATTATCAAAATGTTTATCTTCAGCATGTATTACGAATGAATCAACAGCGCATACCAAGAATAATGTATAATTATAAAGCAAAAGGGAGAAGATTGTTGGGATGACCATTGAAGAGATGGAAGGACCAATTCGACCTATAATGAGATCGGAAAGGCCATTGGGCTTAATCCTTGTTGTTGATGATGATGATGATGAGAAGCGTTGTGATGTGCAAGGAATTACAAGGAAATTGTCAACCATTGCCTACCGAAACCTTCTTGAAATTGAGCTTTGTGATGTACCAAGCCAGTGTCCAAAAACATCTGCAGTTTTTAAATACAAGACGTTAAAACCCACCGCCAAATCTCTCATTTGGACTACGGAGAAGTAATACAACTCGTGAATTGGTAGATTAGATAACCCTCACTATCTGCTGTCCGAGCCGCGTCCCACTCTGCTCTTACTGATGCAGAAAATCCATCTGGTCATTACAGTGAGTTGCCATTGCTGGAATGTAGCTTCGATTTCTGTACCATGCAGTTAAAAACGATAGTTTTTTTGGATATTGGCTTGGTGTATCACAACGCTTCTCTGGGAGAAATTTCAAGGTAGGTGGGCAAATGCGGCTAATTTCGTGACATGGATAATTTCGTTATATTTTTTTCTTTCGTTTGTAAAAAAGTTGTACTGGCAAGAAAAACAAATTCTTTTTCTGTTTCGTAGATAGCAGTAAGTCTACTTTCTTGCTGCGTTTTCATATTTGTGATAACAGCGTTCCTTGGGTGTATTTTATGTTAACTTGTAGATGACAGCAGTTGTCTGTGCTTGAAGAACATTTTTGAGTAGTAATTCTTCGACACTGAAGGTGAACGGATACAATGTGATCTGTGTTCCATGAAAAGTGTCAAAAATTGACTCTTTTGTAAGTGGGATTTCAAATGCATTGGATGTAACATGGAGAGTGCTTAAAAAGTTTGTCACGAACTTATGCCTACTCTAATACTATCACGAAATTACTCGAGTTCTTCAAACTTCCAGAAAAAATAGATATATAATTTATGTCATACCCGGCGTGCGCTGCTAACCTAAATAAACGATAATGTGTTTTTGCATTTAGTTGAATAAGTAAAACGAAAAATAAATATAAATTTATATCGTTATTATGTTTAGATACTCCGTGCTGATTACCCGGCGTTGCCCGAGAATCTACGATCCCGATGTACTTGGCATAAATGAGCTAAAAGAAAAAAATCGTTATTTTGAGTTATCCATGAAAGAATACCCGCTGTGCGCTGCTATGCTTGCCCGGGAATCTACTTATCCCGATCTTCTTGGCATCAATAAAAGGCAAAAATGGTTATTGTGAGTTATCCTTAAAAGATAAACATATGCGGTCGAGGACTTTTCTGTAGAGTTTTTTGAGATATTCAATTCTGTGTACAATACGTTTGTGTATTTGTTATGGTTTTAGCAGCGTAAGCCATTTAAGCTTACAAAAAGCGACATTTTTTCACTTTTTTTCACCAAGGTTATTTTAAAGGGTGAAAGGCTTGAGCATTAAAACTCTCTTACAACCTATAAACCTTCCCGAGGAAATCCTGAACATTTTGCAAAAAGCCTCATGACAATCGGATGAATGGTATGGCAGTACATGCTAGCCCGGGAATCTATTTATCCCGATCTTCTTGGCATAAATGAAAGCCAAAAATGGTCTGTAAAAGATAAACTTATGCTGTCGAGGACTTTTTTGTAGAGTTTTTTGAGATATTCAATTCTGTGTACATTAATTTTGTGTATTTGTTATGGTTTAGGCAGCGTAAGCCATTTAAGGGTAAAAAAGGGACTTTTCACTACAAAGGGTGTTTTTAAGGGTGTAGGAGTTGAGTATGTCAACTCTCTTATAACGTATGTTCATACCGGGAATCTCCTGAACATTTTGCAAAAAAAAAAACATAAATTCGGATCAATGGTATGGCCGCGCATAAAGTACGAACAAACAAACAAACAAATAAACATTCATTTTTATATATTATATTGGTAATAAAATAAGATATATTCGACAACTCAGCATATATATTTCATTCACATATACTTAACTTTAATATTCCTAAGACTCTAACCAGAAACTTTAATAACATTAAGGTATAATAGTCCAAAAACTTGGTACCAGAAATTAACCGAGTTTGCTATATAAAACGCAATCTCATTGCTACCAGATAACTGAAATATGTATTGCGATGTTGGTTGCCATGATGCTAAAAGTCATTTGTTCTCTTTTGGAACATTTACAGGTGGGGTCCTGACATAGAATATCCAAAAACTGTACACCACCTACCCTCCTAGTCCCGAGATTGAAACTTTTAATATTAAAATTGCGAACATCGCCAGGTATCGAACCCAGACCCACTAATCAGGACATAGTGATGCAGTTTGAATGCCGATTTAACATTTTTCCTCATTAACTTCTTTTGGTTGAGTGTCGTGGGAATCAATTGTATATCTAGATCCCAGGGCAATTCAATTTTATTTTTTCGACCCCTAGAGACATGATAGAAATTGGAAGCCACAATTCTGTTGTTTGCTCTAGAAAATACAACAAGTGAACTTTCAATTACAATAACAATTCAATTCCAAATAAAAAAACACGATTTTTCTCTCAGATAAAAGTTATCAAAGTACACGCTATTTTTTAAAGGCGATCTTCAATTATTCTGATTGTAACGCCACAGTGTAATCTGAGCGTCGATAATTTGTTTCACGAGGAAAACTGTCAACCATAGCAGGCCGAAACCTACATTGAAATTTCTCCCAGATAAGCATTGTGATGAACTAATGCCATTTGCTAAAAAAATCTGCCGTTTTAACTGCAAAGCACTGAAATCCAATGCCAAATCTCTCATTTAAACTGCAGGGAAGTAATGCAACTCCTTACTTGATGGATTGGATAACCTTCATTACCGCCGCGCCCGTCTCACTCCATTCCTCTCTAACTCGAGCAGGGACTCCGTCTGCTATGTACAGTGGGTTGCCATTGCTGGATTCTGGCTTTGCAGTTTAAAGCAGAAGATAATTTTTTGGACACGGCCTTGGTACGTCACAACGCTTCTCTGGAAGAAATTTGAAGGTAGGTTTCGGCACGCAATGTTAACAGTTGACAGTTCCCTTGTGAGTACTAGATTCTTGATATTAAATGTTTTTAAGTCGGTCGTGGTTGACTAGTGATTATGCTTCTTGCCTCTAGTTTTGAGGGACGCGGCTGTAGTATATGGATTTTTAGGATGGAAAAATCCAAGGAACAAGTCCTCAAGGAAGGACTTGAAGCCGTGGGCTCCAGTCTCAAGATTTTCAGGTTCATAAAAGAACCACAAGTCTGAATAAAATGGCCTCTGTGCAAAATTTACCGACCATTTCCCATCCAGTAACACCTCAGTTACCCATGTCTCCTCGAGGTACTAGGCCGAGCACTATCACTCGCTGACATCTGTGGATAAATGAGCATATCTTGGTCAATAAATTCCCATTAGGAAGCGCCCTAAACCCAGCACAGGGAAGTAAAGGGCTAAAGAAGAAAAATTTTTCTTTTACTGTTTCACGCTTCTAAAATATAGTCCTTTCCATGGAGAATCTGTTGGCACCTCAAACTCCTTTTCAACGGAAAAGTGATCTACCTGGTTCTTTCCTTGCGCCCTTCATTTCATCATATCTCTCGACCTGTGATCACCCCAGAAACAAGTGGAGAGTTTAGTTTGCTATAATAAATTTAAGTATAAACTTGTTTCTATGGCAACCTATAGTCTTTTGTTTAGTAAGCGAAACAAAATGTTGGTGGCGGATATAAGAGATGAGCCGTTGTTTCAGAAACAAAACAACGGAGATTATTGAGATCTGGCGTTGAGAGGATTTTCTTGCTGCAAGCTTATCATCAGTTCGTCCGCTTCACAAAACATCTGCCATTTTATAAGTCTACTACTTTATAATCTTTTTCAAAACCGCTCACTTGATTTATCTTATACAGAGTACATAATTTGAGATACAATAATAATAATAATAATAATAATAATAATAATAATAATAATAATAATAATAATAATAATAATAATAATAATAATAATAATAATAATAATAATGATAATGATGATAATAATAATAATAATAATAATAATAATAATAATAATAATAATAATACACCACAATAAGGAAAGTTGTGCAAGTTGAAAAAAAACCTGTTAGAAAAAAATAGAAAAAAAAGTTTGCAATGGTATAGATACCTCATAAGAATGGAAGAAGATAGAATACCAAAGATGATCCTTGATTGGAAAGCTAATGGAAGAAGTGGAAGAGGATAGAGAGAACGTTGGATAGATGGAGCGAGGAGAAGTATGGAAGCTAGAAATTTGAGAAAGAAGATGTTTTAGGCGGGAACCTCTGGCGACAAATCACTTTGAGTTGAAGGAGAAACATTATATTATGGAATATTCCTAATTTAATAATAATAATAATAAAATAATAATAATAATAATAATAATAATAATAATAATAATAATAATAATAATAATAATAATAATAATAATAATAATAATAATAAATAATATTGTTTTATTTAAGCTGACGAAGTTAAGGTCATAAGGACTTCTCTTCCACTCAACCACGAATAATAAAATCACATACAAATTAAATGCTTCTTACAATTTTAGAATATTGTTAGAATATAGACTAAACAAAGAACAATGCGGATGTGGTCTAACATGAGCTAACACTAACGAAACATGGAACAAAATAAAATAAGAAAAGCTTCCTAGATGCATATTTACAGGGATACACAAAATGCTGAATATAGTTGTTATGCAGGTAGTATTTTCATTGTGTGGAACTTAAAGATGTCAGTTAATTTATATTTAAATAATGATAGTGGTGGGAAGCGAGTTCCATGCTCTAGTAATATATATTGTGTAAGATTCAGAGTATAGACATGTCTTGTGCTGTGGTATCAAAAGTGAAGAAGAGTCTTGTGATCTTGTTCCTAAATTGTGATGAGCCGATAAATTTTGAAAACGTGTTGTTAAATAACTTGGTAAATATGTGTGCAGAATTTGAAATAGTAAGGTATGTGAATGTAAAGTTCTTCTGTCATTTATGCGTAGCCATGACAAGGCCTGAAATGAAGGAGACACGTGGTCATAACGACGGAGATTGAATACAAATCGAATGCACGCATTATGAGCACGCTGTAGTCTGTCAGATAGATCAGTTGTCAGATTAGTCAGAAATATGTCGCAGTAATCGAAGATTCAGTACAAGTATTTGTTTTAATTTTTGGACAATGCAAGCAGTATGCAGTGTGGAAGTAATACAATTGCCCAGATTTTAAGCATAAATTCCTTGAACTTAATATAATAAAAATAGCAATTACATTTTCGACCAAAAATGTACAGTTTTCTAAGAAAAAAAATTCGTACAGAAATTGATTGGTGCATTACTTTATAATGATGGCGAGATTTTGGTCTGAGTTTCAACAGTACATAGGAAATGTGAAATGGAACAAATTTTTTCTTTGTATAATTTTGATTTCCGTTTTAATATAAATTAAATAAAACAACAGAATTAAACATTTTACTGACATTTCACAAGGTGGAATTGGCAACATTGCAGGAGCGTATTATGGTATTTAGTAAAAAATACCAAAGGGAAAAAAATATATATATTACTCCTAAGTACTGTGTGGTACTTAGATCAACACTTGCCATCATTATAAAGTTATGTAGGCCTACAATAAATTTCTGTACGAAAATACTTTTTCTGAGAAAACTCTACATTTGAGGCCCAAAATGTACAAAACAGTTTGTGAACTTGCATTTCTTCCACCCTGTATTGTACTTATTTAAGCTTCTTAACAAACCCCTGTCCCGCGCCGTAGCCGAGCGGTTAAGGTAGGAAGCCTTGGCGCAGAGCTACGGGACTTGCGCTGGTTCGAGTCTCCATGGGGGAAGAAATTTTCTCATGGTATTTCGGCCAGTATGGGACCGGTGCCCACCCAGTATCGTGAGGCAATTGGGTAGCTACAATAAGTAGCGGCTCCAGGTTGAGGAACCAGCTATAACGGCAGGGGGACTCGACATGCTAACCAGATGTCACCCCTACACTGGCTGTTGAGCATCCACCTCTGTGATTGACACATGTGGATGTGAAGGGCCAGCAGCCGGCTGGTAAAAGGGCAACCGCTGAAAAGTGGAAAGACCCTCAATCGGAACAAACCCCTGCGCCTCAATTAAATTTTAATCAGATATATATATACACGTTTTTATGCTTAATGATTTCTAGGGAGCCAAATTGAAAATTAAATCAAATTGGGAGGTTCAAAACAATTGTGTGGGGGCTTTTATGGGGGTTCTGGGATTAGATTTTACCAATTATAATTTTATTTCACGTTTAATGGGATCACAGATATTAAAATAACAATTTTTCAAGAAACAAAACAAAATAATAATTTTTTGGGGGGCATTTGAGGGGGTCTCTGTTTTTTATTGATGTTACCATCTAATAACTGCAGTTGGAAACGGAAAAAAAAGAGGTTGAAGCTCTGAAAGTATCGAATATGATACGATCGATCTCAGTGAATTGGAGAAAAAATTAAACGCCAAAGGTATAATATATGAGGGGTTGAGATCAAAAGTAGACCAAGTTCACATTTTACTGTTCTCAGAGGAACTAATATAAAGTTAAAGTAATACATTAACTGATGCTCCAAATGGGAGTCAATGGCCAATCATGTTTCAATCAATTTTGTTTTTGACAACCAATCACAGGCGTGTTTCACCTCGATAATTATCGATTTCTGTTTATCATGTTAAAGAAACCTCCTCCTTTTTAATATAACTTAACAGGTCAGACCATTATTTTGCAGTGACTGATTTTCCAACAAATACGTTGAATATAGCAGATAATGAACAGATTCTTTCGAACTACACATTTGATAATTATATGTTCAAAAATAGTGTTTTTAAATAAGGATTTTACTGAGTTGTTTCCTAAAAAACCATATAATATTGGTTATACATTTTAATGCGTTTCATTTTTTCTCCACTAGGGCGCATTCTTACAATATTGCGATCCTATTTGGCAATAAATAATATGATCAAGTTGCAATGCCTGAACAAATGAAACAACCAAACATTTCTCATTTGTTTTCAAACATCGCCGTTTACATTAAATATATGAATATTTTAAAATAACTATATTTAAATAATGATTTGTGAGTGAACAGCTTAATTTTATTCTTTAAATAGTCCTAACAAATACCACTGTTGATTTCCAAATCATCTAGATAATTGGAAATCACTCGTGGCATTACTTATAATAAAGAACAAACACAATACTTGCTTCACCATTGCTCAGAATAATTATTAATATTTTGAACCAAAATTCATATAAAACTAGGATTTTCAATTTTTGGACTTGGTCCACTTTTGCTCTGAACCACTCATATGATACCCAGATATGCAGGAGGATAAATCGAAAGTTCAGTCGATCCCTGGACATATGTGACGGCAGAAGGTTTAGACCAGTTAAAAATCCTGACCCCACAAGTACACGAACCCCGTACCTTCAGTCATGTAAAGTAAACATTTTAAATATTAAAATAAGTATCTAATATATCAGTCGCTCTGTCCACCATTGTGGTCTCGAGGTAGCGTGCAGCCTTGCCACGCAGCAGACCCGGGTTCGATCCCCGTCGGGACAGTTTCCTGGGTGAGGTTTTTATCGGGGTTTTTCTAAGAGAAATGGCAGGAAACACTAAGGCCCAAACGGTCCCCGAACATCATATGGCCATTGCAATCATCATAATTCATATTAGATTAAGTTTAGGATCAAGGACTCTCCTGGCGCACCATTACCATCACCCATCATATCATCGGGGCAACGTAACCCCGCCTTTCAGGCGCCCCAACCTCAGAAATGGGTTACAATTACGCCAATGCAAGGAGACACCAGAAATGCCCCCCCCCAAAGACAAACTGGGGAATTAAGAAAAAAATGTTTGTGTATTTACATATATAAGTTGCTCTCAATTAAAATGAATTTCTGTTTTAAAAACTTTCTCAATTTGTTGTTGTTCTTCTTCTTCCTTTCATGTGATAGACCTAGTGGTCTGTTACGGTCTCAATCCAACGTTTGAAGGGTCTGCCCAAAGATCTCTTGCCTGGTGGCGGCAATTTAAGATTTGACCTGGTATTCTTTTCTGCTCATTTTCTCACGTGAGATTTCCAGTTGTTTTTGTATTTTTGTACATATTCCATGACTGATTCTGTTTGTAATTCTTTGATAATCTCAGAATTCCTTTTATGGTCTGTTCTTGAGTAACCTACAGTACGTCTCATAAATTTCATTTTTGCCATAGTTAGTCTTTGTTCATCTACACTGCAAATTGTCCAGGTCTCACTGCCGTAGCATAATATGGGTCCGGCCCATGTTTTATAAATTCTAGTTCGTGTGTGTTGCTGTACTGTGTTTTGCTTGAAAATGTTATTTATGATTCCTGTTACTCCGTTAAATTTTATAATTTTTTGACTAAAATATTTTTCCTCTTCTTATGTAACTTGGTATCCGATCTCAATTTGTTAAATTAACCAATTGACGAAGTTTTTTGAACAGAAATCCATTTTAGTCGAGGACCACGGATATATCAGGTACTTTAATTTTTTTTTAAATTTTACTATAGACCTATTACCTAAGCTCAACTGTGATTCACAATGAATTTTATAAGTATTTATTTGAAAAGTATAATACGTGCACAACATGAGCTGCTAATAAATTCAACTGCTTCTATAACATAGATTTTTTACATATGACGTAACATAGAAATGTTAACAAGAATCGCACGATGTAATATGAATATGATGTTATAAATAGGAAGATGGCAGGAGTCCGTGATGAGCAGATCTTTACAATGGAAAACTTAACAAAAGGGCGAGCTCTGTTCATGATCGATCCTGCGACTTCTTTCACAATTTGTCATGTTACGAGACCCTACACAATACTGCGTTCACACCAATCATGTCATACTGAGCTAGCATGAATAAGTATTTCATGACGACACACATAATAATGATAATAATAATAATAACGATAATAATGATAATAATAATAATAATAATAATAATAATAATAATAATAATAATAATAATAATAATTTTATTTTGTATTAGAGCATGCCATCAGATCTTTAGAGGATGAACTACAACTCAATGGTATAAATAAGCTGTTAGTTTATGTTGATGTTGTGGTACTATTGGGCGATAGCGAAGAGATATTAAAGGCCAACACGCACACGCTCTTGAGTAACACTAAGAAATTGGGACTGGAAGTAAATATCAATAAAACTACATATATGGTCACACATAGAAATCTAATATATAAAAATTAATGTTTGTGTGTTTGTTCGTACTTTATCCGCGGCCATACCGTTGATCCGATTGTGATGGGGTTTTTTGCAAAATGTTCAGGAGTATCCCGGGATGAACATAGGCTATAAGAGAATTGTGATGCTCAACTCCTACACCCTTAAAATTTGAAGTTTGTAGTGGAAAACGTGAAAAAAAGTAGCTCTTTGGACGCTTAAATGACTTACGCTGCCTAAACCATAAGAAATACACAAAATTAATGTACACAGAATTGAATATCTCAAAAAGCTCTACAAAAAAGTCCCCGACAGCATATGTTTATCTCTTACGGATAACTCACAATAACCATTTTTGTCTTTAATTGATGCCAAGAAGATCGAGACAAGTACGTAGATTCCTGTGCAAGCATAAACGCACATGGCGAGTATTCTTTTACGGATAACTCACAATAACGAATTTTGTCTTTTAGCTCATTTATGCCAAGAATATCGAGATAAGTAGATTCCCGGGCAACACCGTGTAATCAGCACGGGGAATCTTACAATAATGTAGATATACATTTATAATTGTTTATCATTTTACTTATTCAACTAATCATAAGATGTACATTAATTTTTGCCTTTCAGCTCATTTATGCCAAGAAGATCGGGATGAGTATATTCTCGGAAACGCCGGGTAAACAGCACGGGGTATCTAAAAATAATTACGATATTAATTTTTCCTTCCACTTATTTAACTAAACATAAAATACATTAATTTTCGTATATCAACGCATTTATGTCAAGAAGATCGGGATAAGTAGATTCCCGGGCAACGCCTGGTAATCAGCATGGGGTATCTAAAAAATGTAAATTTATAATTATTTTTCCTTCTACTTATTCAACTAAACATAAAAACACATTAATTTTCATTTATTTAATCGTAGCAGCGCACGCCAGGCATTAGCTAGTACTTTATATAATGGAAATGGACAGCTAATGACAAATGAGGAAAATTTTGAAGAAGTGGCTGAATTCAAATACCTAGGAATAATAATCACAAATAGGAATGAGATGCACAAAGAAATTAAACATAGGCTCAATTCTGGAAATGCGTGCTATTATGCATTACAGGGACTCCTAACATCCCAAGTCCTTTCAAAAAACGTTAAACTGAAAATTTATAAAACCATTATTCTACCAGTTATATTATATGGGTGCGAAACATGGACTCTTACTTTAAGGGAGGAAAGAAGATCACGAGTATTTGAGAATAAAGTTCTTACGAAAATTTTTGGACCAAAGAGAGATGAACAGACAGCTGATTTGAGAAGACTACACAACAATAAACTACGTGGTCTTTATAGGAATACATATATAATAAGAACAGTTAAGTCTCGTAGACTGCAATGGGCAGGACATGTGGCACGAATGGGGAATGAAAGATGTGCATTGAATCTTCTTGTTGGAAAACCAGAGGGAAAAAGCCCAGTTGGTAGACCAAGAATGAGGTGGGAGAATAACATTAACTATGATTTGAGGGAAGTAGATTATACAGGGAATGAGTAGAAAGCATTAGCTCAGGATGGGGATGTGTGGAGAGCTTTAATTCCGCGCGGCCATGAACCTACGGACTCGATAGTGCCAGTGAGGAAGTAAATAAAATAATAATAATAATAATAATAATAATAATAATAATAATAATAATAATAATAATAATAATAATAATAATAATAATAATAATAATGATAATAATAATAGTAATGATAATATATGGTGCGAAAAGTGGACATTAAGCAGAGAGCATTATACAGAGATTGACTTTTGGAGGAGGACTTCTAGAAATTCACGAAGAGACAAAATTGAAAATACTAAAATCAGAGATTTAATGGATGCACAAAAATATATTCTAGAAGTTATTGAAGAAAAAATACTGAAATGATTTGGCAACATAAAGAGGATGTCAAATGATAGGATACGTAAGATGATATTAAATGTGAAGCGGAGGACAACAGGAGAAAGGGGAGACCAAAATAACAGTGGGTTCAAGGAGTATGGTGTCGAGAGGATTAACAGAGAGTGATGTAGAGAATAGGGATTTATGGAGCAGTAAAATTTACAATGAGTTGTAGGAAAACTACTGTATTGTAGAGAAATTTCTTAAAAAATAAACCAATGCCAGCAGGTTGTCCTTATGACATTTCCGGTATTATCCCCTGGCATGGCAAAATTGTTACCCACTTCTCAAATTGAGAAGCCTGGAAAAGCGAAGTTACGTTACCCCGATGATACGATAGGTGAATAACGATAATGAAGCACCAGGAGAGTTCTTAAATCTAAACTTAACCTAAATCCAGACCATAGGAGGCCACAGGAATAATTCTCTTCAAAAAAATCCTATGATCTGAACGGGAATCAAACCAGGGTCTTCATGAACTATAATCAGAACGTCTGCCCACTATCCCATGAGGTTGGTAATAATAATAAAAAAAATCCAAGCGCGACAAGCCTAGAAGGCTCTTGGCTGACCAACCGGATGCTGGCCTCACATCCATATGTGTTAATCACAGAGGCAGACGATCATCTAGCCATTGTAGGGGTGACAACAACAACAACAACAATAATAATAATAATAATAATAATAATAATAATAATAATAATAATAATAATAATAATAATAATAATAATAATAATAATAATATGGATGAGGAAATGCTTTAAGGAAAGAGAAAATATTACGAGTATATGAGTATAAAGTTCGTAGGAAAAATTTTTGAACAGAGAGAGATGAACAGACGGGCGAATGGAGGAGACTACTTAATAAAGAGCTACTACATGATCTTATGGGAAACCATTTTTATAATAAGAATATTTAACTCTCATAGACTGTGATGTGCAGGACATGTGGCACGAATGAGGAATGAAGATAGGACATGGAAACTCCTAGTAGGAAAACCAGAGACAAAGCGTCCAGTATATAGGCCAAGAATGAGGTGGGGGAATTACATCAACCATGATTTGAAGGAAAAACATTAACTCAATTTTTAACCGGACATGGAAGATTTCAAGCATATTTATACAAATTTAAAATATAATCAAATGCAACTTGTAAATGTGGAGAAGATATTCAAACAATCAAACATGTTTTATTTAATTGTGCAATGTTGTGGTTTGAACGTTACAAACTTGAATCATTTTTTAATTTTAATGAATAAAATTATTCCAGTTCTCTTTATAATATTCTTAACAACGAAAAATGTTATAATTACTTAATTTATTTTGTAAATAGTGTTTATTGACAACTATAATTTAATTTTACTCTGTTCATCTTTATTATAATATTATTATGTAGTTGTATTTTGTTCTACTGTTTTACGTTTATGAACTTCATAATGTTACATATTTACAACCCATATATATACATGTTATAATTAATTTTGTTGACATTAATATTAAGCTTACATTGCTCAATGTCAAAAAAATTAACTATAACATCGATAAAGCGTCACTGTTATAAAGTAAAAATATTATCTTTAATTTGCTTACTTGTTATATGGGCTACTAGGTGGAGACCGAGTTACCGCTACATCTCGTAATAATAGAGTATATATATATATATATATATATATATATATATATATAATAGAAAAATGAATGTACTAGATTTACTCGGTAGCATAATCGGTAGCGCACTGGGGTATCAATCCAGAGGTCCGGGTTCAAATCCCGTCCGAGCATTTATTTTTCTTATCATGTCATATATATATATATATATATATATATATATATATATATATATATATATATCGTAAGGTAAACAAGGGTTTGTAAATATAAATGAAGTACATTATACAGGGAATGATTGGAAAACACTAGCTCGGGGATATATGAAGAGCTTATATCCGCGCAGCCATGAACCTGGGTTCGATAGTGCCAGTGAGTTTGTTAGTATAGGCCTATAATAATAATGAATCAATTTCTGATAATCGTGTTTCCTTCTGTAGCTTTGTGAGGAAAGGAGCAGGTCTACTTCCAAGCAGCGTGTATCTGATTGACTAATTGCTTAAAGTCCTTCCCGAAGGATATCTCCTTTGGATTTTTCCATCGTAAAAAATACATCAACCTCGGCGAGATTTGTATCCGCGACCTTCGGGAATAGAGTAAAAACAATAACATATCATTATTTTATACTATATTGTTATTATTGTTATATTATTATTTTATTATTATTATTGTTATTATTATTATTATTATTATTATTATTATTATTATTATTATTATTATTATTATTATTATTATTACTATGTCAAAAATCTCAAACAACTTATTTGATGTGAACATATATTTTGGTGAAGTTTGTTGTTAAATGTTGTTTTTAAAATCATATCTGTAGGGAAAATTTTGATACACAAACTATGAATTTACTTGAATCCTTAACAGCGAGTGAAAATTTAACCACAAGCTGCTTTCGGTCAGTTTAATCCTGGGAAATTCTAAACCTCTAACATGTAAGTTTCAACCTCATACGTCTCTATTACACACACACACACATATATATATCCCCCTCTCTCTCTCTCTCTCTCTCTCTCTCTCCAACACTTCTTAGCAATGCCTCTTTTTATTCTTCTTCTTTCAGAGGAATCACCACTGTTACTGGTTATTTATAGAGTTTCCTCGAAAATAAATTAAGTATTCCCAAACACTTGACGAATTTAAGTTAGGCTTTTGTCGGTCACGGTTGACTAGTGGTTATGCTCCTTGCCTCAGGTTCCCAAGGTCGCGGGTTCAAACCCGATGGATTTTTTAGAACGGAAAAATCCAAGGAGCAAGTCCTCAGAGAGGGACTTTAAGCCATGGGCCCCGAGTCCGAAGATTTTCAGGCTCTTAAAAGATTTTTAAGCCTGAATAAAGAGATCTCTAAGCAAAATTTTCCGACATAAACGTCCTATTAATACCTTAGTTGCCTGTTAGATGTCTCATTGGGTCGGTGTGTTGACCGCATGCCATCCATGACATCTATGAGCAAATAATATTACTAACAATTAATGTGGTATAGTGACTCCCTACAAAGGAGAGAATGTGGCTCAATAATGCTACTCCATGATGGATATATATAAATATACAATTGAGATTTCTTTCTTTCAAAACCAGATATGTACATATACATTCTGCTGCAGAGACCTGATTTTGCAGAAGCTATAACTAATAATCATAATAACTATATGGTGGAGAGCATGCTGGTTTTAAAAGTAATTTGTTTTTCAGAAAAATGTATCTAAATGATACAATAAGTATCAATATTCTGTAGAAATAAATTGCTTCATACCTCAAACTAGAGATGAAGCAGATGTCTGGTTTTGAAAAATGTACCACAATTAATCGCTTAAGGCATGATTCCTTAGTGCAGGGTTACAGAGCTTTTGCGCAGGTTCGAGTTCCCACGAAGGAAGAAATTTCCTAATGTTATTTCGGCCAGTATGGGACCAGTGCTAACCCATAATCGTGAGAAATTTGGGTAGCTACAAGATGTAATGACTCTTTTTAAATTTTATCTATCATTATCTGCTGTGTTCCCACCCATCTCCTAAATTCTTTTTCTGGATTATTTGCGATCTTGCTACTCTTTCGCTTCTTCTCAAATAAACTAATCCAACTGCAAAAATTGTATTTAATATCGTTGTTTTACATGTATGTATTCTTATACAAGATACGACAGGAAAGGAGGCCCTGAATTAAATGACACGCTATTTAAAAATATGCTTATTATAAAAAAAAATTGGTTCAGAAGTAGCGAACAAATTTGGAGTAGTAGTTGCTGTCACTCCTCTTGGAAGCATAGAGCCTTTGTGAAAGCACGCCAACGTTCTTTGTTTTTAGCCAAATTCCTGTCTTCATTCCAACTTTTCCCTCGTTATTCAATTTCTGCGCCATATAATTTTTTATCATTCTATTTTTCTAGATAATCCCTGTGAATTCCATTCCAGAGTTCTCTTTGGATCGCTGTCTACTTCTCTTCTGAGAGTGTGTCCAATGTATTTCAATTTGCGATATTTAGGTCGGTATTCATGAACCAAGCTCTCTAGGCCATGCCATCTCTGTCTTCCGTAGCTGAGACTCTCATCTTTCAATTGTTCCTAATTTTTAAAAAATGAATATCCTGTTAGCACGTGATGTTGAATAGAGTGAGCCAGTTAGAGTAGGTTCTGCATGACCCACATAATTAACCTCGGAGTGACCGGCTGAGAGTCGTTCTTCGCGAAAAGTTTGGTTCTTGAATACTGGCCTTAATATCCTCCCAGGTCTTATCATGTGATGTTATCTTCCATAATTTCTCGTTTGATATGGTTTTTGGCCACGAGATCCTCAAAATAAATATCAGGCATCTGCTCATTTATTTTTTATTCAATGCCCCCTGGTTGACATTTCGACATTTCTGGTGTGTCTCCTGGCATTGGTGTAATTGTAACCCACTTCTGAGGTTAGGGCGCATGGAAGGCGGAGTTACACTACCCGGATGATATGATGGATGAGGATTATGATTAGGGCAAGGATTTTAATGCACTAAAAGTTAAGATTGCAACACAGATAGCATATATTATTCAATTGTTTCTGTGTGAAACGAAGACAAAATACAGGCATAAGTCTAATTTCTCATTATATTATTCAACTATTTGTATAAGACAAACGACAGAACTCTAACTTCTCATTATATTATTCAACTGTTTGTTTGTGAAACTAAGACAAAAGACAGTCAAAAGTCTTACTTCTAATTATACTACATTACAATCTTAAGTTTTACTGCATTATAATCCTTTCCCTAATTATGATGATAGTGGTGCGCCAAGAGAGTCCTTAATCCTAAACTTAATCTAAGGTGAATGATGTTGATTATGATTGCCATGATGTTCGGGGACCGTTTGGGCCTTAAAGTATCCTGGCATTTATCTTAAAGGTGAGGAAGAACCCCGAAAGAACCTCACCCAGAATACTTTCCTCGACTAAGACTTGAATTCGGATCTACTGCGTGACAAGGCAGCACGCTACCTAGAGACCACAGCAGTGGACACATCGGTTTACACACACACACACGCACACGCACACGCACACGCACACGCACACGCACACGCACACGCACACGCACACGCGCACGCACGCACGCACGCACGCACACACGCACACACACAGACACACACACACACACACACACACACACACACACACACACATATACTTGCAGTTTTTTTTTTGCATATTACGATTGTTCCTTTCCAAGTCTCACACCCACGTAGCAATATAATCTACTTTGAATACAGATAGACTCCTGTGCAATAATAAAATAAGTTCAACTATTTGTGCGTGGGGAGCAGAATGACAAGTTTTCACTGAGGAACTTGTCAAGAAGGGAGACACTGTTCTCTTCTTACGCAACATCGAAATTTAAATTGAACGTAACTTTCAGGACGTCCTACGCTATAACTGTTGCAGGCGTAACTGTTCTTGTTTCTAAGCAGTCACTCAGTAATAATAATAATAATAATAATAATAATAATAATAATAATAATAATAATAATAATAATAATAATAATAATAATAATGATGATAATGATGATAATGGTAATGATAATGATGATGATGCTAATAATGATAATGATAATAATGATGATGATGACAATGATAATGATAATGGTAATGATGATGATAATGATAATGATGATAATTATAATGATGATAATGATGATAATGATAATAATAATAATGATGATGATAATGATAATGATGGTAATGATGATAATGATAATGATTATGATGATGATAATGGATAATGATAATGATAATAATGATAATGACGATAATTATAATGATAATAATAATAATAATAAAAATAGCAATAATAATAATAATAATAATAATAATAATAATAATAATAATAATAATCCATCCACCCATACTAATTCTGCCCGAAGGCAGGTCTTTCACTGCAATCATAGCATTTTCATGCTATGCTTGCAGCTTTAGTAGGGAATTATAGGTGTGGTAGCTTCCCTTGCTTTCCACACCGGTGAAGGATGATGATGATGATGGCCATATGATTTCGGGGACCGTTTGGATCTTAAAGTTTTCCTGACATTTGTCTTACAGGTGAGGAAAAACCGCGATAAAAATCTCACCCAGAAAAACTACCCCGACCGGGGATCGAACCCGGGCCCGCTGCGTGACAAGGCAGCACGCTACCTCGAGATCACAGCGGTGGACATAATAATAATAATAATAATAATAGTAATAATAATAATAATAATAATAATAATAATAATAATAATAATACTTTTATTTATATACAGATTTTCAATGTTTACACATATTTCTGTGCCTAAAGTTTTATTTCCTTCTCCACTCGTCTCTATCCATCCACTCCTTGTCTTCCAGTCCACTTGTTCTCATTCCAGTTCTTATTTATATGTATAATAATAATGATAATAATAGTAATAATAATAATAATAATAATGGAAAGCATTAGCTCAGGATAAGGATGTATGGAGAGCTTATGTCCGCGCGGCCATGAACCTACGGGTTCGATAGTGCCAGTGAGTAAGTAAGTAAGTAATAATAATAATAATAATAATAATAATAATAATAATAATGTATTAGGCCTACACATTATCAATAAAAACCAAATCATCATAACCAAAATATTAGAACAGTCAACACGTTTCGATAACGAGGCTATCTCAATCAAGACTAATTATTATTGACTGAAAAAAAAAACCTGGGATCTATCAATATATTTCTAACTATGCTCATGTTTTGATGAGATCGGTAATTGATTTTAAATTCCTTGACGTTTTTGAGATTTATAAAAATAAAGAAAGGAATATGAATAGTGACTGGGGCCCTATTCCGGTCAGCGCTTTCTTTTGTTTTACTATAAAGATCTTGAAGAAGATTTCCGGCCTGTTGGCTGCGGTCTTGAGGCTTGAAGTTTCCAGACGTTTCGCCAGAGACTGCCTCCGGCATCCTCAAGGGTTGACGCAGTCTCTGGCGAAACGTTGGGGAACTTCAAGCCTCGAGACTACGGCCAACAGCCCTGAAATCTTCTTCAAGATCTTCACAATAACAATATATATTTCGTAATTAATCCATAATACAGTGGATTTCAGTAACTCTGTAGAAATTAGCTTTCTCCAGTTGTATCGGTCCTCAACATCCTCACCTGTAAGACCCAGTTCACTCATACTTCTTCTCATACCGTCCATCCAACCTTCTTTAGGTCTTCTTATGAATTCTATTAGATGCCATCCTCTTTGAGATGTCCATACCATCTTAATCACCTTTCTTCAATTGTTTGTAATGCATTTCTATCAACTTTCATTTTTTTTTTCTGATTTCAGCGTTTCAAATTTCTTCTAATCTGGACTTCCTCAATGATCTTCTCCAGTAATCCATCTAACTAACTAAAAACTAACTCACTGGCTGTACCAAACCCGTAGGTTCATAGCCGCGCGGACATACGATTTCCATACATACCTATCCTGAGCTATTGTTTTCCAATAATCCCCTGTATAATCTACTTCCCACAAATTACGGTTAATGTTATTCTCCCACCTCATTCTTAGTCTACCACTGGGTGTTTTTCATCTAGTTTTCCTACAAGAAGCTTCCTTGCACCTATTTCATTCCCCATTCGTGCCAAATGTCCTGCCCATCGCAGTCTACAAGACTTAAAACTGTTCTTATTATATCTGGTTTCCTATAAATATTACGTAGCTCACTGTTATGTAGTCTTCTCCAATCGCCTGTCAGTCCATCTCTCTTTCGTCTAAACAAATTCCTCCGATCCGATTGAGGGTCTTTCCACTTTTCAGCGGTTGCCCTTTTACCAGCCGGCTGCTGGCCCTTCACATCCACTTGTGTCAATCACAGAGGTAGATGCTCAACAGCCAGTGTAGGGGTGACATGTGGTTAGCATGTCGAGTCCCCCAGCCGTTATAGCTGGTTCCTCAACCTGGAGCCTCTACTTTATTCTCAAATACTCGTTTTATTCTCTCCTCCCTTAAAGTAACAGTTCATATTTCGCATCCATATAGGCTAATATACATTTTCAGTTCAATGTGTTTTTTAAGAGAAGTTGGGATAAGAGTCCCTATAATACACAATAGCATGCATTTCCATGTTTAAGTTCTTTGTGCATCTCATTCCTGTTTGTAATTATTATTCCTTGGCATTTGAATTTAGCCATTTCTTCAAAATTTCCCTAATTTTTCATTAGCTGTCCATTCTAATTATAATTATATAACGTATTTTTATGTGTGAACATATATTTAGTTTTATTGTTGTTTAATTCCAGTCCCAATTTCTTGTATTACTCAATAGAGTGTACGTATTGGCCCTTAGTATTTCCTCGCTATCGCCTAATAGTACTACACCATCAGCATAAACTAACAGCTTATTAACACCGTTGAGTGTTAGCCTTCTCCATCCTCTAAAAAATAATGACATGCTGTAGTACAAAATTGAATAGTAGGGAAGATAGAGCGTCTCCTTTTTTAACCCATTGCGAATTTCAAAAGTATCCGGAAACTCTAGAATTGTAGGCATCCACGGCCAGCCAGTCTGCAGCCGACAGTTGAAGAGTTCACAGAGGGCGCGCAGAATCTCCTGAAGATGTTAAAAGCAGCAGTAGATGAAACGTCGTGTTTAAAGAAAACTGTACCACATCCATTCAGCCTGGAAGAGCAATACTAATGACATTCATATCAAATTCCGTTGAGATGAATAGTCATAAGATACAAATTAAAATGTACCTGTTGGCAGGTGCCGTTGTTCTCAACTTTGTTAAAATAATGTATGTAACTCCGAAAGGCCTCCAGTTAATAATATTTTACATACATTATTTTGACAAAGTTGAGGATGACGGCACATGCCAACAGGTACATTTTAATCTTGATCTTATTAACAAGAGTATCCTAAAACTATTTGCACCCTACTCTTTCTGTTATTTAGACACATTTAGACACATTTGAACGATCTAGAATATAGGCTATTATTTCGAGGTACTTTTTACTTGTTTTAACATCACCCTTTAAAGTAAGGGACTATGCTAGGGATTCATTATTGAAATGCCAAGAGAAGTAAAAATGATTTACATGTGATAAAAATCTAGCGAGTATCAGTGGGGTCTGATGTGTTTTAGCTACGAACCACAAGGGAGTAAAGTTGGTCTGCCTGCGTTTGCCAGTTCACTAATTGAATTCCCAGGTTTTCTCTTTCAGCATCTATCCGCACAAAGTGATCGCGACTCTTAGCTAAACCCCCTCCCGCCTCACCTGCCAGCTCTGAATTCCTTCAATACACGTCCTGCCTCACACTCCCATGTAATTTGTTCCCATTTTATCTACAAACAAACATCACAACTAAATTCAATTAAAGTCGACATTCTGATGTCGAATCATATGTAAATTTCTATTTGAATCTGGTTGTAGATTAATATATATTCATCAAGCTCTTTTTTATCTTTTTTAACATTTTAAATTACTCTTACATAGTGTCATAAAATGGAGTTCGAATGTCAATAACAGAATTAATTGAATGTGTACGTACAAGTCACAGTACTATTATGCGATGGCGAGGACGTACTAAGGGCCAAGAGACACAATCTATTTATAACAATAACACATTGGAACTGAAAGTAAATATATGTCCACACATAGAAATATATTATATAATAAAAATGGACTGTTAATGACGAATGAGAGAAAATTTGAAGAAGTGACTAAATTCAAATACCTAAGAATAATTAATAATCACAAATAGAAATGAGTTGCACAAAGAAATTAAACATAGGCTCAATTCTGGAAATCCATGCTATTACGCATTACAGGCACTCTTTTCGTCCCAACTACTCTCGAAAATATATAGCCTACACTGAAAATATATAAATTATATAAAACTGTTATTGTGCAAGTTATATTATATGGATCTGAAACATGGACTCCTACTTTAAGGGGAGAAAGAAGATAGCGAGTATTTGAGAATAAATTTCTTAGGAAAATTTTTGGACCAAAGGGAGATGAACATACAGATCAGAGAAAAAGTCTACATTACAGTGAACTACATGAATTTTATATGAAGCCAGATATAATAAGATTAGTTAAGTCGTGTAGACTGCGATGGGCAGGGCATGTGGCACGAATGGGGGAATGAAAGAGGTACATGGAAGTTTCTTGTAGGAAAACCAAAGTGAAAACGCCCAGTTGATAGACCAAGAATGAGATGGGAGAATAATATTATCCATGATTGAGGGAAATAAATTATACAGGGAAGATTGGAAAACATTAGCTCAGGATAGGGATGCATGCAAAGTTTATGTACTTACGGCCATGAACCTACGAATTCTATAGTGCCAGTGAGTTAGTTAGTTAGTTTATTCTGCTGACGAATCATATGTAAATTTCAATTCGAATTCGGTTATATATTAATACATATTCAATAAGCTTTTTTTATCATTCAACGTTTCAAATGACTGCTACACTGTGTCGCAAATGTAGTTCGAATATCAATAAGAAAATTATTTAAATATATATATAAGTCCGAGAATTAAAAATTGTAATATAAAATGGGAATATAATGGTTCTGTACATCATTTATACGTACACTTCAAAAAAGCATACGATTAAATTAAGAGGGAGAAGTTAAATAGTATCCTGCTGGAGTTCGGAATTCCAAAAAAGTTAGTTAGACTTATACGAATGTGTCTAAATGGCACAAAGAGTAGGGTGTGTGTAGGCAAACAGTTAACGAACACTTTTAAAATCCAGAATGGGTTGAAGCAAGAAGATGCACTCTCTCTTCTACTATTTAATTTTGTACTAGAGCATGTCATCAAATATCTAGAGGATGAAGAAGGCCTACAACTCAATGGTATTAATAAGTTGTTAGTTTATGGCGATGATGTAGTACTATTGGCCGATAGCGAAGAGTTACTAAAGGATAACACGCACACACTATTGAGTAACACTAGAAAATTAGGACTGGAAGTAAATATCAATAAAACTAAATATATGGTCACACGTCGAAATACATTATATAATGGAAATGGACAGCTAATGAAAAATTAGGGAAATTTTGAGGAAGTTGCTGAAATCAAATACCTAGGAACAATAATCTCAAATAGGAATGAGATGCACAAAGAAATAAAACTTAGGCTGAATTCTGGAAATGCATGCTATTATGCATTACAGAGACTTTTGATGTCCCAACTCCTTTCAAAAAACGTTAAACTGAAAATATATAAAACTATTATTCTACCAGTTATATTATATGGGTGCGAAACATAGACTCTTACTTTAAGGGAGGAAAGGAGATTACGAGTATTTGAGAATAAAGTACTTAGAAAAATGTTTGGACCAAAGAGAGATGAACAGACAGGTGAATGGAGATGACTACACGACAATGAACTATATGGTCTTTATAGGAAGCCAGATATAATAAGAACAGTTAAGTCTCGTAGATTGCGATGGACAGGATATGTGGCACGTATGGGGAATGAAAGACGTGCATGGAAGCTTCTTGTAGGAAAACCAGAGGGAAAACGCCTAGTTGGTAGATCAAGAATGAGGTGGGAGAATAACATTAACTATGATTTGAGGGAAGTTAAATATACAGGGAATGATTGGAAAGTATTGGCTCGGGATAGGGATGTATGGAGGGCTTATGTCCGCGCTGCCATGAAACAACGGGTTCGATAGTGCCAGTGAGTAAGTAAGTAATATAAAATTATAAAATTGTACTTTTTATTTAGTCTCAACTGTTAAAACGATTAAAACATTGTAGGCCTTTAGGGACCAATCCCATCGTCAGCAGAAGGTTGTATGTTACTTTCCAGCTACTATCCAGGTACTGACTGGTTTCTGATGATATTGCCCTAAGTAGGTCGAATATTGAATTTTTGAAGATGAAATTTAAATTATTATTTAGATTGCCTGAAGAATAGTTTGTTTGTAAGGTCGTCTTCGTGTTATTAATAGTTTATAGAATTATATAAAATTATTGTGAAGTAAGCCCAACCGCTGTGATCTCGAGGTAGCGTGCTGCCTTGTCACGCAACGGGCCCGGGTTCGATCCTCGGTTGGGAGAAGCTTCCTGGGTGAGGTTTTTTCGGGGTTTTTCCTCACCTGTAAGACAAATGTCAGGTAGCTTTGAGGCCATCATCATCCACGGTGTGGAAAGGAACGGGAAGCTACCACACCTACAATTCCCTACTAAAGCTGTAAAGCATAGCATATTAATTACATGATTGCAGTGAAGGACGTCTTAGGACAGAACACAATAAATAAATAAATAAATAAATAGTAAAGTATTACACAATAATCTGCATTGATTATTTACGCCAAACAACGTAAAAACGACTCCATGGCCAACTAAGGACATTGTATTTATTTTATTAAATTGGAGGAACTCAATTACTGGTGCCAGCTGATTTAAACGTGTTGAAACGCAGAGAAAATAAATCATGCATAACCGTAAATTATTAACTAACAAGGGAACCGTCAATCAATGCATGCTGAAACCTACCTTTAAATTTTCTCTTAGAAAAGCGCAAGACCGGGACAAAAATAAACCTTTTTTACTTCAAGGGACAGAAATCGAAGCCAGGATCCAGCAATGACAACTCACTGTACAGAGAAAATTGACCTCCTGCTTGCGTAAGAGCGGAGTGGAATGATGCGGGACACGGTGCGTACGGTAAGGTACTGACGGTTATCCAATGTATCAATTTGGGAGTTTTATTACATCCCTATAGTTTAAATAAGAGTTTTGACGCTGGATTTTAGTGATTTTCAGGTAAAAACAGAAGATACATTTTTGGACACGGCCTTGGTAAACCAGAACGCTTCTCTGGAAGAAATTTCAAAGTAGTTTTCGGAATGATATGATTGGCAGTTTCATATAAGGGACAATCCATATCAAATCGGACAGCAAAAAATCTTGCAATTTATTTTTTTAATTTTATGTATCCCTAAATATAGTGAATACATTTATAAACGTATTAATACAGAAATGTAATTTTTATCATTTATAGGTTCGTAGTTATGATGATCTAAAATTATCGTAAATATGATAAACTAAAACGTTTACTAACTAATATTTCTGAAACAGTAAACAGCAAAAATTTGTTTCAAACGTATTTATATAGGTAATATCATGTAGTTTAAGGGTGTTATTTTTATAATTAGGATATTTTTATTTTCGGTGTCAATTTTCTGTTTTATGGCGGTTTACTGCAGTACATATCAAAAAATGAAAACGGAAAAAATACAGGATACTATTCACGTAATAAGGATTAATTTCCAGCAATTACCCTTTTGGAGAGTTGAATAGTTCAGACAATATAAATGTTTTTTATTCTATTTTCGTAAAAAAAACTCGCGGGTCCACGGCGCAGCAGATTCATTTCACGACCAAGGTCGCGCGCGTACTTTATTGAAAGAGCTTCATCAGTGACTTTTTCAACTGCCATTAAATCGAATAGATTATTATATGTTCTGCTTAATGGAACAGTACCGTAAATTTATAAAAGTGGCGATATTTTAATTCTTACGCAGTAGATATTTATTTATCAAATTTTATTGCTGAAGTGAGAAGTAAAGAGCTCTGTTACTTACGTTTACTGTGAATTATTAAACAAATTATTTATAACTAACTCACTCACTGGCTCTGTGGAACCTGTAGGTTCATGGCAGCGCGGACATAAGCTCTCCATACATCCCATCCCGAGCTAACGTTTTCCAATTATCCCCTGTATAATCTACTTCCCTCAAATCATGTATAATGTTATTCTCCCACCTCATTCTTAGTCTTCCAACTGGGCGTTTTCCCTCCGGTTTTCCTACCAGAAATTTCCAAGCACCTCTTTCATCCTCCATACGTGCCACATTTCCTGCCCACCGCAGCCTACGAGACTTAACTGTTTTTATTATATCTGGCTTCCTATACAGATCATGTAGCTCACTATTATGTAGTTTTCTCCATTCACCTGTCTGTTCATCTCTTTTTGATCCAAAAATTTTCCTAAGAACTTTATTCTCAAATACTCGTAATCTTCTGCCCTTTTTTTAAAACAAATTATTTATTTTGTTACAAATTTTTATTACAGTTTAAATGTAATATTATATAATAAAAACTTTTTCATCATTAATTGAATAAACTGGTATAAATTTTTATTATGTTATAATTACTAATTTCAGTCTTAAAATAACTTTTTATTCAGTGTATTGTATTGTACCCTGAAAACTTTGACGAAATAGTATTGTTATAAGATATCACTTCCAAATAAAACCGAATGTTTTAATACTCGTACCACTTCCTACCAAACGATAATAATGCAATGTCAGCAAGTCTTCCTTAAACATCTGTTTAACATCAACAATTCTCAAGTTCAGACAGTTGATTTACATCAGTATGTTTAGTGCATCTCGTCATTTTAAGTGTCACAGTCAAATTTAAAAATAATATCTTATTGTTTTTAACTCACAAGTTTGCAGATCTACAAAGACTGAATGGTGAGTTAGAAGTTAAATATAATTTTAATTATGCATATATTAGTATACAATAGTTATTAACAATATTATGTGTTAATATATAATTTTACAATTTCTTAAATGTTTCTGGAATGAGAGAATAATCGTAGAGGTATACATTTTGTGTTATAAAAGGAGAATAATGGGAAGTTTAGACATTAAATTAAATACTATAATAATTTAGCTTATAATAAAAGCTAATATTATCGTGCATTTTAATATCATCTTAGATATGTCATGAGTAGGGGATGCAAGATCAGTAAGTGATACCAAGCCAATAAAATATATTTATACCTCTTAAATATTACTTGTAACAGCATGAAAATTGTTATAAATTATTATCGATAGCTTAACATTACTTACAATATTCAACATCAGACATTGGTGTAGGGTACAAGTACAAAACATTACAACACATTACAAAACTACTCTCTAGAAAATATTTTTAATAGGCCTACCAGCTTGAATTCGTAGGTGCTTAGTAATTTAAATTAAACTATACATTAGCCAAAATCAGCACAAAATTAACCGCCTACTGAATATATCAATAAAGATTGTTATATTTAATGACGTTTATTATGTAGCAATTTATTTCAAGCGCGAGGTTCTCCTACGTACCATAAATTTACGACACGGGACTCACGGATTTCCTTCCTTCTGGAGAAAGCTACATTCAGAATTGTTACGCCTTTAAAATGCCATTGATTCCTATCGAGTTTGAACCCGCGAACCTCGGAATCGGAGGCGTGCAGAGTAACCACTTGTCCACGATGATGATGATGATGTAATAATTGTAATAATGATAATAAAAATAATGTAATGATGATAATAACAATAAAAAAATATTTGTAAGTGCGCAAAGGACTATTACCAAGTAGCTCCGTCATTGTTTGTACGAGCGAGCGATCTCCACTCACGCGAAAGGTATTGCGGGCAGTCTACACATAGGAGATTTTAGGGAAAAATAATTATTTTTGGTAGTTTCCTTTCAAGACTCCACTTTAATACTAATTACAAAAAATTAACTGGTGTTCAGGTAATAATGTGGCATTTTTTGATTTTATAAAATTTTTGGTGAGGAAGGTCAATTGCATATTAATTGCATTTACGCCCTTCAGAAAAACGTAAATATTAACATACTAATTTTCAAGCGATAGAGCATGAAATCATCTATAATGTGACTATCTTTTCAAGTTGAGGGAATAGCCATACTTCGAGAAATGTATTTTATAAAAGAGACTATTTAAAACAATACGATAAATTGACAGCTCTATTACTCTTTAATTACACCAAGCGAAGACTTGAAATTCGGTTCAGATATTCAGTATATCATAAGGTTTCACTGTAAAAAAAATTGTAAACTTTTAAAGATGTGAGTTCAATTTTCACAATTTTTTTGCCGATTTCGTATGGAATGTCTCATAAGTACTGTATGTTGTTGTATAATTTGACAGAAATTTAAATAATATCTACCGATTCATTTTTCCATTATTTTATCAACATATTAAATGAATGAAACAAATATATTTTATAGGACACACTGCCAATTTAGAGCTTAATTAAATTATATGTTATATATTGTGACAAAGTCAATTTTTAATGTCGGGTTTTTTGTAAACCGCAACTTCTAACAATAGGATTTTACCAGTTTTTTTGGAGAATGCCTTTATGTGTTTATATTAATAGTCTATACTGAGTTCGATTCCCTGTCGGAACAGGTTTCTAGATAATTTTTTTTTTCGTTTTTTTTCTCACCTGTAAGACAAATGTCAGGAAGCTTACGGCCCAACGGTCCCCGAAAATCATCCGGCCATCATCATCATTATCATCATCATCCTTCACCGGTGTGGAAAACAACGAGAAGCTACCACACCTATAATTCTCTAGTAAAGCTGCAAGCATAGCATGAAAATGCTATGAATGAAGTGAAAGACCTGCCCTCGGGCAGAATTACTATGGATGGAAGGATACTCAGTTTCGTTGCGAAATATCAAAATTACGACCCACAAGCGATTTTTAAATTTTCGTTTCAGGTGAACTCCTACACCTAACGGTCCAATTCTGCTTGTTAACGATCTCGACCCTACTTTTTTAAATTAATTATTATATCCTAAGTTTGGTTTCGCTGAAACAGTTGTGGTCGCTAGAGTATTGTAGGACACACACACACACACACACACACACACACACACACACACACACACACACACACACACACACACACACACACACACACACACACACACACACACACACACACACACACACACACACACACACACACACACACACACACACACACACACACTCTCTCTCTCTCTCTCTTCTCTCTCTCTCTCTCTTTCTTTCTCTCTCTCTCTCTCTCTCTATCTTTATACATATATATGTGTGTGTGAGTGTGTGTATGTGTAATCGCCATTTCCGGTGTCTTCTAAATAGAATCGTTGAAGATCTGTAAACATTTTCAAAAATATTTTCATGAGAACAAGCTCAATAGCTTCATTCCTTCGGAATTCGATAAAAATACAACGAATACTAATTTTATGTATTCAAGTCTGAAGAAGTGGCTGCAGCTGAATTCAAATACCTATGAACAATAATTAGAAATAAGAATGAGGTGCACAAAGAAATTAAACAAGGCTGAATTCTGGAAATGCACATTAACAGAGACTCTTGGCATCCCAACTTCTCTTTCTCAAAAAAAAAAGAAGAAGAAATAGCATATTACGATGCGAGGTTGGGAAGTGGTTTTTACAGAATCGAGGAAAATGTTTAAAAACCGAGCGATAGCGAGAATTTTAACTTCTGAGATTCTGTAAAACACTTCACAAACGTGCGTTGTACATTATTTTATTGCGATGGTGTTTTCAAAATAATAAATAACAATAAAAAATAATTTTACCGTCGAAAGCGTGGGGTGCTTTTTATGGTTTTTACATTTTCTTCTTAGAGACTGTATATTATCAAATATATTAATTGATATAGAGCACTCCACGCTTTTGATGGTAAAATTATTATTTTTGGTAGATAACTCTATTTGTATTGGAGATGATTTTTATGTTGACCACTTTAATTTTATCCCTGTTGGAAATTAAAATTATTTTTCATTTTTTAGTTCGGTTTTCTAATAAATCGTGTTATTTTAGTTTTTTAAACTATTATTTATTATTACTGATTTCGTACATCTCAATGATGGATAAATCATATTTGAAGAGAAAAATTATACGCTCAGACCGGGACTTGAACCCGGGACCCTTGGTTCTCTAGACCAAGTGCTCTACCAACTGAGCTACCTGAGCAAGTACCGATCTAAACGCAAATCTTTCTCTATATACATTGTAATTCCCGTCCACCAAATGCTGTGAAGCCATGCTTCTATCTTGCAAATGGCGGCTCCTTTATTAAGAAGACATATTTGGGAATTATACATTACAGCCAGTACGGCTTTTTCCAAGTTTTTATTACTGATTTCGTACATCTCAATGATGGATAAATCATATTTGAAGAGAAAAATTATACGCTCAGACCGGGACTTGAACTCGGGACCCTTGGTTCCCGGTCTGAGCGTATAATTTTTCTCTTCAAATATTATTTATTAGTATTACCAGTGAAATAGAATGAAATAATATAATAATTTTGTTTTGTTTTAGATAACGAAATGTTAATATTAAAAGTGCATGTATGGTTGAAAAAACCACATTTCCCAAAGGTATTATGTCGTTATTTTTAATTAATGAAAACAGAATTAGAGAGCACGGCATGATAAATGAGAAGCAATTGAATTGTTTGGTAATGCAGTAATGGGAAACCCATGCAAACACAGCACGGAAATCATTAAAACCCCGTATGTGCTGCAGCCCGCCTAACAATCACCTGGTAACTTCCAGTTAATCACGTAGGACTGTATTCGATATGGACATGAGTAAAATGCTTGTTTCAATACAGCCCTTAGGACGTCTAAAGTGTAGATGAAAATTAAGGATGCCATATTTCAAAACAATCGCCACGAGATGTCAACCCTGCGTCACGGCCGACTTTATCCCCCAAAGAATGTGTCTGGTACTAATTTCAAATATTGTGGAATACATATATATAATTAGAAAAGAAACAAAGATAAAAATGTATAATGTTATGGCGGTTCCCACAATATTGTATGGATGTGAAACTTGGGCACCAATGAAAAAACAGAAGGATAGAATTACAGACGGCGGAGATGAGGTTCCTAAGACAAGTTAAAGGATGTACAAGACTTGATAGAATAAGAAATGAGGATATAAGAGAAGAATTGAAAGTACAGCCTTTATTGGATAAGGTTACGAATTACAGACAGAAATGGATTGATCATATGGATGGAATGAGTAAGGAGAGATATCCATTGTTAGCAAGAAATTATCAAGCAAGAGGAAGACGTGATGTTGGAAGACCTAGAAGACGTTGGGCTGATGCATTATGAAGTCGGAACGGACAATTGCCTAATCCCTGGAGTGATGATGATGATGATATATATACATATATATATATATATATATTGAAAATTTGACAGACATGTTATTAGATAAGACTACCTAATTGTGAAATACATTATCTTTATAAGAAACCTGATGTAATAAGACTGCGATGGACAGCGTATGTCACACAATGGAGAATGAAAGAGAGCATGAAAACTCCTTGTAGAAAAACCAGAGGGAAACACCTGGTAGATAGGCCAAGTATGAAGTGGGAAAATAACATTAATCATGATTTGAGGGAGGTAAACTATACTGGTATTACTCAGGGTAGTGAAGTATTGAGAGCTTATGTCCTCGCGGCCATTATTTTCTGGGTCCGATAGTGCAAGTGAAGCATGTTATGGTTGTAAAAAAAAAATGTTAAAAAAGTTATTTATCCCTAATTAATTCTAGAGAGTGTTTCTAAATATGTAAAATATATAAAACTATTATATTATAGAATGAGAAATTTAGACTCTTACTTTAAGGGAGGTGAAAATATTACGAGTATTTGAAATAAAGTTCTTGGGCATTTATTTCGACCAAAGAGAGATGATTAGACAAGCGAATGGAGAACAAAGACCACCTATATAACATAGCTAGATGATTTTCATGGGAAACCAAATATATTAATAATAGTGAAGTGTCGTAGATTGCGATGGGTAGGACATATGGCACGAATGGGGAATGAAAGAGGGGTATGGAAGCTCCTTGTAGATAAACCCAGTAGGCAGGCGAAGAATGAAGTGAGTGGGAGAAAATTATCCATCATTTTAAGTAAGTAATTTTATACAGATGAGAATGGAAAATATTAGCTCAGGATAGGAATGCAAGAAGGGTTTATGTCCGTGCGGCCATAATCCTTCTGGTTCAATAATGTCAGGAAGTTAGTTAGTTTAAAAAGTCTGACATTTGGGTGAATTAATTTCATTTCAAGTGGTCTGCATTAAATAAACAAAGAAACAAAGATATAGTTTTTTTTTCTTTTCATCTCATAAAGCTCCGTGTTTTCACAATACCGGTTTCAAAAGTAATCGCCTCCATCGTCAGCCAAAACTCCGAGTGTTCTGAGTTTTGGTTGATAATGCAGGCGAAAGCCTTTGAAACCGGTACCGTGAAAACACGGAGCTTTATGAGATGAGATGAAAAAACATTTATCTGACTCATTTTATCAATTGTAATTTTCGACATGTCGGTCTCTGGTCCCGAGGGTTACGGATTCAAACCCGGTCGGGGTCGATGGATTTTTAGGATGGAAAAATCCAAGGAGCAAGTCCTCCGGGAGAGACGTAGACCGTTCGGTTCCGATTCTGAATATTTTCAGGCTCGTAAAAGAACCGCAAGCCTGAATAAAAATGCCTATGTGCAAAATTTACCGACCTTCTCCATCCTATTAATACCTTAATTGCCTAATTAATGTCTCATTGGGTCGGTATGTTGACCGCATACCATTTATGACATCTCTAGGAAAATAAACATAACTATATTAACTTGATCTAGTAATTCGTAACAAAGGAAAGACTAAGGTCCAAGATTGAGCTGTTTAGCCATTGTAGTGTAGACAAATCATCATCTTCTTCTTCTCCACTTTTTTGATTAGGCTAACTGCCTATTCCGTCATCACATTGTATCGTTCTCGACCTGCCCCCCATACGTCTCTCTTTCCTTTAGCATCATATTGGTAAGCTATTTTTGGCAGTCAGGTATCTTCCATCCTTCAAACATGTTGAAACCATCTTATTCTGTGTCTATCCATTCTTGAGTTTATAGCTTCCCCTTCTAATTATTTCCTTATTTCTTCTTCTTCTTCTTCACTTCCTGGTTTAGGCATTAATTGCCTGTTCCGTCTTCAGTAATACCTTCAGTAAGACCATCTCTTCCGAGGACGTCCGACATCTCTTCTTCCTCTCGGAAAATAGTGTAAGATTTTATTTGGTAATCTACTTTCTTCCATTCTTTCTAGGTGTTCTTTCCACTGATTCTTGTTGTTAAACATATTTTCTTTTATGGAGTAGATCTGCAGTTCTTCACGGATATCATTTCTTACCTGGTCCATTCTAGAGCATCCCTTTAATCTTCTTAAACATTTCATCTCGGCTACTTGGATTTTACTTTCTTGTTTGGTAGTGATAATCCAAGATTTGCTCCCATATAAAAGGACAGGGCCCGCCATTGTTTTATAAAATTTAAATTTTGTTTGTTTATGGGCTTTATTATTCAATGTTCTATTTATTGTGCCACAAATAGCTTTCCTTATTTCATCATTTCTAATTCTGTCTACTCCTGTATATCATTTTGTTTTCCTCAAAAATCTCATTTCACAACTTTGAATTATAGTAATTGTCCTTGTGTATGTATCCAACTTTCACATCCCTAAAGTAACGTGGGAACTGTCATTTTTTCTACAATGGCGCAGCCCATTGTTGAGACATAGCCTCTCCTTTGTAAGGAGTTACCAGATCACCTTAATTTTTAGTTACCTTATTTTCTCCTAGATGTCATGGATGGCATGCGGTCAACACACCGACCCAATGAGACATCTAACAGGTAACTAAGGTATTTCTAGGACGTTCATGTTAACAAATTGTGCTTAGAGACCTCTTTATTCAGGCTTAAGGATATTTTACGATCCTTAAAATCTTCAGACTCGGGACCCACGGCTTAAATTTCCTCCCGGAGGACTTGCTCCTTGGATTTTCCGTCCTAAAAAAATTCGAGTTTGAACCCGTGACCCTCGGAACTAGAGGCAATGAGCATAACCACTAGTCCACCATGTCCGACTGGGAATTTCCATAATATTATACAATTTCATTACTGTTTGAAATATTGTTTTATTCTTAAAGGTATTGTGTATTGTTCCACAAATTGTTTGAAATCTCATTAATTTTTTATCTACGTCTTTATTCTTCTCATTACTAATGTCACATCCTGAATAACTGAAGGAGGAAACTTGTTCAAGTACTTTGTCATCAACGATCATTTTCGACCTTATTGGCGTTTTTCCCTAGTTTGCCATTATTTTTGTCTTCTTTATTTGATGTAGAGAAATTACGTCATAATTTTACTTCCTTGCGTAATTTTGATTTTAAAATAAATAAATGTTAATGATGATGTGTGATTCATGACGCTGAAGAGTATATCCCTTGAGAATAACTGGATTCAAATCTAAACTGGATTCAAATCTAATGATTCAGAGGGTAAACTTGATGTACAGCAGATATAAATAATAAAGTGTGCCAACATAAATACGCTCTATTTAATATCAATGAGTTGGTCATCCTATTTCATCTAATCATGCTGGTCGCTGGTTCGTAGTCCAAATCAACAGTAATTATAAAGTCCAGTGGGAAGGAAATTAAATAGTGCACACTTCAAAAGGTTGTTTTACAGTTAAAACCACAAAGCTGTGCAATTCACAGCGTTTACAGCTCTGTTTTGCAATTCTCAAATACAAAATGACGGCATTCATTCTATATTTATAGTGCATTCATTCGCTGCCGGCCCCTATTTGATGGCGCAGTCGAATATTCATGGCCACTTAAATCCAAGAGCATAGTTTCTCATGCAAACTCTAACTGTAACCACGTACACTGTAAAATAAAAAAAAGTCCGTCACGCAAGCAATGCTTACTCTAACGAATTTCTCAACAAGTCCAAATTAAGGTCTGATATTGTTAGTTTTCGGAATATCACTATCATTATTATATTTTATCTTCCCATCGCAATAACCTGAATTATAATAATAATAATAATAATAATAATAATAATAATAATAATAATAATAATAATAATAATTATTATTATTATTATTATTATTATTATTATTATTATAGTCCACCGGGTCCACCGCTGTGGTTTCGAGGTAGCGTGCTGCCTTGTCACGCAGCGGGCCCAGGTTCGATCCCCGGTCGGGGCAGTTTTTCTGGGTGAGGTTTTTATCGGGGTTTTTCCTCACCTGTAAGACAAATGTCAGGAAAACTTTAAGGCCCAAACGGTCCCCGAAATCATATGACCATCATCATCATCATCATCCTTATCATTGTCATCATCATCACCATTATCCTTCACCGGTGTGGAAAGCAACGGGAAGCTACCACACCAACACAATTCCCTAGTAAAGCTGCAAGCATAGCGTGAAAATGCTATAATTGCAGTGAAGGACTTGTCTTCGGACAGAATTACTATGGATGGATAGTCCACCGCTGTGGTCTCGAGGTAGCGTGCTGCCTTGTCACGCAGTGGGCCCAGATTCGATTCCTGGTCGAGACAGGCTCCTGGGTGAGGTTTTTTCGGGGGTTTTCCTCACCTGTAAGAAAAATGACAGAAAGCTTAGGGTCCAACGGTCCCCGAAAATCATCCCTATCATTATCATGACCATGCTCCACCGGTGTGGAAAGCAACGGGAGCTACCACACCTATAATTCCATAGTAAAGCTGCAAAGCATAGCATGAAAATGCTATGACTGCAGTGAAAGACCTGCCCTAGGGCAAAATTACTAAGGATGGATTATTATTATATTATTATTAAATATGTATAAAATTGAAAAAAGAGAAATAAAATCATACGAGAAAGAATGAATATTAACTATTCATTTGTATATTATATAAGATATAAGAAATTAAATTGATATGGGCATGTTCGACAAATGCAAGAAGGAAGGTTACCCAGAATAAAAATTAGAATGTTGTCCACCTGGAAGAAGAAAGAAAGCAAGATCTCGAAACTCGTGGATTCAAGATGTACCGAAAATGCATTTTCGGAACGTAACATCTATGTTAGTGTATCTTTCCTCTACAGTGAGATTGTTGAACAGTGCCAATTTCCTTTCTTCTTTGTGTTTTCTCCTGCTTATCTCCCCACCTCTTCACTCTGCGCTGTGTATAGTTGCGCAGCTTCCCCTCTTCCTCAGAACACTTAAATACGTCATACATGTTACGAACAGTGACATCACCATCTTGGATATTGTCTGGAACACTTCAGTCAGCTCGAGTGGAACTGTGTTGTTTTGGTCCTGTAAGCCAGGGTAGGGTATCCGGGGTGTGGACCCTAACCCTCGGCTGGACTAAACGTATGATTGGATGTATATGTGAGTAATTATTATTATTCTCATTATTTTGTTTTGTAAATTTATTTGATGACCAAGATAATTGATTTATATTGTTTAGATTATTCATATTTTTTCTTTAAATCCATGTTATGGCCAAAAAGGTCAATTTATGTTTAACTAGCCAGACATAATTTCAACATTAAAATTTTTAGTAAAAATAATGTTTAATTACTGTTTAATTAGTTATGATATCACTGCTTCATATTAATTCCTATTCAAAAGCTTTCTCAAGTCAAAATTAGCTCCCCTTTTTTCCCACTTCTAACTTTCCATGATTGTAAATACTGTACAGAGTTAGATAACGAACTATATAAATTACTACAGTGTGTTTAATAATTTCATGGTAATAGTTAATAAATGTTAAGCATACAACATAGGAAAGATGAATGAATCTTTGCCTCTGATGGGCCCGGGCAAAGGAAAGTAGATAGTACTGATGTTTACCAATGGAGAACTACCAAATTGTAGTAGAACGTATGAGGTAGTAGGCTACAAAGAAATAAGAACTGGAATGAGAACAAGAGGACTGGAAGACATGTAGTGGATGTATAGGGACGAGTGGAGAAGGCAAATAAAACTTTAGGCACAGAAATATGTGAAAAGATTGAAAATCTGTATACAGGGTGTGTCCCAAAATTATACCGACAAACTTTGGGAGCTGATAGATAACAATATTTTAAACACGTTTTGTTAAGGAAGGTTTTTTGCTGCGGTGCTTCGTTTAAGCGCTAGACGCGTTAATGCCATTAATGCCTCCCATTCATTTGGTTTAGATACGTAAATTACATTTGTGTACACCAAACCTCAGTTAATGTGACCTTAAAATGTAGCATGGGTATTTTCGAAGGCCCAAACATGTGAATTCCGACTGTTAAATAACTGCTCACATGTGAAACATGCTTCATCTGTGAACATGACATGGGATGCAAACAGTACATAGTTTTCAATTTTGTTCAGATACCATTGACAAAATTGCTGTCGCAGAGTATAGTCCTGAGGCCTCATTGCGTGGATATTTTCCAAGGTGAAAAGGGTGCACATAGTGCTACGACTTATGTGCAATTGTCGAGCGATGGCGCGAGTACTGGCTGCAAGATTATTCTCAATGCACCACAACACATCTTCCTCATTCTCAGGAGTCCATACAGAACGTGGCCGTCCTTGACCTTCTGCTCGTCTATCCAAGGAGCCTCTTTCATATAGTCTACGTTTAATGCTGGCAAATGTAGTGTGATGAACTCTTCGGTTCCGGAACTGTTATTGGTAAAGGCTTACAGCCGCACGACCCGAACCAGCTTTTCCATAACCAACAGCAGGTCCGTAATCTCACTCCACGTGTACCTTTCCATGTTTCAAATAATGTAGTATGCAGCAGGCATTCCAGAAAACTAACGCACAATGCCAAGGAAACACAACGATGAGCTCAGGAAGAAAACATCTGTGCTAAACGACCTGAAACGTCTTTGTTTTGTTTCTTTCGTGTGTTTGCTTTAAAAGATACATACTGTACACAAATGTAATTTACGTATCTAAACCAAATGGGTGGGAGGCAGTAATGACATTAAGTCGTCCAGCGCTTAAACGAAGCACCGCAGCAAAAAACCTACCTTAACAAAAGGTGTTTAAATAATGTTATCTATCAGCTCCCAAAGTTTGTCAGTCTAATTTTGGGACACCCTGTATAAATAAAATAATAATTGTTATTAATTAATTAACAATTAGGTGCAGTATTTGTGTTAAACTTGTTAATAGAAAATAAATGAATTTAAATGCCCACTTTATGTGCTGTTTTAGAATTAGAGAAAGCAAACAAACAAAATCTAAATTAACTGATATTTTAAGATCCACATAATGGAAATACTACCTACATAACAACTGTAATCAGCATTTTGTATGTGCCTATAAATATTAATCCATGAAGCCTTTCTTACTTTTTTTATTTTATTCCATGATGTGTTAGTGTTAATATTTATTTATCAAGCTATTGGAAGTATATTAATATGTAAGGCGTATAACAGTAACTCGAACCTTGCATTCCTAGATAACGACATGTGGGTTTATGTTGAAATGTTGGATTCAGTGGCCAGAGGGCGACCAAGAATCTATAACACGGAAAACCCAAGAAACTTTTCTTAAACATACTTATATTCTCAAAAATCTACAATATATAGGATGTCTCTAAAGTCACTTCCATTTTCATGAAAATACTACTTTTTTTTGTACACACTGTTAGCTTAGTGCAACACGTTTAGCACGGAAGAACGGGTTGCCATTGTTTGTGCACGGGTACGTGGATTGTCATATGAAGACGCCAGAGCTGAATTTACTCATGAATACCGTAAACCAGCCCCAACAAAGACAACATTCGTCTGCTTGCAAACAAATTTAAGTATACCGGCAGTGTGTGTGATGAGGTACGTCATGGACGACCATGTGTATTATCAGAAACAGTATAGCATGTTCAAATTCCCAGTGATAATCCAAACGCATCAATTCGACGCCTCAATAGAGAGTTGAATGTCCCCCGTAACACAGTGTATAAAATTCTACGTTATATTCTACGAGAACGTCCTTATCACGTCTGCTTGATTTATGGGATCTTATCATAGAAACAGCAGGATTTTTTTACAGTTTAAATGTTAAGGTCTACATCGTTTCACAGCTGAAAAATGGAGTATATATTTTTTACCTAGATGGCGGTCATGTACTGAGGGAGTATAATATGTGTAAAACTTCACAATAACATTGATTTTTCAATCAATGTCTTCCTTCATTGAATTGGATAGTGTCTTTAGTGACACCCTGCATATATATGGTCATTTTTTCGGTATAAAGTAAGCAGTATAAATGAAGACTGGTAAAATGTTTTCAAAAATACTTTCTTAGTTAGAACGTCAATAAGTAAATTTCTTCAGAATTTGCTAATTGAAGAGAATACGCCGTAAGTATACAATTTAATACTTCTATATTAAAATGTCAGGAAACTATTAAGTCCCAAGTGGTCCCCGAAAATCATCTGGCCATCATTTTCATCATTAACATATTCATTAAGTTTAGGATTAAGGCCTGTCATGGGTCATCATTATCATCATCACCTATCATATGTATCATTGAGGCAGCGTAACTCCACCTTCCAGGCCCGCCAACTTCAGAAATGGGTTACAATAGCGCCTTGCCAGGAGAATACCAGAACGTCTAAATGAAAATGCGGTGGCATTGAATTATAAAAATATATTTTACGAGGCTCATCTGCTGCCCCTCGTGGTTTAATGGCGGAGTCGAATATTTATGGCCACTTAAATCCTAATACATAGATTCTCATGCAAACTCTTAACTAAAATAATCATGTACACAATTTCAGGATATTACTTCTACTACTACCAACAGAATTCTGGAACAAGCTGTGGCTCCTTGACAGCTAATTACGTCATGGCTATCATTTTGGGATTAGGTTACTTAAACATAGCCTGTAATGCGGCGTTAATATTCTGTCTGCTGAGGTAATGAATTAGAGAGAGATGAAGATGTGACCACTCTGGTCAAGGGCATCGTAAACCAGAACTGCCGACGAGCTTGAACTACGAGCCGACAGCGAAGAATGTACCAAGCGAGTACATTTCACATGTAATGTGAAGGGAAGAAATGGTAAGTACAGAATACGCCTTTAGGTTTTTATATATAGACATGTTGATTCTAAAGCTGCACTCCTCGCGATAACAAACAAGTGAAAAACTCACCCCGTCGTCCTGGAAATAAGAAGAGCCATTTAGGTAAAATTTAATCATTCACTTCATATTTTATTTTTTATTTTAATTTAAACTAGTTAAATGAATATAACTCATTGTGTGAATTCCTAAAATAAGTAAGAAGAGCCATGCTCAACATCATGAAAACTACATGGGTCACTCTCCACTGGTTGAAAGGCCACGCAGGTCTTAGGGGCAACGAGAGATCAGACTACCTAGCAAAGACAGCGGTCAGTAATAAGTCCACGATCGACTACAGTGCAATTCCCTTGTCCAGGTGCAAAAGGTTACTCAAAGACTACTGCATCAATTTGTGGAATGCTATCTACACAAACACCGAAATTGCAGTTCACATCAATCTGTTCATCCCTAACATTTTCCACAGGTTATTGAGTCGGTGTGTTGACCGCATGCCATCTTTGGACAAATAAGGCAACTAAAATGAACTTGGTCTATAAACTCCTGATAAAGGAGAGGCTATGACTCAACAAGGGTTACGCCATTAGTCATCTTAATCATCCCTATCCCTCTGGCCAAACTTCATTCTTACCCAATTTCTAACCAACCACGGTTGTTTTCGATCCTACCTATTGAAAATGAATAACATAATTCCCCAAATTGCAACTGTTGGGAGAAATAACTTCAGACGGCCCTGCATCTACTAACAAGTTTGCGAAAGAAAGACTAGCTGTTCTGAAGTCAGTACCTTTGCCGCTCGTTTTGAAACCGCACATTAACACGATGCAGATTTCCTCACGAACCTCTTCCGCTTCATTCAATCAACTGAAATCTATGATTTGTAAATTTTACACATTTTTGTAAATTCCCTGTGATATACCTGATGGCGAAACACGGGTGGTAGATGCTCCTATGAATTAAAACAATTATTTAAGTCAAGAACAATAAGTAGATAGCAAAAATTAAAATATTAAAACAATATTGAAACCAATAGTTATGTTTGGAAGTGAAACATGGATATTATCAGAAACGGATAAGTGCATATTAAATAAAATATTAAGTAAGATATATGCAGCAGTACAGGAACAAGATATATGAAGAATTAGAACGAACCTGGAATTGAGAGAATTATATAGGGATTTAGAATTGGTAGGATATATTAGAAGAAAGAGACTGGAATGGATAGGGCATGTATTGCGGATTGGAGCAAGGAATGTCAATACTAATAACATTCATATCAAAGTCCGTTGAGGTGAATAGTCATAAGATAAAAGTTAAGAATTAAAATGTACCTGTTGGCAGGTGCCGTCGTCCTCATCTTTGTTAAAATTATGTATATAAAATATTAACTGGAGGTCTTTCGGAAGTTAAGACAAAGAAAGATTTTAGAAGGGAAACCGGAAGGAAGAAGGAAAATGGTTAGATAAGATTGAGGAAGACTAACAATTGAAGGTGAAAAGGTGGAGACAGAATGCTAGTAATAGAGAAAAATGGCCAGTTGTTATGAATGAGGACCGTAGAGCCAAACTAAGAAGAGTAGAAGAATAAGAAAAAACACAGGTTGTAACATAGCTTCAGCAAATAAAAAAAAACAGTGTTTCCGAATCACTCTATATGTCGGTGCTAGCTGCTTTCTCCTTTAGCGCTATACAATCTAATATAAGACTCTTTCTATATGTCTCTGTGTAAAACACACATCTAAGAAAACAGAGTGATATTGCAATATAAGTATTCTTTGAAGAAAACGGAGAGCAGTGTCTTATAAAAAAACTTGAGAAATTACTTTCTGATATTAAACTAAGAATGAAAATGCCTGGCAATATAATATACATATTGCAGAATACGAGGAATTTTATGTAGATAGTGACGTAAAAACGAGCTGCAGCTGGAAGAGTGCTCTTGACAGAAGATAATGAAACTGATACAAAAGAAAGTTCCATGTTCTTGGAGTTAACAGAAACTTGTGGCAAGTTGCAACCATCCCCCCCTCGTTTTAGACATACTTCACAGCAATTTTTACTAAACCTTTGCTTATTTTTTTACTCAATATTACATAAAACAGGTCATACGAGATTCAATCTACATATTGAACATGTCATTTCAAAGTTTCACTTTGATAAAAAATATAGTCCGTCACGCAGGAACTACGTAAACTAAACAAATTCCTCAACAAGTCAAATTTATTTATTTATTTTACCTGATTGAGTTAAGACCGTAAGGTCTTCTCTTCCACTTCACCAGAGTTAAATTATACATACAATAAGAATTATGATTAATGATACATAATAGATATAGACTACACAATATAAAGTTGACAAGGGAAAGAAAGAAAAATAATAATAACAATAATAATAATAATAATAATAATAATAATAATAATGGTAGATGTAATAATAATGATAATAATAATAATAATAATAATAATAAAATAATAACCTATAATTAGATTAAGTAAATAAAGTAAAGAAAGCCCTAGCCCCAGCCCCTAACCAGGGTTACGGTGAAAACCTCAACGGCAGAGTCGGCGCAGAAGAAGTCCTTCAACACGGCGGATCTGGCGGAAAAGGCAACCCTATCCCTAAGGGAAATAGAGAAACGCTGCCTTGCGGTGAAGAGGGATCTTCAAAAGCTCTGGGAGAAAAACCCAGACAGAACATTTTCCGGTCCTCCAGGTTGGGAGTTTATGCTGTGGGCCAGCTCCCAACACATTAGAAAAAAACATAAAATGCTAAAAGACAAAATCAGTCAAAGACGGATAGAAAAAAGAATCAGCATTGAAGATGCCCAAGTTCGTAGGCTTTGAAGGTTTGGCACGGGAAGACGGCAGCAGCTGTAAAAACCCGAAGATAGACAGAAAGTTTAAAATATAAAGGAATAATAAAGTATAAATGGAACACGATTACATATTATATTGTTCAATGAAATATGAAGCGAGTTTCTTTTAACCTGTTAGGGTCCGATTTTCATGGTTTACGGAATATATATTTACATTGTTAATTAAATCGTGTGCATCCGGTTACTTTGCGTTAAAAATAAAACAAAGATGGCGTCTTATTTTCGATCCTGAAACTATTCAGACTCGGGACCCACGGCTTAAAGTCCCCCCCCCAAAGGACATATCACATGGATTTGTCCATTCTAAAAATCCACTGAACGCGACTGAATTTGAATCCGCGACCCTCGGGACTTTAAGCAAGGATTTCATTGAGTTAATTTAGCTTTTATGTTATTTTCTATTTATCTACAGTGTTAATTTAGTTACGCTTATTTCCCTAGAGATGTCATGAATGGTATGCGGTCAACATACCGACCCAATGAGACATCTATTATACCACCAATTTAACTCTGCACGGGCGGAGGGGAAGAGTTTTAGCGCTAGTGTTGATGAACTACTGAATCTATGGAAGGGATATAGGAGAAGACTGTACATTCGATCACGTACTGAAATGGTTCAATTCCAAGTGTGGGCGGAGAATCCCAAAACACGTGAAAGATCTTATCGTGGTTGTCAAATTAGTCATTTAAGCACGGAACGCTCAAGCGGTCGGATGATTTGAAATCACAGTATTTGTTGTCTCTCCGTTACCAGCCTCACAATAAATCACAAGTGGCAACATATAATGAGAAAGGACAGCCAATTCCTACACGTAGCCCCAATAGTGACAGGGTTGTCAAATTAGTCATTTTGCCAATGACTGCGTAGAAGGACGGATCATTAAAATCCATAGTAACTTATTTGTCAGCTCTCTACCTGCCAGACAAAGAACATATACAGAGGACAGGAAATGGCAACATAATAAGGAAGAGAAAGACTGCTTGTTAGTTAACATATTTTCCGCCTGTACAGATTGATTAGTGGAGTAGTAGCAGGCAACTAAGGAATTAGTAGGATGAAGAGGGTCTATAAATTTTGCTTAGAGTTAACTTCATTCAAGCTTGCGGTTCTTTTACGAGCCTGAAAATCTTCATCCTCAGGACCCACGACTGAAATCCCTCACATTTTTCCACCATAAAAAGTACATCGACATCGGCCGGGTTCTTACCCGCGACCATCGGCACCAGAGTCAAAGTACTTAACGCTTATACACCAGCAAGGCGGACAAAAATGAATAGATGTAAATTAATTTGCCGATTACAAGTTACAATATTTTACACATTTACAAGGTAATGTGAAATGCTTTTAACAGTGTTCAATAATGTTACAAAATTACACGATGAAAACTAATCCCTTAATATCATTATCCCATATAGCCCTAATTACAGACACAAAAAGACTATTACAGGCTACCAATTGGGGAGTGAAATGCATTTGCTAAATCGAATTAAATCCCCACAAAATTTTGTGAAAGCAGGTAGATTCATTCCTGTTTATTGCATTCAGTTCAAATTATAATTATCCAATCATGTAGTTTTATCTTTTTGCACATAATTGAGTTGTAAAATTAATATCTATATGAAGACTTTGGTCTCATTCAGGAATGGCTAGACTAAATTAAATATATATAATTAATTATTTTATTTTAATAGTTTTCTAGCAATACATGATTTTGATTTTTAATAATAATTACAAGAACTAATCGTTATCTCAGTCAAATATTTAATTTATTCAAGTCGACGTTTCAATCTCCTTGTGTGAGATCATTTTCAAGACATGGTTATTTATAATACATAGTTACCATCACCAAGACAATTTATTTATTTTTTAATTAAAATTAACTAGTTTAAAATTCAAATTTATTATTATTTTTTATTGGGGATTCTCCACTTTAACTTACCTGATATATTTTCAAAGTCCTATAGAACAACAGTGCGCATGTACCAGAGTTTACAGAGCCAGCGTTAACCCACCATCGAATAACATTTCGATTATCATCCTTGCCACAAATTGCAGTTCCATCTCTTATCTATGGATGTGAAACCTAGACATTAACAAAGGCAGATAGCAAACAAATAGAGGCTGCAGAAATTAAGATGTTGACAGCAATAGCAGGATTCCAAAGGACCGATAAAAATAAAAACAAAGCTATAAGAACACAACTTAATACATTTAATCTCTGTGAAAGAATAAAATACTATCAAAATGCTTATCTTCAGCACGTATTACGAATGAATGAACAGCGCATACCAAGAAGAATATATAATTATAAACCAAAAGGGAGAAGAATGTTGGGAAGACCATTGAAGAGATGGAAGGACCAATTCGACTTGTAATGAGATCGGAAGAGGTCATTGGGCTTAATCTTTGTTTTTGATGATGATTATGATGCTCGATATCGTATCAAAGTTTATACAGCGTATGCTAGAAGGCAGCACGTCGCTATGAAATTTAAATGTCTAATCTTTGCAATAAATCCCCAAATCTATGTTAAAGAAATATGATCATCATCATCCGGTATCATGACAGCTGCCGCCGTCTTCCGGAAACGAAACGCCATTCCTCTCTGTCCATCCATTAGTAATTAAAACATTATAGTAAAACTTCAAAATTAAAGAAAAGTGAAATATTTTAAGTGAAATTATGACATACTTAAATCATTAACCAACTATAAATTCATAATATTTCAACTATTTCTATTTATAAAATATAAACAAGCTTAGCCCCATCTATCTTAAACCAAACTAAAAAAAAATTAATTAATAATTAAAAAATTAAAGAAAAGTTTTAAATTAAATTTTTTTTCCATAAAACTAGATATACTATTCTTCCTCCAATCCTCTGATATTCATAGCCGCATCTACCCTTTCTATCCAAGTTTTCTTCGGCCTTCCTCTCTTCCTCCTTTCCATTGTGATCCATTCCATGACAATTTTAGGCAATCTTTGCTCTGGCATTCCTTTGACATGGCCATACCACTGTAATCTTTTCTTTTCTATAATGTCTATGGTGTCCGGCTCGTCTTGCATACCCAAATTTCCCTTATTTATTTATTTATTTCGTATTCTATCCATTCTGATTTTCCAGCTGATCTTCTTAAACATCCATTTCTGTACTTAAAATTCTTTTCATTTCTCTGGTAGAAATTTGCCAAACTTCAGCACCATATGTTAAAATGCTTTGAATTATGGTTTGATATACTTTTAATTTTCTATTTTTTATAATATTTGATCCACCAAATGGAGTTTATAAACATTTAAGAAATATATTAATAAAAAAATTAAATAAATATATTAATAATATTAAAATTACCAAACGTTTATTTAAAATGGGTGTACATTTATATATCACTTCCTAACGCCGTTCTAACCAGCGATAACCCAAAACAGCGATAGAAAGATCACAGACTAAGTGATATACTCTGTTGAGAAAATAGCAATCAGCATCACAATATTGTCTAACAGTGTCATAATGTTGTGATTTGCATACTTAAATAAATACTTTAAAATTGTCAAATAATGTTATAAAAATTGTCTGAAAAAGTTTAAAATATAAAAAAAATTAGTAAATACAGAAAAAAGCTATAATTCGCAACAATAAACTGAAAAATCAAGGGTAGGTCATTCTGGTGAATAGCCAAAATATTTTAACAAGGAATAATATGTTTTATACATTCATTTAAATCTTTTTATTTAATACTTTATTTTGTTCTTATTTTATATAGGTCATTTCTGCTATTAATATTTTTTGGTAATTATTTCCTTTGTGTAACATTTTTATGTCATCCCATTTCATTTTATGATTTTGATTAATTCTATGTGGTATAATAATATGTGATGGTAACTATGTATTATAAACAACCAATGTCATACAAATGAGCTCACACAAGAAGATTGAAACGTTGACTTAATAAATTATTTTTTTGACTGAGATAACGATTAGTTCTTGTTGTAATTATTATTATTAACTATTCTCGGTGAATAATACTTTTTAACAAACTTATTAAATTTTTATTTTTTATTTTGATTTTCGATAACAAACATTTTAATAAATAAAGAAATAAAACACAGATATACTTCGTGCACTGTTTTCATTTGTCGCCTTATAGCCTAAGGGCTACTCCTCCCTCTACATTCCAACCCCTAGTATAGACCTGGTAGAAAGCGCTGTCTCTGTTTTTTGTATCAGTTCCTGTCGTGTGCTACACGCAATAATTTGCAGCTAGTTATATGTTTAGCTTAACTTAGAATCACTTCTAAGTTCAAATTCATATTTGAAATGGTTTTTCAATGATAACAGATAAGTAGATATTTTTAAATCAGTTCTTCTGGGTCCTTACGTTCCCAACCTCAAACTGTTCAGAGCAGCATTCCCTATGGTCTGTTTAATTTTTGCACGCTCTTATAGAATTACTCTGTATATATTTGTATCTCAATCTTAAATAATGTATATACGTAGCAGACACGTTGGGTTCGTCTTCACGTCGTTTACGTCGTAAATATGCCATGTAATATTCTCACAACAAAATTATTTAATTCTACAAAATATCGGTAATAGTTCGTTCACAATTTCCACTAACAATTAATCTTGATTTAATGCTTTCTTCACACATAATTATTTCATAGTCTTCCGTGTATCCACTCACTGCAGCTCTCTCTCGCTGTCAAAACACGATTGAGTGATTTCCGTTTTCTCCACAGATTATATGGAGAGATGGAAATTTCTAGGCCCAAGATGAGACACTTCGAAATGGAACCTTCTTGCCATTGATGTTTCCCGACAGAGGAAGTAGATGCTCGTAGAGGTATCTGGAAAGAGCTCCTAGACATTTCGATGGTCTGCGCGGGTTTTTGACTCGCGAGTTGGCTACTCGCAAATCTATTCCGACCAATGCGAGACCACTATTCTCGCCTTTGTCCGCGAAATTCAAACGCGCCACAATATACACAGTGTAACAGGTCCTCACCGACAAAATGATAGGGATGATAGGCCATGCAGAGAGGATCACTATTTTGTGAAAGAACATACAGTCGCAAACATGTCGATTATGAGTTATGCGCAGATGAAGGTGTTCACCCATAAGGGTCGGAATTGAATACAAACAATTGTACACGTATCATTTTATTGAAAAATACATGTTTTTATAATAAGTGTTGAAACAATAAGTGTTTTGACGACGTCAAATAGAATCCTGCCATGATCGGCCATGCTGGCCGATCGTTGGTGCGACGATATCAAACATGCAATGAGGCACAGGTTCGACTGTTTGAACACTTATTGTAAAAACATGCCTTTATCAATAAAATGATACGTGTACAATTGTTTGTATTCAATTCCGACCCTTACGGGTGAACACCTTCATCTGAGCATAACTCATAAACGACGTGTTTACGACTATATGTTCCTTCACAAAAAATTATCCTCTCTACATGATCTATCATCCCTATCATTTTGTCGCTGAGATCCTGTTACAACCTGTATAATTGTGACGATGAAATAAAAAGTGTTACTGCTATACAGTACAAATATTCTAATTAAAATACTTTTTTGTTATAGAAGCCGTAAGATGGCACTGTGGACGCTTCCCGCTGCCTCTTATGATTTGAGAATTGTAAGGAAAGGAAAATTAATGTTTGCGCTGGGATGCCTGGGTAGCGTGGTCACTAACATATAGGGTTAGAGGACCCGGGTTCGAAACCAGGTAGATGCATTATTTTTTATTTTCATTTTATATAGGCTATATATATATATATATATATATATATATATATATATATATATTTATTATGGTGTGTGTGTATGTGATGCTCATTTCCAGTTGGGAGAATAACATTAACCATGATTTGAGGGAGGTGGATTATACAGGGAATGACTGGTAAACATTGACTCAGGATAGGGATGTGCGGAGAGCTTATGTGCACGTAGCCATGAACCTACGGGTTCGATAGTACCAGTGAGTTAGTTAGGTATTATCAAAAAATGGTGAAAGCCGACAGTTAGAAGTTGAAATTCGAAATTAAACATTGACTTTCAGAACCGCCTTGTTTGGTTCGTCCCAGTATATACCATATAATTTAATTAATCCTTAATATTTAATAAATTTAGGCGCACGCCGGGTATTAGCTAGTTAATTAAAAAAATCCGGTAAAATATCTAACCTCAATTTTTTTCAAAACATTTAAAAATGACAAGTTGTGTATGTAATTTTCAGTTTATATCAAATATCTAAGGCTGCGGAATTCCCAAGTTAATTAAAACTAGATTAAAAGTTCTTTGTCTGCACGCGTTTCGATGCTGTGAAAAAAAAGTTAATAAAGCTCTTGAAAGAACAAATTAATGAGACATGCCCTCTAAAACCGAGACAGAAATTATACACATCATCATCATCATCATCATCATCATCACACATTTCCACTTGTGGTTGGTCGTCCATCTCAGAACACATACAGTAGCTACCTGCAGCCACACCTCTTCTTAACTGCAGTACAACACTTCTTTTCTGGATCCATTTTAGGTTGATACAGCCTCAGTTGTTTCGCGCTATAGCCGTGTGGCTTAAGACAAGTTACCTTGGGATATTGCTCCGGGATTTGCGCTAGTTAGAGTTCCCACGAGCAAATAATTTTTTTCATGGAATTTCGGCCAGTATGGGACTGGTGCACACCCATCATCTTGAGGTATTTGAGTAGATACAGTAACGACTCCAGGTTGAGAAACCAGCTATAACGGCTGGACAATCGACGTGATGACCACATACACTGGCTGGTTGAGCATTCACCTCTCTGATTAATACATGTCGATGTGAGAGCAGCAGCCGGCTGGTAGGCCAAAGGTTTTCTAGGCCTGTCGCGCCGTGGAGTTTTTTTTCAGTCTCAGTCTTCTTCTTCTTCTTCTTCTTCTTCTTCTTCTCAATCTTAATAGGGTAAAATGTATACCCTACTGGCTTATATGTGATTAACCGTTCTGTTTTATGTTCTTGATCCATTCTTTGAATTTGATTCATCCAATTTTGTTTGTATTCCTTGATTTTGAATACGTTAACTAATTCATAATATATTTGCTATATTTTTGTATCTTGTAAAGTAGCTATATCCAGCTGCATGTCTAAGGAAACTCATTTCTGCAGATATTATTTGTTTAGTTGATTTTTATCCAAAGTCCGATTTCCGGAGCCATATAATAGCCACAACCTTGCAAAATTTTAAATTTGTTTATTTCCTTATGTATATAAAAATATTTCTAATTGTTTCACACATGTATTTAATTTTATTCAATTTATTTTCGACATCCCTTTGTTTATCGTACATTACATAATATCTCAGGTCTCATTTCTGGACAAAACGCGAAAAATAAGGACAACACTCATTCATGAATAAATATATGTTATCAAAATGCAATACCATTAATTATTAACAATTATATATAAATTAATTAGTGTATAATGCTATTGTGTTATTATTTAATTGTAATATTAATGTGTTTTCTTTATGTAATTGTAATGTTAATGTTTTTCTAGTGTATAATGCTATTGTGTTATTACTTAATTGTAATATTATTGTGTTTTCTTTATGTAATTGTAATGTTATTGCTGTTTTTGTTGTTTATTTTTCTTTACACTAGTACCAATTATTACTTTATTGTAACGGACTGTCAACAGCACGTACGGCTTACTGCCCGTGCGACCCATATTTGTAAATAATATTGTAAATATCTTACTTTTTGTCTAATAAAGTCCTACTACTACTACTACTACATAATATCTCAAGGTAATTAAAATGGTTTACTTGATCTATTATTCTGTTTCCTATACAGATTTTTACACGTAGTGGAGAAGGCCCTCTGAATGCTATAAGTTTTGTTTTATTTACAGATATTTCCAGACCTTAGTCTTTTGAGATAGCATATAACTTATACATAGCATATTGTAATTTATCTTCATTACCAGCAATTACCACTTCAAATATAAACATTTTTATATCTTATATAACACAGTCTTCCTCAACTATGCCATTTTCTTTTATCTTCGTTATATTATTAAAATTCAACACTTTTCGAAGACATGCTTCATCTTCAGGAGTTTTCTTGATACTCAAATTATTTATATATTTTATACAGAAGGCTTTGGTTGTTAGATGTATTTTCATTTAATAAATTTTTATTTTGTGCTTCCTTGATAATTTCGATTTCTTTCAAAATATTCATTTTTGTCTATTGTTTTCTTTGTGGATTATTGATAAAGTGATGCAACAATTAAATGAGATGTATTTAATTGTTTTTTAATTATTAGAAGTTAGTAAATAATTGTTGTATTTGTTTTCCTCAATTTTTTAGTTACTCCAAATTAAGTATGAGTGGAAATAAAACAAATGAACCGTAGTTCCTGTAACTAAAAGTTTGATTTCAGTTGTTCTTTATTGTTAAATGTTAGAACATAATTGTTGTATATACTTCAATCTACTCTATAGAGATCTTGAATATGATTTAGAGCACCTTGAGTGTGTAAAATGGTAAATGTAAAAAACAAAATGCTAAATTTATTATTTAAAATTGTTAAATAACACCCCGCTACAAAAAAGAGTCACAGAGTACTTACCGTAATCTGAGTCGTCTGTGAGCTCTTCCTCTAACTCGAGGTCTGTGCAGTTGGAATCACTGTCTGACGAATCAGGACCTCCTGGACCAGGTCCTTGTCCAGGCCCTGAGGAACCTTGTACCACACACTGGGGAGCTGTGCAGTTCACGTTATTTACGTCAGATTCCTCTCCCGCTAACTTGTTGTAACCCTTCCTGGTCCCTCTGCTACCGCCTCCTGTGAACACAAACAATTCAATCATATTGTAACGCATGGATTTTGAATTTCGCGGGGGTACAATGAGACTCAGGCCTCGCCTTGCATGGTAGGCGGACATTCGTGACGACTGACGAATTAACGATCAGGGGAAAATTTTTCCACATGCGTCTATACCTTCATTCTGAAAAAGTCGGTTCTCGAGTCTTCGATCTGAGAAGTGTCTCGACTGAGGTTCCAGATTATTCCTACCCTAGCATATAAGTCTGTTGTAGTTGTGTCTGGGTTGTGAATCAGTGAAGCGACCTCAAGAATGGAGACAAGAAGATGTCCTAAGTGAAACCGCTTGAGTGTAAAGAACTGAGTGATTAATAAATTGTGAAAAGATATTTTATTAGCAGCAAATTCTTTCAGAAGAATCAGTGAATTTTTGCGAAAAAAATAAAGTGAATTTTGATTTTTTGTAAATATCTGTCACATTAATTTAAATAAATTTAATCTGAATCAAACGTGATCGTTAGGTATGACAATATTTCATTGAAGTATAGATTATAATTATAAGCGAAAACCCGGCCTGCGCTGTTACGCCTAAATACATTAAATGTGTTTGTATTTTATATGTATAAGTTAAAAAAATTGCCGGCCAATTAAATTATATGGTATACATTGGAACGAACCAAATATGGCACTGGCGGTTACTAGAGAAAAAATTAATTTTGGTTTTCAGGTAAACTCCAATTCTAATGGCCGGATTTCTCTGATTTTTATAATAAAGTCTCGGTTTATTTTAATTGAATTCATTGTGAAACATAAAAAGTTTCGACCGCTAGAACATTTTTTTTAAGTTTTAATTTCACGTGAACTCTTTTACACCTAACGGTTTTAGAGAATGGTAGATAGCGATTAAACACTCCCCGTAACTGAAAGAAAACCTGTATGTAAAAGAAAAATTCATAAAGATTTGTTGCGTGGTTTCGTAGTTTATAAATCACAAACATAGCCCTAAACGTATTCGCTTTTAAATGGTCTAAAATATTTAGGCTTGTATAAATCATATAGTGTGGCGGATGGGAGACCGGGTAATTAAAATATCCGGGCCGTACTAAAACTATCCTGGTCCTCGTGGTTGGGGGTTTCTATGATGCACTAGCTTCTCATTCTGTATAAAAACAATTCAACGTTAAAATATCTAATAACAAGTCATGGATAAGCTGATATAACGATGAAGGGCAATCGCTGCCCGCTTTTGCATCTACGATTTTCCAGTCTCGTATGTAAGCGACAGCACGAGCCATGGAATCACGGTATTGTTCTACAAATATGTTTTTGCGCGATAGTGCGTTGTGTCGTACTTACAGCAATGGCGACATGATTGAAAGTTCAACTTCCTACATTTCGGGGTTGCCAACCTAAATAACTATACTGCAATATTACATATTACAAACCACGTGCGGGAAGTAAAACTACTGTCCTCTATGTAAACTACATACAATGTATATACAAAAAATAACCAAAAGGTAGTGTTAATATACATTCCATCCATAGTAATTCTGCCCGAAGGCAGGTCCTTCACTGCAATCATAGCATTTTCATGCTATGCTTGCAGCTTTACTAGGGAATTGTGTAGATGTGGTAGCTTCCCGTTGCTTTCCACACCGGTGAAGGATGATGATGATAATGGTAAGGATGATAATGATAAGGATGATGGCCATATGATTTCGGGGACCGTTTGGGCCTTAAAGTTTTCCTGACATTTGTCTTACAGGTGAGGAAAAACTCCGATAAAAACCTCACCCAGAAAAACTGCCCCGACCGGGGATCGAACCCGGGTCCGCTGCGTGACAAGGCAGCACGCTACCTCGAGACCACAGCGGTGGATAGGAAACAAATCACTGCATTTTAAATGAACTGAACTTTATTTGAAACAATATAAAACAATAAATACGTACTTGCCGCCATTTTATCACTATATGGTCTCATGCCTCCTGTTGTTTCAACTAATAAACATTGCCCACCTGTTAACGTTAGTCAATTGTTTATAACGAACGCAAATATTTCCAACAAAGATGCTATTATTTTACTATTACTATTATTTATTATTTTGAAAACACCATCGCGCAAAAATAATGTACTACGCACGTTTGTGAAGTGTTTTACAGAATCTCGGAAATTAAAAACCTGGCTATCTCTCGGTTTTTAAACATTTTCCTCGATTCTGTAAAAACCATTTCCCTACCTCGCATCGTAATATACTAATACGTCTGGAGTGAAATTGCACTGAGTTTTAAATGTTTGTGTAAATAGTTGAATTAAAATACCTATGGACAATAGACCTAATTGAAAACGGGTATGAGATGCAGAAAGAAATTAAACATATGCTCGAAACTCTAAAAACGCACGCTATTAGATATTGTAAGGATTCCAGTTATCATTCATTAACTTCTCTCAAAAAATTACATTAAACATATACATCCATAATAGCTTATTCTTCTTGTTATAGGCCTATCATATGAATGAGAAAAACTCTCTGTTAGTTTACGGGAGAAAAAAAAAGACTATTTGGAAATAAAATTTTCAGGTCTTTTGATGATCACAATGAGTTAAAACAAGGAGATGTACTATTCAATGTTATACTTGAGTATGCCATCAATTACTTACAGGATGAAGAAGGCCAACATTTCACTGGTATTAATATTCTGTTACTTTATGCTATTTAACTCGTGCCCCAAATGGGAGTCAATTACCAATCACGTATCGATGAATTTTGTTTTACAACCAAAGAGAGTCGTGTTTCACCTAACTTTTTAAAGAATTCTCTTAATCACCTCCTGATTTTGTGATAAAGAAAACTCCTCTTTTTTAATATTCTGAACATGTCAGAGAATTATTTTTCAGTGACTGACTCTCCAACAAAGCCTCTAGGTTTGAATGTACAAAATGGCAGACACAAGATTTGGTTGCGCTTCAAATGAAGATATAGACGAAATAATCCAGCAATCTAAGCCTCAAAACACTCAAAGTAATAAGAAATACATTTGGAGCCAGTTCTAAAGATTTTGTCAACAACGAAATTACGTACTAACATTATTAACTGCGTTTTTAAATAATGTTTTTACTGAGTTGTTAACTAAAAAAAATAATGAATAACCTATAATGTTGGTTATAATAATATACAATTTTATGTATTCCATTTTTTCTCTAGTAGGGCGTATTTTTACATATGGAGATCCCATTTGAATTTTCCTACGCCAATGACAATAAATAATATTATATGATCAAGTTGCAATGGATAAGCAAATGAAACATAATCGCACAATTATGATTTTTTTTTTCAAATATCGTCGTTTACATTAAATATATAAATATTTAAAAATATATATTTAAATAATGATTTTGGAGTAAATAGCTTAATTTCATTAGTTGAATAGTCCTAACAGATAACACTACTGATTTCCAAATCCTCTAGATAAATTCATTTGTCATTTCCTGACCGTGAATTTATCGATGAAGTTGCTCGTGACATTACTTGTGATAATATTAGCGACTCAGCGCCAACTCGCACACTCTAGTGAGAAATGAAGTGAGAATGGAAGTAATTTTGTTAATAAAACTAAATATGGACATTAGCTAAGGGATAGTGATCCATTGAGAGCTAATGTACGCGCGTCCATGAACATATGAGTTCGATAGAGCCAGTGAGTTAGTTCGTTATATGGTAACACATAGAACCTATATTATGTCATGGAAAATTGACAGTTAATGAAAAATGAGGGAAATTTTGAAGAAGTGGCTGAATTCAAATATCCATCCATCCATCCATAGTAATTCTGCCCGAGGGCAGGTCTTTCATTGCAATCATAACATTTTCATGCTTTGATTTGCATCTTTACTAGGGAATTATAGGTATGTAGCTTTCCGTTGCTTTCCACACCGCTGAAATAAGATGATGATAATGATAAGGATGATGATGGCCGGATAATTTGTCGGGGACCGTTGGACCCTAAGCTTCCTGACATTTGTCTTACATGTGAGGAAAAACCCCGAAATAACCTCACCTAGGAGCCTGTCCCGACCGGGAATCGAACCCGAGCCCGCTGCGTGACAAGGCAGCACGCTACCTCGAGACCACAGCGGTGGACAATTCAAATATATAGGAACAATAATTACAAACAAGAATGTGGTGCATAAAGAAATTAAACATAGACCAAATTCTGGAATTGCATGCTATTATGCATTACAGGGACTCTTGTCCAACTTTTCTCTAAAAACATGAAACTGAAAAAAGATATAAAAACTGTTATTTTCCCAGTTATATGGATGTGAAACATGAACTCTTACTTTAAGGGAGAAATAAAGATTATGACTATTTGAGAATAAAGTTTTAGGAGAATGCTAGGACCAAATCGAGATGAACAGACAGCCGAATTTAAAAGACTACATAAAAGTGAGATACATGCATTTTATTGGAAACCAGATATAATACGAACAGTTAAGTTTCGTAGTCTGCGATGGGCAGGACATATGACACAAATGGGGAATAAAAGAGTAGCATAGAAACGTCTTTTAGGGAGACTAGAGGGAAAGCGCCCAGTAGGTAGGCCAATAATGAGGTGGGAGAATAGCATTAACCGTGATTTGAGGGCGGTGTGCCTTTTCGCAGTTAAAATTTAGCTGACGTACAATATCAACATATAAAAGCATACTGGAGAAACAACTTTGATAAACCGGGTAATTTATGATCGAATATTGTTTAAGTGAACAGCTGAATGATCTGCAACATTAAATTATGATTGATAGCTATGATTTAGCAGTAATTGGGGTCAGAGTTTTGATGTTTACAGCGACTTAATAACATGATTATAACCGTCACTGCTCTCTGAACTGGCTTCAAAGTATCGACAATATTACGGGTGAATCAATACAACCTCGCTAGCAGTTACAAATAATCACCATAGCTTCTATTATAATATACAGTCAAAATTCAAACACCGCGTAGGGTATCTAACTCAAATGCACTATCGAACTCATGACGGCGCAGACATAAGCTCTCCATACATCCCTTTTCTTATCCTCTTATTTGTAATGTTTATAATATTTTTAATTATAAGTTCAAATATAATAAGAATCCTGAGCTAATGTTTTCCAATCATCCCCTGTATAATCTACTTCCCTCAAATCATGGTTAATGCTATTCTCCTACCTCTTTGTTGTGGTACCTACTAGACGCTTTCCCTCTGGTTTGCGTACAAGGACTTTTCAAGCCCCTCTTTCATTCCCCATTCGTGCCACATATCCCGTCCATCTCCCCTCTTTCGTTTCGCATTCGTGCCACATGTCCTGCCACTAACATTGGGTAAAGTTTACTAAATATAGTTTGTATTGTTAATAAACCAACTTCTCTAAACATAAAATAACGTTAAACTGAAAATAGATAGACACAAAAAAAATTATTCTACCGTTTGTATTATTCTGTTCTAAACACGAGGATTAATGATAAGATCATTGGACAAGTGGAGAGCTTCAAATACGTGGGTTGTACTATCAGCAGTAACATGACCTGCAGTCAAGAAGTAAAGCAGGATAGCAATGGCAAAATAAGCTTATAACAACAAGAGAAACATTTTCTGCGGACCTTTGGCAAAATAATTACGGAAGAGGCTAATGAAGTGCTTTGTGTGGTGTATAGCATTGTATGGTGCAAAGACTTGGACATTACGACTAAATGAGGAAAAGCGACTGGAAGCTTTTGAGATGTGGATATGGAGAAGAATGGAACGTATAAAATGGACGAACAAAATAAAAAAATAAAGATGTGCTAGACAGAGTGGGTGTATGGAACTCATAAAGAAGAGGAAAATAAATTAGATTGACCACTGGCTAAGAAGAAACTGCCTGCTAACGGATGCCCTAGAAGGAATGGTCAACGGAAAGAAAGTTAGAGGCAGAAAAGACATCAGGCGGTGGACAATATTAAAATAAATGGTTTGTATGCAGATACAAAAAGTAAAGCTGAGTTAAGGAAAGAGTGGAGAATGCTGAGTTTGCAGTGAAATACCTACTCTTGGGCAGAACGCTATGTATGTATGTATCCGAAAAACTTCGTACATAAGTACGGGCTAGGCCATTATAGATAGAGAGGAATGTGCAATTATGAAATACAGCTCTGGAAGTAAACCCGCATATACAAAACGATAGTTCGACCAGTTATCGTATATGGAGCAGAAACTGGGGCTGATACAACAAAAACTAAACAAATCATAAGCACATGTGAAATGAAAATCTTAAGAACTATTCAGGGGAAAACATTATTTGATAAAATACACAACACAGAAATTAGGGACAAATGTCATATTCAAGACAACCACATTTATTATAGATAGACGAAAATATTGGAAGGATCATATAGAAAGAATGGAAGAAAACCGACTTGCAAAAAGAGCTAAAGAATATAGACTAATGGACGGGAGAAGAACAAGAGGAAGACCAGCCAAGAGATGGATAGACAGTGCATGCACATCCAATACGTCTTCCTCCGATGAGTGATTTTGGAAATAAACAGGATGAAAATCCTACAAATTATGTTTAAGAAGAAGAAGAAGGCTTTGGAAGTGTCTCTATTTTAAGCCAGAAGAAAATGAGAGGATATTCACAGAATGCGGAAATACATTGTTCTCGTATTAAGGTTGACATTGTCATTTGGATCACGATACAAAGAATCAGGGAGAATTCTCATTACGTGTTTTCATTTGCTCGCCGTTCCTCAGACTCATTATCTCCTTCCAACTATGAAGACATAGCTCTCGAGATACAATAATATTCAGATAAAGACTTTTACTTTTTAAATGGATTTACAAGAAGAAAACAAATGTAACAAAAGTAAAAAGGACAAATTTTAAAGTACATTTATTACAACAGGAGAGTATAAGGAGATTATACTCTTCACGATTATTAAACTATGTAGATCAAAGAGCCGTAAGTACTAATGTGAAGATCTAAAAACTAATATATTAAAAGCTGCTGAGGAAGCCCTAGGGACAAAATCTACAAAAAGAAGGGAAAAAGGTTTATATATATATATGGAATGATGAAATTCAAGAAATGATCGAAAACAAAAAAAGAGTATATTTAAAATACATCCAATCAAAATCAGAAGAAGATAGAATTGCTTATAATTACAGAAGTGCCATTGTTAAAAGAGAAGTAAGGAAGTTGAAACGACTTAGCTGGGACAACTATATATCCAATATAGAATACGATTGCCATGGATCACAGGATATGGCTTACAAGGTTTTGAAACATCTGAATACAACTGAAAAAGACACAGCCAAATTAAATAATATACCAGAAAAAGAGTGGCTCAAATATTATGGAACATTATGGACAGATATGTCAGAAATAAACATTGACCCCAAATTAAAGGAAATGGCACATGTAGATCTTCTTGAAATCAAATAATTAGAGAACGCTCTAGAAACATTCAAAAATAAGAAAACTCCAGGAATAGACTGTTTAAATATTGAACTTTTAAAGTATGCTCCAAGAGAAATTAAGCAGAGATTCTTAGATGTACTAAATGTGTGCTGGAGGATGTGCATAATCCCGGATGAATGGAAGAAAGGACTTATATGACCCATATTTAAAAAAGGAAGTAGACACGAGTGCACAAGTTACAGGGGAATCTGTTTATTGAATACAGCTTACAAGATACACGCTAAGATTATTACTAGACGATTAAATATAATAAATGAGTATATATTAAGTGAAGAACAGTGTGGCTTTCGGAAAGGTCGGTCATGTTCAGATGCCATTTTCACAATAGAGCAACTTATTCAGAAGAGAAGAGAATTTAATTTGCCAACTTGCATACTTTTTATTGACTATCAAAAAGCATTTGATAGACTGTCAAGAAATAAACTATGGGAAATAATGTATGACAAAGGGTTTTCAGGACACATTGTCAAAGTTGTGCAAAGCTTATATTTTAAATCAGAAATAATGATTGATAAAGGAGTTACAATGAGCGATAATACATTAGAAATTAATCAAGGGGTCAGACAAGGATGCCCGCTATCTCCTGCACTCTTTAGTATATATATATATATATATATATATATATATATATAGGACGAATCATTGTACAATGGCAATCAAATTTAACCACAGAGTTTAAAGTTGGCAGTACGATTCTAAATACCATACTGTTTGCAGACGATCAGACAATCCTTGCTCTTCAGAAGACAATTTACAAATAGCAGCATATAAATTAAACGAAATAGCAAATAAATTCAATATGACAATCTCTGAAAGTAAATCGAAAGTAATGACATTCAACGGGAAAGACCATATGATGTGTAAAATCAGTATTTATAACAGTATAATACAACAGGTGAACAATTTTAATTATTTAGGATCAATGTATCATACTGCCAGAAGGAAGATATTAATATTAAATTAAATAGATTTTACAGAATGTGTGGCACTATAAGACGGACACTGAAAAATAAAACTTTGAGGAGCACACAACTAAAATTTTACAAAATTATGGCAGTGCCTGTCTTAACATATGCAAGTGAAAATTGGACTCTTAACCGTTCAGACAGAAGGAAAATAGAAACTGCAGAAATGAAGTTCCTACGTTCAGTAGCAGGTGTGACAATTTGGACAAGAAAAGAAGTGAGGATATTAGGAATGACTTAAATATTTTTAATTTAACAAATAGAATTGACAACATGAGAAACAACTGGTATTTAAGATTTTAAGATTTATTTAGCCTGGTGGAGTTAAGGCCATGTGGCCTTCTCTTCCACTCACCAGGACAAACATATATTACATAAGAATATAACAATCTTAATTAACTCTAATATTAAACACTAAGTAAAAATTTGATCAAAAGATAATATCTAATATACATATTACGATCTATAATACAACCAGTTAATATTAGTTAAAATTAAGACTAAAACTAATAATAAAATGTATACAAGCAAGACATATTAAATTGTCCCTGTCTAGTGTATATAAAAAACAGGAAAATAGTGAGATATAGAAACTTATTTTACGATTATACAATATTTAAAAAAAAACAAATTAAAAATATTTGTTATTCTTAATATTATTTACATTAATAATTAAATATATTAATATTGCTAAAAGAATACTATCAGTGAGGTGTATAAGTTAGTTTGTTATTAAATAATTCTTTAGTTTGTTTTTGAAGGATGTTATAGTTTGACAGTCTCTGACATAGGGTGGAAGGGAATTCCATGTTTTGGTAAGTGACACCGTAAAAGATAATGAATATATACAGTGTGATGAGGCGGGATATAAAGGACAATGTGCTGATGGGATCGAGTGTCAAGATTATGTGTGTCGGATAGTCTGATGAAGCGGCGTGATAAATAATTAGGCGATGCTGTGTGAAGTATTTTATAGAGAAGGGATAGGGAATGGACAGTTCTACGATCTCTTAGACGAAACCACGATAATTGTTCCAGTGACGGTGTAACATGGTCAAATTTGCGAATACCACAATAAAACGTGCGCAAGAATTATGAACACGTTGAAGTCTTTGAGTGGAAATAATATTTAAGTCTGTAAAAAGAGTGTCACAATAATCGAAATGGGGCATTTCAAGTGTTTCTACTAACATTTTCCTAAGGGCGAATGGCAAACAATTTCGTACACGATTTAATGAATGTATTATTGAGAAGACTGTTTTGCATGTATGGTTTATTTGTGTATTCCAATTTAAGTTTTTGTCAATAAATACTCCTAGAATTTTTACTGTCTCACTATAAGGGATTTGAACTCCGTTAGTGACACATGCGAAACTGTGTTTAGGTTAATTGTAGATAATAGTCTCTGATGACCCATAATGATTGATTGTGACTTTTTAGGATTTAATTGCAGTCCATATTTAACTGTCCAAAGTCATTAGTGAGTCAAGATCCTCGTTAATTTTGGCAACAGCGTCATTTAGTGAATATTTGTCTGTGTGGATGTAGATTTGCATGTCGTCTGCAAATAAATTATGTTTGCAATGCTTTAGGGAGTTAGATATGTCATTTATGTAGATTGAAAAAAGCAAAGGTCCAAGTACCGAACCCTGTGGAACCCCAGCTTTACGGAAGGACCAAGAAGAACATAATGTATGATTTCCTATAACAGATTGCTGGCGCTCATGAAGGTAGGAATTGAACCATTTCGTGGCACTATCAGAGAGTAAGAGGTTTTTAATTTTATGCAACAATAAGTCCAAGTCTACCGTGTCGAATGCTTTACTAAAGTCCAGTAATGTAAGAATGGTAAGTTTTCGATTATCAGCAGCTTCGCGTATGTCTTCGCAAATATTTAGTAGAGCAGTATTTGTATTGTGTCCTGTCCTGAAGCCTGACTGAAATTGATCTAGAAGGTTGTAATCATTTAGGTATTCAGTCAGTTGTTTATGGACTAATCGTTCCAGAGCTTTTGAAAGAGTAGGTAAAATGCTAATGGGTCGAAAGTCGTTCGGGGTTGAGGGCGTTTTAACTTTAGGCAGTGGACGTACGAGGGCTTGTTTCCACAATGAGGGATATGTAGAAGTTTGTAGTGAGGAGTTAAAAATATGTGTTATAATAGGTAGTATAGCTTCGATTATTTTATTCAGTAAAGTAATATTTATACGGTCAGTTCCTTCTGCTTTGGTTTTTATTCGCGTTATGGCTTTCTTTACGTCGTAGTCTGTAACATATGAGAAGTGGAAATGTTCTCTGTCGGGTTGATTTGTCAGTGATAATTCATTTATTGTTTGTTCTTTATCCTTTGGAGTAGTAGTTATACCTGTGAAGTGATTATTGAGTGTGTCCAGGGAAACAGGTAATTTGTCTACCTGTGTGTCTTTTCTCACAATTCCCATTCTATTCAAGTTTTTCCAGATTTCTGAAGTATTGGTATTTGTTAGGTTGTATAAATGTCTAAGTTTGGCGTTTCTTATAGCTTGATTTGTCTTGTTACGTAACTGTTTATATTGAGTGAGACTTGTGTCTGTTTTGTTGAGTCTATATTTCTTATGTGCTGCGTCTCTATCAGTCATCAAGTTACGAATTGAAAGAGTCATCCAGGGTGCAGGGCGTCGTTTCACGAGTTTAGTTTTTAGTGGGGCATGTCTGTTGTATAATTGTAGTATAAAGTCATTTAGTGTCTCAACTTTTTCATCTACAGAATGCAGCGTCCATATTGAATGCCACGGCATCTGCATAGCTTCTTCAATTAGGGTTGCATTGTCTATATGTTTTAAGTCTCTATACGTAATAGTCTTTCGAGTCGGTTTAGGGCACTGCAGTGAATATGCTAAGAATATAATATCATGTGCTGATATTCCCGGGGCTGGCAGTTGCCCGTGAGTAAGTACTCTGTCTGGATTATTAGTTGCAATTAAGTCAAGTAACGTCTCAGAGTGATGAGTGTGATGTGTAGGTCGTAGGGGTAGGAGTGTCATATCACAAGCCTGGAACGTAGCCATCAGTTGTTGTGTATGTCTGTTATCAGTGTCTAGTATATTTATATTAAAGTCGCCCATAACGATAACATGTTCATATTGTATTCGCGCGTTTTGTAAAGTGGACTCAATTTCAGCGATGGCTTTTATTTTAGGAGGTTGGTATACTACACAGAGAAGACATTTTTTGAAACTGACAAATATTTCTATGAACATAATTTCGGCAGATGGTTCGTTATTAGATAGATACACAATTTTAGGAGTAAGGTCTGTTCTAACGAAGGCTCCAATACCGCCCCCGCGACTGTAAACACGATCGTGTCTAAGAAAAGTATAACCATCCATGTTAATTAAAGAAGAGGTAATGGTGGGATTTAGCCACGTTTCAGATATGAGAATAGCATGAATATTTAAGGAGAAGAAAATTGTTCTGACTTCATCTATATGAGCAGTAATACTTTGAGCATTGAAATGGGCTACCTGCAAGGAAGTACGGTATGTGGACAAAGCTATTTCTAAAGCATTCCTTGAATGAACATGTCAAGAGAATGCCTACAGGTAGAATCCCTCAGCTGTTACTAAAGTACAAACCAATAGGACATAGAAATGTTGGACGCCCATTTACTAGATGGGAGGATTCATTAAATTCCACTTGATGTGAAAACAGGTCAAAAGGCCTAATTTCATGAAGCAGAAGAAGAAGAAGACTTTTCTATAAAGTTGTAGGACACATCTATTATAACGGGAACAATTTAGAGGGGACAATAAAAACTACTAACTCAAAATATCCTAATTAACTAACTAACTTGCAATGTTGAAATAGTTGGTTCTTGTTTCGTAGCGAAAAATAGAAAATTGCGATCGCTAGAACGGTTTTCAAATATTCGCTTCAAATAAACCCTTTCGGGAAATTTTGGATTTAGACCGGATTTTTTATATTAGAAATCCCGGATACGCCCTCCAGATTAAATTTTTGCAGCTTTTACAATTTTGCAACTTTTTATAATTTTTGGTCAAAAACGGCAAGAATACTTGGAATACTCGATCGGAAAATTTTGGATTTAGACCAGATTTTTTGCATTAGAAGTGCCGGACACAGCCTTTTAGACTACATTTGTTTTGCAGATTTTACAATTTCGAAAAAAATTAAAATTTTGGTCAGATTACCAAGACTATAGCCTAGGAACACTCGATCGGAAAATTTTGGATTTAGACCGGATTTTTTGCATTAGAAATCCCGGACACGTCTCCTAGACTAATTTATTTGTAGTTTTTACAATTTCGAAAATTATCAAATTTTTGGTTAAACCACCTAGACTGTAGCCTTGCTTTAAATGGTCCGATTTTGCTGGTTGAACTAGATTTTATTTATTTTTAATTGATTGATATATCGGCCGCGGTGGACTAGTGGTTATGCTCCTTGCCTCTGGTCCCGAGAGTCGCGGGTTCAAACCCGGCCGGGGTCGATGGATTTTTAGGACGGAAAAATCCAAGGAGCAAGTCCTCCGGGAGGGACTTTAAGCCGTGGGTCCCAAGTCTGAAGATTTTCAGGCTCGTAAAAAATCCTTAAGCCTGAATAAAAAGGCCTCTAAGCAAAATTTACCGAACTTTCCCGTCCTAGTACTACCTTGGTTTCCTAGATGTCAGTATGAGGCGGAACGCTGACCACGGGCCACTCAAAAAGACATCTATACGAAAACAAGTGTAACTAAATTACTATGGTTCAAATTCTTCCCTGTAGGGGGAGAGCGCCTAAATCTCTGTAAAGGGAAAAACATAGGCTTACAGTACAAAAACAAATTGATTGATATATTCCGAGTTCAGTTGCGAAAAAGAAATAAAAAATTGCAGCCGCCAAATCATTAAAAGACATACACTTGAGTATATATATAGTTCCTGACACGTGAGTAATTCCGATCACCTTATTACTTACTTACTTACTCACTGGCTCTCCATAAATCCCTATCGTGAGCTAATGCTTTCCAATCATTCCCGTATAATAAATTATTGTTTTGCCAATTTAAGAGTTGATAATAAAAATATTCGAATGTTTGAACAATTAGGAGTCACTTCGACCAATCGGAATAATTTGGATCAGTATTGATTGGAGTTACCCCGACGTGTCATATTGGAAATAATTTGACACCATTTTAAATTGGAGTTATAATGTTGAAACTGTGAGTAATTATTTCATATTATTATTCATTCTGTTATCACAATCTGAAAAAAAATAATACATTTAATTGACTATTTAACTCATGCCCCAAATGGGAGTCAATGACCAATCACGTTTCAATGATTTCTGTTTTACAACCAATCACAGTCGTGTTTCACCAAATATTTATCAATATTAAATTTAACATATTAAAGAAAGCTCCTCCTTTTTAATATTCTGAACAGGTCTGACCATTATTTTGCAGTGACTGACTCCGTAAGAAATACGGCTACCAGATTGTATACATAGTGCATGGATTTCAACACATAGCGCTTGCAGGAGTTAATATAAAAACATTTGTAGCAATTGATTATACCACCAAAAAATCCACTGTTTGCACTTTCTTAAATGTATTTTTTTCCAGGTAATAATCCAAAAAAATATAATTGTCATATTTACATCATACGACATCAGAAATGAATTAATATAAAGTTTGATGTATTTCATTTTTTCTCCACTAGAGAGCATTCTTACAATATTGCGTTCCTTTGGCAATAAATAGTATGATCTGGTTGCAGTGATAAACAAAAGAAGCAGATGAAGCGTACCAATCGTTTCTCATTTGTTTTCAAACATCGCCGTTTACATTAAATATATACATATTTTAAAATAACTATAGTTAAATAATAATTTGTGAGTAAACAGCTTAATTTTATTCGTTAAATAGTCCTAACAAATGCCACTCTTGATTTCAAAATTCTCTAGATAAATTCACTCGTGGCATTACTTATGATACACATCTAACATACCTGACATAAATCAGTTTAGCTCCCTTACATGAAAAGTAAACAACACACAAATTGTTCACCACACTACAGAGATGCTGCTCAACTACATTGACATTATACACAATGCTTGAAACACTTCACAGAAGATCCCAGCAATATACAGAACGCAACTATAATAGTAGTTTCTGAATAAAATCGTTATCGGAATTTCCTCTATAATCGGTATTCCCCCACTTTACCCTACTTGTTGATTACAATGTTGGTAAGAGAATCTCTTCTAATTTCAATCTGTGGAGCTTTACCTGATTAGAAAACATATTTCTGGCCCGCAGCTTCATTATAATTTGACACCATTGATGTAAGGTATTGGACATTTCAAGGTATAGTGTGAAGTGAAAAAAAAAAATCCCATTCTGAGTCAGCATACACAGGTACTCTACAACATCAGCCTACACAATGTACCGGTATATCATTTCCACCACAATTGCACTCCACCCACATCTCCAAGCTCACTCGGTAAATGTTATTTTCACACATTCAAACGCTTGCAGAAATTCCAATTCTGTGGTCAATAAACGAGAATTATACACTATTATGTAACTGTGTAAACTAGCAAATTCCTCAGCAAGTCGAATTTGTCAGATTTTGCTGGTTTTTAGAATACGTATATCTTCCTTTTCCAAGCCTTAAATTGCAGAAACTCTTCTTGTACTTTAGGGGAAAGTATATGTCAATGGGCCACTCAAAAAAAAAAAGCAGCACATTCTTCAGATTATATATAAAATGTTTTTAAACGATTAAATTTAAATGTTGCTTTATGTGTTAGAACACTTATGGTCGGTTTCACCAACAGAGGTAACTATATTACGGCAGTGTAAGCTATGAATTGTACAGGGGTAAACTGGCGCAAGACAGTTACCTCTGTTGGTGAAACCGATCCATCATAAAACAAGGAAGTATACAAGATTGAACTTCTACAAAAGAATGGCGGTACCGGTACTTTTATACGGTAGTGACAAATAAGAGGAATTCGAGTAGAATACAAAGTGCAGAAATTATTTTTATAAGCAGGACTAAAGGATGCACAAAATTGGACTACATTTCCGATTGAGGGTCTTTCCACTTTTCAGCGGTTGCCCTTTTTCCAGCCGGCTGCTGGCCCTTCACATCCACATGTGTCAATCACAGTGGATCAACAGCCAGTGTAGGGGTGACATGTGGTTAGCATGTCGAGTCCCCCAGCCGTTATAGCTGGTTCCTCAACCTGGAGCCGCTACTTATTGTAGCTACCCAATTGCCTCACGATGCTGGGTGGGCACCGGTCCCATACTGGCCGAAATACCATGAGAAAATTTCTTTCCCCATGGAGACTCGAACCAGCGCAAGTCCCGTAGCTCTGCGCCAAGGCTTCCTACCTTAACCGCTCGGCTATGGCGCGGGACAAATTGGACTACATAAGAAATAAAATAAGAAGTGAATTAGAAATATTTTCTATACATGATAAAATTCAAGAACACTGCGTCGGCTGGAAAGAGCATGTTCAGAGAATGGAGGAAACAAGATTGTCCAAGATAGCATATAATTATAAACCAAAAGGATTAAGGGGTGTAGGATGACCTAGGAAGAGATGGAAGGAATCATTGTGAATTCGGAACAGGCGAATTGCCTAAACCTTGAAGTGAAGATGATAATGAGTTTGTGTGTTGTAATTTAGTGGAGGTGTGACTAGCGCATAGCTTCCCCGACATGATCAAAAGTTCGAATCATGGCGATTCCGGAGGGGTATTGGTACTTTTCGGGTTTTTCTCGGGATTCTCCTGTTTCCCGTTTGCAATACTCTCCATTATGCATGCAATTAACCGTTACAGAGACTCTTGTCGTCCCAACTTATCTAAAAAACATTAAACTGAAAATATATATAACTATTACTCTCCCAGTTATATTATATGGAAGCGAAACATGGACTCTTACTTTAAGGAAGAAGAGAAGATTACAAATATTTGAGAATTTTGAACAATGTTTGGTCCAAAGAGAGATGGAGTGTTAGATGTCAATAGATTCCCCATGAAAAGCACTATCATGTAGAAGAGAAAAACAGTAAAATATACATTGTTAAGTTGGTCATTAGCCGAGTCCAGTTTTGTTTAAACTCGAAGTTTTATCTACAACTGCGGTAGGCATCTTCAGAAGTTAAAAGAGGACACACAGAATCTTCTCAAGGTGTCTACCGCAGTTGTAGAAGAAACGTTGAGTTTAAACAAAACTGGACCACGGCCATTTAGCCCGGAAGAACAACTTAATGAGAGTCAAGACACCTGCCGTGAAATATACAGTTTAGTCCTATTTACGTCCAATGTTTGATATATGGGTAAGGAAGTATGAATGTTGTACTTCTAAAAGTACATTTTCTAGGTTACAAGGAAAAAGTGACTTATCTGTTCTTTTTCATGTAACCTTCAGATGAGGATATTCGGTGTCGTTAAAAATAGAGATGGTCACATAAAACTATTGTATTGTGGATAAATTCCCCAATAAAAAAGTAATAATAACCCATACATCGATTAAATTAACTCTTCGAATATTGTGAGAAACCATTAAATATGTATTTATAAATATTTGGCGAATTGTTAACCTCTTAAAATATTAAAATTTAAAATTCGTACCTGTTGTTATCAGTCGTTCATAACGAAACAAACTCATATTTATAAAACCTCGTGAAACTTTAAAAAATGTAGGCATTTCAGAAGACAATGGTACCATTGAGTACCAGTAAGTACCATAGTAGATGCTGATGATGGAAGACTGTCTTCTAAAATACCTACATTTTTAATTTTTGACAATATAATAAAATTAAAGTATATACCTTCTTTGGTCAATGCCGTCGTCCTCAACTTGTAAAAATATATGTGTGTTTTTCTTTTCCTGAAGGCCTTTCAGAATATCTATTCCATCATTAGCAGGTATAGTTCTTCGCTACATTTATTGAGATGTTCTCGATTATGTTAGTCATGATGAACACTACATCGAGACCAACATAATCGAGAACATCTCAATAAATGTAGCGAAGAACTATACCTGCTGATGATGAAATATGTATTCTGAAAGGCCTTCAGGAAAAGAAAAGCACACATATATTTTTACAAGTCGAGGACGATGGAATTGACCAAAGATGGTATATATTTTAATTTTATTATTTGACTATCTACCTCAACGGTTTTAAACAATGCATTTTTGACGATGTTTTATAAACAAAAGTTTGTTTTAGTTAAGGACGACTGATACATCAGGTACGAATTTCATAATTTTAATACTGTAATTAATAACTTGAACGCTGGTTTACCATGGATTATAAAAGTATTGTTAACTTCATATTGATGCCATTATAATGCACAGAATATAATGAGGACAACAGGATCACAATTTGTGGAATGGAATGTCTTTCAAGATGAGTAATAACAGAGAAAGCATTTGTCTGGGAGTAACAAAGCAGACTTAATAAACATTACCAGCTTCTCTCGCACATAATGAAGGGGCTTTTGTCACCGCATTATTCGAATCAACCAGCGGTTATGTCAAATTAGTAGCTTGCAAACTATCCTCATCCATTCCTCTATCTCTCATAATCCTCTCTTACTCCACTTTAGTAGACTTCATTTTCTTTCTTGAAAGATACTACAGCTTCAAATTTGGTTTGCTTCGGGCCTTCTCAACAAATAATTTCTGCCCTGAGAATATTCTACTTCTTCCACAGTAGCCTCTGCCCGCTGCTGGAATTCCCTTCCTCAAGATATCAGGGGTTGCCGTACACTTTTAAGTCACGCTTATACAAATACATGTAGTTAAATAATTATTTTTTCTCGACAACTAAATTTAATCTATGTCATTAATTAGTTTTTTATCTAACTTTTCTATCTTGTACATTTCATATTTCAATCGTTAACTCTAGACTGAATCAAATATTTTGTAAATAATAATTATATTGTAGACGTGCAATGTATATTTATGTTTATTATAATTTAGATGTGAGAATTATTTTTTGTATTTTTATCTAACCTGGCCTTAACTCTGCCAGGTAAAAACAATTTATTATTATTTTAACCATTTTTAACTTAATTGATTTGATGTCAATCTGGAGTCAGGATCTTTATGTAATAAATTGTTTATTTATTCAACAGGTTTTAAGTGTATGCATTAACTTCCTGCGCCCAATAGGGATATTGGTCGTTATGTGGGTCAAAAAATGAAAAAAAAAATCGTTTATATAATAGAGCAAAGTCTCCTGAACATTTTGATATATCTGTTATATCCATCCATCCATAGTAATTCTACCGAGGGCAGGTCTTTCACTGCAATCTTAGCATTTTCAATCTATGCTTTGCAGCTTTACTAGGGAATTATAAGTGTGGTAGCTTCCCGTTTCTTTCCACACCGGTGAAGGATGATAATGATGATGATGGCCGGATGATTTTCCTAGCATTTGTCTTACTGGTGAGAAAAACAAACGAAAAAACCTCACCCGAGAGCAGGTCCCGACCGGGAATCGAACCCGGGCCCGCTGCGTGACAAGGCAGCACGCTACCTCGAGACAACAGCGGTGGGCAGTAGGCCTATATGTTACTGAATCATTTGACTTGTTTATATGCCTGGATTTAATACCCAGCGCTACAAAGTTAGATAATAATGTATGTAATTTTTTTTTCTTCTCCTCGAAAATTACATTTTTCATTATTTAGGTATACGTTCCTCAGAAACTACTTAAGCTATATAAATGCAACGCTTAGAGCACATTTGTGGATGCAGATGGAACGTGTCTTGCCACATTTTATGTAATTATTCCTTAAAATATTAATGAATTTCCATTATTTTTTGACGATATAGCTTGTATACCCCTTTGTGATATAATATGGTAGATAAAATAATAAATTGTGGCAAGGTGGATAGTACTACATAATAACAATAATCTCCTAAAGTTGCATAGTAGCATTCACATTGAAGCAGTATAAATAGAACGAAGAGCACTGAAAAAATTAAAAAGTCAGCTCTAAGAAAAAAAAAATCTACCATACACTGTACTGTAAAAACACTGTTCTCAGCCCATTTTAAAGTTCTATGTGTACACACATTACATAATAGTATATTACGTTGCAATGTTAGAAAGTGGTTTTTACAGAAGCGAGGAAAATGTTTAAAACCCGACCGATAACGAGGTTTTTAATTTCCGAAATTCTGTAAAACACTCCACAAACGTGAGTTGTACATTATTTATTGCGCGATGGTGTTTTCAAAATAATGAATAATAGTAAAATAATATCTTTGTTGGAAATATTTGCGTTCATTATAAACAACTGACAGTGTGCAATGTTTATTAGTTGAAAGTACAAGAATTCAGTCATAAAATGACAGCAAGTACGTGTTTATTGTTTTATATTGTTTCAAATAAAGTTCAGTTCATTTAAAATGCAGTGATTTGTTTCGTATAATGTATATTAACACTACCTTTTGAATATTTATTGTATATACAATGTATGTAGTATACATGGAGGGCAATGGTTTTACTTCCCACACGCGTTTTGCAATATGTAATATTACAGTATAGTTATTTTATTACAGTATAGTTATTCAGATTGGTAATCCCGAAATGTAGGAAGCTGAACTTTCAATCATGGTCACCATTACTGTAAGTACGACAAAACGCATTATTGCGCAAAAAAAAATTAAAGTGATTTGATAAACGGTTTCCGATTTATGGCTGCTATAAGAATGTTGTTGCATGCTTGTTTGCCTAAGTTTTGATTCTCTTCCTCCATTCATCCCTATCCTTCCAATCACCATCCTGCAGTCTCCTGTCCTTCATCAAATTCATAATAACTTCTATCCACGTCTTCTTATGTCTCCCTCTTTTTTCCTCCTCCCTTACAAATTCCTAATCTATCTTCATTCGTCCTCTTCAGGTGTCCAAACCATTGAAATTGTTTATTTCCCACAAATTGCAAAAACTGTTGAATAATATATACTACCGGCATTGTAATCGTTATCATTTATTAATGAACTTTAAAAAACCAATTATGCAATTTCATCATCATCATCATCAACAAGGATTAAGCCCAATGGCCTGTTCCGATCTCGACCTACAATGAGATCGGAACAGGCCATTGGGCTTAATCCTTGTTGTTGTTGTTAATGATGATGCTGAAATTGCATAATTGTTTTGTTAAAGTTCATTAATAAATGATAAAGATTGCAATACAGGTAGTATATATTATTCAACAGTTTTTAGTGAAACCAAGATAAAAGACAATCAGAAGTATTGCTTTTCATTATACTATTCAACTGTTTGTGTGTGAAACCAAAACAAAAGACAGTCAGAAGACTAACTTCTCATCATACTATGTTGCAATCTTACCTTTTAGTGCATAAAACTCCTGACTCTAATTGGACGATGCTATGCATCAACCGGAAAAACGCCATTAAAAATTGAGATTTTTATGCTATCTGTTTCACTGGCTCATGAAGTAAGTGTACGCACACTTTTTACGCCAAATCTTTAAATATACCCTTATTATTAAAGAAACATGTAAACGCCATCAGTTCTATCAGAGATTATATATTTTGCAACAAACCACTATGAAACCAGATCTTCATAAATATTAAACTAAAATTTACATCATGCAGCTAAGCGCCAAATATTCCCACTCTTAAATGCATAACTGTCAAACGAGGAAAATAACTTGTAATATCCAGTATTGTTAGTTTGGCGCTATAGTAAATAATGAAGATTCACTTAAACTTTAAACATATTTTTCTCGAAACTTAGATAATGGTGCATAGCCTGTTGATGCACAATGTCGTCTAATTATCACTAATATCATGTTAGAATCTGTATCCTAGGAAAGGTTTTCATCGCCTTTTTCTCTTCACCTTTAAGGCAAATGACTGGAAACTTTTAAGTGTAAATGGTCCACAAACACTGTGGTCAGAGCTTCTATCTACAGTTATTGAGGTTCCAGGTTCGATTCCCGCTCACACCGCAAGAGTTTTTCCCTAAATAGGATTATTCTTATGATCGCCCATGGTCTGAAATTAGACTAAGATACGTTAAGCTGAGCAGATAGATGACGTTAATGTGGTCTATTTTTAATTTACGCACTACTTTAGCAGACCACTTTACATAAAATATGCATTCTTGTATTATGTACAGAGAAGAGTGTAGGATGAGTGTATATTTATGTTTGTGTTGTTTGAGGGATGATGGTGAAGAGAAGGGAAAATGTGAAACCCGGTGAGGTACGTAGACTACTCACGTCGAAAGGCACCGAGGTCTTACGATCCTGATTTGATGCGACGGACGAATCGTTATCAACAGTACCACATGTCTTCTCAACATATTTAGAGCGGAGAGGTTTGTAATTTTAATGCAGGAATCTGATGCATAATCTAGCGAATACAAATTCGTACATAACCACCTCTCCTGGTCCCGAGATTGAAAATTTTAATAAAAAATAACTTAATTAAATCAATTTAAAAATTAAAATTTTCAACCACGCAGGGTATGAAATCCGGACCTCCTCCCACCTGAGCCAGCACGATGGACCTCCTTTAAAATTATACCTAATCAGAAATTATCTTTTTCGTAATTGAAAATACATATTTTATCAAGATTTATAAAAATTCCATCAACTCATAACCTATGATTCAGTTGACTCCGACTGTAAGGGCCCCTTGGCAGGGTTACGTCGAAGACCTCAACGGTGAAGTCGGCGGAGAAGGTATCCTTCGGCACGACGACAACAACGGTAGGAGCAATCCATCCACTTGTGGGATAATTTGCAGTTGAACCGCTACTTTGCGGTGTGAAGGGATTCACAAATAACCCTTGACAGAAAATCAACCGGTCTGGCAGTCAAGATGGCACCCTCGTCACCAGACTCGGGCACTGTATGGCTAATATCCAGCAAGCCTTAAAAACTCTTTTATTAAACAAACTGAAGCAAAGAACCGGATGGATCCAAAGATGGTTCAGATTAGTATCCGTTGGCGACGCTTTGTGGATGCCCTATGCTCCTGATTTTTTTTTAGATTTATTTAGCCTGGTGGAGTTAAGGCCATGTGGTCTTCTCTTCCACTCACCAGGACAAACATATATTACATCAGAATATAACAATCACAATTAACTCTAATATTAAATACTAAATAAAAATTTGATCAAAAATATATCTATTATATTACGATCTATAATGCAACCAGTTAATGTTAGTTAAAATTAAGACTAAAACTAGTAATAAAATGTATACAAGCAAGACATATTAAATTGTCCCTGTCTAATGTATATAAAAAACAAAGAAAAATAATGACATATAGAAAACTAATTTTACGATTATACAATATTTAAAACAGAACGAAAGAAAATATTTGTTAATCATAATATTATTTCATAAATAATTAAATTTATTAATTGTTAAAAGAATACTATCAGTGAGGAATATAAGTTAGTTTGTTATTAATAATTATTTAATTTGTTTTTGAAGGATGTTATAGTTTCACACTCTCTGACATAGGTCGGAAGGGAATTCCATGTTTTGGTAACTGAGACCGTAAAAGATGATGAATAATATACAGTGTGATGAGGAGGGATATAAAGGACAATGTGCTGATGGGATCGAGTGTCATAGCAGAGAAAGGAGATAATGATGATGATAACCCGTGACGTGGTCCTTTTTCACGAGCTAAACTTTATACCAACAGCTAATTAATACCACTGAATTGTAAGTCCTCCTGCGATGGGCAGGTCATGTGGCACGAATAGGGAATAAAAGAGTGCATGGAAGCTTCTTGTAGGAAAACCAGAGGGAAAACGCCCAGTTGGTAGATCAAGAATGAGGTGGGAGAATAACATTAATTATGATTTGAGGGAAGTAGATTATACAGGGAATGATTGGAAAACATTAGCTCAGGATTGGGATGTATGGAGTGCTTATGTCCGCGCGGCCATGAACCTTCGGGTTCGATAGTCCAGTGACTTAGCAAGTTAGAATTGTAAGTCATCTTAATGCTGCAAATAACTGACACATGCTCTAGTACAAAACTGAATAGCAGAGGAGATAGTGAATTTCCTTGTGAATTTAAAAAGTTCTAACTAAAAAGATAATTTCCTGAATGCATTAGGTAATTTAATTTATAGAAGCTGTTTATTTCACCAACAGAGGTACACATTTCAAAGCCTTCTATTTTAATTTAATACACTGCGCTCACTAACGCGGGTTTGTAAATATTTTTCTTCGTTGAATATTGTTTCTGCCATTTTCATTCATTATAAATTTATTTCATCTCCATTAAATAAATGTAAATATGTATAATTACAAACACACAGTTGAATAAAATAATAACATTTCTCATTACGTAAATTAACGTATAACACAGAAATGCATACAGGGTGTTCTGGTAAATTCCTAACAACATTTGAGTTCCGATACAATGTACGTGCAGCCTTTGAAAAAATTGATGATGAAAAGTTGAAACTTTCACAGAGCGATTCACATCAGTAAGTTCTTACGTCTGCTATCTCCTTTGAGTTCAAATAGGGCGGCGCGACGTATGTCTTCTTCATGCAGCATTCATATCGTTCGCTTCAGTGGAGCAGTCGGTAAGATGCTCTCTTGCGATGTAGCGAGCCGAGGTTTGATTCTGCTCAGGGATATTTTTTTTTGTATCGTCGTTAATTTTCATAGTGCCTACATTTTACAAGGTTTTAGTAAATAAATTAATTTGTATATATGTGTATATATATATATATATATATATATATATGTGTATATATATATATATATATATATAGGGCGGCTCCGTGGCGCAAGCGGTTACACGGTCGCCTCTCACCGCTGGGGTCTCGAGATGGAGTCTCGGTCACTTCATGTGGGTTTCGTAGTGGACGAGTGGACGAAACGGAGCTTGGAGGTTTTCTTCGGAGTTTCTCCGGTTTTCCTCTGCCACAATATCATTCCACCATTTCTCCATACTCATCTCATCCATTCTTTTCATTTCGTTAAACTGCCCCTGTGATGGTGCGTCAGGCGTGGTCGACCGGCACCCTTATCATTCACAGACCTCTATATAAGGGGCTTCATCAATACGAGTTGAGGATATTTATATTTTATTTTATATAGGGAAATAAATTAATTAGAGAAAACAGATCATATATAGAAAATTATTAACGATTGTAACGTATCATATAGCAGGATTTTAATATCATAATAAATATGAAAGTTTAAGTTAATAATTTTATATTTTAAAATTCTTTTAATATTTAAATATAACTTAAATAAAGAAAAACATCTAAATAATTAATTGTTGTTCATTGTTGAATAAAAATGTCTCAGTAACAATTAAAGAAATTGTATTATATAACAGTCTTTTTAAATAATGCTTTTAAAATTGTGTTTTAAGTCATTGTTGTCTGAAACATAAAGCTTTCTGTTATAACTGTAATAGGAACACCTGCTTAACTTAATATTTTTAAATAAAAGTATACTCAATTCTGATTGGGTGTTAAAACAATTAACTTTTTGATTTAACAAATCAAATTTAAACCTGGTATTTAATGGACCATTAACCAATAGAATTTAAATATAAAATCATGTGATGTAATAATGTTCTTTAAAATTATAACAGAATTACTCTAGTCAGTCAGCATATAACTTTCATCAAGGATAGAAGCAATAACAGCTCTCCTGATAAAATGTGATATTTAATACAAGAAGAATAGTTCATTCAAGAAAAGAAAATAATTTAATTTTAATTGACGGTGAAGAATAATACCACCTATATTTACTTGATCTGCTGGGAAATTAAATAGTAAATAAATTTATAACTATTTCTACAATAATCAGTTATTAGTGATTTTTAAAGTGTTTTCCTATCCTGTGTACCAATTTCGACCTTGAGAAGAGAATCCAGCTCTACCGAAAATCAAACTCAACCTGAACCAGTAATTCTTTTTTGGGACACTAATCCTTCAAAATGTTACTACAACATCGGGCATGAAGAGAGTTAGCTGCTTCAAAACATCGCCACAATATAGGAAAAGAATTACTTCTTCAAAATTGTCGCCACAACGAGGGGCATAATGAAGATCTGACTAAAATACTTCTTCAATCATTACTTCGTTTATAAAACACAAGGCATAACAATGTTGTTTATTTTCACAACTAATGCAAAACGCGTCTGATTAATTTAAACTAAATCAACTTAATATATAATTTCAATATACAAGTAAGTCCTGGAGATTTGCATTGATTCATACAGACTCTTCGTAACAGCGACGATTGCATTGTGGTTTATTGGAGAGAACATGTGTTTCTCATGCATGAGGTCGCTTGTTCAATCAGTCTGTCACGCTTTTTTTCTCTTTGTCTCGTCCTTATTTCAATTCATCTTGTTTGTTTTCTTTTATTTGTTATGGTTTGTTTTATTTATAGCATTTACCGCACTACTTATTAACGCGAAATTATTTTCCTTTACAGGACACACAACGAAATAGAACGAATTTTAGTTTCTTAAATATTTGTGCACTAGGTAGCTGACCTCTGATCATGCGCAATGGCTTCGTTCTAGGACTTGAAAATTATCTGTTCGTCATCAATTCTTTCAAAGGCTGTACATTTCCAGGTGGGGGGGGGGGGTCACTAACTATAGCCTACTAACTAAATTAAAATACGATGGAGAAGAAAAATGATGGGAAAATACTTTTTACATTTTATAACGTAATCTGTGTGTTTTTAGTGAAATCCAAAAGAATGAAGCTATTGAGATTGTTCTCATGAAAATATTTTTTGAAAAAATATACAAATCTTCACCAATCCTCTCTAGTAGACAGCGAAAATGGTGAAAATTTGAATATATATATATATATATATATTTCCACAGCTGTGGTCTCGAGATAGCGTGCTACCTTGTCACGCATCGGGCCCGGGTTCGATTCCTGGTCGGGGCAGGCTCCTGGTTGGTGTTTTTCCTCACCTGTAAGACAAATGTCAGGAAGCTTAGGGCCCAACAGTCCCCGAAAATCGTCCGGCCATCATTATCTTCATTATAATCATCATCCTTCACCGGTGTGGAAAGCAACGGGAAGCTACCACACCTATAGGCCTATTTTAAAGCTGCAAACCATAGCATGAAAATGCCACGATTGCAGTGAAAGATCCCTCGGGCAGAACACTATGGAATGGAATATATATATATATATATATATATAATGTGTGTATTTCCATTAACGCTCTAGCGGCCGCAACGTTTGTCTCATCGAAACTAAACTTGGCATAGAGCGATTAATTAATAAAACTAAGGTCGAGTTTGTTAAGCAGTAAATTCAGATCATTAGATATAGTTCACCTGAAATTAACATTTAAAAATCACTCTAGCGGTAGCAATGTTTGATGTTTCATAACGAACTCAATATATTCGCCGCAATTTATACCATACCAATTTAATTTACCTTCAATTGGCAATGTATTCTATAAGTTACATTAGTTTAATACATTCTATTTTAAAAAAATGGAAAAGTTACTCAATAGATTTTATTTAATTGATGTTAAAGTATATAATAATATGGAAGTAGGTAGGCACTAATAACTTATGGTTATGTATGATTTATTTTCATTGCAGTACGACACTTAAAAAAAGTGGCAGCAGGAATTGAGTTTCTCGAATTTAACAAATGAAATATATATTCCATACACCAGCAAAATTGAATCATAAATTCGACTTGCTGAGGAATTCTCTTAGTTTACGCAGTTCCTGCGCGACTGACTTTTTTTGGTTTGTTATTGAAAATAGCCCTCAGGGGTCCCCATCTAGGGGATATGTGGATGGCGACCACAAGGTGCCCAAGCTGAGCAAAACATTGCTTCCACTTACTTGTGTTTTGCTCCTTACTTTTATCTTTAACCGACCTGGTATTTCTTCCTTTCTTTCACTTATACCAGCCTCTTTTAACTTTACTATCTAACCTCTCTTGGTTAACTCCTGTTTTTTTTCGACCCCGACGCTATTAGGGCATCCGAGGGCTAGGGAATCTTTCCTTTCTTCCATTTCTTCTTTCCTTTATTTTCTTTTCTTCTCCAGAAAAGCCTGACCAGAGGCTATAAGATGGCAGCCCCATCACTGGTCTTGCCTTCCTTTGGCCAGCAATCAATCGAAGGGACTATTATTATGCTTTCAAGTCTTATACGAGAATTTCCCGGAATACGCTGGAGGGAAAATTTTCTATAGGATAGTAATAGGCCTTGGCCTAATACTTGGAAGGAAGAAGAAGAACAACAAGAAGTTATTGAAAATAATGTAGGGGATCATCATTTTAAGAATCTCTCGTATTCTGAATTTACCGATATTCTGATTGTTGGGCTCTGGTTATATTCTCATATTTAAAGTTATAGAACATTAGACCGAAATTACTTCTGTATCCTAAATCAGGGTTACCAACGCTCATTGAGCAAATATGACTAAAACACACTCCTAAATATGGCTAGTAATGTCTACAAGCACGTTGTATCCATAGAGGAAGCTATATGTTCAAACTTATAATATAAACATTCATATCTGTACATCTTAAGTACCTTCTGGCGGAACTATGGCCCTGGGGTCAACTCAGCCTCTAACGAAAATGAGTACCGGACGCTTGTTCTGTGGTAAAGGCGGCCGTCACGCAGGGCTGACAACCCTGTTGACATCAAGTGCCGATTATCCAGAAAAAGTAGGAGCCTTAACGTCGTACTACCCCAAGGGCCTCCTGAGGCCTGTTGTGGGATCACTTTAATAATAATATAATAATAATAATAATAATAATAATAATAATACTTTATTTATTCTGGCAGAGTTAAGGCCATAAGGCCCTCTCTTCCACTCAACCAGCACAAATACAAATAAATATTCGACAAATATAGATATACACTATACTAATTATAAACAGTTAATGATACAATAAATGTAGCAATGTAAATGTCATGTACAAACAACATTTTATAGGGTAATAACAATAATGATACGATAATAATAATAATAATAATAATAATAATAATAATAATAATAATAATAATAATAATATAAATATGATACATTATACGGGAAACACCAATTAATATATACATCTTACACCGGATAATAATGAAGTCGAGTTTAGAGCAAATATAAATTTAGATTTCTTTTAAAAGATGCCAATGTCCGGCAGCCCCTTATTTCTTGTGGTAGGGAATTCCAGTTGCGAGAAGTGGAGATGGTATATGACATGGAGTGATGTGATGTCCTATGTTGCGGTATATTAAGTAAGAGACTATGTTGTTTAATTCTTAAGTACAATGCTGGCAATACTTATTTTACTCTATTGGAATCGCTGCAATCAAATACAGTGAACAAGGTATGGATGTAAAGTCTATTTTAAGAAATAAATACATTATTACACCGAAACATTCAGCAATCCTGGACTAAAACATTTTTTTTATTTTCAATTTATATAAGTTATATATTTATTATTTAAGATATTTTATAAATATTATTCCTTGAGAGTAGTTAATAATAATAACAACAATTAATCATTATCTCAGTAAAACAACATTGATTTATTCAAGTCGACGTTTCAATCTCCTTGTGTGAGATCATTTTCAAGACACGGTTGTTACCATCACCAAGACAATTTTTTTACAAATTTAAAATTACAATTTATGATTAAAAATATTTTAACATTTTTCACACCATTTACTCAAATCTTTTTGTTTATTCGATGCTTTATTTTGTTCTTTTTTATATAGGTCATTTCTGCTATTAATCTTTTGTGGTAATTATTTTCTTTGTGCAACATTTTTATCGTCTCATTTCATTTCATGATTTTGATTAATTCTGTGTTCACAGATTTATGTAAAACGTTTAAATGAAGGATAGGGAAATAAATTGAAACCATTCAAATTTGTTTTTTGCTCATAGTGTTCCTAACAAACTTGAAGGAAATTTAATAAAAACTGGCAAAGATAAAATTGATAGTAATAAATTGACAGATGTTATATACAAAATTCACTGCGGTGATTGTGGAAAGTCTTATGTAGGCCAAACAAAAATATATTTAAGAAAAAAAATTGACGAACACAAAAAGAACATCAGTTCACCAGGTGCAGAATTTTCCGTAATCAGTGAACATATAATTAATCAAAATCATGAAATGAAATGGGATAACATAAAAATTTTACACAAAGAAAATAATTACCATAAAACATTTATAGCAGAAGTGGCCTATATAAAAAAGAACAAAATAAAACATTGGATAAACAGACATATTTAAGTTAACATATGATTCCTTGTTAAAATATTTTAATTATAATTGGAATTTTAAATTTGTTCATTTGAATTTGAAAAAAAAAATTGTCTTGGTGCTGGTAACTACATATTATAAACAACCATGTCTTGAAAATGATCTCACACAAGAAGATTGAAACGTCGACTTAATACATTTATGTTTTGACTGAGATAATGATTATTTTTTGTTGTTATTATTATATATGTATTTTCTTCTCACCTGAAATTATATTTCTATGATATATTCTTTGTTTATATATTATTCTCACTGAGTCCTGATCTGAATCAATGCACATTTAAAACTGGCTACGTAACACCCGGCGTGCGCCTGAATAAATTAAACGTGTTTTTATGTTTAGTTAAATAAGTAAAATGAAAACAGTTATACACGTAATTATTTTCAGATACCCCGTGTTGATTACCCGGTGATGCCCTGATCTTCTTGGCATCAATGAGCTGAAAAACAAAAATGGTTATTGTGAGTTATCCGTAAAAGCATATGTCTATGCTGTCTCGGACGTTTCTGTATATTTTTTTAGATATTCAATTCTGCGTACATTAATTTGGAGTATGTGTTATGGTTTAGGCAGCGTAAGCCATTTAAGCGTCCAAAAAGCAACTTTTTTAGTGCACCGACTCACATTTTTTTTTAGCCCCGGCCTTATATTAGCATGTACGATAATATGTTATATACTCGTACGTTAATTGCCCCAGAAAATTTCTCTAAATTATAGAAGAATTTCCATTCAAATCCGTCAAGTAGTTTTTGGGTCCATAAATGACGAATAGACTCACACTCATTTTTATTCCATGGCGCGACAGGCCTACAAGCCCTTAGACTACCATCCGGATGCTGGCCTCACATCCGCACGTGTCAATCACGAGGTAGATGATCATCTAGCCAGTGTAGGGGTGACATGTGGTCAGCATGACGAGTCCCGTTATAGCTGGAACTGCTACTTATTGTAGCTACCCAAATGCCTCACGATGCTGGGTCCCATACTGACCGAAATACCACGAGAAAAATTTATTCTCTCGTGGAGACTCGAACCAACGCAAGTCCCGTACCTCCTGCCGTAACCACTTGGCTACGTTGCGGGACAATAATTCGTATACATATATAAAGACTGTAAACTTGAGACAATTCTGTATTATTACCAGGTCTATCTGATTAGTAGGGCTCGGACATGAAGTTAGATTAAGTGCAATCTTACTATACATAATATTGCTTGATGAGAGAGTGGTAGGGGGTGTAGTAGCACCAGTCTGACTAGTATGACATTACAGGAGGTATAGGCGGGTAATGAAATAAGTAGCTAATTGTGGATTACAAGTTCATTTTGTTGCTTAAAATATTTTTTAACTTTTTAAATTAAACGCTACAGTACAACTAAAAGTTAAATTTATAATTTCCGTTCATTAATTCTCTTTGTGCATCTATAAATACAATGCTGCATACAGTATTACAAAAAATAACAAGTTCATTATTTCTGCACAATTATTTTCTTCATACAGTTTTAAATAAAGAGGTAACACCAAAAAAAAAAAAAGTATGTGCACTGTACATAATATTTTTAAAACCCTGTTAGTTAAACTCGTTTCGCTTCTGTAGAGCTGTTACAATGACTAACAATGTATTTTCGTAAAGTTTCAAAAGAAAAACTTCTTCGATGAAAACGAAAGTAGGGTATATTACGGGTATTTAACATGGAGACGGTACATGCGTTCTTGTTGTCCATTGGAAAATCCTTCATATTACAAATAGCTGAGTATCCAGGGGTTTTCAGCAATACACTTTGGAATTTCTGTTTTGCAATTTCAGATGCCAAAACTACCTCCTGTTTAATCAAAATGTCGCGATACATTTTCTACCAGTTTTATGGAATCAATCAATGCTATATGCGAAGATTCCAGTTTTTATTATTAAAGGAATACCTTTATACACGTTGTTGATTACCTGCAAATTTTGATACGTATTCCTGACATCAGAGATTTCACAATTTTTATCGCCGAAATTTCTTCAGCATCAAATGTATTAACTACTTTAACAATCACTTCATTATGCTGTAAGTAGTATGCAGTGGTCTGCAACCAAGTCCCCCATCGAGTTAAAACAGGTTGAGGTGGTAAAGGGATTTGTGATGCAATTTCCTTAAATTTCTGTTTCCTAGAAGGGGCCTTTAAAAACATTTTCTCATGTTTGATACATGTCCACATCAGAGAAATGCAACCTAATTCTTTCGGCTACTCGGTGAAGTCCATGGACCAAGCAAGTTAGATGTATCATTTTCGGATATCGTTCTTTAATTCCGAAAGATACTTTCAACATATAAGGGTCTGCGTCTGTTACAAATAGAAAAACATATCTCTTTTTTATTTAATTGGGCCATAGAAGAGACATAGCATTTTAAAAAAGTTGTCGATTTCAGAATGGTTGACTTTCTTTAAGACCTCGATAGTTAACAAAAATTTGTTCCCAGGTTTTTCAGGTGATAATATCCCCATTATCACATTTCCTACAGACCTTACGGACGCATCCTGAGTTTCATTGATTGACACCCATATTTTATGATCTGCCACAGTATTTATAATGTATTTCAGAACGTCTTCATAACAAAGAGATAAATAATACCTGCGTAAAGTTGTTTCACAAGGAATTTTTCTTCCCGTATATTTCTCAAAAAAATTTATAAGCTGGATTTTGCACTTTATTGAAAGGAATATTCGCGGAAACCATCGTTTCACATAAATCCTTGTAAAATTCACGATGATTACAAGTGTCTGAAACTCCTTGTGCAGAAGACTGTATTTCATCGTCAAGCTTATGTTTTACATTCCCAATGTGTGTTTTAGATTTGCAATGGCTCTTCATAAAAATGCTTCTCTCCCTCTTCAACTCTACATTACGCAATTTACAAAATATTTTATCTTCTTTTAGGCAAAAATACTCACGGCCGTACCCATGTACAAGTGAATTCATCTTGTGTGTGTTTTGGTTTCGGCATGTTGTAATCATTCATCAGATCGTGGTGATCGGTATTATGACTTGACTGCATACTATACTTGTAGCAGCACAGCAAAGACGCCACTGACTGTGGCACTGCGCACGGGACAGGACATGTGTAGTCAACTGTTTGAAAGCGACACGGCAATGAAAAGGCAATGAAGTCCGAGCTCTACTGATTAGTAATAACATCAGGTGATATCCATGTTTATTTGTGTATGAATTGTTGTTGCTTATTCCTTCTAAACTACGTCCATGAGGTTATTGTTTTGAAGTAAGTTTATTACATCTGCAGATTGATACCAGAGATCCGTCACTGAGTTGTTGATGCATTAGAATATATGGTGTGGTGATACTTCATCTGTATTACTCCTTGGGCAGATTGAGAATGCCTTGTTGCCGTTCTAATGTGTTCTGTTTTAAGTCTTGCTTTACCTGTCTATTCTTTTTGTTGTAGTGACATTCTGATGGAATTTCCAGTGTTCTTTGCTTTATACCAATTGTGATAATTTCCATATTCTGTTAATATTTGTTTTAATTTTTAAACAGATCTCAGTGAAGATTAACTGTTGTGTTTCCGATGATGTGTCTTTGCTTCCATCTTTTGCTAAACTGTCCATTATTTCGTTACCTTGAGTACCCATATGTAATGGAATCCACTGGAAGTTGATGCATTCTTATGCACGCGCAATGAAGAATACGTTGTGATTTCTATTGTTTAAAAGAAAACCGCTTTCTGTAGAATTTTTTTAAAACACTGGAAATTAAACCATTTGAAAAGCGGAGGGAAACAAACTAGTTTGAATGTTTTCAAATAGTTTATTGAAAAATATCTTACATTAGCCATTGAGCATGTGGTGAAAATAATAGCAGAATTTATCAGCATGGAGCATATATTCTGCTCGTAGTGAAATTGCAAATAAAGGATATCTATCCGGCAATGGTCATAAAAAACGTAACTTTCTGAGTAGGTAGGTCCAATATATAATTTTTATCATAAATAAATAAGAAAAGTAGGAAGTTCCTAATTATTGGTACCATCTTACCTTGTATTCAGTCTTATTTTCCCAAAAATAAGATGTTGCCTAAGAACAATGTTTCCATCATTGACAGTTCCGCCACACAATTCAGTCATATGGCGGGCAAAACTAGCACTATCGTTCCTCCAATGGACGGGGGTCTTCGGAGTAATACTTTATACAAGTGTTTACAGTACAGCAGGAACGTAGCTCGGAATTAGTATATTTATGTTTTTTATAATGGTCAGCTCTAGCCACAAAGTGGCTAAATTGGCAACCCTGTTAAAATGAAACATAATATAATAAATGCCATCTCGTGGTAGTGAATAGAAGTGTGGCTGGAGAATTTGTCCACAGCTGAATCCCGTGAGAGTAATACCGTACTTGTGCGATGCCTGAAAATGTGAAGACAATTTGGAAGCGACTGCCACGTCTCATTTCATTAAATCCCCTAGCGATTGAACCTCCCCTACCCTGTGTCAAGATAAACTAACACAGCCGACACGGATCCACGTCTCCAAAGGTGATCAAAAAAACTAAATTATTTTTCGTCTGTTGTTTAAAAACCATTTAATAGGTGGACCATCAGACCTAATTTAAGTCTACATATCACACATTGACAGTTAATGAGAAATGAGAGAAATTTTGAAGAAGTGGCTGAATATAAATACCTAGGAACAATAATTACAAATAGGAATGAGATACACAAAGAAATTAAACATAGGCTCAATTCTGGAATGGGCGTGCTATTTATGGCATTACACAGCATCTCCTTGTCGTCCCACCTTCTCTACAAAAAAAAAAAACCTTTTTTGGAGTGAAGAGAGATGAACAGACATAATGCATGCGCAGTTTTTAGGGTTGGAAAAACCCCCATGGACTAGTTCTGTCGGAGGACCTTTAAGCCGTGGGTTTGAGTCTCAAGATTTTCAGGCTCGTAAAAGACGTCAAGCTTGAACATAAAGGCCTCTTCATCCATCCAAGTAATTCCTTATTTTCCTATTAGATGTCTCCTCGAGGCGATGTGCTAACCACATATTACTCGCTGACATCTATAGGGAAATAATCGTAACAAAATTAGTCTTGTTAAGAAACTTCCCACTAGGGGAGCACGCATGTCCCGAACTTGACAAACGAGGATCAATCAATCAATCAATCAATCAATCAATCAATCAATCATAAAGAAACAATGTAAGGCGATCTCTCATGTTTATTTATTTATGTACCATATTCTGTGTCAAATAGAGGTCTGTGAGCTTCATGATATTTATAGGAAACTAGATATAATAAGAACAATAAAGTCTTGTAGACTGCGATGGGCAGGACATGTGGCAAGAATAGGGAATGGAATAGGGACATGGAAGCTTGTTATAGAAAACATAGGGAAAACGTCCAGTTCGTTGACCAATAATAAGATGGGAGAATTACATTAACCATCATTTGAGTGAATTAGATTATACAAGGGATGATTGGAAAACATTAGCTCAGAATAAGGATATGTCTGCGCGGCCATGAACCTACAGGTTTGATAGTGTTAGTAAGTTAGTTAGTTGAATTATCTATGTTCATTTTAAGCTAATTTCGAAGGACTGAATATGTTGAAGTTGTTCTCATGATAAGAGTTTTATTTTATTTTTGAAGATCTTCGCCGATCATTTCTAGAAGCTAAAAAGGACTATGAGAAGAAAAAAAAAATATATATATCCACCGCTGTGGTCTCGAGGTAGCGTGCTGCCTTGTCACTCAGCGGGCCCGGGTTCGATTCCCGGTCGGGAGAGGCTCCTGGGTGAGGGTTTTTTTCGGGGTTTTTCCTCATATGTAAAACAAATGTCAGGAAGCTTAGGGCCCAACGGTCCCTGAAAATCATCCGGCCATCATCATCATCCTTATCATTATCACCATCATCCTTCGCCGGTGTGGAAACCAACGGGAAGCTACCACATCTATAATTCCCTAGTAAAGCTATGATTGCAGTGAAAGATCTGCCCTCGGGCAGAATTACTATGGATAGATATGCTTGTAAACGCTCTAGGGACCGCAGTTTTTGTTTTATTGGGACCAAACCTGGCATATAGAAATAGATTCTTAAAAAATATGGTAGAGTTCTTTAATCAGCAAAATTGAACTATTAGGAGTAGGAGTTCATCAAAAACGTAAAGTTAAAAATTGCTCTATCCGTCACAATTTTCGATTTTTTACACAAAAATTCAGTATTGGTAATAAAAAGTTGGCGTTTACCTGAAACCCGAAATTAAAAATAAACTCCAGGAACCATCATGTTTGCTTCTTCCCAATATGTACCATACACTTTAATTAACTCTTAAAATTGGCAGTGTATCCTATAAGATACATGTATTTAATTTATTTAATATGTTTAATAAACTAATGGAAAATGAATAGGTAGATATTATTCAAATTGGTGTTAAATTACACAAAAATATGATCTCTAAACTGGCAGGTCCGTGACGTCATTGTTGTACAGGTTGGACCGCTCGAACGTCTCTACTTTCAGTTGGATGTGACGTGTAAACGGTTGAAGATAGAAACTTACAACAACAATTACGTAACATTTTTATACGCACATCACCACATCTCTCTGTGAGCTCCAGCAGTTACTGTGTCGATATCAAGGCGATGAACAATTTCTTGCCAAGTACGTTGGAGCATGTCTTCTGAAACGCTCTCAATAGACTCTATGATGCGGTCCCGAAGATCATGACGGTCTCTGACTGGGGTGGCATAAACTTTATCAGAGAAAGAAATTAGCGGTGTTAAATCGGGAGGCCTCGGGGGCCAAGCAATCGGTCCTCCCCTACCAATCCAATGACCAAGGAAATGTTATCTAAAGTCGTACGGACTTTGTTTAACGTTTTTGGACAATTCATTGCAATGCTGATTTCGGTATCTAAAGTTTCCGCAAAACACTTCTTTATGACTTCAGGGGGCTTCGCTCAGTGCAGCTTGGACATTTACAACCATTAAGGGTCGGTTTCATCAACAGGGATAACTGTATAACGCCAATTTAACCTATGCATTGTACATGGGGAAAACTGGCCTTAATACAGTTACCTCTGTTGGTGAAACTGACCCTTAGTGGTATGTGCTGCGACCACCATGCTTTTTTAACACAGTTACAGTAGCTACCACACAGTATCTTACCACTTCTAGCAGTTGAAGCATCATGTTTAAAGACCTTTTGATCTGTAACAATTGATTTAAACTCTGCATACCACACAACAGTCTGTACTTTCATCTGTGATGTCGCCATTTTGATAAACGATAACCCTATGGATGAAAACCATGTCTTTGCATCATCTACCGGCAGGATTCGAAATTTGTTGAGGTATCCTTTCATATAAACTTTGTTGTAAGTTTCTACCTTCAACCATTTACTCGTCACGTACAATATTGAAAATAGGACATTCAGCGGTTCACTCTGTACTTGGGGAAATAAGAGGTGGATTATTGCTGGCATGCTACGAGTTATTGGTAAATCCAGAAAATTGGATAAACCTCGGTAAATTTCTGGACAAAACGCGAAAAATAAGGACAACACTCATTCATGAATAAAGGTATATGTTATCAAAATGCAATACCATTAATTATTAACAATTATATATAAATTAATTAGTGTATAATGCTATTGTGTTATTATTTAATTGTAATATTAATGTGTTTTCTTTATGTAATTGTAATGTTAATGTTTTTTTTAGTGTATAATGCTATTGTGTTATTACTTAATTGTAATATTATTGTGTTTTCTTTATGTAATTGTAATGTTAATGTTTTTAGTGTATAATGCTATTGTGTTATTATTTAATTGTAATATTATTATTGTGTTTTCTTTATGTAATTGTAATGTTATTGCTATTGTGTTATTACTTAATTGTAATATTATTGTGTTTTCTTTATGTAATTGTAATGTTAATGTTTTTAGTGTATAATGCTATTGTGTTATTATTTAATTGTAATATTTTTTATTGTGTTTTCTTTATGTAATTGTAATGTTATTGCTGTTTTTGTTTATTTTTCTTTACACTAGTACCAATTATTACTTTATTGTAACGGACTGTCAACAGCACGTACGGCTTACTGCCCGTGCGACCCATATTTGTAAATAATATTGTAAATATCTTACTTTTTGTCTAATAAAGTCCTACTACTACTACTACTACTACTACTACTACTAACTGACTTCAAAATACTGCGATGGGCAGGACATGTGGCACTTATGGGAGATGAAAGACATGCATGGAAACTTCTTGTTGGAAAAGCAGAGGAAAAATATCCAGTTGGTAGATCAATAATGAGGTGCGAGAATAACATTAACTGTGATTTGAGGGAAGTAGATCATACAGGGAATGATTGGAAGACATTACCTCAGGATAGGGATGTATGGAGAGCTTATGTCATCGCGGCCATGAACCTACAGGTTAGTTAATGCCAGTGAGTTAGTTAACTGACTTAAACATATCCACTCACCTGTTATTACTGAAGAGACATTTAAAATGTGAATTTGAACTCAGAAGTGATTCTAAGTTAGCTAAACTTATAACTGACTGCAAAATGATTGCATGCAGCACACGACAGAAAGTATCTCAACACTAATACAATCAAAGGAGACAACGTTTTCTTTCAGGCCTATACGAGGAGTTGGAATGTAAAGGAAGAGTTAGCTCTTAGGCTATAACACGATAAGTAAGTAACGATCCCCTCACGCAAGTTTACGTTGAGGGAAGTATAAATAACTTACGGTTATGCACGATTTGTTTTAACTAGAGTCCGACACGTTTAATAAGATTAAATCAGAAATTGAGTTTCTCCAATTTAACAATATATATATATATATATATATATTTATTTATTTATTTATTTATTTATTTATTACGTAACTTTGTTTAGGTTGAGGACATGGACATTTCTAAAAATTGCCGACGATCACAATATGCGGAAGCTTTGAAGACGAAATACATACATTAGGAAAATGTGGTGGGATAAGCATATTTGGAAAGACAAAAAAATATATTGGTAGAACATTGGTGGAATCTGTTGCAGTGTATGGAAGTGAGGTATGGACAATCAATAAGTACTACAAGAATATATTAGTAGCTCTAGAAATGGATTAGTTACGCAGAAGTGCCAGAAAGTCAAAATTAGAAGAACATATCACAAATAAGGAAATTAGAAACATAATGGAAGCAGAAGAAAGCATAATTGAAATAATTGATGAGAAGAAATTAAAGTGGCCTGGACATATTTTAAGAACGGAAGATGAGCGATGGTCGAAGCAACTATATTAATGGTAACCGACCAGAAAGAAGAAAAGAGGGAGACCAAAGTTAACGTGGAAGGAAAACATGAAGATAGTAATGCAAGCAAGAGGGCTAAGCATTGAAGATGTCCAAGATCGCAGGCTTTGGAGGTTTGGCACGGGAAGACGGCAGCAGCTATAAAAACCCGAAGATAGATAGAAGGAAAATGTAATGATATGGAATATTAGAGATGCCAGTTGTTGCTGGAAAAGTATCTAAATTGAAATTGTGATAGATTGGCATGCTACGAATTGACGGTAAACTCAGAAAATTGGATAAACGTGGATAAATTTCTGGACAAAACGCGGGAAAAAAGAACAATACTCATTCGAGAATAAATACATATGTAAGCAAAATGTAATATTATTAGGCCTAATACTTAATAACTAGCTTAATGTATCTAATGTCATTGTAATGTTTTGAATTTTGTGTGTTTTTTTCTGAATACGGACTGTCAACATCACATACGGCTTGCTGCCCGTGCGATCCACATTTCTAAAAAACATTGTTTTTGTGTGATAGTGCGTTCTGTCGTACTTACAGCAATGGCGACCATGATTGAAAGTTCAATTTCCTACATTTTGGGGATTGCCAACCTAAATAACTATACTGTAATATTACAGTATCTTGTGCCCATTATGTATACTATGTACAATGTGTATACAAAAATATATCCAAAAGTTAGTGTTAATATACATTATACGAAACAAATCACTGCATTTTAAATGAACTGAACATTATTTGAAACAATATAAAACAATAAATTCGTGCTTGCCGCCATTTTATCTTTGATTAGTGTCACGGTCTGCTGTAGTCTCAACTAAATTATTTTCGGCATTTGCCTATATACATTGGCCACACTGTTAACGTTAGTCAGTTGTTTATATTGAATGCAAATATTTCCAACAAATATGTTATTATTTTACTATTATTTATTATTTTGAAAACATCATCGCGCAAAAAAAAAATAATGTAGGGCGTACAACGTACGTTTGTGAAGTGTTTTGCAGAATATCAGATATTAAAAACCTCGGTATCGCTCGGTTTTTAATCATATCCTCGCTTCTGTAAAGTCATTTCCCAACCTCGCATTGTAATATACTAATGCATAGCTCTGTTACCTTTTGGTCACCGACGGCAGAAGTAGGAACTATTGAAGTCAGAAGGGGAACGTAGAGGGGTGCTTGTACAGGTCACGTCAGTAGGAATGAATCTCTGCAGGTTACATTGATTTATGGTTTTAAATTCGGTACGAGATTCATCCTCTGTTATTAGGCGTATAGACGGGACAGATTAAGTTAGCAAATCTTTAGATGACAACCGTTTCCTAACACGATAACAGCGTTGCGACTCCCATGGGTAATCAAAACGTGAAAGAGCTGTATCTTACTACTACTATATACAGGGTGATTCAGAATAAGTATTACAGACTTCTAGGGGTTGTAGAGGGGACTTAGTAGATAAAGTTTTGATAAGGAACCCATGTTCGGAAACGTACCATTTCGATGTAAAATATGTTTGAAGATTGGAACACAATGGGCTGATAGCGCGTGTCTTGTGTTTCAAAATAAGTATTACAGACTTTTAGGGGCTGTACTACAAGTGTGGCTCCATGTGGTGACCCTGTTTTTCGTTGCACAAAGTGTACCTGTGACGCATGATTAATACATACGCCACACAAGACCTGATGTGTGCTCAGTAATTTCTGCTGCCGCTAGAATTCGACTCGACAGTTGTAGTACAACCCCTAGAAGTCTGTAATCTTATTCTGAAACACAAGACACACGATACGTAGGTCACTAAATAAGTTTTGAGATATGCAACAATGGGCCATGATAGAGTTTCCATACCTATCATATCTTTCAACCAACTCTCCAGCACATTCTATACACCGTTGCATCCTCTGGAACCACTTCTGGAAGCAGCGACGCCACTCGATCTCAGACATTGAACTAAGCTCCACCAACAGCATTTTTTGGGCTAGGAAATTGGTGTCCGTGCATGCAGTTATTCACGTTCGGGAACAGGAAATAGTCGCACGAGGCTTGGTCCACACTGTAGGCTCAATGAGACATTAATTTCACAGGTGTCTTTTTCAGAAACCTAATTGTTGCATTGGCTGTTTGCAAAGAGGTGGAGCAGAATTCTCCGCAGTCCAGTCTTTGGCCGCATCTCCTGGATATTTGAGAAGACTTTGGGGAGACAGACTTCTGTATACCATTTAGCAGTAACTGTCTTGTGATTATCTAGCACAACTGTAGCCAGAAGACCACTTGTTGAGAAAAAAGTGGCACCATTTTCTTCCCCACACTCCTAGGCTGGTCGGAGGCTGCTCATCTGGGAAGACCCACACCTATGATTGGTGCTTTGTTTCACGGTCATACTGGTAGATCCAAGTTTCGTCACCTATCACTATGTCTGACACCCGGCGGGAGTCCCCGTTGTTGAATCTCGCCAGCATTTCTCTACACAATTCCACCCTAGTGCGTTTATGTCCTTCTGACAAGTGGTGTGACACCCACCGGGAAGAAATTTTCCTCACTCTTAAGTATTGGTGCAGGATGGTGGAAACACTTGACGAATTAATTTCTAGGCCCCCCTCGATGTCCTTATAGATCAGTCGTGGATCTTCCTTAATCAGAGTCTGCACTGCAGAGACGTTTTCCTCTGTCACCAATGTTATTGGCCTCCCACTTCTCCCTTCATCTTTAAGGGATGTTATTTCCCTATTAAATTCAGGAAATCAGCGAAAAACTGTTGAACGTGAAGGAGAAAAGTCCCCAAATGTTTGTGTGAGTTGCTCAAGTGTTTGCGACTCATTTAAACCGCACTTATAATCATATAAAATCATAGCAAGAACATGCTCCCTCTCAAGCGTTTGATTTCACCACGCACAGACTACTTCACAAAGGTACTGCTCAGAGACAACTGAAAGGAATCTTTTCTACCTGCTATGGTTTTGACGTTCGAGAGTTAGGCTTTCAAATGGTATATTAGTTTATTGCATTCCTGTCGCCTTTCTGCCGTGTCTCAAAACTTATCTAGTGACCCTCGTATCAGCACATTGTATTTCGATCTTCAAACTAATTTTACATCAAAATGGTACGTATCCGGACATGGGTTTCTTAACAAAACTATATCTACAATCCCTAAAAGTCTGTTATACTTATTGTGAATCAACCTGTATATTCCATAAACCTGCTAAATAGTAAATAAGTTAAACTTGCTAGGAATTCACTTGGTTTGCACAGTTCTTGTATGACGGACTTTAACCTGTGCTAGTTTTAAGTGAATGGAAAGAGCTATACACAGAATTATTAAAACACTTTATCTATAAAATTGGTAGGTGCTAGGAAAAAACGCATTACTGCTTTGAGATCAACGTATCATAATTATTTAGCAGGGAACTACATATTCATGCACACCGGTGTTATGAATGTGAAGACCACCTCAATAGCGTTGAGTAACGTTTCAGTAAAATTGAACAGTTCTTGGTCGATTAAGCGAACACAGTGAACCATAAAATTGGACACTGGCCTTTGAGTGGAGGAAGGGAAATGTTCAGCGAGGAAGACTGACACACGTCAAAGCATTCTTATGTTAAACACGGAAGAACGGTTCCATTCTGTTCACTGTTCCAAACACTATCACTTCCATGTCAACGTACTAAATACCTCTGGAATTTCCTAATGCGAAAATAAAGGTTACAAAGTATTACATACCGAAAATAACCGTGATAATAATGCATATATATATATATATATAGTAATTCTGCCCGAGGTCAGGTCTTTCACTGCAATCATAGCATTTTCATGCTTTGCTTTGCAGCTTTACTAGGGAATTGTAGGTATGGTAGCTTCCCGTTGCTTTCCACACCGGTGAAGGATGATTATGATAATGGTAAGGATGATGATGATGGCCATATGATTTCGAGGACCGGTTGGGCCTTAAAATTTTCTTGACATTTGCCTTACAGGGAGGAAAAACCCCGATAAAAATCTCACCCAGAAAAACTATCCCGACTGGGGATCGAACGCGGGCATGCTGTGACAAGGCAGCACGCTATCTCGAGACCACAGCGGTGAAATATATATGGGTCTTAACTGATAATACCATTGCTCAACTCAGAATTTTTAAAGGAAAGTTCTGAGAAGAATATATGGACTCATTCAGGATAGAGGAGAATGGTGAATACGATATCATGAGGAATTATATCACTCGGCGCGGCGTTGCCAGCGAATCTACTCATTCGGATCTTCTTGGAATCAATGAGCTGAAAGACAAAAATGGTTATTGTCAGTTATCCGTAAAAGATTGACATATGCTGTAGCATCTTCTTTGTACAACTTTTTTAGATATTCAATTCTGTTTACATTCATTAGGTGTATTTGTTATGGGTTTAGGAAGATCTTTTTAACAAACTTAATACATTTAATTATATACGTGGCACAATTAAGAGAATATTTAAAAACACAAGAAAGGAAACAAAACTAAAATTTTATAAAGCAGTGGCAGCCCCCTTACTGTTGTATGGTAGTGAATTTTGGATTTTAATTAAAAGAGAAGAAAAGAGAAGATGCTATTTCTGAGAAGTGTAGCTGACTGCAAACTTCTAGATAAAAGAGGAAGTGAAGATATTAGAAATGAGGTAAATATTTTTAAACTTTTAGATAAAATAAAAGAATCTAGAAAAATGGAAAGATCAATGTTCAAAGAATGAAAGATGAACGCATGCCAAAAATTATACTTAATTACGAACCAAAAGGAGAGAGGAATGTTGGTAGACCGAAAAAGAGATGGATCCAACTTTTTGAATGAGAATCTATGAGACCGGAACAAGCCACATTGGCTTAATCCGTGATTGTTGATGATGATGTTATGGTTTAGGTAGCGTAAATCATTTAAAAGTGCAAAATAGTATATTACGATGCGAGGTTGGGAAGTGGGTTTTACAGAAGCTAGGGAAATGTTTAAAAACCTAGCGATAGCGAGCTTTTAAATTTCCGAGATTCTGTGAAACACTTCATAAACGTGCGTTGTACATTAATTTTTGGGCGATGGTGTTTTCAAAATAATAAGTAATAGTAAAATAATGTCATATTTGTTGAAAATATTTGCGTTCATTATAAACAATTATTGACTAACGTTAACAGTGTGGGCAATGTTTATTAGTTGAAACTACAGGAGATCAATTAGTTATAAAACGGCGGCTGGTTCGTATTTAATGTTTTATATTGTTTCAAATAAAGTTGAGTTCATTTAAAATACAGTGATTTGTTTTGTATAATGTATACCTTTTGGATATTTTTTGTATATACATTGTACATAGTACACATATAGAGGACAGTAGTTTTACTTTCCGCACGCGGTTTATAATATGTAATATTACAGTATAGTTATTTTATTACAGTATAGTTATTTAGGTTGGCAACACCGAAATGTAGGAAGTTGAACTTTCAATCATGGTCGCCATTGCTATCCATCCATAGTAATTCTGACCGGAGGCATGTCCTTCACTATAATCATAGCATATTCATGCTATGCTTGCAGCTTTACTAGGGAATTGTAGGTGTGGTAGCTTCCCGTTGCTTTCCACACCGGTGAAGGATGATGATGATGATGATAATGATAAGGATGATGATGATGATGATGGCCATATGATTTCGGGGACCGTTTGGGCCTTAAAGTTTTCCTGACATTTGTCTTACAAGTGAGAAAAAAAACCCGATAAAACCTCGACCAGAAAAACTGCCCCGACCGGGGATCGAACCCGGGCCCGCTGCGTGACAAGGCAGCATGCTACCTCGAGACCACAGCGGTGGACGCCATTGCTATAAAACGTACATGGCGCAAAAAAAGACTTTTAGTGCACGGATGCACTTTCTTTTATCTTCCTGCAGTATGTACAGTAATATGTTAGATATGTTAATTGTCCCAGAACAATTCTCTAAATGGTGGGGGAAAACCCATTCAAATCAGTCAAGTACTTTTCGAGTCCATAAAGGACAAAACAGACACTAATTTTTATATATAAGGTATTTTTGATGGAATAAACATGTTATTGATGAAATTATAATAATAGGAGCTTTACTGTTGAATAGGTGGGTATTATGCTTCTGGTTTGCAATTTAGATGTTGAAAAATGGAAAGACTAATCCCCTGAATGCTAATGTATGGGACACGTTATACAGCTTTATTCCCATCCGATTAACAAAATGCATTCTACACCCTCTGTGGTTAGAGTCGTATCACTCAGCTTTTAATAGCTTTTTGTTTTACAACTCTGTGTCCCTGTTTGCTAAATAAGATACACCTGGTTTGCATAATTAACTTCCCTTCCCAAAATCTACCCGTTTTACCCCTTAAATTTGTAATATATCCGATATTGATGATGATGATGATGATAATAATAATAACAATTTTTATTTATATACAGATTTTTAATGTTTATACATCTTTTTGTGTCTAAAGATTTTTTTTTCACTCGTCTCTATCCATCCACTCCATGTTCTCCAATCCTCTTGTTCTCATTCCAGCTCTTATTTCTTGCATCCGTGAGTTTCGATGCCTTCCTTTCCTTCTTCTTCGTGGACACCATTCCATTGTTTTCCTGGGTAACCGTTCTTCTTGCATTCGTCGTACGTGCCCATAACAATTTAATTCCTTATATTTTATATAATCTACTATTGAATATCTAATATTCATTTTTTCTCGTATGACAGTATTTCTTATTTTTTTAAATTTTGAACATCTTGCTGCTCTCCTCAAGAAATCCATTTCCATCGTCATAAGTTTTTGTTGAATTTACAAACTTTAACTCCATATGTGACAGTACTTTTCACTATTGAATTATATATATTTGTAATTAATTTTTTCTGGTTATATGTCTGTTCCATAAGACTCCATTCATCATTGCTGTTATTGCTTTACCTTTATTTATTCTATTCTTAATATCAGTTTCTTGTTTAGCCTCTTTATCTACTTTTACTCCCAGATACTCAAATTCTTCACATCCTCTAATACCCGTTTTGATCTTCCAATATTAAATCTTCGGTTTCGGCTCCACATCGTATACAAAATGATTTTTCTAAATTTATTTTCAAACTCCAGTTGTCGTATTCGTCCAATAATTTTCTGAACATAAACTCCATGTCTTCATATTCTTGAGCAATTATTATCTGGTCATCCGCAAATTACAGTGTATAATAATAACAATAAAAATAATATTTTGTTTTACTACTGTTTCTCCTTTAACGACCAGAATTACAAATTAGAGTAATGCAGGGAATTAAAAAATGTTTCACATTTCATTCAACTTTCACACTTTCCTAATTTCAACGTTATTTTTTTTTCTCCTAATCTGGTCTTTCGCGATGATCTTCTCCAGTAATCCATTTGTGTTGCTAATAACCTGTTAGCTCAGCACCTTTTAATTGCCTTTGTCCAAATACATGTAAGAATATTAATTAAAATAAATAACAATCCTTGTTACGTATGAGTTTGTTTATATTATACAATATTTTGGGTGTAGGCACTTGAAAACAATTAGTAGTCCACATAAGTTACCACTTTGGGAAGCAGGAAAAAGCTTTAATTTACACGTTAGTGGGAACATTGTTATGTTAATAATTAATTAACAGAACATTTGTTATATTTGAAGAGAAAAATTATACGCTCAGACCGGGACTTGAACCCGGGACCCTTGGTTCTCTAGACCAAGTGCTCTACCAACTGAGCTACCTGAGCATTTGGTGGATGGGAATTACAATGTATATAGAGAAAGATTTGCGTTTAGATCGGTACTTGCTCAGGTAGCTCAGTTGGTAGAGCACTTGGTCTAGAGAACCAAGGGTCCGGGGTTCAAGTCCCGGTCTGAGCGTATAATTTTTCTCTTCAAATATGATTTATCCATCATTGAGATGTACGAAATCAATAATAAAAACTTGGAAAAAGCCGTACTGGCTGTAATGTATAATTCCCAAATATGTCTTCTTAATAAAGGAGCCGCCATTTGCAAGATAGAAGCATGGCTTCACAGCATTTGGTGGATGGGAATTACAATGTATATAGAGAAAGATTTGCGTTTAGATCGGTACTTGCTCAGGTAGCTCAGTTGGTAGAGCACTTGGTCTAGAGAACCAAGGGTCCCGGGTTCAAGTCCCGGTCTGAGCGTATAATTTTTCTCTTCAAATATGATTTATCCATCATTGAGATGTACGAAATCAATAATAAAAACTTGGAAAAAGCCGTACTGGCTGTAATGTATAATTCCCAAATATGTCTTCTTAATAAAGGAGCCGCCATTTGCAAGATAGAAGCATGGCTTCACAGCATTTGGTGGATGGGAATTACAATGTATATAGAGAAAGATTTGCGTTTAGATCGGTACTTGCTCAGGTAGCTCAGTTGGTAGAGCACTTGGTCTAGAGAACCAAGGGTCCCGGGTTCAAGTCCCGGTCTGAGCGTATAATTTTTCTCTTCAAATATGATTTATCCATCATTGAGATGTACGAAATCAATAATAAAAACTTGGAAAAAGCCGTACTGGCTGTAATGTATAATTCCCAAATATGTCTTCTTAATAAAGGAGCCGCCATTTGCAAGATAGAAGCATGGCTTCACAGCATTTGGTGGATGGGAATTACAATGTATATAGAGAAAGATTTGCGTTTAGATCGGTACTTGCTCAGGTAGCTCAATTGGTAGAGCACTTGGTCTAGAGAACCAAGGGTCCCGGGTTCAAGTCCCGGTCTGAGCGTATAATTTTTCTCTTCAAATATGATTTATCCATCATTGAGATGTACGAAATCAATAATAAAAAGAACATTTGTTGTTTCTTGGTTATGATTGGGAATGGGAATATATTGAAGATTAACAATAAAGGGGGGGGCTAGAATGAAAAAGAATAAATATTAATTTGGTTGATAGATTAAATATTTCATTTGATCCTAGTCTTGTGTTATGTCGAATTTTACATAGAATACGTACACACACACACATATATATATATACGTATATATATATATATATATATATATATATATATATATATATAAAGTCCAGATTAGAAAATAAATATAAACTTGAAATTAGGAAAATTATGAACGTTGAAAGAAATGTACGGACAATTGAAGAGAGCTGATTAAGATGGTATGGACATCTCAGGAGGATGACATCTGATAGAATCCCTAAGAAGATCTTGGAGTGGAAAACAGGAAAAGAAGGAAGGCAAGACTAAAGAAGATTATAAGGACGGGATGAGAAGTATAAGTGAACAGGGACTTTACAGATGAGGATGTTCAGGACAACTATAACTGGAGAAGGTGAATTTCTTGAGGGTGACGGAAAACTACTGTATTGTCGATAAATTCCGATATATACAACGTGTCCACAAATATAGTACCATACTTTAAACTACTACTACGTCGCTTTGGATAATCGTATCTAAATGAAATTGGTGACAATCAAAAGAGAAACTCAAAACGTTTTGTTATACCTCATACACATTGAATGTGGCCCCCACCAGTGACGCAGCAGACATATAAATATCCAAAAATTAACTCTTATCGACCACAAAAAACATGATTAAATTTAGTTTCATTTCTGTATTGTTGTCCATTATTCTCCATTGTTGACATTGTTAACATGCACCAAACTTTTTAGGTTTCTCTTTTGATTGTCACCAACTTCATTTAGATACGAATATCCAAAGCGACGTAGCAGTAGTACTTTACGTATGATACCATATTTATGGATACGGTGTATTGCAAAGAAGAAAAATAGCTGTTGAAATGTAGTTGTGTTTAAACTAGGTTTTGGTTTAATAAAATTACACGATGTTTTCAGCTTATAAGTTAAATTAATTTCTGTGTTAAAAGTTAACCAACAAATTATGTTGCATTATAAAACACAAACTTGGCATTTAATCTGTTTTTCCAACTTTCAAACTCTTTTGTTACTCCGTTGGGTCAACCAAGTCAGGTAAGAAATATTAATGGAGTCTAGTTAAGTCCCAACACGCGTTAGAATTTTAATCAGTTGCTTGTGTCTTCTTGAATATTCATAAGAAAAATTTGTGGTGTAATTTAAAAATCTCCATTATACAAAAACTGCATAAACTAAATTGCTCAGCAAGTTCAATGTGTGATACGATTTTCTTGGTTTAAGGGAAATCTATATATTATTTTGTCAATTAAATGGTATACCTCTTCCGAGCTAAGTTCCAGTTGTAACGTAAACAAACCAGATGTATGACTGCAGTTTTATTGCTCGAATATTGGTTTGACCTTTAAGCGTGTAAGGAAATGTGATTCGCTTTCTAACACTCGAAATGAATAAAATAAAAGTAATTAAACTATGTATTATCTAGCATGTGTCTATAAGTTATATGGGAGAATCTTAAAATATATAATTACAATTTTAATACATAAAATAAGCATTGTTTTATTCTTACGAATGCGCAATGCAAAATACGTTGGAATTTCGATTGTTTCAAAATGGCCGCTTTCTGTAGAATTTCTTAAACACTGAAAAAGAAACCATTTGAAAAGTAGAGAGAAACAATTTTGATTTTTTTAAACAGTGTAGTGAAAAAAAAAAATCACACGTTAGCCATTGAGGATGTAGTGAAAAAACAGCAGAATTTACAGGCGAGTCAGCATAGAACGTATATTGTGCCCAGAATGAAATTGTACCATCAAATAAAGACTATGTATTGACCTCATGGAGAATGAGTAAATATCTAATTAGGTAGGTCAATATACTTAATATTTATAGATTCCGGGCTATGAGGCCGTGATCTATAACTGGTGTTTCTTCAAGACGTTTCTCCCTCAACTGGCGAGTGCTTCTATGTGGTTGTCGTAGACTCGACTGTGAATGTCGACACATTTATTGTTATTCTCACAGTTGAGTCTACGAGAAGGGAACACCACTTAGAAGCACTCGTCATTGAAGATGTCCTCCGCAGTTGATGGAGAAACGTCTAGAAGAAACACCAGTTATAGACCACGGCCACACAGCCCGGAGTCCTTTAATATTATAATTACCGGCCGTGAAAGTCTGCATTCCATAGGTCCATATACACTTTTTATCATAAATAAATAAGAAATGTAGAAAATTCTTAATCATTGCTACCACCTTACCTCGTACTCAATCTTATTTCCCGTGCACAATTCAGGCATATGTTAGGTAAAAGTAGCGCCACAGTTCTCCCAATAGACGTTGTCGGCGAAGTTTATCTTATGCATGATTTTTACAGTAGGCCTACAACTGGAACTTAGCTCAGAATCGGTAAAGAAAAAGCTAGAAAATAATCTTGACGGCTGCTAGAACGATTGTTATATTTCATGTTTTATGTAACCCCTTACTTCCAATGGTAGCAATTCGCTTTTTTTATGCATTCCTCATTTTACTTTGTAAATGACATATAATCATTTTCGTTGGGAAAAATCCAAATTTGTAGCCGTAAGAGAGATTTTTAAATTTTCGCTTCATTTTAAGGAAGTAAACATGAATAAAACTAAATATATGTTCATACATAGACATATATTCTATATTGGGAATGGGCAGTTCATGACAAATTTTGAAGAAGTGGCTGAATTCAAATACCTAGGAACATTAATTACAAACAGGAATGAGATATACAAATAAATTCAACATAGCCTCAATTCTGGAAATGCATTATGTTACGCAAAAACAGTGCTTTTATCATCCCAAATTCACTCAAAAACCGTTAAACTGAAAATATATAAAACTATTATTCACACAGTTATATTATATGGATGCGAAACATGGTCTCGTACTTTAAAGGGAGGAGAAAATATTACAAGTATTTGAGAATAAAGTTCTTAGAAACATTTTTGGATCGGCGGAGAGAGACGAAGAGACAGGCGAATGGAGAAGACAACATAACACTGAACTACATGATGTTTATAGGAAACCAAATATAATAAGAACAGTTAAGTATTTTACACTGTGCTGGGCTGGGCATGTGGCACGAATGGGCGATAAAAGACGGGATGGAAACTTCGTAGGAAAACCAGAGGTAAAGCGCTGTCAGGCCAAGAATACGGTGGGAGAATAACATTAACCATGATTTGAGAGAGGTAAATTATAAAAATACACTTACTGACAAATATTAGCTCATGTGAGGAATTTATGAAGAGTTCTTGTCCCACTGCCATGAACTTATGGATTGGATGTCAGTGAGTTAATAATAATGATAATGATAATAATAATAATAATAATAATAATAATAATAATAATAATAATAATAATAATAATAACAATAACAATAATAATAATAATAATAATTTTTTTGGAGAAGGGCTGCCAGAAAATCACGACTAGAAAAAAATTGGAAATACAGAAATTGTAGTAGTAGTAGTAGTAGTAGGACTTTATTAGACAAAAAGTAAGATATTTACAATATTATTTACAAATATGGGTCGCACGGGCAGTATGCCGTACGTGCTGTTGACAGTCCGTTACAATAAAGTAATAATTGGTACTAGTGTAAAGAAAAATAAACAAATACAGCAATAACATTACAATTAAATAAAGAAAACACAATAAAACTATTACCATTAAATAATACAATAGCATTATTCACTAAAAACATTAACATTACAATTACATAAAGAAAACACAATAATATTACAATTAAATAATAACACAATAGCATTATACACTAAAAAAACATTAACATTACAATTACATAAAGAAAACACATTAATATTACAATTAAATAATAACACAACAGCATTATACACTAATTAATTTATATATAATTGTTAATAATTAATGGTATTGCATTTTGATAACATATATTTATTCATGAATGAGTGTTGTCCTTATTTTTCGCGTTTTGTCCAGAAATTTACCGAGGTTTATCCAATTTTCTGGATTTACCAATAACTCGTAGCATGCCAATCTTTCCCGATTTGAATTTAGAAATATTTCCGGTAATAACTGACGTCTCCAATATTCTAAATCATTACATTTTCCTAATATATGTATCTCATCTTCAAAGTTCCCGCACATTGGACATATTCGCATATCGTGATCGTCGCTAATTTTTAGAAATTTCCATGCCCCTAGCCTAAACCAAGCAAGCCCTGATCTCTCCTTAAATCCTAGGTTGAGTATATACGATTCTTTTCCCCAGACGTGTTTTAGGTCTCTTTGTAAACACAGTGAGCGTTTTCCTGTACATTCGGCGAAGGTATCTTGTTGGTTTACATCTAAGTACCTCCTCCTTATTTTTCTCCACACGTTCTTGCGATTTTCAGTCCCTTTTTCCCATATCCAGCCCATCCCAATCTTTTGGAGTTCTCTCCTAACCTCGTCTGCCCAAAATTTAACATCTATGTTTTTAATTTGGTGGTCGTAGCAAATTGCTCTAAGCATTGTTTGTTCACCTTGGATTACTCGCAACCAGTATTTGAGCACACGAATTTTACAGTTAATATCGTCCTGGAATGACCCGAATTCATATAAAATTCCACAGTTAGAAACGGCCTTACTACGTCCTGTAATATAGCCTCCTGTGTTCAATCTCAACCATTATATTTATTTTTGCGTTCATCCATTTTCTAATTTCTGCACATTTGTTACAGAAATTAGAAAATGGATGAACGCAAAAATAAATATAATGGTTGAGATTGAACACAGGAGGCTAAAATGGTATGGACACGTAAGATGAATGCAGGATGGAAGATTACCAAAGACCGTCTAAGCATGAAAAATTGAAAGAAGGAACAGAAAAGGAAGACCAAGAACAACCTGGAAGAAGAACATACAACATTCAATGAGGAAATTTGATGTAACAGATGAAGACACAGAGGACAGAGAACAATGGAGAACTTAAAAGAAAACTACAAGCGCGACAGGTCTTGAAGGACCTTGGCCTAACAGCCGGCAGCTGCCCTCACATCCACATGTATTAATCACATAGGTAGACGATCATCTAGCCAGTGTAGGGGTGACATGTGGTCAGCACGCCGGGTCCCCCAGCCGTTATAGCTGGTCTTCCCAACCTGGAATCGCTACTTATTGTAGCTACCCAAATGCCTCACGATGCTGGGTGGGTGCCGGTCCCATACTGGCCGAAATTCCATGAGAAAATTTCTTCCTCAACTTGTGCACGTCCCGTAGCTCTGCACCAAGGCTTTTTGCCTTAACCACTCGGCTACTGTGCGGGACTCTGGAGAACTTTAATTAAGGGAACTTTGTGAATGTTGTTGCAAACTGATAATCTATAAGTCCGTAGTCATTTATATATATATAATATATATATATATATATATATATATATACGGGGTGGACCGCTCGAATGGACCTAATTTCAATTGCTTGTTACTGGCAAACGGTTGAAGATAGAAACTTAAAACAACGTTCATATTACAGAAAAACTCACCAAGTTTTGATATCCAGATCACCACATCTCTATATGAGCCCCAGCAGTCACTGTGACGATATCAAAGCGATGAACAATTTCTTGCCAAGTACGTTGGAGTATGTCTTCTGGAATGTTCTCAATAGCCTCTATGATGCGCTCACGAAGATCACGAAGGTCTTTGACTGGGGTGGTGTAAACTTTATCTTTGACATAGCCCCAGAGAAAGAAATCCAGTGGTGTTAAATCGGGAGATCTCGGGGGCCACGCGATTGGTCCTCCCCTACCAATCCAACGGCCAGGGAAAATGTTGTCCAAAGTCGTACGAACTTCATTGGACCAGTGGGGAGGAGCACCATCTTGCTGGAAAACGATGTTAGGCTGCAGTTGTTCAATTTGTGGAAAGAAGAACTGCTCCAGCATGTCAAGATATGTGGTACCACGAACAGTTTTCTCGGCGAAGAAAAACGGTCCAATGACCTTATTATGTGACAAACTGCACCAAACATTCATCTTCGGACTATCACGAACATGCTCTTGAATAGCGTGAGGATTCTCCGATCCCCAGATCCGCACATTATGCCGGTTTACCTTGCCTGACAAATGGAAAGTGGCTTCGTCCGAGAAGAAAATCTTGGTCATGAAGTCAGGATCAGCGCCGAGACGGTCCAGCATCGTATTGGCGAATTCCACTCGTTTCGGCATGTCATTCGGCTCCAGACGTTGCACTAACTGCACTTTATATGCGTGCAGTTTGAGGCGTTTGTGGACAATCCGTTGTAATGTCGATTTTGGTATTTGAAGTTCCCGCGAAGCTCTTCTTAATGACTTCCGGGGGCTTCGCTCAAATGCGGCTTGAACATTTGCTACCATTTCATCGGATGCTCTGCGACCACCACCATGCTTCTTCAACACAGATCCTGTAGCTAATAATGTATCACGCCACTTCTTTATGCTTCTAGCAGTTGGAGCATCACGGTTAAACACACGCCGGAACTCCCTTTGAACTCTAATGATTGATTTAAACTCCGCATACCACAAAACAGCTTGCGCTTTCATCTGCGGAGTCGCCATTTTCACAAACACATTAAATCTAAGAACGAGAAACGTATCTTTGTGCCATCTACCGACAGGATTCGAAACTTGGTGAGTTTTTCTGTACTATGAACGTTGTTTTAAGTTTCTATCTTCAACCGTTTGCCAGTAACAAGCAATTGAAATTAGGTCCATTCGAGCGGTCCACCCTGTATATATATATATATATTTTTTTTTTATTCATATTAATTACTAAGATTGGTTGGCGAAAACCCTCAATGATGAGGAAAATTCTCAGATTGAATGAATATTATTGTTACTATTATTTATTATTATTAACCTGTCAGCGCCGACATCCTTATGTGGTACACGCAGACCCTCTGTTCTTCACTTATTGCCGACATCTATACGTGGTATAGACCTATGCAGGCGTGTTTTCTTTTTGTTCTGCATCGTACATTTTTGAAGCTACAAATATGTAATTTATTTGTGTTTAACATAGAAATTATGAGCTTTCAGGACATATGAATAAAAATAATATTTGTTTAAAATTTCATTTGATAGTATTTTTTAAAAAATAAGATAAGATTGAAGTAATCGTAATTTTCTCTAAATGCGCGCGACCTTTTCATTTGTTTTTCTACTGCTGTATATTCTTATATTTGCATATGAACAATATATTTTTGAAGCCAAAGATCTTAGCTTTCTCATGAATCAGCTGTGATCACATTTGTTTCATGTGGTATTGAGGTTGAAGTAGTTTCTTACTTCAACTCTCGATGGCACACAGACCTAGGTTTGTGCTGCTTTCTGTAGGGCTTCTAATAAACTTATACACAATCTAATTTTTCAGGTCGATAAAATGATATACAAGCTATCGATTGATATATAAGGAATCATGGTTCACGAAATCAGTCCGAGGCTTCGGTTCTCTATGGTCTGAGGCATGTCTGAGGTATAGAGAACGATAGAGAACGAAGCGGTGTCGTGCGTTGTGTATGTAATTGTGGCTAGTCGTAACCTAAAAGAAAGTGAAATTGTTGAGTTTTTGAACCAATCTGACGATAGTTTTAGTGACAATGAAATTATATTTAGTTCTAGTGAGAGTAGTGATAATGAAATTGATGATATAGCAGTAGCTAATGCAATTATAAATAATGATAGTGATGATGATGAAAAACCGGTACTGCAGCATGACTTTGATTGGGAAGATATGGATAATTATGCAGGACAACAAGAAATATTTACAGGTGATTTTGGACCCCAAAACAGTGCTAATAATATTACTACCATCATTGAAAGTTTTGAGTTGTTTTTCGATAGACATTTAGTTGAAATTGCCACAGAAACGAACAGATATGAACAGTTTCAAAATTCACATCTCTTCACATTTCGATCTCCAGTAAGAAGTTGGGTACCAGTAACAATAGAAGAGATATATATTGTTTTAGGAATTTTTTCGCTCATGGGTATTGTCCAGAAACCAACAATTAGATCGTATTTTTCTAAAAGTGTTATTCTGACCATTTTGAGTTGATATGTAAATTTTTACATTTTACTAACAATGACAGCCGGGAAACTTACAAAGGACCACCTAAACTTTTCAAAATGTTTCCAACATTACAGGACCTAGATCACAAATTTAGATTCTTCTTTTTGCCAAAACAAAATATAGCAATAGACGAAAGCCTAACTCTGTGGAAGGGGCGGTTTTCTTTCGTACAATATATACCTCTAAAAGCATCAAATTTGGTATTAAAACCTATGAATTAGGCGAATCCAGCACTGGCTATTTATGGTCTTTTCTTGTGTATACAGGGAAGAACACAGTTATCTATTCAGGTCTTATTTCCCATGAAGCCCCTAAACCACGGCTATAGTACTAAAATTGATTGAGCCTTTGATAGGTAGAGGTCACACACTATGGATGGATACTTTTTATAATAGTCCTGAGTTAGCTCATCAACTAAAGGTTATGCATTCTACAAATTGTGTGGGTACCCTAAAACTAACGAGGAAAAAAGTCCCAAAATAAATAAAAAACGCAAAACTAAAAAAAGAGGAAGTTATTGCAAGACATGCAGGTCCTGTCACTGTCCTCAAGTGGCATGATAAGAAAAACGTCTCTATGATTTCGACTTACCACAATGCTGACACATCAATAGTCAATAAGAGGCAAAAATATAGAGAAGCCTGTGTATGTTGTGGCCTACAACAAGTGGATGGGGGGAATAGACCTAAAAGATCAGCTGCTACAAATGTATCTTGTTGAAAGGAAACACGAGACAAAATGGTACATGAAACTTTTCAAGAGGCTCCTGAGCTGTTCTGTACTAAATTCTCTTATAATATACAGAGAAGTAACTGGAAAGAAAATAAAGCATCTTTCATTCAGGATCCAGTTAGTTGAGGAATTATTTATGAAGTACGGACGTTCTGGTGACCATTTAGTGACAGGAAGACGCATCTGATAACACACTACCAAGACTGAGGGAGAAAAAATACCCCATAAAGTGATAAATCGAAACCTCAAAGGAGGTGTGTTGTACATGGGAGAAGAAAGACATCTGTTTATTGTTGCCAGGAATGTGATATAGGTCTGTGTATTGAAGAGTGTTTCGAGCAGAAACACACCAAGCTCAACTACTAAGGTAATGCGAATTTTTATTTCTAAAATTAGTAGTACTAAAATAAGAGAAAATTATTTTTAAGGTCTAGGTAGTTGTAAATAACTGTTGTATAATTTTTATATGAATCCAAGCAATAATTCAGATTCTGAATATAAACATTGTTAGTGTTTTGACACAAGATTGAGCTTGAGTTCACTCTTTTAAATATTCATTCTGAATTCGGTTATGTCAGCTGCTTTTGTATAAACAAGTTACAGATGAATCAGCACTATGCCACCCACAATATATTTAGTGTCTCACAGAAAGAAACAGGGATGTCCAATGTGAGCAAATCAAATTATTTAGTAAAAATGTGTATTATGAGAGAGAAAATCAGATTTCAAAATTTTTTTAAATAGTTTATAAAGGCTACTGAACTCCATACGGTATGTATTAAATTCCGCATTCATTTCTGAGCTACTAAGTAAAACTTTCGTTCAAATCCATCGATATTTAAAAAAGTTATGATCGTTTATATAAATCAGTGTTCTAGGAATACTAAAATGTTAAAATTCCCTCCGTCCACACAGTAGGAAAGCAAGTAAAAGGGTGCGTCACTTTATTATTAATAATCTGGTATTTTCAGGTCTACATTACACTAAATTGTTATAACCTTGGAGAAACTGGTTAATATACACCTAATGTTTTATTTATAAAAAAACTGTAAAGTCCTGAAGCCCAATGAAGAATCACTTGATGTAAAGTTGTATTTAATCCCCTCCAAGTTCAAGTACTTAGTGATGAATATTCAACAAGCTACTACAAAAATGCTTATGCATAACCTATTTTCATGACAACCCCTTCACAATTATATCAAAGCCTTTAAAAAAGTTATGCTCGAAGGTAATAAGCTTGAACTATAAGATTTTAAATCAGAAAATATAACAATATTATCATCTCTCTCTCTCTCTCTCTCTCTCTCTCTTCTCTCTCTCTCTCTCTTTCCTTTGGCATAATTTTTCCCTTTGTTTGTCAGTACATTCTAGTGCAAGTGACAATCGTCATTAAATTCTAAGAAAAAATATTTAAAAAATAGCCCACTGTAGCATTACATGTAACATAGACTCTTAAAGAGAGGTCAGGGCTTTGTAATATATATATTTTGCATATACATTTAATACTATACCCTTATTAATATAATTCATATTTCTTGTTAAAAAGTAAGAAAAACCTAACTTGTAATTTAGAAACTGTAATCAATTGTTAAACATTTCTTACTAACCAAACATCGTTATCAGGGTTCAAAGTAGGGATGGTGATTCTTTTTCAAATCCAAGTTGCATCATCCTTACCTTGATTGTGTAATTGTTACGATAATATTATCTTATGATTTTATATGTATAAATATGCATATGTCTGTATTTGACGGACAGACAGATTATTATTCTCATCGGTATAACCGATAAGCTGTCTCATTTATTCTTCATTAAAGTCTGTTATTATTGTCTACACTCTCAAGCTGAGTTTTTTCATAGTTAGGTTTAACCCTATCTACCAAACTACATCTCCGAAGATTACCTGGTCCTGATTCCTCTATTCTATCTTAAATTATAAATTCTACTAGAACTTCAAGAAGATCTTCACCTCACAAAAACAACACTTACTTTCTTTTAATTCTGATTTATATTATAATTAATCATTTTTAATTATAGAAGGAATCGACCAAATATTACATGGTGGCAGCGAGTAAGGATTGGAAAACCAGTGAGCAGTGACACAACCGAAGGTGCGTACGAGCTGGAGAGACTCTTCAATTAGTCCCAGATAATCCAGAGCCTATCCCGAGGGATCAACGCTCCAGAGTAATCCACAGGCGCCGTGGTACCCGTAAACGCACCAGAGGAAAGCAGACTGTGGTCCTGAGGCCAACACCAGCAGCCACCGACGCGCTCGAGGGACGTCCTAGGTGTTCAGCCGTTAGCAGCCTGCACTGCGAGAGGAGTCGCACCCTGAGGGGAGCTGAAAGGCCATCACTACGACTCTGAACTGTGCATCTCAGACCACCCTACATCTTTCTTTAGGTGAGTCCAACTCCATTATGGCAAGCGAGGGCGATATTAATATTAACGAGGAAACCTATATCCCTGTAGTTCAAGCAGTTAAGTTGATACCCCGAACATTCGATGGAAACCCCAAATATTTAAGAGAATTTATAGAAGGAGTAGAAGCTGCTATTCAGGTAGTCCATCCAACCAAACAACCTTATTAATAAGGTTTATAGAATCTAAAATTTCAGGAGATGCTAAAGATAGACTTTTAGCTAGGACAGAGAGAGAAACATGGGTCCAAATTAAAGCAATATTGGAGGAGAACTTTTCTGTTAGGAGAACGTTAGAATACTATGCAGGTGTACTATTTAATTCAAAACAAGGTACAAATGAAACAGTTGCACAATGGGGTTCAAGATTAGATGGAATAGCCATGGATTTAAGGAGAGAAGTCAGAAATCGATTAGAAAGGTTAGAACAACGTGATAATTCAAGATATGTAGAAGGAGGCCTTCAGCTGATAGGAGAATTTTTAAAAGGCACTTTCGTGGCAGGATTGAAGGACGATAAGATTAAGTATATATTAAAGGCTAAGGGCGAAGAAGAATCATTAGCGCAGCTAATCGAAACCGCATTACAGGAAGAAAGCGAAGTAAAGTCCACGAGATTCAGGAGTAATCAAAATGGACAGGGATATTCATTCACAGGGGCAGTAAGAAAAGAATTTAGAAGACCATACGGGTCAGAGATAAAGAGAGAGGTTAACATAGCCACAAAAGAAATAAGATGTTATAATTGCAATGAAATAGGACACATGAGTAGAGAATGTGGTAAGAGACCACAACCCCGTAGGCATGGAGGACGGGACAGAGCGTCTCTGGGAGGTCGCCAGGGAAACGAGAATTCGGGTTACCTGAGCAGTCGCAGGTAATCCTCCCGTCAGACTGTGCACCAGGACTCATGGAGTGCCTGAGGGATCATACTAGGGTAAATATGGTAGGGGAATTACCTGAACTAGTTGATCAGAATATTAAGGTTAATGATAGGATAGATAAAGCCGATAAAATAGTTAGTGACGCGAATGAGTCCCCAGATGACGGTGTCTGTTGGGCAGTGTCGCAAGGCGAACTGCATATGTTGACTAGAACGCCAAAAAGTGGGTTCTGTGACTGTGGGCCTAGCGTGGTTGGGGAACGCCAAGAGACTGTAGGCTCAAGTCAGTGTAATAATTCCTTTAGTAATTATAGAGGAACGCAAAGTAACGTGTTCCAGACCTCGAGGTGTAGCGTTAGAGGGAAACGCTACGGGTCATCCACAAGGGATCGAACTTGGGTTAGTGGATTTAAGGAAAAATCCAAGGACACCAAACCCACCTCGTTGGAGACAGCATGCTGTGAGGTCGAAGTAGGGACTCTTAAGGCTATTAATCAGTGGGACGCCTCTGGTTATCAACCGAGACCCTGGGAGATGTATGTCCTATGTGAGCAGTTAAAAAGTGGCCTAGGTTTAGTATTGATAGATACGGGTGCACAAGTATCATTAGTTAGAGAAACGTCACTAAAGAGAAATATTATAAAGCATAACTGTAATATGAAAATACAAGGTATTGGTGGGAACTCTATAAAAGTACATGGGATAACTCAATTAGTATTGAATAATTGCGAAAAACATACAGTTGCTAATTGTCATATGGTAGATAAATTACCCAGAGATTTAGATATAATTTTAGGCCAAGACTGGCTCATGGAACAAGGTTATATGTTAAATAAAAAGATGATTCTTCCTCCGTATAGTGAAAATTTAATGGAATTTCCTACGAACGAAAAAGGGAACAGGTTCATAGAGCGGCAAGTTTTACAGCCAGGGTTAATTTGTGCTAACGGGATAACAAAATGTGATAAGACATTCACATGCCTAGTAATTAATTTAACAGCTGACGCACAGATAATAAAGAAAATACCAGAACTAATTAAACCGCCCACTCAAATAAGTAAAGAACAGAAAATATCAGTTAAAAGTTTCGTACCTCAAAGATTAGATTTATTAAATAAAAATCTGAGACTTGAACACGTGAAGGAAGGGGCCCATAGTATACGAAAAATTTGCACAGAATACGCGGATATATTTAAGCTTCCGGGAGATAGACTAACGAGCACAACAGCTGCTAAACATTCCATACCTACCCCTTCAATTCCTAAAGGAAGAGCTATAACTTTAAAGAATTATAGGTTAGCAGAGGCTCATCAAGAAGAAATTAATAAACAAGTTACACAAATGTTAGAAGACGGTATTATCGCACATAGTAAGAGCGAATGGAATTTTCCACTAATAGTCATACCTAAAAAGGAAGACGCATCAGGAAAGAAAAAATGGCGAATCTGTATAGATTTTAGGAAGTTAAACGAAGTAACCGTAGGAGACAGCTATCCTCTTCCTAACATACAAGATATATTAGACAAAATAGGAAGGGCTAGATATTTTTCAGCGTTAGATTGCGCTAGTGGATACCTCCAGGTGCCAATCGCCGAGGAAGACCAATGTAAAACTGCTTTTAGCACCCCTAACGGACATTTCGATTTCCGGAAAATGCCATTTGGAGTTAGATCGGGACCTGCTACATTCCAACGAATGATGAACTCAGTACTCCATGAATCCATAGGCAATAGATGCTTTGTATACATGGACGATATATTAGTAATGGGCGAAACCTTAGAAGAACATAATAAAAAATTACGGGAAGTGTTTAATCAGTTGCGGAAACAATTTAAAGATCGAGCCCGATAAATGCGAATTTTTAAGAGAAGAATTAAAATACTTAGGACACGTAGTTACCGCTCAAGGTGTCAAACCCGATCCCAAGAAGATACAGGCAGTTACAGAATTTCCAACTCCAAAGACACCTAAAGACATAAAATCATTCTTAGGTTTGGCAGGATATTACAGAAAATTTATAGAAGAATTTAGTGCTATTGCAAAACCTTTGACTGAATTGTTAAAGAAAGATAAGAAATGGAAGTGGGAAGACCCAGAACAGAATAGCTTCAATAAATTAAAAGATAAATTAACAACAGCTCCACTGTTACAGTATCCAGATTTCACACAAACCTTTATAGTAACTACAGACGCTAGTGGATACGCTTTAGGCGCAATTCTTAGTCAAGGAACATTAGGAGATGATAAACCCATTGCTTACGCTAGCAGAACTTTAAATCGAGTCGAATTGCATTACAGCACTGTAGAAAAAGAACTTTTAGCGATAGTATGGGCATGCAGGCATTTTACACCTTATTTACTAGGACGTAAATTTCAAGTAGTGACAGATCACAAAGGATTGGTCTGGTTATTTAAGGTGAAAGACCCTAGTTCGAGGTTAATACGTTGGAAATTACAACTTTCAGAATTTGAATTCGAAATTCATTATAGGGCAGGTAAAAGACACGTAAACGCAGATAGTTTGAGTAGACATCCTGTAGAATGTTGCACATTGAATAGTAATCACGTAACTGAGGATCGTAAAGAGAAAATAATCAAAGAATTTCACAGCTGTCCAGTTGGAGGACATCTTGGAGTCAATAAAACTACCGATCGAATTAAATTATACATAAATTGGCCGGGAATAGAGAAAGACGTAACTAATTACATTAAAACTTGTAAGACTTGTCAATTTAATAAAGACATGAATCATAAAGTAAAACAACGTTTAGAGGTCACGGACACACAAAAAGAACCTTGGATAAAAATTTATCTAGACGTAGTGGGACCACTTCCACTAACCGAGAGAAATCATAAATATATATTAACTTGTCAAGATAACTTAAGTAAATATTTAATAGTTATTCCCTTAAAGACACAAACAGCCGAAGAAATAACAGAAGCTTTCGTAAACAATATTATCTTAATTTATGGGATTCCTGATATCATATTAACTGATCAAGGAACAAATTTTATGTCCGATTTATTTAAAAGAATATGTAAACTATTTAAGATACAGAAACTAAACACTACTGCTTATCATCCTGAAAGTAATGGAGCTCTAGAAAGAACTCATAAAACCTTAGTAACTTACTTACGTTGTTTTTGCAATCCTAGAGGAGCCGATTGGGACAAATGGCTACCTTTTGCTAGTTTTACTTACAACACTACCCCCCATAGTATTACTAAATACTCACCCTATGAATTATTGTACGGAAAAAATGTAATATCCCAGGAATTTTACAAACTAAATCACAACTTTATATAATTACGACGATTTAATTCTGAATGTAAGGAATAGATTGCAAAGTTGTCATGAGGTAGCTAGAGAAAGGCTTATTAAATTTAAAGAACAGCAGCAGTCGCGTGTGAAAAGCAATTATGTTGAATTCAAGGAGAATGATCTAGTACTTCTCAGAGTAGAACATAGGAATAAATTAGATCCTATATGGAAGGTCCATACGAAGTTAAGAATACTGAAGGTCACAACGTAATAATACAAAAATTAGGTAAACGCAAATATGAGACAGTACATTCAAATAGATTAAAGCTATATTTTCCTTTACAGGGAAAAGAAAATGAAACTTCATAACACATGGATAATGCTACAAATATTAATACCATTTTGGTTGGGAAAGCTTGCAGACGCACAAGAAGTTAAAGCTCTAGATTCGAAGACCGGCGTATACTTTGACGAGATAGGAATTATACAATTTTACCCTATACAATGGAAAGTGGTGAGTTATTTAAACTTGGAACCAACTCGAGATCTTTGGAAACAGACAAAAAATCATTTACGGTTGATAACTGATTATTGTGATAAAATAAGGAAGGAAAAATGGTATCATTTAACAGATTGTGGGAGTTTAAATCACTTTGTAAAACCAAAAGTCAAGTATGTTGAAAATTTAAAAGAATTAGTCACAGAATATTTAAAAACACCTAATGAACAGAATACTAGAACCAAGAGAGGCGTTTTAAATTTTATGGGAGAGATCGCTAAGATATTATTCGGTACTTTAACTCAATCTGATGCAGAGGAATATAATAATCACATTTCACAGTTAGAGAAGGAACAGGCCGAATTTTTGCATATTCTAAAGGACGAAATTACAGTAATTAAATCGACCATTAATTCAGTTAACTTAACTATAGCGAGGGTAAACCGCAATGAAAATATTTTAAAGGATAGTTTAACAAAATTGAATAATTATACCACTGATAGGATTAACACACTGCAGAGGGAAATAGATAGTATTAGTTTAGCAAATGAACAGATAAGGATTTCACTTAGAGGTGTGGAAGAATGTCAGCATTCTTTTGAAATTCTTGTAGACGCCTTTGTACACGCAGAGCAAGGAACTCTTCAACCCCAATTAATTACGGTGGAAAAGATTAAGAATGTTATGAAAGCCCAAACGCTGCCAACTGGTCTGGACTACCCTAATTTCTCTTTTTCAGAACTTCAAAACTTAATAACACCTCACACCTATTCTTATAAGCAATATTTAGTATATGTATTCCAAATACCCCTTCTCTCTCCTACTCCATATCACTTGTATAAAACACTTCCTTTTCCTGTGAAGAAGGAAGATAATATTTACATTTTTCTAAGCGCAAACAAAGATATATTTTTAGTGACCCTTTGAGACAACATTATGGAAAAATGACAACTAATGAACTAACTGGATGTTTTCGTCCTAATATTTTGCATTACGTATGTAAAGAAAATATACCGATTTATTTGTTCACCCCTGAGGCTGATTGTGAAGCCTCACTTCTTCATCCGTCCACCACTAAGTTCCAAAAAGTTGCGAGACTAGAATTTTCACACTGAACAAATCCTACTGGATTCCCTTATATTTGTCTAATGAATGGTTATTTGTCGCCCCAAAGCCAGATCGTATGACTGTGTTATGTGGTGACAAATCAACACAACTTAATATTGAAAAAGAAGGTAAATTGTCGCTAGGACAAATTGCAAGGCTTTTAATGCCCACGTAACCTTACATGCCATGAGTAATTTAGTAAGTAACTTAACAATAGATTTTATGCCTACAGCACCTATTGACTTCGACTGTTGCTTTGATATTGATAAAACTAACAAATATGAGAAATTACAATTAGACATGCCTATGTCTAATCTAATGTCGTCGGTAGATGATTTGAGAATGGCCAGTATGAAGGCCGATGATTTAGGTAAGTTAATAAACAACAGGAAGAAAATGATTATTCAAAGTGGTATATACATATAACCACGTGGAGTTCTGTAATGGGTACAATCATATTTGTAACCTTGACATGTTGTTGTTGTTTTTGTTGTTGTAAGAGCTACAGAAATGTGATATTTTGGTTATGGGATAAATGGACTCCAAGAAAATGCTGGAAAGAAACTACTGATAGACTATGTATTAACATACATAATTACTCAGGGCATGATCGTGTAGTTTACTCCACGACCCCAGGTAAAGATGAAAATTCACCTACCGTGTCCCTTAAGTCATCACCACCAATAGAAGAAGGAATTAGAGATCCCAACTCTTCACCAAATATATCCCAAGATGAAGAAGATAAGGCTAGTATAGCGCATAGAACTCGAAATAAAACTAAACTTTTTCGTTAGTAAAGTTTCGAATTATGAATTCAAAACTTTCTATAGGGGGAGGAGTGTAATATATATATTTTGCATATACATTTAATACTATACCCTTATTAATATAATTCATATTTCTTGTTGAAAAGTAAGAAAAACCTAAATTGTAATTTAGAAACTGTAATCAATTGTTAAACATTTCTTACTAACCAAACATCGTTATCAGGGTTCAAAGTAGGGATGGTGATTCTTTTTCAAATCCAAGTTGCATCATCCTTACCTTGATTGTGTAATTGTTACGATAATATTATCTTATGATTTTATATGTATAAATATGCATATGTCTGTATTTGACAGACAGACAGATTATTATTCTCATCGGTATAACCGATAAGCTGTCTCATTTATTCTTCATTAAAGTCTGTTATTATTGTCTACACTCTCAAGCTGAGTTTTTTCATAGTTAGGTTTAACCCTATCTACCAAACTACATCTCCGAAGATTACCTGGTCCTGATTCCTCTATTCTATCTTAAATTATAAATTCTACTAGAACTTCAAGAAGATCTTCACCTCACAAAAACAACACTTACTTTCTTTTAATTCTGATTTATATTATAATTAATCATTTTTAATTATAGAAGGAATCGACCAAATATTACAGCTTGCTTGGTGCGAATATGTCCAATGTGCGGGAGCTTTGAACACGAGAGACATATATTAGGAAAATGTAACGATTTGGAATATGGGAGGCGTCAGTTATTACCGGAAAGATTTCTAAATTCAAATCATGAAAGATTGGCATGCTACGAGTTATTGGTAAGCCCAGAAAATTGGATAAACTTGGGTAAATTTCTGGACAAAACGCGGAAAATAAGAACAACACTCATTCATGAATAAATAAATAAGTTAACAAATTGCAATACCGTTAATTCTTAATAATTCTACATAACCTAGTTAATGTATATTGTATTGTTATCTAATTGTAATATTATTGTGTTTTTAAGTTATATTATTACCAAACATTAACTTATTGTAACGGACTGTCAACAGCACATACTGCTTACTGTCCTATGTTACTGTCCGTGTGACCCATATTTGTAAATAGCATTGTATGTATCTTACTTTTAGTCTGATAAAGGCCTAGTTTATTATTATTATTATTATTATTATTATTATTATTATTATTATTATTACTTTAAGGGAGGAGTAAAGATTACAGGTACTTGAAAATAAAGTCCGTAGGAAAATGTTTGGATCTAAGAGAGATGAAGAGACAAGGGAATGGAGAAGACTTCATAACAGTGAGCTAAATGGTCTTTATAGGAAAGCGGATATAATAGGACAGTTAAGTCTTATAGATTACGATGGACAGGGCATGTGGCACGAATTGGGAATGATAGAGGGATGTGGAAATCTAGACGGAAAACGCTCAGTTGGTAGACCAAAAATAAGTTGGGAGGATAACATTAACCATGATTTAAGGGAACTAGATTATACAGAGAATGATTGGAAAACATTAGCCCAGGAGAAAGATATATGGCGAGCTTATATCCGTGTGGCCATAAACCTAAGACTTCGATAGTGCAAGTGATTTGGTTATTATGTAAACGTAGACCTGAAGTATATATATAATCACAAAAAGTTAAATAAGAAATCGGGAGCAATAACATGTTGTTATGGAGGGGCGTATAAACTAACTCACTGACATCCAACCCGTAAGTTCATGGCAAGTTGGACATAAGAGCTCCATACATCCCTATCCTGAGCTAATGTTTCCTAATCATCCCTCGCATAATTTACCTCCCTCATATCAGTGTACATGTTATTCTCTTACCTCATTCTTAACTACCAATTGCTTTTCTTACAAATAATTTCCATGCACCTTTCTCTTTCCCCAATCGTGCCACATGTCCTGCCCATTGCAGTCTACTAGACTTAACTGTTCTTATTAATCTTCCCATAAATATCACGTAGCATATATATGTGTGCATTATTATTGGTGTTTGGATATTTGCCTGAAGAAAGTGTGGAAAATAACTTACTAATTGAATTAGAAATCCAGATAAAAATACCTAAAAACGCCATATTAAAAATAATAATAATAATAATAATAATAATAATAATAATAATAATAATAATAATAATAATATTCATTTTAGGTACAGAAAGATGTGTAAACATAAATAATCTGATTTAAAACATAACGTAATGAAATATTTACCTAAAAGGTCCGTCTCCTCAACTTTATTAGTTATTTAACTGTGTTTAATTTTAGCCTGACTGGCTGTATAGTTTTAACATGATGATGTTCCGTTCACGCATTTTTTTCAAATTTAAAACATAAAGTAATGAAATATTTACCTAAAAGGTCCGTCTCCTCAACTTTATTAGTTATTTAACTGTGTTTAATTTTAGCCTGACTGGCTGTATAGTTTTAACATGATGATGTTCCGTTCACGCATTTTTTCAAATTTAAAACATAAAGTAATGAAATATTTACCTAAAAGGTCCGTCTCCTCAACTTTATTAGTTATTTAACTGTGTTTAATTTTAGCCTGACTGGCTGTATAGTTTTAACATGATGATGTTCCGTTCACGCATTTTTTTCAAATTTAAAACATAAAGTAATGAAATATTTACCTAAAAGGTCCGTCTCCTCAACTTTATTAGTTATTTAACTGTGTTTAATTTTAGCCTGACTGGCTGTATAGTTTTAACATGATGATGTTCCGTTCACGCATTTTTTTCAAATTTAAAACATAAAGTAATGAAATATTTACCTAAAAGGTCCGTCTCCTCAACTTTATTAGTTATTTAACTGTGTTTAATTTTAGCCTGACTGGCTGTATAGTTTTAACATGATGATGTTCCGTTCACGCATTTTTTTCAAATTTAAAACATAAAGTAATGAAATATTTACCTAAAAGGTCCGTCTCCTCAACAGTTACATAACTAATAAAGTTGAGGAGATGGATCTTTATGTAAATATTTCATTACTTTGTGTTTTAAGTTTGAATAATACCTCAACGGAACTTCATCATTAATCTTATAATTTTTTTTTATTTATCCCCAAATGCCCCAGGTTTGTATTTCGACATTCCTGGTTTCTCTCCTGGCATGGCGTACTTGTAACCCACTTCTGAGGTTGGGGCGCCTGGAAGGCGGGGTTACGTTGCCTCGATGATATGATGGGTGATGATAATGGTGCGCCAGGAGAGTCCCTAATCCTAAGCTTAACCTAAGATGAATATGAATGATGATGATTGCGATGGCCATATGATTTCGGGGACCGTTTGGGCCTTAAAGTTTTCCTGACCGGGGATCGAACCCGGGCCCGCTGCGTGACAAGGCAGCACGCTACCCCGAGACCACAGCGGTTGACTAATCTTATAAATGTTAAATAAATAATCTGTATATAAAAATAATGTTTTCTTTATTCTGCCAAAATTAAGGCCATAAGGTCTTCTCTTCCACTCTATCAGCATAAACATACATGTGCATATTTATGGTATAACAAATATATAGAGTATACTAATCTCTATTAATTAAAAATACATTAAAAATTAAATTTCATGTACAAACAACATTTTATTGTATGTATTGTATTGTAAGCCCATGTTTTCCCTTTACAGAGATTTAGGCGCTCTCTCCCTACAGGGAAGAATTTGAACCATACTAATTTAGTTACACTTGTTTTCGTATAGATGTCATTTGAGTGGTCCGTGGTCAGCGTTCCGCTTCATACTGACATCTACGAAACCAAGGTAGTACTAGGACGGGAAAATTCGGTAAATATTGCTTGGAGGCCTTTTGATTCAGGCTTAAGGATTTTTTACGAGCCTGAAAATCTTCAGACTCGGGACTCTCCCGGAGGACTTGCTCCTTGGATATTTCCATCCTAAAAAATCCATCGACCCCGGCCGGGAAAACATTTTATACGATGATAATGATGATGATGATGATGATGATGATAATAATAATAATATGTTACAAAGAGTAGCTTGCGTGTGCGCAAAAAGTTTTCGGATACTTTTGAAATTCACAATGGTTTAAATCAAGGAGATGCACTATCTCCTCTTATATACAATTTTGTACTAGAGCATGCCATCAAATTTTTAGAGGATGAAGAAGGCCTACAACTGAATGGTGTATTAATAAAATATTAGTAAATGCTGACGATGTATGATTGGGCGATAGCGAGGAGATACAGTACACACTATTGGGTAAAAAGGTAAAGTGATCCCACTACAGGCCTCAGGAGGCCCTTGGGGTAGTAGGAGGTTAAGGCTCCCACTTTTTCTTGACAATCGGCACTTGATGTCAGCCGGGTTGTCAGCCCTGCGTGACGGCCGCCTTTACCCCAGAACAAGCGTCTGGTACTCATTTAAGTTAGAGGCTGAGTCGACCCCAGGGCCATAGGGCCATAGTGCCGCCAGAAGGTTTGGGTCAGTTTAAAAATCCTGACCGCACCGGGACTCGAACCCTCGACCTTCCGGCTTGTAGCACAGTGCCTTAACCACTACGCTACGGCGTGCCCCCACACACTATTGGGTAACACTAAGAAATTGGGATTGGAAATAAACATCAATAAAACAAAATATATGTTCACGCACAGAAATGCATTATATAATGGAAATGGACAGTTAATGAAAAATGAGAGAATTTTTAAGAAGTGGCTGAATTCAAATATCTACGAATAATAATTACAATTAGGTATAATATGCACAAATAAATTAAACATAGGCACAATTCTGGAAATGCGTGCTATTATGCACTACAGGGACTCTTGTCGCACCAACTTCCTTGAAAAACATTAAACTGAAAAAAAAAATAAAAATATTATTCTCCCAGTTATATTATATGTATGTAAAAATGGACTCTTACTTTAAGGGAGGAAAGACTATTACGAGTATTTGAGAATAAAGTTCTTAGGAAAGTTTTTGGACAAAAGAGAGATGAACAGATAGGTGAATTGAGAAAATTACATAATAGTGAGCTAGTTTGTCTTTATAGGAAGCCAAATTTAATAAGAACCTTTAAGTCTCTTAGACTGCGATGGCAGAACATGTGGCACGAATGAGGAATGAAATAGGTGCATGGAAGATTTTTGTAAGAAAACCAGAGAGAAAACACCCAGTTGGTAGACCAAGAATGAGGTGGGAGAATTGATTGAAGGAAGTATATTATACAGGAGATGATTGGATAACATTAGCTCAGGATAGGAATGTATGGAGAGCTTATGTCTGCTCGACGAGTGAGTGAGCCAGCGAATTAGTTAGCGATATAATAAATTAAACTAGACAACACCAATTAATACATGTACTTTATACGTAAAGGTAATGATCAAGCCGAATTTAAAACAAATATAAATTTAGATTTGTTTTAAAGATAATGATTTTCTGTGGTAGGAAATTCCAGTTGCGAGAAGTGGAGATAGTATATAATAAAGAGTGATGAGGTGTCCTACGTTACGTTATATTAAGCAAGATATTATGCTGTGATCGTATGTTTAAATCATGGTTGTAGTATATTTATATTGGAAACAAGAGGCTAAATAATTTAGAGTCGAAATATGTAGAATCTTAAATAAGATAACTAGACAATGTAATTGTCTTCTATCTTTATCGTGGAAAAATAATGCAATATACCTAGTCGAAAGATTATTATGTATCATGCTACAGCTTATGGTAAAGTTCTGTAATATTGTGAAGAATTACATTAGACACATATACAAAGGATCGATGAGTTCATCATTTATGGATGGAATAATTACTATTATTTGAAATTTCCTGTTTTATATTTAACAATATTACAAGAAAGTTGTCAAGCGCTATATTCTTTGATGTCTGCGTTTGAACTTTCTAGAAATTCGTAGTTTTGTCTGTAAAAGATCTAATTTGAGATGGTATTGTTCTGTTGCACAATAGCGTGAATCAGACAGCAATAAAGTACATTCCAACTTGCTGACATCGCTCCACCAATCAATTCAAACCTTCCATCACAAAACACAGTGCTGTTGTCCGACCAGGAAAACTTTATTAATATCAATTATAAACATTTTTCATTCTATATACTGTCCAAGTTTTATGAATAAAAACGAAAAATAATTATGATGTTATATTTTGAATGCTAAATTATATTCTTCATGGTACGTCAAAGCATCATCATCATCAGCAGCAGCAGCACTACAGCCCGATTCGAGCCTCAGCTTCCCTCAGAACCTTCTTTCTGACACATCTGTCTCTAGCAGCCAGACACCGTCCCTCGATTCTCAGCTTCCTCAGATCCTTCAAAATTTCATCCATCCTACGCATGGATGTCGTCCCAAATTCCTTTTTCCTTCAAATTTACATCCCATGTCTTTTCTGGGTATCTCATATTGCAATTGATTGTACATGCCCTGCCCATCACAACTTGAAACATTAATTGATGTAGCCATATCAGGAGGTTTATACAACTGATAGAGCTCAGAGATATATCTTGTACGTCATTCTCTCTTGTCGCATATTGGACCATACATTTTTATTACTATCTTCTAATGAACTCAGTCTTAGACAAGGTCCATGTTTCACTTCCATATACAGGATGATTCAAAAGTCACTATACATTTTGACGATACAGTGACTGTATTAATTTTTATTGTAGGTAATATAACAGTATGCTAACCAAAGAAGAAAGAATAGCTGTTGTTTCTGCTCGTCTTCGTGGTACGACGTATGAACAAACGCGGGCACTTTCGCCCGTAAATTTAGGAAACCAGGCCCCACCAGGCTGGCTATAAAGAACCTAGTCAATACATTTGAGCGTACTGGTAGTGTTGCAGATTAAGAGCGTCCAGGGATACTGGTCGTACCACCAGATACCGTGCAAAATGTACATGATGCGATCACTCGCAGCCCCTCTGCATCAACCAGGAGACTTAGTAGAGAGCTGGGTGTTCCTCAAACCACTGTGTGGAGAACTCTCCGCTACAAATTGCACAAACGTGCATATCACATCCAGGTCGTGCATAAACTTGAAGCTGAGGACTATGCATCCAGAGAAGCTGCGTGTCATGATCTACTAGAAGCTGTGGAAAATAACAATTTAATGGAAAATGTGTTATTTAGTGATGAGGCTGCATTCCACGCATGTTGACATGTCAATAGACACAATTCCAGAATATGGGCAAAGGACCAACTAATGTGATTACATGAGTGGGAACGGGACACACCCAAAGTAAATGTATGGTTTGGATTAATCAGGTCAACAGTTTACGGGGCTTTCATTTTTGCGGAGAAAACTGTTACTGGAAACGTATACCTCGATATGTTGGAACAGTTTTTGGAACCCCAAAAGATATATGATGGTATTATGGATACTGTTGTTTTTCAACAGGATGGGGCACCACCTCATTTTGCCATTACGGTTCGAGACTACCTAAATCAAGCTTTTCTCGGTACATGGATTGGCCGTGCAGCGCCAAATATGCGGCCTCCCCGCTCCCCTGACCTGACGCCTTTAGATTTTTTGCCTGGAGGTTTATAAAGTCTGACGTGTACTAGGTGAAGATAAACAACATCCAACAGCTAAAACAGCGGGTTAGAGCCGCGCCTGCTAAGATTACACCAGCTATTCTTGAGAAAGTGTTTCGCAGTGTAGTGGAGCGGTAGTCGTTGTGTCTAGACGTGCAAGGTATTCACATTGAAATGCATTGAAATTATGTCCTACTGTGGCATATGTTTCAGTATTATTACATAATATGTAATAATACCTGTCTAAACACAAAATTATAGTGACTTTTGAATCACCCTGTATTAATACTCGTTTTACCAGAGTTTTATATAGATCACATTTTGTTTCTTTTGTAAGAAGCCTTGATTTAAAGTGTCTCAATAATCAAAAGTAAGTTTTGTTGGCTTTTTGAATTCTCCTTCCAATTTCTTCACTGATTTTGTTTGTACCAGGAATTAAGGAGCCAAGGTTTACAAAATTAGAAACCCTCTGAAATGTATATTTATTAATAGTTATATGGATAATTTGTGTTAGATCTCTTTTATGTTCTTTTTTTGTTACCAATAATTATATATTCAGTTTTTCTTCATTTAATTTCAACCCAAGTTTGTTAGCTGCTATTTGTTGTGCCATAAAGGTTTTCTTGATATCTTTCTCTGATCTACCAACTATGTTTATGTCATCGGCATAAGCTAATGTATTAGTTTAGTTGATTTATAGATTATTGTATATCGGCTTCTCTTATAACTTTCTCTAGGGAAATATTAAATAAAAGACAGGCTAGTGAGCTATATTTCTTAGTCCATTTATGTCAAAACATATCTTAAATATTTAAATGGATTTATTTTAAAGTTTAAATTATCCTAACAACTTTTGCTTCGGATGGGAAGTTTTTTACGAAGGTCATCAGGTCCTACTTTGGTACTCGTTTTTGAAATTCTCATTTCAAAGCTTTTAGAACAAATAAATTGATTTCAATAATTAGGATGACGTCCGCAGCGCTATCTTAGGGTTGTAGCATGATTGCTTCCTGATTATCAGACCCGGGATCGATACCAGGCGAGGTTGGAAATTCTTTTCCCTTTCATGGTTTAGGCCGAATGACCTGTTCCGGCCTCATTAATAATAATACTAATAATACTAATAATAATAATAATTAATAATAATAATAACAATACATCGATTTATTCTGGCAGAGTTAAGGCCATAAGGCCTTCTCTTCCACTCAACTAGCACAAATTACAAGTACATAGGGGCCTATTTGACAATGTGGATTATATGTACACCCTTCGACAAAAAAAAAAGAGTCATCTCTTGAACGCACATTTCTTCTAAGCCATACTCGGCACAGCGCTGGGTTCAAACTAGGAAACTAGTCATAATTGTGCAGTCCCTGAGCTACTGTGTTATGTGGCATGAACTGAAGACTCTTCTACGTGTCCCGATAGCCCAGCGGTAAAGCACGCGGTCACTGGTTCTGTTAATGAAGATCGCAGGTTCGCATCTTCAATTATGCAGTTTTTTTCGTGATATTTGTATTAAAACGTTTTATGAATTAAATACATTTTATTTCGACATTTGAATTGATCTATACTTTTTAAGTTCATAATTGTTTATACCGTTGAGGTTATAACAATGTTAAATTATATATTTTTACACGCTTTATATTAGCTTAACCTGTATCTGTCTATGTAACGAACCTGTATCTATGTAACGGAATCTTTGAACACGATTTTCATCCACCTAAAAACATTGGCTCGAGTTGAAACTTTGTATACTTATAAAGGACCCGTGACAATACAATAATTTCATAATGTTTTTTCTAAAATCTTGGCCAGAATCATCGGAAAATAAAAAATAAAAACCTGTGTAATAGGTTGCGGGCTTATCGACTTTTTAGTCAATCGTTGTAAGAGCTCAGTTAGTAGAGCAGTGGACTGTAGTGGTATATAATTTCAGCAATCAATAGGGCGCTGGTTCAAATACGGGCGGAGTTTTTTTTTAGAAAAATATTAAGCAATTAAATTTTCATAGGATTCCGGTTTATGACAATCAACTAAACTAAAAATTAAAAAAATAAATAATAGTTTAAAAAACTGAAACAACACGCTTTATTAGATACCCAAACTAAAAAATAAAAAAATAAATAATAGTTTAAAAAACTAAAACAACACGCTTTATTAGAAAACCGAACTAAAAAATAAAAAATAATAATTTCCAACACGCTTGGGGAAAAAATTAAAGTGGTCAACAAAAAAATCATCTCTAACACATCTAGAATAAAACTAGAGTTATCTACAAAAAAAATAATTTGACCACCAAAAGCGTTGGATGATTTTTATGGTTTTTACGTTTTCTTCTTAGAGACTTCACTTTAACCAATATCTGTTTATTATCAAATATAAGTATTAATTGATATAGAGCACCCCATGCTTTTGATATTAAACTTATTGTTTTTGTATACTATTTAATTCATGCCCCAAATGGGAATCAATACCAATCACGTTTCAATGATTTCTGTTTTGCAACCAATCAGAGTCGTGTTTCACGAAATATTTATCAATGTTACATTTACCATATTTAAGAAAGCTCCTCCTTTTTAATAATCTGAACAGGTCTGACCATTATTTTGCAGTGACTGAGCCTATAAGAAATACGGCTACCAGATTGTATATATAGTGCATAGATGTCAACACACAGCGCTTGCAGGAGTTAATATAAAAACATTTGTAGCAATTTATTATACCACCAAAAAAAGAAACCACTGTTTGCACTTTCTTAAATGTATTTTTTCCCAGGTAATAATCCAGAAAAATATAATTGTCATATTTACGTCATACGACATCAGAAATGAATTAATATACAGTTTGATGTGTTTCATTTTTTCTCCACTACAATATTACAATATTACGTTCCTTTGGCAATAAATAGTATGATCTGGTTGCAGTGATAAACAAAAGAAGCAGATGAAGCGTACCTATCGTTTCTCATTTGTTTTAAAACATCGCCGTTTACATTAAATATATAAATATTTTAAAATAACTATAGTTAAATAATGATTTGTGAGTAAACAGCTTAATTTTATTCGTTAAATAGCCCTAACAAATGCCACTCTTGATTTCCAAATTCTCTAGATAAATTCACTCCTCACCTCGTGAGTCGTGAATTCATCGATAATTTGGAAATCACTCGTGGCATTACTTATGATAACTCTAATTTTATTCAAGATGTGCTGGAGATTATTTTTTTGTTGACCACTTTAATTTTATCTCAAGCGTTTTGGAAAATAAAATAATTTTTTTCATTTTTTAGTTCGGTTTTCTAATAAAGCGTGTTGTTTTAGTTTGTTTAAACTACTATTTATTTTTACCTTGTATACTACCGTCTTCCTCAACTATCTAAAATTTTCGTTGATTTCACTCTAGGCCTTTCGATGCATGCTTCATCTTCTGGAGTTGTTGTAGTTGTATTAAATTAACTGTATGTCTAATAGAGGGTTTTGCTAGGCACATTTTCGTTGAGAATGTTTGTATTCTTGGCCTTCTTGATAATTTAGATTTCTTGTAAAATGTTAATTTGTGTCTGTTGTTTTCTCTGTGTATAATTTACATTGTATTATCGATATTGTTGAAACTCTGGCCGCTTTCTGAAATATGTTTAGCGAAATTTGATTTCATTGTTAAAGGAGAAAGCAAATCAAATTTCGCTGTTCACCAGGTTGAATCCAATCGAAAATGTATGGGCTAAGATGAAAATAAAGATGAATTCTAATTGGCCTGCAGATGCACGAAAAACGAAAGATGGCTTATGGGCACAAATTCAAGACGCCTGGGATGCTCTAGCCGATCGTCCACGTGCCTGTAGAATTTTTTTGCATCAATGCCCGCAGATTGAGGGCGGCAATATATGCTGAGGATTCAATACACCCGATATTGATTTTGTTTTTGTTAAAGTTTTTCATTTTAAAATATATTATTTTCTTTCTTCATTTAATTATTAGAAGGTTTTCATTTGTGTGTTTTGTGTGTGCATTAAAGCCATAAAACTCAAGTATAAAATTAAATATAAAACTATATTAGAGGCGAAATGCTATCCTAACATTCAGTAAAAAAAATGTAGAACGGGAATCGAACCCGTCAGTTTACGAACGCAGATGTTGCGTATTAAACCGCTCGACCACGGAAACACACAAAGGCAAGCTCTCTCTTTTATGTTACTTGAGTGTGCACTACGTTAACTAGCAAACACCACAGTACAATTACTGAAAACGTGTTAATGTGAATGAGGCTTCTGCGAGTGCTCATGAAGTTCCCCGATCGGTTGATAGAATCAAGAGATGACTCATTATTTTTGTCTAAGGGTGTACACTATACTAATTATAAAGAATTAAAAATATATTAAATCTTGCAATGGAAATTTCATGTACAAACAACATTTTATACAATGATAATAATAACAATAATAATAGTTATGATGATGATTATGATGATGATAATAATAGTAATAATAATAATAATAATAATAATAATAATAATAATAATAATAATATAAATATGATAAATTATACCAAAGAAAGACATTGAAACAGATTTATAATATACAAACCAAAGTTTAACCTCAATTATCTCATTAAAAATATGTAGGTTGTCCACACCTCGCAAATCTGAATAAGCTGTGATATTTGTCGCTACTCTGTATATCAAATGTAAATGCCATCATTGTCATAAAAAGTGAAAGAACGTGTTGTCACATGGATGAACTGCTCGCTAAATGAAGCATGTACAATACTTCGCTGGGAATAATGTAAAAGCAAACACATGTGATGACGAACATTACGTAATTCTGGTGAGAAGTTTAAGCGTCCCATCCATTCCAGGTCATAAACTTGAAACTCCTACAATTCATAACACGTGTTGTAATTCACTGTACTTAACTACAAACTCGTGCAATTTTGAAGAAGTGTCTGAATTGAAATACCTAGAAACAATAATTAAAATAGGAATGAGGTACATAAAGAAATTAAACATAGGCCTAGGCTCATTTCTGCAAAACGGATGCTATTATACATTACAGGGGCTCTTGTCATCCCAACTTCTCTCAATAAAGTTAAACTAAAAATATATAATAATCGCCTGCAAGGATTAGACCTGTTGGCCGCCAAGCAGGGCTGACAACCCGGCTAACATCAAGTACCGATTACCCAGAAAAAGTGGGTGCCTTAAGCTCCTACTACCCCAAGGGCCTCCTGAGGCCTGCAGTGATTTCACTTTCACTTCACTTGGTCTGTACTCACGACATCTCTTTAAAGGTCGACCTATATTTCTTGTCCCCCTCGGATTATAATACAAAACAGTATTGGTTGGCCGTCTTGGTGCTTGGCATTCCTAGGACATGGTCTCTCCAATTTATTACATATTTTTGTTAAGTTTGTGACTGGTTCTACGTTCAATTCCTTTCTGATATCAGTATTTCTTTTGTAATCTAATAATGTATTTCCAATACTAAAAACTGTTAATATTCCAGTTATATGGAAGCGAAAAATGGGCTCAAGTGAGCAGAAAAAATTACGAGTATTTCAGAATATTTCTTTAAAGCGATCCATTACAGACCTTAGGAAACCCTTGGGGTAGTGGGAGGTTAGGTTCCCACTTTTTTAGACAATCGACACTTGATGTCAGCCGGGTTGTCAGCCCCGTCTTTACCCCAGAATAAGCATCTGGTACTCATTTCCGTTAGAGGCTGAATCGATCCCAGAGTCTAGGTTCCGCCAGAAGGTTTGGATCAGTTTAAAAACCATGACCTCACCGGAACTCGATCCTTCGACCTTCTGATTTCTAGCGTATTACCTTAATCAACTCTAGGCTACTGCGTGCCCCCGAATAAAATTCCTAGGAAATTTTGTTTTACCAAAAAGAGGCGAATAGATAAGTAAATAGAGAAAACTACATATCAGTAAGAGGTCTATGGCATTCATAGGAAACCAGATGTAGTAAAAATAGTCAATTCTCGGAGACTACAATGGGCAGGGTATTTCGCACGAATGGGGAATGAAAGAGGGCATGGAAAATTCTTGTAAGGGAATCAGAGGGAAAGTGCCCAGTAAGTAGGCAAAGCATGAGGTGAGAGTATAACATTAACCGTGATTTGAGAGAAGTACAGTAGATTATACAGGGGATGATTGGAGAACTTATGTCCGCCCGAGCGTGAACCTCCGGGTTCGATAGTGCCTGTGAGTTTGTGTGTCTTTTAAATATCTAGCAGTCGCAGTTTTTGTTACTTCGTAACCCAACTCGGCAAACAGGAATCAATTAGAAAAGCAATTAACCAGCTAAATCTTACCATTAGAATAGATGTTCATCTGAAGAAAAAACTTAAAAATCGCCCTAGCGCCGGCCAGGTTTTTTCTTTTTTTTTTTTTACAACGTAACTGTAAACATATGATTCAGTTATCAAAATAAATATATATTCCGTTAATGTTAGAAAAGGTTAAACAAGGAATATATAAATTTCCCACAAGGCGGGCAAAAAAAAATTAATTTCCTACACGCTTGGGATAAAATTAAAGTGGTCAACAAAAAAATCATCTCCAACACATATAGAATAAAACTAGAGTTATATACACAAAACAAACATTTACCATAAAAAGTGTGGGGTGCTCTATATCAATTAATATATTTTATAATATACAGATATTGGTAAAAGTAAAGTCTCTAAGAAGAAAACGTAAAAACCATAAAAAGCACCCCACGCTTTTGATAGTAAAATTATTTTTTTAGATAACTCTAGTTTTATTCTAGATGTGTTGGAGATGGTTTTTTTTTGTTGACCATTTTAATTTTATCCCAAGCGTGTTGGAAATTAAAATTATTTTTTATTTTTTAGTCCGGTTTTCTAATAAAGCGTGTTGGTTTAGTTTTTTAAAACTATTATTCATTTTTTATTTTTTAGTTTTAATATTTTACAGAATAAGATATAAATGTAAATATCTTTAAATTCGATACTATTGTAGTATGAGCTAAAAGTAATAATCTACTAAAAAGGTATCCTCCGGGCCGGATTTGAATCAGCGACCTATGGGTTACTGAAATTATATACCACTACAGTCCACCACTCTACCAACTGAGCTCTTACAACGATTGAGTACGGTAAGAAGTTGATAAGTCCTCATCCTATTATACCGGTTTTTATTATTTTGATTTTCTGATGATTCTGGCCAGGATTTTTGAAAAAAAATTACGAAATTATTGTATTGTCATTGGTCCTTTACAAGTATACAAAGTTTCAAGTCGATCCAATGATTTTAAGTGGGCGAAAATCGTGTTGAAAGATTCCTTTACATAATTACACAAACACTTTTTTTTATTGTCTGATGATTCTGGCCAGGATTTTGGAACAAAATTATGAAATGATTGTATTGTCATTGGTCCTTTACAAGTATACAAAGTTTCAAGTCGATCCAGTGATTTTAAGTGGGTGAGAATCGTGTTGAAAGATTCCGTTACATAATTACACAGAAACGTTTTGATTTTCTGATGATTCTGGCCATGATTTTAGTAACAAATTATGAAATTATTGTATTGTCATTGGTTCTTTACAAGTATACAAAGTTTCAAGTCGATCCAGTGATTTTAAGTGGGTGAAAATCGTGTTGAAAGATTCCGTTACATAATTACACACACTTTTTTTTTTGATTTTCTGATGATTCTGGCCAGGATTTTAGAAAAAAATGAAATTATTGTATTGTCATTGGTCCTTTACAAATAGGCTATACAAAGTTTCAAGTCGTTCCAATGATTTTAAGTGGGTGAAAATCGCGTTGAAAGATTCCGTTACATAGATAGATACAGGTCAAGCTAATATAAAGCGTGTAAAATGACTGTTGAATTCGCTTAGTTTACGAAGTACCATGACCGAGAAAAATGATTCGTATTTTTGTAAACTTAGGTTTCAATGGCGATTTTGAAGAACTGGCTGAATTCAAATAAGTAGGAAAGGTAGTCTAAATATATATAGGAATGAAATATACAAAGAAATTAAACATAGGCACAAGTCAGGAAATGCATGCTATTATGCATTACTGAGACTGTTGTCGACCGAACTTATCTTAAAAAACTTTACGGTGAAAATATGTACATAAAACTGTTATTCTCTCAGTTATATTGTATGGATGTGAAACAATGTCTCTTACTTTAAGGGATGATAAAATATTACATGTGTTTGAGAATAAAGTAGGAAGCCAGATATAACAAGAACAGTTAAGTCTCGTAGACTGCGATAAGCAAGATATGCGGCACGAATTGGGAATAAAAGACGTACATGGAAGCTTCTTGTAGGAATACCAAAGGGAAAACGCCCAGTTGGTATACCAAGAGTGAGGTGGGAGAATAACATTAACTGTGATTTGAGGGAAGTAGATTATGCAGGGAATAATTGGAAGGCATTAGTTCGGGATGGAAAGCTTATGTCCGCGCGGTCATGAACCTACGGGTTCGGTAGTGCTAGTGAGTTTGTTAGTTATGTGAGAACAAAGTTCTTAGGAAAACGTTGGACCAAAGAGAGATGAACGGAAAAGTGAATGTAGAAAACCGATAGCAGTGAGCAACATGAACTTTACAGGAAGCCAGATATACCTGTAATAAGATGGGTAGGGCATGTGGCACGAATTGGGAATGAAAGAAAGTAATTCTTGTTTGAAAACCAAATGGAAACCGCCGAGTTGGTAGACCAAGAATGAGATGAGAGAATGATATTAACTATGATTTGAGGGAAGTAGATTATACAAGAGATGATTGGAAAAATTAGCTCAGGATAGGGGTTTGTGGAGAGTCTATGAACATATGGGTTTGATAGTGCCAGTGAATTAGTTATCAAAGTAAAAATTTAAAATACGAACCTGAGGCAACTCGCCCAGTACAATATGGTTGTTAGGTTTAAAATTGACGTCATAAAAAGGTTTGCCCTTTCTGATTTTACGGTGAATTAGCTGAGAGAATCCCATTTGGTTGCAGCCGTGGGAGCTGGCAGCCATTTCGATTACGCTACATTAATTTAGTAGCGAAAATAGCAACAAGGTTATGAAGGTACTCATTCTACCTAGTCATGACATTAACAGCATGAAAGTTAATGATCCTTTCAGAAGCGACATAAGCTAGGACCTATTGCTAGTTTTAAAGGGTCATGTTGGTCACACTGTTTGCCTATTGTTTTTTTTTATTTCTCTCAACACACTATCTATTACTCAAAACCTTTTACTGTTTATCTTGCTAGAATAAGGAATTCACTTCCACCCTGTGTCAGAGACTGCCAAACTTTGTCATTTCTCAGAAACAAACTGGGAAGAAAAAAAAAACTGTTACTGAAATGGTTTTGTCCACGTAGAGAGGACATCCAAGATGATATTAAATGTTGAAGGCAGACCGAAAGAACATTGGATCCTAGGAGTGTATAGGCTAGAAGTATGGCACGAGAGGAATACCAGAGAATGACGCAGAGGATAGGGATTTATGGTGGAGTAAAATTTACAATGGGTTGTAGGAAAACTATTGTATTGTAGAGAAATTCCTAGTAAAGAGACATCTCATTAATAGTATCTTCAACAATTAATAATTTGATTGTTTCCCCTTTATTTAATAAAAATTCATTAAGATTTGACAATATTTCTACCTAATGTCTTATGTAGGCTTATATGTAGTCAGTAGATTAATTGATTACAGTTTATTGTTATCTTTGTATTTTTTCATGTATAGTAGATTCGAGCTGTTCTTCCTTCGTGTATACATTCTTTTATTAGCTTTAATTTAAATTGTCTTTAAATTTATTGTATTATTAGACCTTATTTTTATTATTATTTAATTTGGCCACAAAATCGTTTAGTATCTAATATTATTGTGGTTTTTGTATTTGAATGTTATATGTTTGTCCTGATGAGTGGAAGAGAAGGCCACATGGCCCTAACTCCACTACACTAAATAAACAAATAAAATATTTTTTATCTTGTTGCCAAAATAAAATCATGTCGTTCACATTTTAGAATTATGTATAATATCCTATCACTGACAAACATAGTATCTCGGATAGTGGAGAGGATCTTTCTTTTACCTCAGTGGAACCCATGTCCGCGTTTCTTGACGGTTGTATTTTTATGGTGAGAGATCGCCACTCTTTGGACCAAGGTACGTTTTTCGTCTGGCTTATTGCATTCGACCTGTCTGGCATGGGTAACCGTTCCGCCAGCAATGCTACCGCCGGCATACGGTAACTCTCGGTGTTCAGCACGCAAGCCACTGCACCACGACACGGTAAAGATTATTCAAATACTTACTTAATACTTAATACAGGCTTTTCACTTTACAGCAGTTTGCTCTTGATTCCTGCTTTTCCAGAGATTCCTATCTTCCCATTGATCATCTTCATACCCCTCTTCATCGTGACATCATATATTCCCTTATACCATGATCTTCTAGTTCTCCCCCTCTTCCTTCTGCCTGGTACCATCCAATCCAACACCTGTTTAGGCCACTGGTCTTCCGACATCCCTTGTACATGTCCATACCACCGTAGAGCTCTCTTTGTTATCCTATCGATAACAGTTTCTTGTGCATCCATTTCTTGTCTGATATATGTATTTCGAATATGTTGTAGCCTGGATATTCTCATACTTCTCCGTAATCCATCCATTTCTGTCGCCAAGATTATATTCTGCATCCTTCCATTTATTGTCCAGCTTTCTGATACATATGTAAGTATACTTTCTATTATTGTCTGTATAATCTCTTTTTTTTTGTTTTTCTGGTCAAATTTCTATTCCATAAAAGACCATTCAGGGATCTAATCGCCTTCCTTGCACAATTTACTCTGTTAATAATATCTTTTTCACAAGTACCAGATTTATCTATTATAGATACCTAGGAACAATAATGGCAAATATAAATGAGATGCACAAGGAAATTAAACATAGGCTCAATTCTGGAAATGTGTGCTATTATGCATTACAGAGACTTTTGTCGTTCCAACTTCTATTATAAAACGTTAAACTGAAAATATATAAAACTGTTATTCTCCCAGTTATGTTTTATGGATGCGAAACATGGACTCTTGCTTTAAGGGATGAGAAAAGATTACGGGTGTTTGAGAATAAAGTTCTCAGGAAAATTTTTGGACAAAAGAGAAGTGAACAGATAGGCGAATGGAGGAGACTACATAACTATGAGCTACATGACCTTTATGGAAAACCAAATATAAAAAGAACATTTAAGTCTCACAGACTGCGATTGGAGGACATGTGACTCGAATGGGGAATCAAAGAGGGGTTGGAAAATCTTTATAGTAAAACCAGACGAAAAGTGCCCTGTAGGTAGTCTAGAATTAAATGAGATAATATTAACCATGAATTGAAGTAAGTTGATTATACAGAGGATAGGGATATATGGAGAGATTGTCAGCGCGGGTATGAAGGTTACAAGTTCAGTGAGTGGTTAGTTATTTGCCACAATAAAACAAAATACTCCTATATGGTCACTCAGAGGTATATTATTTGTAATGGAAATGGACAGTTGATGACAAATGAAGGAAATTTTGAAGAAGTGGCTGAATTCAAATACCTAGGAACAATAATCACAAACAGCAATGAAATGCACCAACAAATTTAAAGTAGGTTCAATTCTGGAAATTAGGAAAGTACGCCGTACATTTTGAAAACCCCTCTCCGACACTCAATTGTTTGGTAAAGTAACTAACTTACTAGCAATATCGACATCAGAAATTCATTGCCGCGCGAAAATATGCTTTCCAAACATCCCTATCCGGAGGTGACATTTTCAAAACTTACCCTAAATGTTTTAACTTCCTCAAATACTGACCTAACTACTGGGTACTTTCCCTCAGGTTTTTTCTAGCAGATGTTTTATGGAACTCGTTCATGAAAGCTTCCATATCCCTCTTTCATACACCATTCGGGCCACATTTCCTGTCCGTAGAAGTCTAACTAACTAACTCACTCACTGGCACTATCAAACCCGTTGGTTCTTGGGCCGCGCGGACATAAGCTCTTCATACATCACTATCCTGAGCTAATGTTTTCCAATCATACCCTGTATAATCTAGTTTTCTCAAATCATAGTTAATATTATTTTCCCACCTCATTCTTGGTCTACCAACTGGGCGTTTTCCTGTTTTTTCCTACAAGAAGCTTCATTGCACGCCTTTCATTCCCCATTCGAGCCACATGTTCTGCCCATCGCAGTCTACGAGACTTAACTGTTCTTATTATAACTGGCGTCCTATAAAGACCACGTAGTTCACTGTTATGTAGTCTTCTCCATTCACATGTATGTTCGTCTCCCTTTAGACTAATAATTTTCCTAAAATTTTATTCTAAAAAAACTCAAAATATTTTCTCCTCTAAAGAAAGAGACCATATTTCTCATCCATCTAATGTAACTGGAAGAATAAAAGTTTTATACAATTTTATTTGCACATTTTTTAGAGAAGATGGGATAGGCAAGTGTTCATGTAATACATATTAGTATGAGCATATGTTAAAATTCTTCTGCACCTCATTCCTGTTCCTAAGTGTGTTGATACTCCACATAAAATAAAAGTACAGCTTTCAAAGTTTTAGTGAGAAACCATCATGGGAAGAAGATAAGTGTAGACTATTTGGAAATATCTTAGGAGATAGGATATAGGAGATATGAATCGGGTTCAGTTGGCTGAAGATAAGGTTTTAATGATTGAAGCATTGAATCTACGACTCCAATAAGCCAAAGAGATAGTTAAGCCCTACCTGTGAATATTGCATTTGGTGGATAATGGAAGTTAAGTGAAATAACCGTCTGCTCAGTGAACCCATGTACGTCAGTATTGATTCAGAGAAACATGTTCCCTATCAGCTGTCGGACTCAATCTCTCCCCAAATAATACAACACGTGCAATAATAAAAAATAATTCTCGCTCAAAACTAGAATCAGGATTTTATGTAATAAAAGATAAGATTGCAATACACAAAGTAGTTTATATATATATATATATATATATTATTTTTAGCATTGTATATTTTTCAATAGAATGAGGAGCTGGCCCATTGCTACAACCCCCAACGTGGAGGACCAGGTAATTTGTAATCAAAGTTGTATTCCTCTAGCCTTTAGTGAATCAACACTGAACTACAAGGCAGTAGCTGTTAGTTTTGATTCGCCTCGGGTATTTCATTTCCCAACAGAATAAAGGAAATTATGCAAGTTGAAAAAACATTAGAAAAAATAGAAGAAAAACGTTTGAAATTGTATGGACATCTCATAAGAATTAGAAGAAGAGCGAATACCAAAGAAGACCCTTAATTGGAAAGCTAATGGAAGAGGTGGAAGAGGCAGGCCTAGAGAACGATGGATGGATGGGGTGAAGAGAAGTATGGAAGCTAGAGATTTGAGGGAAGAACATGTTTTAGACAGGAACCTCTGGCGACAAATCACTTTGGGTTGAAGGAGAAACACTGTATTGTGAAATATTCCTAAACAAGATTATATATATATATATATATATATATTTACAGTCCACCGCTGTGGTCTCGAGGTAGCGTGCTGCCTTGTCACTCAGCGGGCCCGAGTTCAATTCCTGGTCGGGACAGGCTCCCGGGTGAGGTTTTTTCGGGATTTTTCCTCACGTGTAAGACAAATGTCAGAAAGCCTAAGGCCCAACGGTCCCCGAAAATCATCCGGCCATCATCATCATCATTCACTGGTGAGGAAAGCAACGGGAAGCTACCACACCTATAATTCTCTAGTAATGCTGCAAAGCATAGCATGACAATGCTATGATTGTAGTGAAAGACCCTCGGGCAGAATTACTATGTATGGATATATTTTTTTTTTTCAAATGTCCCAGGTTGTCATTTCGACATATCTGGTGTTCTCTCCTGGCGTGACGTACTTGTAACCCACTTATCAGATTGGGGCACCTGGAAGGCGGGGTTACACTGCCCCGATGATATGAGAGTTGATAATGATAGTAATGATGCGCTAGAAGAGACCTAAACTAAACTTAAGCTAATTAGGTGAATATGATATTGATGATAATGATGGTTATATGATGTTCGGGGACCATTTGGGCCTTAAAGTTCCCTGTCATTCATCTTACAGGTGAGGAAAAACCCCGAAAAATACCTCACCCAGAAAACTTGTCCCGACCGGGGATCGAACCCGGACTCGCTGCGTGAAAATACAGCACGCCTCCTCAAGACCACAGCGGTGGACATACAGATAGTATATTATTCAACTGTTTGTGTGTAAAACCAAGATAAAAGACAGAAGTCTAATTTCAAATTATACTATTCAACTGTTTGAATGTGGAACCAAAACAGAAGACAGAACTCTGACTTCTCATTATACTATTCAACTGTTTATATGTGAAACCAAAACATAAGACAGGCAGAAGTCTAACTTCTCATGGTACTATGTTGCAACCTTACTTTTTAGTACATAAAAATCCTAACTCTACTTTTAACTTCACTTTCCAATATCAATTCAGTCCGCCCCCCCCCCCCCCGTCATTCGGAGTTATCAAAATATTACATGCTCATGACTGACTGACTGAATAAGGCGAAGTCTAGCTTCACCCAGTGAGCTGCGTATGTTAGAACCGACTACGGCTCTTTGGCAGCTAAGTAGATATTGGCTATCGTTATAGGGTTAAGTTCACTTAACCTGAGCATATTTGGCGGCGCTAATGTTTGCATGCCGATGGTGATGAAAATTGAACAGAGATCGAGATGTGATGAGCTGGAGCAGGGCATCAGAAATCACACTGCTTTCACGCCGAGAGTCTGAAATCCAGCAGTGCGGAATGAGCCACGCTACTCCAAGTGAGAGCACATCGCCAGGTCTCTGGCTGGATTTAATGAGAGGTAAATCGGGTGAATATGTTTCAATGAACAGCACGCCGCTGGGCAAGCGTCCTATACTGCGTACCATAACATTTGTATGCAGGATGTAAATTTATACATCTTGCTTACATTTTCAGTTAGCATGGCATCAATATGGATTACTTGCTCATAATTTCGGGATAAGGATATATAGAGATCATACACCGCGAAGCAAAGAACCTTCTGGTTCGATATTGCCAATGAGTTAGTTAATAACTTATTTATATTCCGTAAAAAACTAGACTAATAATAAAATATGATCTTTGTAGAAAACAAGATATAATAAAAACAGTTAAGTGCCGCATACTGCAATGGGCAGGACATGTGGCACGAATAGGGAATGAACGAATGACATGGGAACTTAGTAAAAGCAGAGGGCAAGCGTCCAGATGGTATTGTATGGAAGATTAACATTAATCGTGATATGACGGAGGTATATTATAAATGAAATGGTTAGAAAACATTATTTCGTGATAGCCGTGTATGGAGGACTTGTGTCTGCGCGGCCATGAACATACGTGTTTGATATTGCCAGTGAGTTAGATAATACAATAATAATAATAATAATAATAATAATAATAATAATAATAATAAATAATAATAATAATAATAATAATAATAATAATAATAATTTATTTATTTATTCTGGCAGAGTTAAGGTCATAAGATGTTCTTCCACTCAACCAGCACAAATAATGTCTCTAAAGTCACTATTCATTTCAGTGAAGGAAGGCAATGATTGAAAAATCAATGCTATTGTGAAGTTTTACACATATTCTACTGCCTTTCTATATGACCGCCATCTAGGTCAAAACACATGCTCCATTTTTCAGCTGTGAAACTAATGTATACCTTAACATTTAAACCGTAAGAAAGCCTGCTGCTTCAGTGATACGATTCCGTACATCAAGTAGACGTGATAAGGACGTTTTCGTAGAGTGAAACAGAATGTTTCACACTGTGTTGCGAGGGACATTCAACTCCCTACTGAGTCGTAGAGTTGATGCGTTCGGACTATAACTGGTAATTTGAACCTGCTGCACTGTTTCTTCTTATACGCGTGGTCGTCCATGACATGCCTCATCACACACACACACACTGCTGGTACGGTTAAATTTGTTTACAAGCAGACGAATGTGTGCCTTTGTTGGAGCTGGATTTTGGAATTTATGGGTAAATTCAGCTCTGGTGTCTTCATGACAGTCTGCGTACCCGTGCACAAACAATCGCAACCCGTTCTTCCGTGCTAAACATGTTGCACTAAGCTAAGTGTATGCAAAGAAAAGAAAAAAAGAATAGTGTTTTCATGGCAATGGATAGTGATTTTAGAGACACACTGTATGTATGTATGTATGTATGTATGTATGTATGTATGTATGTATGTGTATTTATATATAAGAAAAATAAATGTTTATGCTATGATGCCTGGATAGCGTAAGTGGTAGTGCACTGAACTATCAATGCAGAGGTCCGGGTTCAAATCCCCGTTCAGGCGTTTATTTTTCTTTTCATGTCATATGTATATGTATATAGCTTATAACGTATGTTATAATTACATTTTTGACATTGAGCAATGCAAGCTTAATATTACCTGATAAAAATAAATGCCTGGACGGGATTTTAACCCGGACCTCTGGATTGGTACTCCAGCGTGCTATCCATTACACCAATGGGCAAATAAATGTGTGTATTAGATTTTCCCAGTGGTGTAATGGATAGTACGCTGAAGTCATATATATATATATATATATATATATATATATATAAGAAAAATAAATGTTTGTATTAGATTTGCCCGGTGGTGCAATGGATAACACGCTGGAGTATCAATTCAGAGGTCCGGGTTCAAATCCCGTGCAGGCATTTATTTTTTCTTATAATGTCATATATATAAATTATAATGGTTTTAAAATACGTAAATAATTGATATTTAAATTTCATATACATACAACATTTTATACGAAAACATAATAATAAAAATAATAATACGATTAATATTAAAAAAATAATAATACAATTAGTAATATAGTAAAATAAAATCAAAACATTAATTAATATAATGCATTACACAAGGTAATGACCAAGCCAAAGTTAGAGAGAATATAAATTTAGATTATGTTAACTTCCGGCAGCCCCTGATTTCCTGTGGTAGGAATTCCAGTTGCGAGAAGTGGAGATAGTATTAAATGCAGACTATCTCGGGGGGGGGGGGCAAATGGAATGATTCCTAACTTAGCGTATATTAAGAGATAATAATCTATCGACAGGTGGAAGACCAATCAAAAAAAGTTTGAAAAATATTGGTTTCTGCACTGAAGAGGCTGTAAGCCTATCCAGAGAAGAAAATGAAAAACAGTTGTTAGGATCTGGTATAGATCACAGTCTGTCACAGATCATTGCACTCTATAACATGGAGTGTAAACTCCAGCAGCCAGCGATCTCTACTCCCACATTGAAGTCATTGCCTCCGGGACACGTAACACACACAGTTAATAGCAGACTGAAGAGGATTCCAGCGCTCGGACCCCCTGGCTACGTCATATCATTCAAACAGAGCAGGGACCTTAAAGCGGCGCTGCCACGTGTATGATTCACAAACTTGTCAACTAAATAATAATGATTTAAAAATAATAATTTTCAAGGGTACTGCATTTAAGGGAGAGAAGTTGTTCATATCCTACTGGAAATTGGAATTCCTGAGTAGTTAGATACTTTCGAATGTGTTTAAATGGTACTAACAGTAGGTTTCGGATAGGAAAACAATTTTCAGATACTTTTAAGATACACTATCTCCTCTGATATTCAGATTTTGTACTATAACGAATGATCAAGTGTTTAGAGAATGAAGAGGACATAATAAGAATAATATTAATAAACCGTCGATATAACTCTTTTTTTTTATTGCGGATGAGCCCATGAAGGACTGCGCAAAGTACTTAGAGGCGTTTCCTTTGAGCCCAAAATGTTTTCATTCTTTTGCTATGAGCTTGTTTTCTATCATCTGTCCAAGTTGTTCCAGTTTTTTTCTTCGGTTTGTCCTCTTGGTCAACTTGTCACTTATTCACTTATTCACCTCAATTCTAAATATCTCTGTTTTACTATTATTATTATTATTATTATTATTATTATTATTATTATTATTATTATTATTACTATTACTAGTATTATTAAGGTTCTATCCCCGGATGTTTTTGTCGGTTTTTCTCACCTGTAAGACAAATGTCAGGAAACTTTAAGGCTCAAACTGTCCCCGAACATCATCCGGCCATCATAATCATCATTTTCATATTCGCCATGTTTAGTATGAACGTGTGTGTGTGAATGGTGTGTTTCGTCTTAATGTTGTGTTGTCTCGGAGGAGGCCCTGACATTGAGCTGATTCTAAATTAGGGGATGCCCTTCATGTCTTCGTTTCGTCATAAAAGTATGTGTTCGATCCAAAGTTTAAAATCCCTCTCCCGACAGGTCGTGTCACTGTAAGGCCCGGGTGGCGTGTGTCACGTAAAAGTACCTTTAATGTGAGAGGTTAAACTATATTAATGCAAGTTAATTATTATTATTATTATTATAATTATAAACTGCAGAAATGAAGTTCGTACGTTCAGTAGCAAGTGTGACAATTTTGGACGGAAAAATAAATGAAGATATTAGGAAATACTTAAATATGTTTAATTTAACAAATAGAATAGACAATATAAGAAACAACAGGTATTAACATGTTAAAAAAATTCCTACAGGTAGAATCCCTCAGCTGTTACTAAAGTGCAAACCAATAGGTCATAGAAGTGTTGGACGCCCATTTACTAGATGGGAAGATTCATTGAATCTCACTTGATGTGAAAACAGGCCAAAAGGCCTAATTTCATGAAGTAGAAGATTATTATTATTATTATTATTATTAAAGGGTGTAGAAATGCCCGCTTACATGGGTTACAGCATTACAGAGACCCTTGACTTCCCAACTCCTTTAAAAAAATGTTAAACTGAAAATATATAAAACTATTATTCTACCAGTTACGTTATATGGATGCGAAAGATTACGAGTATTTGAGAATAAAGTTCTTAGGAAAATGTTTGGACCAAAGGGAGATGAACAGACAGGTGAATGGAGAAGACTGCATAACAGTGAATTATGTGGTGTTTATAGGAAGCCAGATATAATGAGAACGATCAAGTCTTGTAGATTGCGATGGGCAGCCATGTGGCACGAATGGGGGAATGAAAGACGTGCATGGAAGCTTCTTGTAGGAAAACCAGAGGGAAAACACTCAGTTGGTAGACCAAAAATGAGGTGGGAGAATACTATTAACTATTATTTGAGGGAAGTAGATTATACAGGGGATGATTGGAAAACATTGGCTCAGGATAGGGATGTATGGAGAGCTCATGTCCGCGCGGCCATGAACCTACGAGTTCGATAGTGCCAGTGGGTAAGTTAGTTACATGGGTTACAAATTGCTAAGGGGTATAAATACGTCACAGGTACATCCAACATTACAAAAATGCCGTACTTGAAAATCCACATTTTAGATATTTTCTGGAGAATTCGAATGCAACATATTCCATATGAGTCTATAATTCGTAAAGAATTCAATGACTCATAACTATATTACATTTCATTCCAGTATTCAGAGTAAGTTTATGAGCAGCCTGCGAGTAAATGGTACGGAAATACTGTAGGATGTTCACATGCTTACAAGTACTGTGCGATCGAACTGTAGACTAAAACGGAGGGAGTACGGCAATTACGTCACGACCATAGAATTTACAGTTAACATAGACAACGTAAATAATTTCAATGCTGAAAAACAAGTGAATTAATATAGTTGTGAGCATGTAAGTTTGTAGTATGTACCAGTTGTCAGAGAAAGGAGACTACACCACGTATGCAGAGCAATAGGCATCACTAGCTTGAGTTAGCCAGTCGCTAATACTTTGTAAACAAACTAAGTTTGTTTGTTCGTTACTTCACATTTCGATACAATTTCCCCACAGTCTGATAATAAGTTCTGACGCGAGATTGAATGCAGTGATGAAGTTCTCTTTACCAGACTGTACTCTCTTATCGCTGTTTACGTGAAAGAATAAAATACTATCAAAATGCTTATCTTTAGCACGTATTACGAATGAATGAACAGCGCATACCAAGAAGAATGTATAATTATAAACCAAAAGGGAGAAGGTTGTTGGGAAGACCATTGGACAGACGGAAGGATCAATTCGACCAATAATGAGATCGGAACAGGCCATTGGGCTTAATCCTTGTTGATGATGATAAATCAGTAAAGCAAAAAGAAACTATGATATAGAGCGGTCGGGGTTTACTGCTTTTAATGTATCATAAATCATGTTAATGTGGTAGCAACCATCAGTGTCAAGCTATTGATTATAACAAAGTAAGGTTTTAAGTTTACATATAGCATGAATTTTGCAATGACACATTTGTGTGCTAAATTAATATCCTAGGAAGGAAGGAGCATTTACAAAACTATTTTAAATACATGACATTTTCCGAAATCTAACAATATCATACTTGGAAATATTTTAATAGTTAATAAGTTCAGATGTTCAAAAGTTCACATTTAGGCGTAATGAAAAAGCTTTAATTTGGAAACTATGTACAAAGAATATTAAACATAATTTAGGTATGCTTTAATATGACAAAACATGATTTTGAAAATAAAACATTATGGCAGTATTAAAAAATATGTTTATAGAGATTTACTTACATGATGGTTCTGTCTCTCCTTTCATCAGCTCCATTTTAACACCAATCACTCATGACCATAGTCTCTCTCTCTCTCTCTCTCTCTCTCTCTCTCTCTATATATATATATATATATATATATATATATATTTATATATACAGTCAATCTGTTTACATCAATAATATTTCCAATATATGAAGGGGGGTGAAAGTATATTGTTCTGGGGTTTACCATATTTGCTAAATTTAGCTTTCACTTCAAAATACCATCTACATATGTCCATTACTATTTGAAATAAATGTATAGCTTTCTCAAAATTTAAATATTTTCTTTTAAACCCAAATATTTGTTTTATGAGAATTGTAAATTGCAGTAACTATTTAATTTCATTATTTTCTTTTAAATAGTAAAAAGCATGTTATAACAACTCATAAATTCTTTTCCTCCCTTAAAGTAGGAGTGTATGTTTCGCATCCATATAATATAACAATAATAATAATAATAATAATAATAATAATAATAATAATAATAATAATAATAATAATAATAATAATGTAATTATCTGGCACAATTAAGGTTGTACCGAAAGTACATTTTTCGTCTGCAAATCTACGTCATCTCTTCCATGTCTTACTTCAAGATTCGAGAACAATGTCATTCCTATCACATTTTTCCACTCTTCTCGCTTCCCCCTCCTCTGCGCCGTGGATGTCACGTTGCGTAACTTCCCCTCTTCCCCGGAACTGAAATAAACGAAGCCGGAGAAAGGGTCATCGTTTGGAGCTCGAACAGAGCAGTTCTACTTTGGCTTGCAGGTCCTGAAAGCCGGGGTAGGGTATCCTGGGTGTGGACCCTAGCCCTCGGTTGGACCGTGTGTGAATGTACGAATAATTGATTATTATTATTATTGTATTTATAATTCCAAAGTGTCAGAATTATGCACGAGAAATTCAGTTAATTTCTATAGTTAATATTGTTTATATTCTTTCTTTAATTTATGTATTGGTCGAAGATTAATATCCAGTTTATTAGTAATTATCATTATCAACTTTTATAATATTCATGATGTGTTCCGTTGAGGTTTATTCAAAATTAATATAAAATTATAGAATATTCACCTGAAAGGTCCGTCTCCTCAACTTAATTAATCATTTAACTGTAGCGCTTTCGGGACTTGTCCCATCATCGGCAGGATTCAAAACTGGTGTTTCACTGAAGATCTGGTAGAGGGGGTTGCATGTATTGGGTTCGTTTTCGTTTATCAGGCTGTCCTTGTTGTGAGCTGCTTTCATGATTTCCATCTCTTCGAGTACGTTTATCTTCGCTGGATTATTTTCTCTGTGCATTACTGTTAGGGTGTTTTCAATATTTAACATGCGATGTCCTTCATGGATAACGTGTTTTGCATAGCTTGATTTCCCTTCTGCGTGAATGAAGTCTCGAAAATGTTCTTTGAATCTGATGTTAAAACTCCTGTTTGTCCTTCCTATATAAAATTTGTTGCAGTCCAAACATGTCAGTTTATAAACTCCTTTGCTGTTGAAAATGTTATTTTCTTCAATGTTATTTATGTTGTTTAATTTGTTATTGGTTCTGTATGCTATTTTTACGTTTTTATCGGCTTTCTTTAGTGCATTGGCTTATTTTGTCGTTTCTTTTCCTGTGTATGTAAGTGTTATCCATGTTTTCTTGTTGTTGTCAGATTCGTTTTCTAGTTTAGTTATGTTGGTTATGTTGTTCTTCCTTTTTTTGTTTTTTTTACGAGCTTATCTATGAATTCTTCATTATAGCCATTGGTTTTTGCCATATACTTAATGTAGTTGAGTTCTTGGATATAATTGTCTTTGCTTAATGGGAGTTTCAACATTCACAACGACACAGCCTGATAAACGAAAACGAACCCAATACATGCAACCCCCTCTACCAGATCTTCAGTGAAACACCAGTTTTTGAATCCTGCCGATGATGGGACAAGTCCCGAAAGCGCTACAGTTAAATGATTAATTAAGTTGAGGAGACGGACCTTTCAGGTGAATATTCTATAATTTTATATTAATTATCATTATTATTTAATATTTGACTCACTATTTATACATTAAATATCTTTTAGTTGTTTACCGCTGTGGTCTCGAGGTAGCGTGCTGCCTTGTCACGCAGCGGGCCCGGGTTCGATTCCCGGTCGGGACAATTTGAGATAAGGAACTTGGGGTGTGTGAAGTCAAATTTTGATGTTATATTGTTTTTTTTAACTAGACGTTCGTACTCATTAATCAACAATGAAGCAAACTATGAATATGGTTTGTCTTGGGAATACTTCAGTTCTGCTCCAATAGTAGGATAACATTAGTTTTAATTGCAAACATAGCAGCATTTTTAACATTTTGAGTTATGGGTTATGGAAATTTCGTCTTTCGGCAAGTGCCAGTGCGCCACTGAGAGTCTGTATTTCGTGCTCTGTTGCAATCATACGTATTAGATGTCTGGTTGTTCAGATGTCGTTCGCAGTAATAGCTCAATTGGTATCATAACACTTGACTATTATAATGCCGGGTTCAAATCTCTCTTCTAGATTTTTTATTTTGATTTCATTTTTTAATTTTGTTCAGAGAAGGATATTGCTTATATAGTAACTTAATTAACTTTTTGTTTAAGCATATGTATTTATTTTGAATTAAACTAATTGTGTGATTTGTTTAAATGAAATGCACTGGTAAAGATTATTCTTAAAATGCTGTACATTTAGTCTGTTCATACCAACTGCTCATGCGCGTGCCCGTGATACCAGTCTGTTTCACTATTGCTTTTGAATATTGTAGGAGCAACATTGTTTACGTTGACGTAAACGTTATGGCTAATGTTTATGCATTCAATGAATTTAGCAGATACGCATTATGTTTATGGAGAGAGAAGAGGAAATGTGCATGCAGCTGCACAAATGTACAGAGAAAGATTTCCTGACGGACCACATCCTGATATACAACTTTCCAAACCATCCATCGGCGATTACGGGAAACTGGAACTCTGGTGGTGCATAAACTGGATTCCGGCGCAAGGCGAAATCGTCGTACCCTGGATTTTGAAGAAGAGGTGCGCGACAGGATTCGAGAGAATTCTTCTACCAGTACATGTGTAATTGCACGTGTCATGGGCATAAACTACGTCAGCGTATGGTAGGTCTTGCAGAAAGGAATCGACCCTTTCCACTTTTTGAAGGTACAGTGCATGGCACCGTTAGACTTCGGACCTCGCATGCAGTTTCGTAACTGGGTCTCCGAGCGGCAGGTTGAAGAGTCTGATTTGTTTTCAAAAGTGCTTCTCACGACGAGGCTTATTTTACAAGGGAAGGAGGTTTTGTTCTAAACCAGAGGAATAGCCATACTTGAGAATATGAACATCTTTTTCCCATAGTAGAGAGAGGCTATAAACTCAGGTTCGCCGTTAATATATGGGCTGGTATAATTACATCATTGGTCACTATTTTCTGTGACCATGTGTGTAAACAGTTTTTGACACATGTGCTTCCTGAATTCCTGGAAGAAATCCATCATGACATCCGACGTCCGATGTGGATCCAGCATGACGGAGTTCTTGGTAGGTAATTTGTAATATTACAGTGTAGTTATTTAGTTATTTATAGGTTGGCAACTCCGAAATTTAGGAAATTGAACTTTCAATCATGGTCGCCATTCCTGTAAGTACGACAGAACGCACTATCGTGCAAAAAATGTTCTTTCGATGTATAATAACCTATCCTAAATGTACAGTACGATGCGAGGTTGGGTTTGGAAGTGTTGTACAGAATCGAGGAAAATGTTAGAAACCGAGCGATACCGAGGATTTTAATTTCCGAGATTCTGCAAAGCACTTCACAAACGTGTGTTGTTCATTATTTTTTGCGCGATGGTTTTTTCAAAATAATAAATAATAGTAAAATAATAACGTCTTTGTTGTAAATATTTGCGTTCATTATAATCAATTGACGGCTGAACAAAAGTACAACCTACCCTTAATTTTTTCAGTTTATTGTTATAAACTTTAGCTCTTCTTCTGTATTTATTTTTAATAATTTAAACTTTTTCAAACAATTTTTATAACATTACTTGACAATTTTTAAGTATCTATTTAAATACGCAGTCTATGACTTTCTCTCTTCTTCCCAGCGATAACATACTAACAACCCACGGGCGGGTTATCGCTGGTTTGGGTTTTCACTGTTGGAACGATGTTAAGAAGTGATAAGTTAGTGTACACCCATTTTTTAATAAACGTTTGGTAAATTGAACATAATTAATATATTTCTTTGAACTATATATGGACATTTATTGCAAAGATTGATCATTTAAATTTCACAGCGACATGCTGCCATCTAGCGTAAGCTGTATAAATTTTAGTACGATATCGATAATAATCGATATGTGGCAAGGATGATAATCGATGTGTGGTTCGATGGTGGGTTATCGCAGGCTCTATAAACTCTGGCGCATGTGCACTGTTGTCCTACAGGACTTTGAAAATATATCAGGTAAGTTAAAGTGCTATTTTCCTCAATTGGCTACCGTTAATAATGTGAGCAATGTTAATTAGTTGAAACTACAGGAGGCCGTGAAACCAATTAGTGATAAAATGGAGTTCAAGTATTTATTTATCGTTTTATATTGTTTCAAATAGAGTTCAGTTCATTTAAAATGCAGTGATTTGTTAGTATAATGTATATTAACACTATCTTTTGGATATTTTTTGTGTATGCATTGTTTATAGTATACATAGAGGAACGTGGTTTTACTTCCCACACGCAGTTTGTAATATGTAATATTACAGTTTAGTTATTTTATTACCGTATAGTTATTTTGGTTGACAACCCCGAAATGTAGGAAGTTGAACTTTGAGTCATGATCGCCATTGCTATAAGTACGACAAAACGTACTATCGCGCAAAAAACAAAATGTTTTTGCTGTACTAATAATTCCGAGCTAAGTTTAGTTGTACTGTAAAAGAACTTGCCGACTACGTCTATTGGGGAACCGTGGCGTACTTTTACCCGCCATATGACTGAATTGTGGAACTCTCATCGACAGAAACATTGTTCTTAGGCAACATCGTATTTTACGACAAATAAGACTGAATACAAGGCTAAGATGGTACCAATAATTAGGAAATGTATATATGAGCCTACCTAATCAGACGTTTACGCTTCTTCCAATATTTCATTATGAGCAGAATATATGCTTTATGCTGACTCACCTGGTAACTTCTGTTATTTTCATCACATCCTCAATGTATAATGTAGAATGTTTTTCACCAAACTGTTTGAAACATTCAAAATTATTTGTTTCTGTCCGCTTTTCAAATGGTTTATTTTCCAAAGTTTTTAGAAATTCTACAAAAAGCGGTCATTTTCAAAAACAATAGAAATTGCAATATTTCTGCATTGCGCGTGCATAATAATATGACCATGCGTATTTAATCCATTATATAGTATCATCATCATCATCCGGTATCATGGCAGCAGCAGCCGCCGTCTTCCGGAAACCAAACGCCATTCCTCTCTGTCCATCCATTGATCTTCCTCCAATCCTCTGATATTCATAGCTGCTTCTATCCAAGTTTTCTTCGGTCTTCTTCTCTTCCTCCTTTCTATTGGGATCCATTCCATAACAATTTTAGGCAATCTTTGTTCTGGTATTCTTTTGACATGGCCATACCACTGCAATCTTTTCTTTTCTATTGTCTATGGTGTCCGGCTCCTCTTGTACACCCATAATTTCCCTTATTTCTTTATTTCGTATTCTATCCATTCTAGATTTTCCTGCCGATCATCTTAAAGCATCCATTTCTGTACTTAAAATTCATTAAATAGTAATTATGTATATATATAAATAAAGATTGTGCCATGTAACTTTATAGACATGTTGTAGATAATATATATTTTTATTATTTAAATTTGCTTTATTTCGAATATTAGAGACCGAACTCTACATTTTCTTACACGCTTAAAGGTAAAATCATTATTCGTCCTATGAAAATGCAGTCATAGATCTGGTTTGCTTACATTATAACTGGAACTTACCTCTAAAAGGTATAAGGAAATCATTTCCTCTCTCTCTCTCTCTCTTCTCTCTCTTTCTCTCTCTTCTCTTTCTCTCTCTCTTCTCTTTCTCTCTTCCCTCTCCTTCTTCTCTTTCTCTCTCTCATCTCTCTCTCTCTTTCTCTCTCTCTTCTCTTCCCTTCCTCCTCTCTCCTCTCTCTCCTCTCTTCTCCATCCGCTCTCTCTCTCGTCTCACTCTCTCTCCCTCTTCGTCTCTCTCTCTTGTCTCTCTCTCTCTCTTCTCTCTGTATCCGATTTCTTTGTAGATACAATGCAATCAGTATAGCATTGGACAGCAGACGCGAGGTTTGTGCTGTGCGATGTTATGTATGCATATTCCTTTAATTGAGAATTGTTTTCTGTTCTTTAAAATATTGGGTTTAATATTGGAAAACTCATATCTGTCTGTATCGGTATTTAGTTTTGATAGAGAACCCAATCTCCAGTCCAATGCTATACTAATCGCACTGTACATTTACATAGGGCATACCACCTCGCCTCACACGACATGTAGGGCCTATAGAGAGATCACATATATACTTTTTACATACACAAGAGCATGAGGACCCTCTCTGGATAAGTTATCAGCTCGGTTCCGGGGCCACCTCAAAGATAACACGAACATGTCGTACATACACTCCCTTCATACTGAAGGTGAACTTCATATGGACGATTATAATGACAAGATGGTGTTTGGGGATCCATTTGGGCTTACATTTTTCCTGACAATTGTCTTATAGGAAAGGAAACTCCTGAAAATCTCACCAGGAAATTTCTCCCTATCTGGAATCAAAATCTATTCCCGTAGCGTATGAAGCAAAGGCATTCGGCCTGCCTCTATGCCGCTTCTAAAGGAAGATTCATTGTTCCATACATGTTACTTTAATAAAATTATTTAGAAGATTTGAGATGATAAGTCCCTGTAACAACTAATAACTCAACTATGATTTCAGAGTTAAGCCTTTATTTCTTTTTCTTCTTTCATTCAATGTAGACAAGGTGTCTGTTCCTCTTCAATAAATTGTCTCTATTGTAATTTTTATATTGCCTATATTTATTTTTTTGCACCTCGTTCCAATTCCTGTATAGGCCTATTTTAATTCCGCCATTTTTTAAAACAAATTCCCTCGTTTGTTGTTGATTGTGTCCCGCGCTGTATCCGAATGGCCTAGGACATCATGTCTTAGCGCAGGACTACTGGACATGTGCTAGTTAGAGTCCCCATGGGGGAAGAAAATATATCATAAAATTTCGGTCAGTATAGGACCGGAGCACTCCCAGCATTGTGAGAGATTTGTATAGCTATAATAAGTAGTAGCTACAAGTTGAGATAATCAGGAATAACGGCTTGGGAACTCGTCGTGTTGACCATATGTCATCCAATCCTCGCTAGATTATTTTCCAGTGAGACCAGCAGCCGTCTGATGGGCCAAGGGCCAAGGGCCTTAAGCCTGTTGAGCAATAGAGTTTAGGAGTTGATTGACCATTCTCGTTTAATAATGCATTTCTATTTGTGATCTCTAGTCTGGATTTTTATGTACAAAACAGAAAGATTTGCAGCATAATGAGAAGTTATACTAATGACTGTCTTATATTTTGTTTCACTACAAATAGTTGAATAGGAGAGGAACTTCGGGTAATATGGACCCCTGTTTTGAATTTGTTGTTTTTTCTTCTTTTAATTAAGGGGTTAGAATTTTGTTTAATTACAGTGTTTATCATTAGTGTTGTAACTATGAAATAGCATTGTTATTTTATTCAAATATGGAAACATCTTCATAATTTATAAACTTTTTTACATTGCAAGAAACGTCCACCTTAGCTTTTAGTCTGTATTTAAGTTTATTTACTCTATTAATTTATACAGACAGGCATAGATTAATCTGGAAATATTTATGATTGAGCATAATTAAAAAGAGTTGATATTTATGTAATGTTTTGAAAAATTATTGTTGGTTATAACATTCACACGTCATTCAACTTCAGAAAGCGACGGTCTTTGGATTTAGTAAAATTACAACGATATTAAATAAAATTAATTAAGTGAATGGTTTTTACAGATAGCATCCTCATTTATAAAATATATGTATTCGTGTAAAGTGGATCCGAGTCCTCGTGGAGGGTCCACATTAACCGAATTCCTTTGTTACGTTTAATTGTTTTATACAGTCACCATGTCACATAATATCAAACCAAACCCATCAGTATATTAAACCAACATCTACATAATATAATATATTTAGGATTTTTTTCAACATTTGCAATATTCAATAGCAGAAATTAAGAATTGATTCTTAGCTTGAACAACTTTTAAAGTGGTCAATTTCATAAATATCACAAATAAACCCTTCTTCGCCCAAAGAATAAAATAAACTGGCTTTGAACCTTTAAAGTTGGTGAGGAGAAGAAGTTAAAATATGTTCTGTTAGATGGCAGCACCAATTAAAGAATATATTAACAGGGTCCACTCAAACAGAAGGGTCCACATTACCCGAACTTCCCTTTATAATGAGAAGTAAGACTGCTATCTTTTGTCTTGGTTTCATATGCAAAAAAAAAAAAGAATAATATTTGTGAAGGGCTTAGGCAATAACATGATAAGTCATATATTGTTCTTTCTGAGATATAAGGATTTTAATGTTTCAAAAAAATTAAAAACACTAAGTGGGCAGTATTGTTGTTAATATATTGTGTGTTTATATGTTTTTTGCACCATGTAACTAATATTTATACCAAGAAGACCGGGATAAGTAGATTCCTGGCATTGACGAGTAATCAGCACAGTGTATAAAAAATAATTACGATATGAATGTATAATTATTTTTCCTTTCACTTAATAAGAACACATTGACTTTCATTTCTTTATGCGCAGCAACGCACGCCGGGTGTTAGTGTTTTATACAACCTGGTTTTGGAGGCTGAAAAAAAAAACAAATTACCGGAAAGATTTCTAAATTCAAATCGTGAAAGATTGGCATGCTACGAGTTACTGGTAAACCCAGAAAACTGGATAAACTTGGGTAGATTTCTGTACAAAACGCGGAAAATAAGAACAACACTTATTCAGGAATAAATAAATATGTTAACAAATTGCAATACCATTAATTCTTAATAATTCTACATAACTAAGTTAATGTATAATGTAATTGTATTGATATCTGATTGTAATATTATCGTGTTTTTTTTTTGTTTTAAGTATATTATTACCAAACATCAACTTATTGTAACGGACTGTTAACAGCACGTACGGCTTACTGCCCGTGCGACCCATATTTGTAAATAACATTGTGTGTATCTTACTTTTAGTTTAATAAAGTCCTTATGTATGTACAATCTGGTTTTTGTTTCACGTGTCGGATATTTTGAATTTAAATACCTTATTTATTGAAAAAATAGCATTTCTTAGCATTTGTATACTTTTATTTATTTATTCCTGGATATTATTATGTTTATATAGTTCCTTTAAACACGAGTCCATAAATTAATCAGTTATTGAAGTAATGTCAGTTTTACTGTTTGGGACTTGCTGACAGTAAGTGCCAATTCGAACAAAACCATCACAGTCTTATCCAATTATATGCTGTAGCGATATAGAGGATTAACCTAATTTTAAATTGGCGAAACAATAATTTATCCTGCCATTTATTTAAATTTTCTGGACCGCAAAGAAAACAAGATCGTGTAAAACTCCAAATTATTATTGTACATTATTATCTAATATTATTCAAATGTAATTTATTTCAACCCATTTGTTTTTCTATTGTTTTTTGTACTATGTAACTGTTATTGTTGATTTGCATCGTAATTTGACAATCTTGGTTGCTATGAAAACAAAAGAAATCTCAATACTTTAAAAATGACCAAAATCACTAGTGCGGTAAGTAAAAACATTTATTTTGAAATATCGATAGTGATACTGAAATTTGTATTAATTTCGGAATTAATTCATCACACCCAGCTTTCCACGTCTCTTCTATTTCATCATCATTGCACACATCGTCTAAAACTGTCTCCATAATCAGAAATAAATCCCAAAACAAATTGGTTTTAGAGTTTTAACAAATATAAGATGGCGACATCACCAATACTTAGTATTTCTCCATAGCAAAAACATATAGCCGATTCACCTTCTGAAATCTAACATTTATCTTTCATTTATATTTATTAATATTTTAGCTAATATCTTAATTACTAAAATAAATACACATAGTGCAAAAAAATAGTATGCAATACTCAATGTGGTGAACACATACCAGAATCTTGGAAATTTAAAAAAAAACGAGGCGCTCCTCGATCCGTATCAAGTGTTTACCACACTCGTATCGCAATATCCACCCATCCATATTAATTCTGCCCGAGGACAGATCTTTCACTGCAATCATAGCATTTTCATGCAATCTTGCAGCTTTACTAGGGAATTATATACATGGTAGGTTCCCGTTGATTTCCACACCGGTGAAGGATGGTAATGGACGCTACCTCGAGACAACAGCGGTGGACTTATCGCAATATACTATACTGTAAAATAAGGTATGAATAATGAATTTGATTTCCTTTACTATTCTTCCACTTACTTACTTACTCACTGGCACTATCGAACCCGTAGGTTCATGGCCGCGCGGACATAAGCTCTCTATACATCCCTATCCTGAGCTAATGCTTTCCAATCATTCCCTGTATAATCTCCGATTTCCGATTGAGGGTCTCTCCACTTTTCAGTGGTTGCCCTTTTACCAGCCGGCTGCTGGCCCTTCACATCCACATGTGTCAATCACAGAGTTAGATGATCAACAGCCAGTGTAGGGGTGACATGTGGTTAGCATGTCGAGTCCCCCAGCCGTTATAGCTGGTTCCTCAACCTGGAGCCGCTACTTATTGTAGCTACCCAATTGCCTCACGATGCTGGGTGGGCACCGGTCCCATACTGGCCGAAATACCATGAGAAAATTTCTTCCCCCATGGAGACTCGAACCAGCGCAAGTTCCGTAGCTCTGCGCCAAGGCTTCCTACCTTAACCGCTCGGCTACGGCGCGGGACCCCTGTATAATCTATTTCCCTCAAATCACCACCATCATCATCATCATCTGCATTCATGGATTAGGTCTGTTGACCCGTTCCGACTTCAGCCCATCTCTTTCTAGGTCTGCCCACATCTCGGGTGCCTTTAGGTTTGTATTTTGTTATTTGTTTTGGATATCTATCTTCATTCATTCTGTGTATGTGTTGCTTCCATTTTTGTCTATATGTATCTATTTTATCAGTTATTGCAAATATTTCAAGTCCCTGTCTTATTTCTGTGTTCTTGATTCTGTCTTCCTTAGTGCACCCTTTAACAGATCTAAAAAAAATCATTTCTGCCGCCGTTATCCTACTTAGATCTTGTTTTTTTATGTATCAAGGCTTCTGAACCATAGAGCAATACCGGTACTGCCAACGTTTTGTAAAATTTCAAATGGGTCTCTCTTGTTGTTTTGTTATTTAGTGATCGTTTTATCGTACCACACATTCCCTGGAATTTTGCTATTTTATTAGTTATATCATTATCATAAATACATGAAATGTCACATCCTAGATAATTGAGATGGTTCACCTGTTCTATGATTTTGTTTCCTATTACTATTTTGGATCATAGTTAATGTTATTCTCCCACCTCATTCTTGGTCTACCAACCGGGCGTTTTCCCCTCTGGCTTTCCTACAAGAAGGTTCCATGCAAGTCTTTCGTTCCCCATACGTGCAACATGTCCTGCCCATCGCAGTCTACGAGACCCAACTGTTCTTATTATATCTGGCTTCCTATAAATACCACTGTGAAGTCAAACAATAGCGGGCCTTACTTGAATTATCAATTAATTAATTAATTTTGTGATACCTTTCCTTCATGTTTGTACTAAGTTTCACGACATAAGACTTAATGCTACATTCATACAGTGTTATTTTGACCTGAAGTAATGGTTACGTTAATGCATAAATAGCCTTGTTACTTCGTCCGTCTGAACCATGCAACTTTCACCTACGAAAACTTACTGTAGTTGTCTAGTGTGCTATACAGTATTCCTAATTTTACACTAGTACAGATAGAAAACGAAATGAGGATATACGAAGTGAACTAACTATATTCAAACTATTAAATAGAATTAATGGATGGACCACGTCAATAGAACGGATAACAATAGAATACCGAAACAGACTATTCATTACAAACCGCTAGGACGAAGAAATCTTGGAAGACCCAGTAAAAGATGGACAGACCAATTCTAGCATGAGATTGGAATGAACCATAAAGTCTAATCCTTGGTGATGGTGATGATAAAATTAAGTTCATTACTACGTCACATGAAATTATTTTTAATTTATGTTGGTTAATATTTCTATTATATAAGGTTAAATCCGATTGGTCTTATAAGAAAGATAAGTATTTTTAATTTCAACTACAATTCAGTTTACTTTCATTTATGAGAGTATAAAGTTATTCATATGTTTTATTCAAAGTTTAATAGAACAAATTATAATTCTGACAACAATGCATTAAAACAATTTTTGAAAGCATTATTTTTGCGCGATAGTGCGTTTTGTCGTACTTACAGCAATGGCGATCATGATTGAAAGTTCAACTTCATACATTTTGGGATTGCCATCTAAATAACTATACTGTAATATTACATTTACACCCACGTGCGGGAAGTAAAACCACTGCCCTCTATGTATACTACGTACAACGTATATACAAAAAATATCCAAAAGGTAGTGTTAATATACATTATACCAAACAAATCACTGCATCTTAAATGAACTGCACATTATTTGAAACAATCTTCTTGTATCTTGTAAGCCCATGTTTCCTTTAACTGAGATTTAGGCGCTCTCCCTCTACGGGGAAGAATTTGAACCATACTAATTTAGTTACACTTGTTTTCGTACAGATGTCATTTGAGTGGTCCGTGGTCAGCGTTCCGCCTCATACTGACATCTAGGAAACCAAGGTAGTACTAGGACGGGAAAATTCGGCAAATTTTGCTTAGAGGCCTTTTCATTCAGGCTTAAGGATCTTTTACGAGCCTGAAAATCTTCAGACTCAGGATCCACGGTTTAAAACCCCTCCCGGGGACTTGCTCCTTGGATTTTTCCATCCTAAAAAATCCATCGACCCCGGCCGGGTTTGATACAAAACAATAAATACGAACTTGCGGTCATATTATGAATAATTGGTCTCAAGGCATCCTGTTGTTTCAACTAATAAACATTGCCCACACTGTTAACGTTAGTCAATTGTTTATAATGAACGCAAATATTTCCAACAAATATGTTATTATTTTACTATTACTTATTATTTTGAAAACATCGCGCAAAAAAAAAAAATTGTACAACGTACGTTTGTGAGGTGTTTTACAGAATCTCGGAAATTATAAAAACCTCAATTCTGTAAAAACCACTTCCCAACTTCGCATCGTATTAAATAGTATATTAAATGCGAGGTTGGGAAGTGGTTTTTACAGAAGCGAGGAAATGTGCATTGTACATTATTTTTTTGCGCGATGGTGTTTTCAAAATAATAAATAATAGTAAATTAATAACACATGTCTTGTAAATATTTGCGTTCATTATAAACAACTGACTAACGTTAACAGTGTGGGCAATGTTTATTAGTTGAAACTAGAGCAAGGCGTGATACCAATCAGTCATAAAATGGCGGCTATTACATATTTTTGTTTTATATTGTTTCAAATAAAGTTCAGTTCATTTAAAATGCAGTGATTTCTTTCGTATAATGTATATTAACACTACCTTTTGGAAATATTTTAGTATATACATTGAATGTAGTATATATAAAGGACCGTGGTTTTACTTCCCGCACGAGGTTTGTAATATGTAATATTACAGTATAGTTATTTAGGTTGGCAAACCCGAAGTGTAGGAAGTTGAACTTTCAATCATGATAGCCAATGCTGTAAGTAGAGGCCTACATCAAAACGCACTATCGCCCAAAAAATATCTTTATTTAGTAAAATATGTTTATTATTATGAAGATAGTTTTATGCTTTTATTTGACAATAATTAACAACGAAATATTTAGATTTTTTTAAAATTCAAAGTTATGTTTTGGTATAAAAATAATTTTTTGCGCGATAGTGCGTTTTATCGTACTTACAGCAATGACGACCATGATTGAAAGTTCATCTTCCTACATTTCGGGATTGCCAACCTAAATAGCTAAACTGTAATATTACATTTACACCCACGTGCGGGAAGTAAAACCACTGTCCTCTATGTATACTACGTACAATGTATATATACAAAAAATATCCAAAAGGTAGTGTTAATATACATTATACGAAACAAATCACTGTAATGTAAATGAACTGAACTTTATTTGAAACAACATAAAACAATAAATACGTACTTATGGTCATTTTATCAATAATAATGGTATCACGGCCTCCTGTACTTTTAACTAATAAACATTGCCCACACTGTTAACGTTACTCAATTGTTTATAATGGACGCACATATTTTTAACAAAGCTGTTACTATTTTACTACTATTTATTATTTTGAAAACACCATCGCGCAAAAAATAATGTACAACGCACGTTTGTGAAGTGTTTTACAGAATTTCGGGGATTAAAAACCTCGCTATCACTAGGTTTTTAAATATTTTCCTCGATTCTGTAAATACCACTTCCAAACCTTGCATGGTAATATACTATTAAAATACAAAATAATTCATTAAATTTAATTTTAATTATCCAGGCAATATAAAATCCTGCTTTGGTTTACGGGAACTATTTACCGTGTGTAAAGACTATCACTCTATGAAAATGATGACATATTGACATTGCTTTCGTATTTTATGCACATATGGTGCTCATATCGTTGGGTGTTTTATGGATACGGTACATAGATTTATAGCTTGCAGTTCAACGTAAAGTTCAAATTTGTGGGTTGAATTTAATAACGCTATTCCCATTTGTAGTGATATCCAATATCAGTGCTGTGTTCTGTGAAACCTCGCAATTGAATTCCACTATCTATTGAGACGGGCTTTAATGACTATCATAGATAACAGGTAGCTGTTTATATTCAATATCGCGAGTAAATCATACCCTTTGGCAGAAGTATGGAAATACAGTTTTATTTTTGACCTGTTAATACACATTAAATTTGAAGAGAGAAAAAAGTGCCTAAATCGGGATTTTGAACCCAATATCTCTATCCTCTACACTAGTGCTTTAACGATTTAAGCTATTCAGTATCACGATTTAAACATAGATTTTTCTCTTATACGTCGCCGTGGCGTAGTCGGTAGAGTCCCTACCTTCCACTCCGGCGACCCGGGTTCTATTCCCGTCGGGGTAGCGGATTTTTAATCTCCACCTTGGGTCTGGGTATGTGTGTGTCTATATGTGCGAATAACAGAAAGTTAACAAAAAAAAGTAAAACAAGAAGGAAAACAGTGTAAACGAAAAAAAAAATCCGTAGGCCAGATATCAGTGAACTTTTGTTCCACGAACTTCATCTAGCAGCCTCTTAAATAAGAGCACTTTAAAATGGAAGTCAACACATTATATTTCTAGCAGGTAAAGCTGATATTTTCTCTTCAAATTTAATTTCTCATTCAGTGAGACGTGATAAATTTAATATTAATATCGAATATCAGCTTTACTTACTAGAAATGTAAAGTGTTTGATTTCCATTTTAAAGTGCTCTTATTTAAGAGACCGCTAGGTATATTGGTGCAACAAAAGTTCACTGCTACCTGGCGCACGGAAATCGTATTAGTATAAGAGAAACATCTCCGTTTAAATCGTGATACTTAATCGCTTAAATTGTTAAAGCATTGGTGTATAGAACCAGAGATATTGGGTTCAAATCCCGATTTAGGTATATATTTTTCTCTTCAAATTTAATTTGTCATTAAGTGAGAAATGATAAATTTAATCTTAAATATCTGCTAATACATGGCGTGCGCTGCTACGCCCAAATACATTTAATATGATTTTTAAATATTCGTTTCATGTGAACTCTTGCATATAATTGTTTTATAGTATAATAGATAGCAGCCAAACCTGAAAACTTGTGAGTTATGTACAAAGGTACACTTTGCAACGAATGAAACGTGGCGTTTGCTATAGTCAATGTTTAATTTCGATTTTAGGCAAACCCCCATTCTAACGGTCGGATTTAGCTGATTTTTTGATAATACCTATACCTTATACGCTCTTAGAGTGATCCTAACATCAACAAATGCCAATTGTATCCTTCCGCCATTCGCGCCACAATTACTGTCACTTTTGACAGGGAGATGACGACACAGCAACAGAAGACTCGACACTTTCAGCCATTTTGCTTCATGAGAATCGACTGAAGCATGACTTAAATGCATCACCCATATGTAATAACCTATTTTAAGTTGTAATTATGGATCAGGTATATTTTAGAATATTTTCTATGTTTTGAATATTATTATTCTCATTTATGAAGAATTACAAGTACATTCAGAGGACATATTTTTAATGTAAAGAAGGGAAATAATTTTTCGCGTACTTATTGCTTCTACATCGTACGTTGGTGTCCATAACCAATGAAAAACGAGCAGGTCACATGGTTTTGTTTTGATGAGGATCACTTTAAGAGCGGACAGCCTTTACCTCGGTCTATTTGAAGAAGATATAAGAAAATTGCGACCGCTAGAGCAATTTTTAAATTTTCGTATCAGGTGAACTCCTACAACTAATGATTTTGGAACATAATAGGTAGAATAGAAACCCTCTTCAACGAAAAATACATTTATGTGCCAACTTTCAAAGCAATCGGGAAGAACTTTCATAGATTTAAGATTTTCAACAAACGAACATGTACATTTTTATTTTTAGGCCTATGCATAACTAGCTAATATCCGGTGTGCGCTGCTATGCCTAAATGAATTAAATGTGTGTTTATGTTTAAATGAATAAGTGAAAAGAAAAATAACTATAAATTTATATCGTAATTACTTTTAGATAACCCGTGCTGATTAGGCGGCGTTGCCCTGGGAATCTACTTATCCTTATCTTCTTGGCATCATTGAGCTAAAAGACAAATATGGTTATTGTGTTATCCGTAAAAGATAGATATGTTTTTAGCGACTTTCCATAGAATTTTTTGAGATATTCAATTCTGTGTACATTGATTTGGTGTATTTGTTACGGTTTAGATAGCGCAAACCATTTAAGCGTCAAAAAAGCTAATTTTTTTGTGCACCAATGGCATTTTTATTTAGCTCCGGCCCTATAGTACATACGGTAACATGTCATATACATTAATTGTCCCAAAAAAGTTAACTAAATGATGGTAAAAACCCTTTTCAAATCGGTCAAGTAGTTTTTCAGTCCATAAAGGACAGATAGACTCACAGACGTTCATATATATATATATATATATATATATATATATATATATATATATATATAGGGCGATTAGTCTTTTGCATTTTTGTCAAACCAACGTTTTATGCCAAACTTCTTATTGCACATGGAAAGTAATGACTACTGGATGATAAACTCAGCAAATATCAATGTTGTTACCCTCTAAAGTAACGACACAGACTCCATCTTTCTTGTGTACAGCGAAACACTTTTGCCAGCATAGTTGGTGTGATTGCAGCTACCGCTGCTGCTATTCGGTTTCTCAATTGCTGTAAAGGTGTTGATCTTCACTTCATACACTTTGGACTTAACGAAACCCCAAACAAAGATGCCTAGTGGTGTCCCATCTGGAGAGCGGCCGCCCAAACTCTCGGTGAACCAAGATCGATCCGCCTACCAGGAAAACTTCGTTGAGCTGGTCACGAACAATTATGGCAAAATGGGGTGGTGCACCATCTTGTTGGAAAATCGCAGTATCTTGTACAGCGTCCTGTGCCAGCTGCGGTTCCAGGTATTGTTCTAACATGTCAAGATAGTTACTTCCAGTTACTGTTGTTAATGCAAACATGATCGGCCCGTGAATTTTTGTTTTTGTTACTCCCAGCCACACATTTACCTTTGGTGCGTCTCTCTGAAACTCTTATATGACGTTTGGCTATTCGCCTGCCCAAATCCTACAATTATGCTTATTGACATGTCCACATGTGTGTAATGTTGCCTCATCACTGAACAACACATTTTCCATGAGGTCTTCATTTTCAATGGCATTTAACAGGTCTTGTACATTATCTGGATGTGATAAGGGCGTTTCTTCAGTTTGAAGCGCAAGTACGCCATACAGTGCTTTGGGACGTACCCAACTCTCTGCTGAGTCTTCTGGTTGATGCACTGGGACTTCGTGAGATGGCAACCTGTATGGTTTGCCCGTATTCTGATGTTGTAGCCGGCCTCTCTCTACGTGCCTCATAAGCAACATTTCATTTTTAGTACGAGATCTCTAATAGCGTGCCTGCTAGGACATGGTTTTCTGAACTATCTAGTGAATTCTTCTTGGACTTGCCTGTATGTTAATCCTCGTATAAGAGCGAAAAGACATCTAATATTTCCTCTATAGTTAGCATAGCTTTCAATTACCTATAACAAAAATACATAAATTAACGATATGAGGAAAATGTCAAGAGGCTTTTGAATCACCCTGTATATAAAGTCTGCCAGGCTGACTCAGGTGGTAGCATCCCTTGTTCCAGACTAGCGGGCTGTAGTTCGATATCCAGCAGGTTGAAAATTTTAATTGTAAAAATAATTTAATTGATTTAATTGTGTCCTCCGAGGTGGACTAGTCCCAAGGGTCGCAGGTTCAAACCTGGCCGGTGTCGTTGGAAAATCCATGAAGCAAGTCCTCCGGGAGGGGTTCTAAGCCTCGAGTCTCAAGATTTTCAGGCTCGTAAAAGAACCTGAATAAAAAGGGCCTCTGTGTAAAATTTAACCGACCATCATCCATTCAAGTAATATCTTGGTTGTCTACTAGATGTCTCACTGAGACGATGTGCTAACCACATGTTACTCGCTAACATCTGTAGGTAAACAAGCTTAACTAAATTAGCCTGAGTAAGAAACTCCCACTAGGGAGCACCATGGAGAATATACATATATTTATTACCATTATTATCATTATTATTATTATTATTATTGGGCTCCAAATAGGAGGAAAAAAAGAGGGAGACGTAAGAAGATATAGAGAGAGGGAATTATGAATTTGATGAAGGACAGGAGACTGCAGGATGGTGACTGGAAGAATAGAGATGAATGGAGAAAGGGAATCAAAACTTAATATTGAGCACAGGAAGACGTATATATTTAAAATCTGTCGAATAAAATTACTATTATTACTTTCATTATTATTGTTATTATGTTATTATTATTATTATTATTATTATTATTATTATTATTATTATTATTTTAGTAGATAACCCTGTATGTTGCAGCCTTCAAAAGCAATGTCCTTTTTCGTTGCTTTTGTTGTATATGCTCAATCCTGCCTCTATTTTTCACATTGTGTTTCTTTATTAGCTTATGAATGTTCAAAAATATTGTTTACAATTTATTGAAGAAAGAAGACTGAAATGATTTGGTGGCATAAAGTCGATGTCAGATAACAGGATACCTAAGATGATATTCAATTTTTTAACGGAGGGCAACAGAAGAATGGGGAAACCAAAAGAACAGTGCGTTCAAGAGGTGCATAGGAGTATTGTGTCAAGAGGATTAACAGAGAATAACGCAGAGAATAGGGATGTATGGAGGAGTAAAATTTATGAGTTGTAGGAAAACTACTGTATTGTAGGGCAATTTCCAATAAAGAACTATTATTATTATTGTTATTATTATTGTTGTTGTTATTATCATTGTTATTGCTGTTATTGTTATTATTGTTGTTATTGCTATTATTGTTATTGTTGTTAATATTGTTATTACCTATGGAGCAGAAACGTGCACTATAAATGCCAAATTAAATTCAAAATTGCAATCTACAGAAATTGACTTTTTTTAAGAAGATCTGTACGATTCTCTAAATTAGACAGGATCAGAAAGAGTAGTATCTGAGAAAAAATTAACTTTTACGAAACAAATTTTACAATTTGTGGGAAATGAATAATTAGAATAGTTTGGACAAGTGAAGAGGATGAATGAAGATAGATTGCCAGTTAGGAGTTTGGAGTAGATTCCAGATCGGATAAGAAGAAGAGGGATACATATGTAGACATGGATAGAGGGAATTATGAATTTGATGAATAATAATAATAATAATAATAATAATAATAATAATAATGATATTAATAATAATATTAATAACAATAATAATAAATTATTATTACTGTTGTTATTATTATTATTATTATTATTATTATTATTATTATTATTATTATTATTATTATTATCATCATCGACCGGGGTGGATTAGTGGTTATGCTCCTTGCCTCTGGTCCCGAGGGTCGGGGGTTCAAACCTGGCCGGGGTCGATGGATTTTTTTAGGAAGGAAAATCCAGGGAGCAAGTCCTCCGGGAGGGACTTTAAGCCGTGGGTCCCGAGTCTGAAGATTTTCAGGCTCGTAAAAGATCCTTAAGCCTGAATGCAAAATTTACCGAATTTTCCCGTCCTAGTACTACCTTGGTTTCTTAGATGTCAGTATGAGGCTGAACGCTGACCACGGACCATTCAAATGACATCAATACGAAAACAAGTGTAACTAAATTAGTATGCTTCAAAATTCTTCCCTATAGAGGGAGAGCGCCTAAATCTCTGTGTAAGGGAAGATACAAGAAGATTGTTATTATTGTTATTGCTGTTGTTATAATTGACAGTTCCTGTATAACGTTTGTTAAAATGTTAGTGTAAAAGAAAACCTTAAGCCTTTGTCCATTTCTGAAAAAAGGAATTGCCATGTGTTTCTCTGAAAGTGAACCTCGACAAAATTGCACGTTTATTTAGAAACCTTGTTCAAGTAGACTCGAGCAAATATATTGTTTCTGTGCAAGTTTCCACTCGAGACTTCCAGACAATCCTTTGCATTCTCAAAAGTGTTCTACAACGGAACACTTGAAAAATATTTACACTCGAAATGTTACGATGAAAGTCGAAAGATCCAGAACGTTTGTCAAAGGGTTTGTACTCCTCTTCCTTACATACAGAGTGATTCTGTACGAATTAATCAGGGTCTGGGGGATGTTCCACTGTAACAGTTTAAGAGAGGGAACGTAGGGTCCGAGAAATCAGCTTAAGGAGAAATGAGAGTAAACTTATATGTGCTACTGAGGAATTTGTGATTTAATGCAGGAATCTGATATACAATTTAGCGATTAAAAATTGTACATCGCCATCCCTCCTGACTTACAGAATGAACATTTTCTATTGAATTAATTTACTTACTTACTTACTTACTCACTGGCACTATCGAACCCGTAGGTTCATGGCCGCACGGACATAAGCTCTCCATACATCCCTATCCTGAGCTAATGCTTTCCAATCATTCCCTGTATAATCTACTTCCCTCAAATCATAGTTAATGTTGTTCTCCCACCTCATTCTTGGTCTACCAACTGGGCGTTTTCCTTCTGGCTTTCCTACAAGAAGTTTCCATGCACGTCTTTCATTCCCCATACGCGCAACATGTCCTGCCCATCGCAGTATTGAATTAATTTAGTTAACTTAATTATTTCTTAAAACTCAATGGTTTTAATAAGCTGTTAGTTTATGCTGATGATTTAGTATTATTATTATTATTATTATTATTATTATTATTATTATTATTATTATTATTATTATTCTAGTGTTCTGCACGAGGGCAGGTCTTTCACTGCAACTATAGCATGTTTTTTTTAATGTTATGCTTGCAGCTTTACTAAGGAATTATAGGTGTGGTAGCTTCCCGTTGCTTTCCACACCGGCGAATGATGAAATGATGATAATGATGAAGGCGGCCAGAAGATGTTAGGGGACCGTTTGGGCCCTGACATTTGTCTTACAGGTGAGGAAAAACCCCGAAAAAAAATCTCACCCAGCAAGCTTGTCCCAACCGGGAATCGAACCCGGGCCCGCTGTGTGACAAGGCAGCACGCTACCTCGAGACCACAGAAGTGGACATTAGGTGACATGGAGGAGATATTAACTACCAACTCGCACACTGTATTGAGTAACACTAAGAAATTGGGACTGGAAGTAAACATCAATAAAACCAAATATATGATCACACACAGAAATGCATTGTATAATGGAAATGGACAGTTAATGACAAATGAGGGAAATTTTCAAGATGTAGATGAATTAAAATACATATACGAAAACAAATTAGTATGGTTCAAATTCTTCCCTATAGAGGGAGAGCGCCTAAATCTCTGTTAAGGGAAAAATGGGTAAATAAAAAATGAACAATAATTATATTTATTAGGTATTTCTCTACAATGCGATAGTTTCTTTACAACCGATTGTAAATGTTATTCCTTCATAAATCCCTATTCTCTGCATCACTCTCTGTTAATTCTAACGACACCATACTCCTATGCACTCCTTGAATCCATCGTTCTTTTGTCTCCTCTTTCTTCTGTTGCCCTCCGTTTCAAAATGTAATACCATCTTAGGTATCCTGTCATCTGATATTCTCTTTACGTGGCCAAAACATTTCATTCTTCTTTCATCAATAACTTGTATAAAATATTTTTGAACATCCATAGTTTATCTGATTTTAACTAACTAACTCACCGGTACTATCGAACCCATAGGTTCATGGCGGCGCGGACATAAGCTCTCCATACATTACTATCCTGAACTAATGTTTTCCAAATCCTATATAATCTACTTCCCTCAAATCATGATTAATATTATTCTCCCACTTCATTCTTGGTCTACCAACTGGGCGTTTTCCTTGTTTTCCTACAAGGAACTCCATACACCTTTTTCATTCCCCATTCGTACCACACGACTTGCTCATTGCAGACTAAGAGACTTAACTATACTCATTATATCTGACTTCTATAAAAATCATATAGCTCACTGTTATGTATTCTTCTCCATTTGCCTGTATGTTCATCTCTATTCGGTGCTAAGAAATATTTATCTGATTTTAGTATTTCTAATTTTGTCTCTTCTTGAATTTCTAGAAACCCTCCTCCAAAAGTCCATCTCTGTCACCAATAGTTTGTGATTAACTTAACAATTACATTTTTAATCCCTCCGATTATCAAACTCTAGTCAGGAAACAGAGATACTACCCTGAGACCGCACGGCTACAAGACCCATTTATAATTCCGTGTAAAAGACTTGGATATAGAGAGGAGAGGCGCACTTTGTAACACTACTGTGCCTTCATCGCTTGTGATCGCTAGAGCGTATCATCTTCACCAAACAAAGGGTATTACGTAGCCAAAGAAACTACTGGACATTCAAACATAAATACAACTACCACTAAAACTTTTTTAATCTTTGGACACTTTTCATTACAAAACTTTACAAAGGTGCATTAATTTTAACATAGTACCTCAGTGGTCTAGAAGTTAAATTCCTGGATTCAAACTCTGTTGGATTCAATGGATTTTTTACGATGGAAAAATAGAAGGGACAAATCTTCTGTGAGGGACTAGCCTCATGGGCAAGTGGTCAGAATTTCTGACTTACAGTTCATGAGGTCCCGGATTCTATTCTCGGTCAGACCATAATAATTAATCCATGTGGTTGCCCGTGATCTGAAATTTAGGTTAAGTTTAGTTTAAGGACTCTCCTGGCGCCTCATTATCATTTATCACCCATCATCTCATCGAGGGGACGTAATATCGCCTTCCAGGTACCCCAATCTAAGAAATGGATTACAATTCCGTTAACGCTAGGGGAGAAAGCCAGATACATCATAAAAGACAACATGGTGGCATAGGACAAAAAAAAAGTCATCCGAAAGGGATTTTAATCTGACGATTTTCATAAAAGAAACTTAGGCCTATGCTTAGTGGTTAAGTTCCTTGTCTCCGATTCCGAGGTTTTCGGGTTCAAACCCGGCAGATGGATTTTTTTTAGTATGGAAAAATCCAAAGAGCAAGCGATCCGGGAGGGACTTAAGCCGTCAAACAATTTCTTATGAAGTAAGAATAACTTTACATGTTATTGGTAGGTAGCTACGATTTATTTCAGAATTATTTATGATTAATTTTTTAACTATTCATTTAGCCTTCGATGTAAGTCTGAAGATTTTCAGGCCTGAATAAAAAGGCTTCTATCCAAGAAGTATTTAAGTGAAAATTAAACTAATAACATTCAAAACTGAATCAATATTCAGATCCCCCAGCCGTAATAATTAAAATTTTATGAATCTATGCCAATAATTGATATAATGTATGCCCAATATACTGTATTTAATGAGATTTTAGATTGTAATTTATTTGATTATTTAATTCAACAGTTAGGGTGACTGGAAGATGTTCGACAATGCTATTAAACGTGTCGCCAATTGACTGTGTGTTTATGGAACACAGTACGATACGCCCAAGTAGCTCTTTTGATAAAAAAGGGCCTGTAAGTTATATCTTTCTCCTAAATAGACAAGACTGTCGACTTATTTTATTTTTATTTTTTTTAACGAAACACATGAAGGACAAGCAATTGTTGAAGAAGTATTTTAGTAAGATCTTCATTATGCCCCACGTTGTGACGACATTTTGAAGAAGTAATTCTTTTCCCATGTTGTGGTGACATCTTGAAGCAGCTAACACTCTTCATGCCCGATGTTGTAGTAACATTTTGAAGGATTGGTGTCACAAAAAGAATTACTGGTTCAGGTTGGGTTTAATTTTCGGTAGAGCTGGAATCTCTTCCCAAGGTCGGAAGTTGATACACATGATAGGAAAACACTTTAAAAATCACTAATAACTGATTCTTGTAGAAATAGTTATAAATTTATTCATTTTGTAGGTTCCCAGCAGATTAAGTCAATTTAAGTGGTATTATTCTTCACTGTCAATTAAAATAAATTATTTTCTTGTCTGAAATCAATTACTCTTGTATTAAATATTACATTTTAACAGGAGAACTCTTATGGCTTCTATGTTTGTTGAATGTTGTATGCAGAATTAACAGTGTAATACATATATAATTTTAAAGAACATTATTACGTCACATGATGTTAGGTTTAAATTCTATTGGTTAATATAATGTTTAAATTTGATTTGTTAAATCAAAAAGTTAATTGTTTTAACATCCAATCAGAATTTAGTATACTTTTATTTAAAAATATGAAGTTTAGCAGGTGTTCTTATTACAGTTATAACAGAAAGCTATATATTTCTGACAACAATGACTTAAAACAATTTTAAAAGCATTATTTAGAAATACTTATGTAATACAATTTCTTTAATTGTTACTGAGACATTTTTATTCAACAATGAACAACAATTAATTATTTAGATGCTTTTCTTTATTTAAGTTATATTTAAATATTAAATGAATTTAAAAATATAAAATTATTAACTTAAACTTTCATATTTATTATCATATTAAAATCCTGCTATATTGTGTAACAATACCGATCCTTCGGAAAAATACAGAATGACTTCCTTTGGGTCAAGTCCAAGTAACACCGGAACGAATTAGGGTAACTTGTTTGTGTAGAAGCGGAAAGGCTATTGTTTAGCAAAACATCCCCAAGACGTTACGAGGACGAGAAAGTAGCACATCTCACCTCTCGGTCACAAAAGGAAGGGCGAAAAATGGTGTTCTCTACCGTCCCTCTGTGAAATTAAGAAAAGTAAAGAAAAAGCAAATGTTAGTTTCTTTATAATAAATCAACAAAGGCCGGAACATCTTTTGATTGCCGATATCCACCCTTTTGAAATGTTGTTAGTGTCAGGAAAAAAAAAATATATATATATATTACGTAAAAACAAGTTATGTGAAAAGCCTTATAGAAGGGAAGAGAAAGTAGGTTATCCAGGATTGCGGACAATAGGACACGTCCAGCAAAGACTTCCAGCCTATGAGCAAATATAACTTACACCCCATTTAGGAATGTTGGCGACCTGAGCCAGTAAATTGTGGTAATTAACATCTTGTGTAGGGATAAGCTGTGACAGTGGCGAGGATACGACCTATCAGAATAATACCCAATTAGAGTGTATATTAAAATGACATGTAAGTTGGTGGGAGACCTTTGCTCCATGTAGGCCAACAATTTTGAGAAAAAGAAAGTGTGTTAGATTACGCGAGAGAATCAGGCAGTGGAGAATGGGCACGGCGAGAGGCCGGGAGGCGGCTGGTAAGAGACGTGTGGTCTCCAAGCGCAGTGAAGTGTTGAGTTCAGAAAAAATGTGTGTTAGCGGTCAACCGTCTCGATAAAAAATGTAATTATTTCTCGAGTAGAGCTACATCAGCAGATATCTCAGCTGGCGTTTCAACTGAGCTAATATCTGTAGGTAAAACCAAGTGTTCAAGAAAAAATAAAGATTGTGTCTACTTGGTGTAAAACCGTATAATTATTGTAGTGCTGTTTGTATTTTCCTGGCGTCCATCTCTCATCCGACAATCCTCCGTTGTACCTGAGAACAAAGTCCTTTTGCTCACCGATAAACGAACCTGAGCACCTAGTCCGGCGCAATTAACCTACACTGTCCAGCATCAGGGACCCTTCATCCGTAGCATGGAAGGAGTGGACCCTATAGCAGCAGAGTAGTCGAAGAAGAACCCTGCAAGCAAAGTGGAGCGACCCAATCACCCCGCCTCAAAACAAAATTTACCGACATGGTAATAACCTAATTGCCTACCAGATGTGTCATTGGGTTGGTATGTTGACCGCATACCATTCATGACATCTTTAGAAAAATTGGATGTAACTAAATTGATTTGGTCTAGTAACTCCTAACACATGAGAGACTAAGGCCGAACATTGAGGTGTTAGGCCATAGCAGATGTAGAGCTAAAATTAGCCTAATTCTTATTTTCCTGTAGATATCAGAGAGTAACAAATTGCTACTAGGCGATCAGCTACTTGTCATTCTGTGATATATATAACTAATTTAGTTTCGTTAATTAACTCCCGAAACGGAACATCCTAACCCACGTAGAGAATTTATAACAGGGGTGTGAACAGTTAAATAAGAAAATGCAGAAATGTCAACATATTTATGGAACAATCAGGCGAACACTGAGGAACAAAGTATGAAAGGACACGCAGCTAAGATTTTACTCGACGATGGCACTACTATGGAAGTGAGACCTGGGTCCTGAAGGAAAAAAAGTAAAATTTAGTCAGCGGAAATGAGATTCTTATGGGCTGTGAAAGGTTGTACAAGAGGAGAACGTATTAAAGAGGAACTAAAAGTACAACTACTTCTTCAACAAATAGAAGAATACAGGAACAACTGGATAGAGCATCTGCAAAGAATGACAGATGATAGGATACCAAAGATGGCACTGATGTCTAATCCTGGAGGACGAAGATCGGTAGAAAGACCAAGAAAGCGTTGGGCTGAACAGATGTGAGATCGGAACAGGCAAAGACCTAATCCGTGAAGGATGATGATGGTGATGATGTAAACAGTTATAGTACTCGTATACCTAAACATTGTTTACTAGAGTCCAAAATTTGCCAATGGATTAATATAATTAGTAAAAAATAAAAATAAATATACGGTCACTAATGGAAATGGACAGTAGATGACAAAAGAGGGATATTTTAAAGAAGTGGCTGAATTAAAATACATAGGAACAATAATTACAAACGAGTAATGAAGTGCAAAAAATAAATTAAACATAGGGTAAATTATGGAAATACATGCTATTACGCATTACAGGGATCTTATCGTCCAAACTTTCCTCAAAAAACGTTGAACTGAAAATATATAAAAAATTTTTATTCTCCCAGTAATGGGTGCGAAACCTGGTCTCTTACTTTAGGGGATGAGAAAGGATTACGAGTATTTACGAATAAAGTTCTTAGAGAAAAAATGGATAAGAGAGAGAAGAAGAGACAGATGAATGGAGAAGACTACATGATATTTATGAGAAACCAAATGTACGAGTAATAAGAACAGTTAAGTCTCGTATACTACGATGGGCACGACGTGTATCACGAAGGTGGAATGAAAGAGAGGCATAAACAATCCAGAAGGAAAGTGACAGGAAGGTCGGATAATAATGAGATGAAATAATTAAATTAACCATGATTTGAAGGAGGTAAATTAAACAGAGGTTGATTGGAAAACATTTACCCAGGATAGGGATGTATGGAGAACATTTATCTGCTAGGCCATGAACCTACGGGTTCAATAATGCCAGTGAGTTAATTAGTTTATATTAGAAACGAGATTAAAAAGAAAAATTAAATTAATTCGCATACACTCCGATGGACAGGACATGAAAGCGGGAATTGATAACGTTCTATAAGAAAATGGAGAGAAAGCGTCCAAGTAGTTAGGCCATGAATGTGGTGAGACACTAATATTAACTATAATTCCAGGGAATTGAAGTAGACAGGATGATTGGAAAAGGATACGGATAAATATAGAGCCTAAATGTCAGCGGGGCCATGAACCGCCGCGTTCCAAGGTACCAATAAAATAGCTATTATTTATATTATTATTAACATTATTATTATGCTTACACAATTATGTTATATTTAATACCCATTTCATTTTATGACGTCATGAAGGTTTGACGTACTGGTTGCTTAGCAACTGTTACTAAGGCTTTTTTTTGTGTTATGTAAATAATGAAATGAGAAATTGAAAGTTTGTATACTATTTATGTTGAAAGATGAATAATATCCCTAAGAAGTTTCTATCCCCCTCTCCCATTCCCAATTCCTGCCACATGTCCTATCCACCGCAACCTACGAAACTTAATTGTTTTTACCGATTTTCTAAATGTAATTACCTCGGTCTCACTTCCGGGCGATTTCTAGGCCAGCTGTATAGACATACATATCATATCTTTACTGTTAAATCTCTTTGGGCTTGGGTAAAATCAATAACATATGATTGTATGAGAAATAACTATTAATTGATATAAGATATGACACAGAGGTAAAGTTAGAGAAATACAATGCAATAAATGGATTCATAAAAATAAATTTTGGTAAACAAATGTCAACCGCAATCAAACTGAGATTACGTAATGTAATTGCAAAATCAGGAGTAGAATATAACAACGAAAATTGGTTACTGAATTCTAAAATTAAATTAAATTAAAATTGCAAGCAGCACAGATGAGATTTTTATGTTACTCCTAGGTTTGACAAAAATAGACAAGCAGACAAACACAGATATACGCGATAAATTAAAAGTACAAAATATATTTTAAGGAAGTAATAATTATCAACAGTAATCTAACGAGAGGTTGTGTTTTTCTGAAAAAAAATCAGGAGCGACAAAGTCGCGAGTGATTTTGTCTAATGAAAAACTCAACCTCGCGTTGGATTTGGAGTGACTGTTTAACGAATAATACATCAGGAGATAAAAGTAAATATAATGTTTAATATTTACCAAATGTGAGGGCATGTATTCCAATCTCACTTCCGGGCGATTTCTAAGCTAGCTGTATAGTTATAAATAGCATATCTTTACTGTAAAATCTCTTTGGACTTGGGAAAAATCAATAACATATGATTATAATATGAGAAATAATTATTAACAATAATGCAGATTGTTTATGCAACATTTAATACATTTTTTTGGAGGAACTGAACTAACCTTTTTGTTTTGGTAATTTTGAAGTTGTTTTCTTTTGGCATTTCTTGTGCCAAATCGATCGTACATTGTTCAATGTATATCCTTGTCAAAGAAGCTAATTTGCGGAGATCTCTCTCATTACGAACAGGAAGAGGCAATTTTATCGGTCTATGAGATAAATAGTCAAAGCAATTGTTACAAATGCCCAAAGAATGAGCTCATCTCGCTTTCCTAAATTAGTAATACAGTATCAACCTAAAGGACTTCAACATAGAGAAAGCCCAACATTAAAATGGACTGACTAACCACATCTTGAGATCTCATAGGAACAGACTCAAACAACCAAAATAAGTTAATGATGATATCTGATTTCCTATCAAGATCATGTAGCTCACTGTTATGAACTTTCCTCCATTCACCCGACTGTTCATCTCTCTTTGGTCCAAATATTTTCCTAATCACTTTATACACAAATAGTCGTAAAAACAAGTCAGCATTTGATAGGCGTATTCGGGAGATCTCGAGTTCAAATCACGGATCCGAATTCTTTTCATGGTTCTGAAGCATACCTGGAGAAATAACCGTCACTGTATTGCGTATTCGAGCGCTAAGATCCTGGAGATCCCGTATCCTTGTTTGGAACACCCTTCCCTTTATTAATCCCAAGCAAAGTCGTCCAGGGGCGTCAAATCAGGGGAACACGACGGCCACAGTCTTGCTGAACATCTGCCTATTCATCTGTTGGGAAATGTTCGATTAAGGTAATCCTGTACATTCAGCTCAAAATGAGGGGGTGCTCCGTCATGTTGGAACACAACAGAGTCAGCAATGCCGTCCTGATATGGCTGTGGTTTGAGGAATAACTCGAGCACGTCAAGGTAAATGTTGCTTCTGCGAACATGAAGTGCCCATATACTGTGGTCTTTGTTAATCCAAGTAACGGATTCGTATTTGGTGTGTCTCTTCGCAATTCTCTGGTAGTATGAGGTGGTTTGATGCCCCATATGTGGCTTTTATGTTTGTTAACCGGGTGTTTGCTCCTGTGGGTCCTGGTTTTCGAAATATCCGAGTGAACCTCTGTCGCACCTCGGTATAAGAAATCCGCACAGTCGAGCACTAACATACTGGAAATATACTGTAGGAATTGAGGATTGGCTGTAAATGATAGTAAGACAAAAACAATGGCCTTTAAAAATGGGACGGTTTATGGTAGAGCAGAGGAATGGAAATACAGAGATCAAGTACTTCAAAACGTGAAACATTTTGAATATCTTGGTACGACGTTGAAAATGAACGGAAAGTGGAAAAAACATATTGATATAGCATTATTTAAAGGGAGGGGACAACTTAACAGTGTACTCGGTATTCTGGGTCGAGTGCCTGATATTCCAGTCAGCACATTAGAAAAAATGTATGGAGCGATGGTCAGGCCAGTAATGCACTATGGTAGTGAGATTTGGGGTTTCCAAAGAACGGAAGTACTAAATAAGGTATATACGCATTTTCTAAAATATATTACAGGACTTAGTAAGGCCGTTTCTAACTGTGGGATTTTATGCGAATTCGGGTCATTCCAGGACGACATTAACTATAAAATTCGTGTACTCAAATACTGGTTGCGAGTAATCCAAAGTGAACAAATAATGCTTAGAGCAATTTGTTACGACCACCAAATTAAAAACATAGATGTTAAATTTTGGGCAGACGAGGTTAGGAGAGAACTCCAAAAGATTGGGATGGGCTGGATATGGAAAAAAGGGACTGAAAATCGCAAGAACGTGTGGAGAAAAATAAGGAGGAGGTACTTAGATATAAACCAACAAAATACTTTCGCCGAATGTACAGGAAAACGCTCACTGTGTTTACAAAGAGACCTAAAACACGTCTGGGGAAAAGAATCGTATATACTCAACCTAGGATTTAAAGAGAGATCAGGGCTTGCTTGGTTTAGGCTAGGGGCATGGAAATTGCAAAAAATTAGCGACGATCACGATATGCGAATATGTCCAATGTGCGGGAAATTTGAAGATGAGATACATATATTAGGACAATGTAATGATTTAGAATATTGGAAACGTCAGTTATTACCGGAAAGATTTCTAAATTCAAATCAGGAAAGATTGGCATGCTACGAGTTATTGGTAAATCCAGAAAATTGGATAAACTTGGGTAAATTTCTGGACAAAACGCGGAAAATAAGAACAACACTCATTCATGAATAAATATATGTTATCAAAATGCAATAACATTAATTATTAACAAAATTATTAATAATTATATATAAATTAATTAATGTATAATGCTATTGTGTTATTATTTAATTGTAATACTACTGTGTTTTCTTTAAGTAATTGCAATGTTATGTTTTTTTTGGTGTATGGTGCTATTGTGTTATTATTTAATTGTATTACTATTGGTTTTCTTTATGTAATTGTAATATTATTGCTTTTTTAGTGTATAATGCTATTGTGTTATTATTTAATTGTAATATTATTATTGTGTTTTCTTTATGTAATTGTAATGTTATTGCTGTTTTTGTTGTTTATTTTTCTTTACACTAGTACCAATTATTACTTTATTGTAACGGACTGTCAACAGCACGTAAGGCTTACTGCCCGTGCGACCCATATTTGTAAATAATATTGTAAATATCTTACTTTTTGTCTAATAAAGTCCTACTACTACTACTACTACTACACGTGTTCTTCTATCACCATCATCATCACGCTTCTTGATTTAAAAAATACATATGTCAACACAGAAATGAATCGAGACTTTGACAGTTATGTACATAAATATTTTTTTTCAGAGTTTTTTTTCGAGATTTTAAATTCTGTGTACATTAATTTTATGTATTTGTTATGGTTTAGGCAGCGTAAGCAATTTAAGCGTCAAAAAGTTATATTTTTTCCACGTATTTCATTACAAAGGGTGATTTTTAGAGGTGAAGAGGTTGAGCATTACAACTCTCTTATAGCCTATGTTCGTCCCGCGAATCTCCTGAACGTTTTGCAAAAAAAAATCACAATCGGATGAACGGTGTGGTAGCGCGTAAAATACGAACAAACAAACATTATTTTTTATATATTAACACTAAGAAATTGGGACTGGAAATAAATATCAATAACACTAAATATATGGTCACACGTAGAAATAGGCCTATATTATATAAGGGAAATGGACAGCTAATGGCAAATGAGGGAAATTTTGAGGAAGTGGCTGAATTCAAATACCTAGGAACAATAATCACAAACAGGAATGAGATGCACAAAGAAATTAAACATAGACTCAATTCTGGAAATGTGTGCTATTATGCATTACAGAGACTCTTGATGTACCAACTCCTTTCAAAATATATTAAACTGAAAATATATAAAACTATTATTCTACCAGTTATATTATATGGTTGCGAAACATGGACTCTTACTTTAAGGGATGAAAGGAGATTACGAGTATTTGAGAATAAAGTTCTTAGGAAAATTTTTGGACCAAAGAGAGATGAACAGACAAGTGAATGGAGAAGACTACATAACAGTGAACTACATGGTCTTTACAGGAAGCCAGATATAATGAGAACAGTTAAGTCTCGTATACTGCGATGGGCAGTACATGTGGCACGAATGGGGAATGAAAGACGTGCATGGAAGCTTCTTGTAGGAAAACCAGTGGGAAAACGTCCAGTTGGTAGATCAAGAATGAGGTAGGAGAATAACATTAACTATGAATTGAGGGAAGTAGATTAGGCTATACAGAGGATGTTTGGAAAACATTAGCTCAGGATAGGGATGTATGGAGAACTTATGTCCGCGCGGCCATGAACCTACGGGTTCGATAGTGCCAGTTAGTTAGTTAGAATATATATAATTCTGTAACATGAAAGGTAACGGCACATCGGTCGCAATGTCATTTTCATGGCTACTGTAACAAACAGGCATTTAAAGAGAATATTTACTTTATAGCAGTAATACTATTGTATTGACCTTCGTTGCTAAAAATGTCAAAATTTACTTATATATTTCCCTGTATATATGTATTTATTCTGAAATTTTTACTAAGTCTTCCAAGCACAATCGATGAAGTTTTGTGAAAATTTATCAAAAGTACTATCATCCAACAGCTACATTCGTTCGGAATTTGTTAATATTGGTTGTCATAGCAACCAACAAAACACTGGGATTACATAAAAGAAATTTGTGGTTGCCACCGTGATATAAAACAAGTGAAGAAATGTGAAACTTGCTAAGGTTGTTAGGTAGGAGTGATATAAAAGAGAGCTTTCCTTGAAGATAATTGTCGTTTCCAGGGCAATCTCTTGTCTGAGAGGAGAAGAAATGAAATTGTGGTCAATACCTGCTTGATATTGATCGGTATAACAGCTCGCACAGTGAGAACTGCTTGCACCTGTGTCAGGAAGCTGGAATTTTGTCTACCACAACGTACGTCCCTGTGTGTGTGTGTATGTATGTATACGTCCCGCGTGTGGCGTATAAGTACCTATTAAGTGAGAGGTTAGACTGCATTAATGGATTGAAACAATAATAATAATAATAACAGATTATTATTATTATTATTATTATTATTATTATTATTATTATTTTATCAAGTTCTGTTACAAAACATTATTGTTATATGGGTCCGAAACCCGGAAAGTAAGTAGAAAACAAGAAAATAAGCTGTTAGCAGTAGAAATGGATTTTTGGAGGCGATCGACAAGCATTTCAAGAATGGATAAGGTCAGAAACAGCACAATAAGGGAAATTATACAACTTGAAAAAAAAATTAGAAAAACAGCTTTTGAAATGGTATGGACACCTCATAAGAATGGAAGAAGAGAGGATACCAACGAAGGTTCTTAATTGGAAAGCTAATGGAAGAAGTGGAAGAGGCAGACCTTGAGAACTTTGGATGGACGAAGTGAGGAGAAGTATGGAAGCTAGAGACTTGAGGGAAGAATATACTTTAGACAGGAACGTCTGACGACAAATCCTTTGGGTTGAAGGAGGAACACTGTTTTGTGGATTATTACTAATGAAAAAAGTATTATCGTCGTTTATTTCCGTTTGCCTTTAAATCTTTGGGCTTTTTAGCATTGCTATGTTTTTTTTTGTGACGAACAAGGAGCTGACCTGTTGCATCAACCCCCAACCTGGAGGAACAGGTGATTTTTGGTCGAGGTTTTCTTCCTCTAGCTTTTGTCAAACCAATGACAAACTGCAAGGCAGAAAGAAATGAATATTATATATTCAATAGTAGATTTTATGAGATACAAGCAATTAAATTGGTTTGGGCACGTACGACGAATGCAAGAAGAAAGGTTACCCAGAAAAAACATTGGAATGGTGTCCACTTGGAAGAAGAAACAAAGGTAGACCTTGAAACTAACGGATTCAAGAAATAAGAACTGGAATGAGTATAAGAGAACTGGAGGACATGCAGTGGACGGATAGGGACGAGTGGAGAAGGAAAATAAAACTTTAGGAACACAAAGATGTGTGAACGTTTGAAATATGTATATAAATAATAAATTAATAATATTAATAATATTAATAATAATATATTATAATATATTATTAATATCCCTCCATGGTATCTTTACCTTGTCGTGGTGGAGTGGCTTGCGTGCTTAAATGATCCTGAGAGCTATGCCGGCGGTAGCATTGCTGCCGATAGGGACTGGTCGAAGGTGATAAGCCAGACGAAAAAAGTACCTTGGGCGAAAGAGTGACGATCTTTCACCGTAAAAATACAAACGTCAAGAAATGCGGACATGGGTTCATCTGGGGTAAAATTTTCCGGAGGTCAAATAGTCCCCCATTCGGTTCTCCGGGCGGGGACTACTTCAGGGAACCCATGCCAAAGGCTCAAACACAGGGACATGTTCCTAGGAACGTGGAATGTTAGGACTTTATACAATAGCGGGGCACTAGAGATATTAACGCGGGAATTAGATAAATCGCCCTTGGATATAATCGCTTTACAGGAAGTTAGGTGGCCAGGAGAAGGTAGTCAGGAATCATGAAGTTTTGCATTATACTATGGGGTGCAGAAAGACCTGCATTTGGAACGGGTTTTTTAGTCAGAAGAAGGATCCTATCCGCTATCCGAGATATTAAATTTGTTAGTGATAGGATATCATACATAATTCTAAAGGGTAAACGACATGATTTTATAATTGTAAATGTACATGCCCCCACAGAAGATAAAGATGACAAGATCAAGGATGAGTTCTATGAAGAATTAGAATGCTTATTTGATAGCCTTTCACGATATCATATGAAAATTGTCTTAGGAGATTTTAATGCAAAAGTGGGACGGGAAGATATATTCAAACCAACAATAGGCAAATTCAGTCTTCATGAAGATAGTAACGACAACGGGGTTGGATTAGTCACATTTGCCACATCAAAGAATCTCATTGTTAAGAGCACAACATTACAGCACAAGGATATTCATAAATGTACCTGGACATCCCCAGATGGAGAAACTCGGAACCAGATAGATCATGTATTAGTGGATAAACGCTGGCACAGTAGCATCATTGATGTTAGATCAGTTAGAGGGACAGACTGCAAATCGGATCATCATCAGGTCAGAGTGAAAATCAGACAACGGCTATCGCTTATGAGAGGAACAAACGCTAAAGATGATTCTGTAAAATATGAATTAAAAAACTTGAAAAATAATGAAATGCGGCAAGAATACCAAATCAAAATTGCTAATAGATTTGAAGTACTGGAATCTTCAGATGACAATGTGGCAAACGCAGAAGAAACTGATATAAATAAAGAATGGGAGGCTATAAGAGATACTATTAAATTGTCAGCATCAGAAAGCATTGGTTGTTTAAAAAAGAGGCAAAACAAGAAATGGTTTGATGAGGAATGTGCCGACATTGTAAAGAAAAGAAAGCTAGCAAAAATGAAATGGTTACACGAGCCAAATGAGGTAAATTTAGAGCAATTGGGTAGTGTTAGACGGGAAACCATCAAGTTACTAAAGACTAAAAAGAGGGAATATTTGAGAGAGAAGATTAATGTCCTTGAAATGAATGCAAAAAAATAGGAACATTAGAGAATTATATCAGGGAATTAGTATAGAGAAAAAGGGGTTTCAGGCTAGAACAAACATAATTCGGAATGAAAATGGGGATATGATTGCAGATTCTAGGAGTATATTAAATAGATGGAAAAGTTACTTTAATCAGCTATTAAATGTACATACAAAACAGGGCATTGAGGAGGATAAGTTACAGACAGCAGAAATGCTAGTCGCAGAACCAAGTGCATTAGAGGTTGAAATGGCGATTGAAAAATTGAAGATGTATAAAGCATCAGGTTCAGATGAGATCCCAGCAGAACTGATAAAATCAGGGGGGAGAAAAATTGATGGACAAGATACGCTGGTTGCTTAGTATGATTTGGGAAAAAGAAGCTCTTCCAGATGAATGGAAGGAATCAATTATCGTACCAATTTATAAGAAAGGAGATAAAACTGATTGCAACAACTACAGGGGCATCTCATTACTTTCAACTTCGTACAAAATTCTAACAAATATATTAGTAAGCAGACTTACTCCCTATATTGATGACATTCTAGGAGATCATCAATGTGCATTTAGAAGAAATAGGTCTACAACAGATCAGATTTTCAGTATAAGACAGATTTTAGAAAAGAAATGGGAATATAATGGTACTGTACATCAACTATATGTAGACTTCAAAAAAGCATATGATTCAATTAAGAGGGAGAAGTTATATAGTATCCTGCTGGAGTTCGGAATTCCTAAAAAGTTAGTTAGACTTATACGAATGTGTCTAAATGGCTCAAAGAGTAGGGTGCGTGTAGGCAAACAGTTTTCAGACACTTTTGAAATCCAGAATGGGTTGAAGCAAGGAGATGCACTATCTCCTCTACTATTTAATTTTGTACTAGAGCATGCCTTTAAATCTTTAGAGAATGAGGAAGGCTTACAACTCAATGGTATTAATAAGCTGTTAGTTTATGCTGATGATGTAGTACTACTGGCCGATAGCGAGGAGATACTAAAGGCCAACACGCACACACTATTGAGTAACACTAAGAAATTAGGACTGGAAGTAAATATCAGTAAAACTAAATATATGGTCACACGTAGAAATTCATTATATAATGGAAATGGACAGTTAATGACAAATGAGGGAAATTTTGAGGAAGTGGCTGAATTCAAATACCTAGGAACAATAATCACAAATAGGAATGAGATGCACAAAGAAATTAAACATAGGCTCAATTCTGGAAATGCATGCTATAATGCATTGCAGAGACTTTTGATGTCCCAACTCCTTTCAAAAAACGTTAAACTGAAAATATATAAAACTATTATTCTACCAGTTATATTATATGGGTGCGAAACATGGACTCTTACTTTAAGGGAGGAAAGGAGATTACGAGTATTTGAGAATAAAGTTCTTAGGAAAATTTTTGGACCAAAGAGAGATGAACAGACAGGTGAATGGAGAAGACTACATAACAATGAACTACATGGTCTTTATAGGAAGCCAGATATAATAAGAACAGTTAAGTCTCGTAGACTGCGATGGGCAGGACATGTTGCGCGTATGGGGAATGAAAGACGTGCATGGAAGCTTCTTGTAGGAAAGCCAGAGGGAAAACGCCCAGTTGGTAGACCAAGAATGAGGTGGGAGAACAACATTAACTATGATTTGAGGGAAGTAGATTATACAGGGAATGATTGGAAAGCATTAGCTCAGGATAGGGATGTATGGAGAGCTTATGTCCGCGCGGCCATGAACCTTCGGGTTCGATAGTGCCAGTGAGTAAGTAAGTATATTATTATTATTATTATTATTATTATTATTATTATTATTATTATTATTATTATTATTATTATAATCACCATTATTATTAAATGGCGGAAAAAATGCTCTTACACGCGTTACGGGATAGGTTGTTAAAGGAGTATAAATACGTGACTGATAATTATTATTCCTACATATTATTATTATTATTATTATTATTATTATTATTATTATTATTATTATTATTATTATTATTATTGTTATATCGGCCTCAGTGGACTAGTGGTTATGCTCCTTTCCTCTAGTCTCGAGGGTAGCGAGTTCAAAACCGGCTACGATCAATGGATTTTTAGGATAGAAGAATCCAAGGAGTAAGTCCTCCGGGAGGGAATTTAAGCTGTGGGTCCCGAGTAAAGATCCTTAAGCCTGAATAAAAAGGCCTCTAAGCAAAATTTACCGAATTTTCCCGTCCTAGTACTACCTTCGTTTCCTGGATGTCAGTATAAGGCGGAACGCTGACCACTGGCCACTCCAATGACATCTATACGAACAGGTAACTAAATTAGTGCGGTTCAATTTCTTCCTGTAGGAGGAGAGCGCCTAAATCTCGTTGAGGGAAACAAGGTCTTACAAGATACAAGATTATTATTATTATTATTATATTAATATATATTATGTTATATTATATTATATAATATATATATTATAATATATATATATATTATATTATATTATATATTATAAATTATATAATAAATTGTAGTTATAAATTATATTTATAGTATAAATTATAGTATAAATTATAGTATCTATAATACTATAAATATAGTATCACTTATAGTCTACATTATCGTATCCAATTCTCGTATCCATTCATCGTATCACTTCTCGTCTCCCTTCTCGTCTCCCTTCTCGTCTCTCTTCTCGTCTCCCTTCTCGTCTCCCTTCTCGTATCCCTTCCTCGTCTCCCCTTCTCGTTCCCCTTCTCGTCTCCCTTCTCGTCTCTCTTCTCGTCTCCCTTCCTCGTCTCCCTTCTCGTCTCCCTTCTCGTCTCCCTTCTCGCTCTCCCTTCTCGTCTCCCTTCTCGTCTCCCTTCTCGTCTCCCTTCTCGCCTCTTTTCTCGTCTCCCTTCTTTTCTCTCTTCTCGTGTCCCTTCTCGTTCTCTCTTCTCCTGTGTCTCTTCTCGTGTCTCTTCTTCTTCTCCTGTCCTGTTTTGTTTACCCTGTGTTTCCCCCTCCCGCCCTGTTTCCCCCCTCGGTCGTCCTTCCTGTCGCCCTCTTCGCTCCCTGTGTTTCCTGGCCCGCGCTCTCTCTCTTTCTGTCCTCCCTTTCCCTTGCTCCCTCGACTGCAATCATGGATGTCGTGTTCTAAATTAGGATCACTACTCATTACGTATAAATTCAATTTAATTTTCTTTCTTACTATTCTCATGAATTTGTCTGGTGCGAATGAATACGACTTAACAGATTAGACAATTACCAAAGACCTGTGCTAAAGTGACAGTGGCGGCTTTCTTAGGAAAATGTTTGAACCAAAGAGAGACGAAAATATTGAATGGAGAACACTACATAACAGTAAGCTTCATGATTTTTATGGCAAACCAGATATAATAAGAACAGTTAAGTCTCGTAGACTGCGATGGGCAGGACATCTGGCACGAATGGAGAATGAATGAGGGGCATGGAAGCTTATTTTTGGAAAGCTAGGAAAAACGCCTAGTTTGTAGACAAAGAAAATAATATTATCCATGATTTGAAGGAGGCAAATTATATAGGGGATAATTTTTGAAAAAAAAATAGCAAATTTTGGGGACATATGGATACTTTTGTCCGGGCGGCCATGAACTTCCGAGTTTCTTAGTTCCATTATATATATATATATATATATATATATATATATGAGTGTGTGTGTGAGTCTGTGTGTGAGAGTGAGTGTGAATGTGAGTGTCAGTGGGTGTGAACGTGTATGTGAGTGTGTGTGAGACTATGTGTGTGAGTGTGTGTGAGAAAGAGTGTGTATGTGTGCGCGCGAGTTTGTGAGTTTGTGAGTGTGTGAGTGTGTGTATGAGTGTGAGTGAGTGTGAACGTGTATGTGAGTGTGTGTGAGACTATATGTGTGAGTGTGTGTGAGAAAGAGTGTGTATGTGTGCGCGCGAGTGTGTGAGTGTGAGTGCGTGTGAGAGTGAGTGTACGTGTGTGTGTGTGTGTATGTGTGTGAGAGAGAGAGAGAGGGAGAGAGAGACAGAGACAGAGAGAGAGAGAGAGAGAGAGAGAGAGTGCGTGCGTGCGTGCGTGCGTGCGCGCGTGTTCACCGTTGCGGTCTCCGGGTAGTGTCATTGTTTCGTACGCAGCGATCCTGGGTTCGATCTCCGGTCGGGACAAGTTTCATGGGTGATTTTTTTAGGGTTATCACCCGTACGACAAATATCAGGAAAATGTAAGGCCCAAACGGTCCCCGAACATCATCTGGCCCTCATAATCCTCATGTTCACATTCACCATGTTTATTATGAATGTGTGTGTGAATTGTGTGTTTCGTCTTAATGTTGTGTTGTCTCGGAGGAGGCCCAAACGTTGAGCTGTATACTCATTAGGGGAGGTCCTCCATGTCCTCGTGTGGTTAAAAAAGTATGTGTGTGATCCATATGTTAACATTTCTCTGACATCAGTTCGTGCCACTATAATCCTGTGTGGCGTATGCCACATACCTGTAAGGTGGGAGATTAAAATTGCATTAATGAAATGATCGCTAATTACATCTAACCCACTGGCACTATAAAACCCATATATATGTTGATGGCCGCGCGAACATAAACTCTCCACACATCCCTTTCTTGAGATATTTTCCTATCATCCCCTGTATATTTCCCTCAAATAATGGTTAATGTTGTTGTCCCACTTCATTCTTGGTCTACCATCTGAGCGTTTCCGCTCTGATTTTCCTATAAGAAGCTTACATGCCCCTCTATTACTCCCTATTCGTACCACATTACTGCCCATCTCAATCTACAAGACTTAACTGTTCTTATTATATCTGGTATCCTATAAAGATCATGTAGCTCACTGTTACGCAGTCTTCTCCACTCACCAATCCGTTCGTCATTCTTTAGTCCAAACATTTTCTTAATAATTCTATTATCAAATATTCCTCATGTTTTCTCCTCCCTTGAAGTAAGATTCTATGTTTTATATCCATATAATATAACTGGTGTAATATTGTGATAGGAGGTTCCTCAGGTCGATATGTGGTTATATTGGTTTGATTATTGAAAGAAGAAAGGATATGGTGGGATTTTCGGAATTTGTGAAATCTTAGGAGGTGATAATCTTGTAGTTCTTGAAGTTGGCTATATTATAGGATAGAGGAACTGGACAATGTTAAAATATAAAGGATATTGATGTCCGAACCAAGGCTAAGCCTGATTCTAGAAAAGCGATGTGGCTGAACTAAATAGTTGAACACAGATCTAGTAGAATAAATCATTTAATTGAAACAGAAGTACGGTCTTCACCGTGAAAGTAACTTTCTGTCTGACTTAAAAACTAATAATATATATATATATATATATATATATATATATATATATGAAAAAGACAGTTTTCTTGGGTTTTCCGCGTCTTGGATTCAAGTTCGGCCACTGGCTCCGACGTTTCGGCATTATCCCACATGCCATTATCAAGGAATGATAAGTTCGAGTCACAGGTTTAGGTCTTATATAATTAAACAAAGAGTTTTCGCTGTGGTCCGTTTCCGAAGACGTACACCCATCCAAGGTTTAGTTCTTATGTAGTTAAACACCTTCAGTTTTCAGTGTGGTCCGTTTCCGAAGCCGTACACCCATCCAAGGTTTAGTTCTTATGTAGTTAAACATTTTCAGTTTTCAGTGCGGTCCGTTTCCGAAGCCGTACACCCATACAAGGTTTAGTTCATATGTAGTTAAACACCTTCAGCTTTCAATGTGGTTCGTTTCGGAAGCCATACACCCATCCAAGCGTCGACCACGCTCCATGTTGCCCAACCGTGGTTTTCTTCATATCTTCTTCGCTGTTCTAGGGATGACATGGTGAGCAGCGAGAGCAGTTTTCCATGTAGATGGTAATCTTTGGGCATCATCTCGGGTGTTCATAGTATGTGGCCTTTTTTTCAATCTCTGTTGCTTCTCTGTAGATTCTTGATTTTTCATTATCTATTTTAGCCAACGTTCTAGATCCTATGAGGTCGATCTTGTGACCCCTCTGTTTCATATGTTGCACGAGAGTTGATGTAGGTTCTTGACGATTTATTGCAGCCTTATGTTCTTGAATTCGGCAGGAGATTCGTCTGTTGGTACGTCCTACATACGTTTGTTCGCAAGAGGTGCAAGGGATCTCGTAGATGCCTTGTGATTCTAGAGGTATTTTATCTTTAGCACACCTAAGTAAATTGGAGATGGTGTTTTCCGAGTGAAATATAGTTTTAATCTGATGTTTTTGTAGTACTCGGCTTATTTTATCCGTAGTGCCTTGCACATATGGTAAGAAGGCAGTGCCTAAAGTCTGCTCTTTCTTCTCCGATGTGCTTGGTGCGTTTCTTGCTCGTTTAAACACTCTTTTAACTGCATGTTCGGGATAACCATTTGCTAGAAGTGCCCGTTTCAGTTGTTTTTCCTCTTCATGAAGATGATCTTGGTCTGTAAGTCTCAGTGATCGGATGACGAGAGTGTTGATTACTGAATTTATTTGTGCCGGGTGATGGTGTGATGCGGCGTTCAGATATCTATCAGTATGAGTAGACTTCAGGTATACTGTGTGTGCAAGTCTTTCTTCAGGTCTTCTTATCACAAGTACATCTAGAAATGGTAGTCGCTGTTCTTGTTCAACTTCCATAGTGAATTTAATCTGATAATGTTGGCTGTTTAAGTGCGTCAGGAATTCGTTGAGAGTAGATCTACCGTGAGGCCAGATTAAAAAAGTATCATCAACGTATCTTAACCATAGTTTTGGCTTGAGTGTTGAAGATTCAGTGGCTTTTCTTTCTAAACAAGTCATACATAAATTAGAGATAACAGGCGAAAGAGGCGATCCCATTGGTGCTCCTTGTACTTGATTATACATCTGGCCTTTGTACCTGAAGTAGGTGTTATTTAAACAATGCTGAGTCAACTCAATGATGTAGTCTGGTGGCTTGATCTCTGATTTGATGAATTCTATAGCTTCGTTGACAGGTACTTGAGTGAACAGAGAAACAACGTCAAAGCTTACTAGAAGATCGTCAGGTTGGATTTCTTGATTCTGAAGATGTTGTAGGAAATCTTCAGCATTCTTCACATAAGAATCAGCTTCTTCTGAGTATGGTTGAAAATATTTAGCTAAATATTTAGCTATGTTTTGCAGTGGTGAGCCAATGGAGCTGACGATGGGTCGAAGAGGAATATCAGCTTTGTGGATTTTAGGAAGGCCGTAGACTTTTTGGGCAAAGTGAAGATTTCTCTCGTGGTATTAGTCGCCTCTTCAACGCTTCATCTATAGGTGTATCAAGAATCTTCTTCTTCGTTGTTTTCTCCAAGTACGTCGGCCGACTACGATTTGAAGATGACAGCCCTTCTAAATTCTGAAGCCTACAAACCCCGCACCAGTGATCCTACGACGTAGGAAATTTTCTCATGGAATTTCGGCCAGTATGGGACCGGTGCTCACCCAGTATCGTGAAGCATTTGGGTAGCTACAATAAGTAGCGACTCCAGGTTAAGAAAACCAGTTATAACGTTTGGGGAACCCGACATGCTGACCACATGTCACCCATAAACTGGCTAGATGATCGTCTACCTCTGTAATTAACACACATGTGGATGTGAGGCCAGCAGCCAGCTGGTAGGCCAATGGTCTTCTAGGTCTGTCGCGCTTGGAGAAAAAGAATAACAGTTTTATATATTTTCAGTTTCATATTTTTTAGAGATATTACACAATTGAGTCTATGTCGCTGACTATCTAAAATAGTAATTTGTCCAGTTTTGGTTTTTATTTTAATTCTGATAAATTTGTTTTTTTTTCCCTACAAACCGCAAAACACAATTTTCCAGTCATATTACTTATATGGTAATTCCGTATCCCATTAAAAACAGAGTTCACTAGACTTTTGACATTTAAGCGAAAAATACCATCATTTTAACAGCTTAATTAGATCACAGGGTTTATGAGAGCTTAAATTAGTTTTTAAGAAGAGAACTGGCCGTAAAAATACACAAGTAGAATCTTTGTGTTGGTAAGGACGGCCGTCCTCGAGGGATTCAGAAAACAACACACTTCCAGACAGCTGTGAATATTTTATGAGATAGCGTGCGCTGTTCCGAGGATTATCCAGTTACTCAAGCTGCTCACAAACAAATACTCTCTCCTCAATTTCCTATACAAACTTTACCCTGTTTATATTTATGAGTGTCTTCACACTAACTAACTGGCACTGTCCTTGCGGAAATAAGGTCCCTATCCTCGGCTGTTTTCAGATCATTTATTGTATAATTCTCCTCTCTCAAATCATAGTTAATGTTATTCTCCCATCTCATTTCTGGTCTATATGCTGGGCGCTTTCCGTCTGGATTCCTTTCACATCTCCATGCCCCTCTTTCATTCCTCCTGAAGATCGCAATTTACAAAAAAATATATATTGTTGCATAGATACAGTTGTTATGTACTATAATAACACAATTAATTAATTTAACATGTCTGAAGAAGGTACAGTGTGTTGTGTAATGTGGGTACGGTAGCGTTTGGTTGGTGAAAAGGATAATTGTTGTAGGTTAATTCGGTAGATTGGAAGATTGATTATGGTATTATAGATAATTATGGTGATTCAGGTTAAGTTGAAGTCTTGAAGAATTAAAAGATGAAGTTAGTAACAAAACAAAGTGTAGTTTTATTCAGTAAATGTGCGTCTGTCCTGGACACACACAAAATACAAAAAGCAAAGATTCTTCTCAAAGACGGTGAATATATATTCCAGCCCCTTCACAAAGGGGGGTCAAATTATTTCCGGTCGGCATTGTAAAGATTGGCCACTTTCTTAGATTTTAGAATAACCATATTTTTTTTGTAAGTAGTCACCCTCTTCCGACATGTGTTGTAAACCCGTCACACAATTTCTAAGTGTTTAACAACACCCTACACTCTAACTATTCTCTTGTGTAACACATCTTTTACATTACACTTTCCCCCTTATTGAAGAAATGTATATTAATACATTTCGTCATTAATACTTTGCTTCATCCTTTCTTCTAATTCTGATCAATCTCAACCTAATTATTATTTTGTTGAATTCTAACTAGTTACTTTCCTGACACGAATTATAGGCTGAGTTATATATATACATGTCTTTGAGAATCATTGAACACTAATCATTACAATCCTTTACAAAACACAACATACATTCAATAAACTAAGTCCATCCGGACTTCACGATATTGTTAAAAGTATTCATCATAATTTCTCTTGTTCGGGCGTTATTTCTTTCTGAATATCATAAATTTCATGCCCTGCATTGTTTTAATTCCTACCACGGTTATATCAGTTATTTGAACTAAGGAATTAGTAATCTGTGCTTTTCTGTTTAGCACAACTTTCAAATTAATACAATTCATATGGAATGGAGAGGCAGAATGAAGGCCTGGCTGCTATTCGTTTTCCCTTCATTATATGGTATTAAAAAAACCTACCTTCGTTATGCCTTTACAATTTTTTTTTACATAGTTGCCTGTCAATTAATGAAGTTTACTTTTGTATATTATCGCAATTGACTGAGTTCCTTATAAGATAATATAATTATACAATACCCAATTTTAATTATATTCCAAAATCGTAGTACTAAATTTATCAATGTTTTAATGTGTCTACCTTTATCCTAATATTTAAAAGTTCCTTGTATATATTTTAATTATTTCTTTGTTTATTCATGATTCCAACTCTTAATGATAACATCGTGTGGTGTGTTCAAACAATAGTTATAATTTTACTTTGAAAGCTCCTAATTTAAACATTTTAATTAGAAATAGGCTGTAACTCAACATAATTTATACATTTTCGTTAATTTTATTATTAAATATAAAAACATTCCAGTTAAACCATTTATAATTTCATTAAAAATATGTTAAATTTGATATTTTCATATAATGCATAATTTCAACTTTGAATAGAACTGTATTTCTCCCGTCTTTTCAAAATAATTCCAAATGATTTTACTACTGAAACATTTACTTTTCATTTCCTTCCGTACAAATGTGATAATGACATCAACACTGTATTATGATATAATTTCTCTCCCCCATTCCTCATAAACAGATTAAGCTAATTTTAACCTTTCTATGTGATACCACTGATCACACTTTATTTTATCAACTCCTTTACTGCCTACATGTGCTAACTTCACATTAACAATTTTTAACTTCTGTGACCTTGTAAGGTCCCATCCACTTGGATTCCAACTTATGACTTTTGTTCCTTAACATATAAACAAGATCCCCAACTTTTATCTTTACAGATTTAATATCTTTATTCCTATGCTCTGCTGTCTTAAATTTTTTCTGCTGTAAATTTTCGTTAGCTAATTTCCATATTTCTTGGAATTGCCTTTTCGATAACATTTACGGATAATTATTATAGTTATACAATGGTTGCGGCTTTTGTTGTAATATACCTGGTATATTAGCAATTCTAACCATACAGTAATTCAAATGGGTGTGAATTTCGTCCCTGTATGTGGAGTGGTGTTATACACGAAAGTTGCATACGAAATCCAATTATCCCAACATTCAGGCTTATTGTCTATGTAGATCCTTAAATAGTCTACAAGTATTTTTATGACTTCTTTCTAAACTTCCGTTACTCTGTGGTCGATATACACTGCTATGTATGTGCTTAATACCTAATAATCTTGTCATTTCCTGTAGAAAACATCGCTCATAAATTGTGACCCTTGGTCAGTAAGTAACTCTATGGGAATACCGTATCTTAGAATAATTCCTTCCATCAACTGTTTCGCGACCTCCTCCACTGTAATTGATTTTAAGGGAAGTGCTATTAAATATTTCGTTAACAAGTCCTGACATGTCAATAAATATTGGTTTCCATCTTCCGTTTTTCTCATTGGACCTACGATATCTAAAGCTATCTTATCCCACGGTCTAACAGGTGTGTCTGTTATCTGCATCTGTGCTTTTATTTTATATCCTTTCTGTTGCGCGCATTTTTGACATCCCTTAATATATCGTTCCACATCTTTAAACATATTTTCCCAATATTTATATAACTTGATTCTTTCGTATGTCCGATGTATACCCTGATGACCTCCAATTGGACATACATGAAATTCTTTTATTATTTGTAACTTTTGTTTCTCTGTTAATTCATCCCGATTTACTTCACCTACTAAGGGATACCTACTTAATGCGTCGGCATTAGTGTTTTTAGTGCCTGCCTTGTGTAAGGCCTTGAAATCATACTCTGCCATCATAAGTTTCCATCTCATAACCCTTGTGTTTGTAGATTCGGACTCTTTAATTTTATCTAATATGGCAATTAATGGTTTATGGTCGGTTACAATTACGAACCTCCTACCTAATAGATATGGCCTGAATTGCTTACATGCCCAAACAACGGCTAAAAATTCCTTATCAAATGTGGAATATCGTTCTTCTGTTTGATTTAACGTCCTACTGGCATAAGCTATCAGCCTATCTTCTCCGATTTCACCCTGACTTAATATGGCTCCAATTGCTATCTGACTTGCATCTGTTGTTACTATAAAGGGCAGCGAGAAATCTGGATATCTCAGAACAGGTTCGTTAGTCAATAATAATCTTAAAGTATCAAAACTTTCCTCACATTGTTGATTCCAATCCCATTCTACACCCTTCCTTAATAGTTGTGTTAATGGCTTAGCAATTTCACTAAAACGTGGTATAAATTTTCTATAATATCCGGCTAAACCCAAGAACGATTTTACATCTTTCGTGTTTTTAGGAGTTGGGAACAACTGTATTGCCCTTATCTTACTTGGATCAGGTTTGACTCCCTCTTCACCTATCACATGTCCTAGATACTGTAATTCTATTTTTAAGAATTCACACTTATCCGGTTCTAATTGTACTCGATATTCCTTCAATTTTTCGAATACCTTCCTCAAATTTATATTGTGTTCCTCTAGAGTAGCCCCGAATATAATAATGTCGTCTAGATACACAAAACAATTTACTCCTAACATACCTGCCAATGCATAATTCATAAACCTTTGGTAAGTACTGGGCCTAATGATTTCTTGTTCCAACATGGTTTTGGTTTGGTCTTCCACTTCTTTCCTATAAGCTTCCGGTATCCTATAGGGCTTTACATGTATAAATTGCTGTTCATTTAATGTAGGCGTATCAATCACATGCTTCACTGTTTTTATTTCTGTAAGCCTATCTCCTGGCAACCTGAAAATCTCTGAAAATTCCTTACATATTTCCCACACTTTGTCCTTTCCTTCTGTGATATGACCTAATCTTAACTTATTTCTTAACTCATTAATTCTTTCATTACCCATTAAATGTTATTCTCCTATAGATTCTGTCTTATCCCATCGACTTAGTTCTGGTAGTTTATCTAATTCATACTCTTCCTGAATTAAATTAAGCACCATTGTCACGAATTTTTCCCCGTCGCAATATACTAAACTTTCTGCACAATAAACTTGATTTTCTAATTCCTGTATCTCTATCCTATAATCACCTGGATTTATTTTCGTTGGAAATGCTACAAGAGTTTCACTCATAGGGGATAATGTCGCTACTGATTTCCATGGAATATTTAACGTACTTTCGTGCTGTTGCAACCAATCTCTGCATAACAATAAATCAAAATGTTTTATCTCCCCCGGCATTATATCAAACAGCATCTCTTTTCCTTCCACTTCCAATTTCACTTTTCCTAAAGCTCGACACCGTTCTCCACTTACAGTACGAAATTACTCACATACAGGTATAATATTGTTATTTGCACTTAAACATTTTTTATAAACCATTGAGATACACGACCCTGTATCGACTAATGCTAAACCCTTTCCTTCTTTAATTTGAGGATATTGAACAATTATTTCATACTCATGTGTACTACCAACTTGATTTTTTACCATGCAAATTTCCTTATTATTTTCATATCCCAATGTTATGGTCCTTACTTCACTACTCTGTCGGCCTACTTCGCTTGTTATCTGTGTAACAGCGCCTACTTTATTTATTAGATCCTCTTGTGTAGGGATCTCTGGTTCGTGTTCTCGAACACCGGACTCTTGGTCCACCTTACCGTGCCTTTTTACTTGGCAATTTACTACCGAGCGACATTCTCTTATGGAATGCCCTCCTTTTAAGACCGAGCGACATTCTCTTGGGGAATGTCCTCCTGTGGAATCTTGGTCCACTTTACCCTGCCTTTTTACTTGGCAATTTATTACCGAGCGACATTCTCTTGTAGAATGCCCTCCTGTGGAATCTTGGTCCACTTTATCGTGCCTTTTTACTTGGCAATTTACTACCGAGCGACATTCTCTTATGGAATGCCCTCCTTTTAAGACCGAGCGACATTCTATTGTAGAATGCCCTCCTTTTAAGACCGAGCGACATTCTCTTGTGGAATGCCCTCCTTTTAAGACCGAGCGACATTCTCTTGTAGAATGCCCTCTTTTTAAGACCGAGCGACATTCTCTTATGGAATGCCCTCCTGTTTTATTTTCGTACACCCCACTCTTTACATCCTTGCAATTCTTTACATAATGACACTTTTTCTGACTATTATTATTGGGGGTACTTACTTTCACTTTCATGGAAAGACTCTCACTCTTTACTTGAATAGCTCTGTCAATCAATATAGGAGGACCTAATTTTTCTATCATATGTTTTAATACCTGTCTGATTTCGTCTGATACTATCCATTGTACAAACATTTGTTTTCCTACATGAATCATAATGTCTTGGGCCCCTTCGATTTTAGCATTTTCCCAACTTAATGTTATTTTTCCCATTGAACTCCCCAAGTCGGCCATTATACTTTCCAATCTATTTCCCCATTTACTCATCGGTTCTTTCTCTTTTTGTCTCATTAATGTTAGTTCTTGCACGTAATAATAAAAAGTTCTTTTTATAGCATACTGATTTTCTAATTTGTGCTTGATATATTCCCACGTTATTTCTACACTCTCTCTATTGCCTATATTAAGGATTCGTTTCGCATCCCCTGTAATTTTAGCGATGACATATTTTATAAGTAACGCTCTCTGTGGTTCCGTAACTAATTGATACGCGTTTTCAACATTATCTATGAAGTGATTTAATTCACTCGGCTTTGAACCATCGAAACCAGCACTAAATAATTTAGCTATTTCCGAAACCGATGCTATTGGCCTATCCTCTAGTCTACCTTGTAATTGTTGCACTTGTTCTTGGAGTTCCCTTATCATGTCCTCCATTATTATTATTGATTGAGCTATTCAAGGGCTTTTGTACACTGAATAATGAAAAATACAAGAGCAACCTAACTCCGCAGAGTTTTCCACTTACCTGGATCACGTGTCTTGTAGTAGACAGACGTTCGCGTAGGTTGGCGCCTGTTGATGAAGAAATCAACACCTCCGCCGATCACAGGTCATGGAGTCCTAGGCTTGCGTCCACCATCAACCGGAAGACTTCTGTCAACGGGTTGCGGATGAGAGGAAGGAAGTGACACCTCGATGTCCGTCCAGAATGAACACCCTTCGTCGTCCTACAGCTTCTCAGTCTTCTAGACCTAGAGGTCTCCGTCGAGGTCTTCTAGAGCTAGAGCTCAATTTCCTTAGAATCACGCTAGAGATGTCCGTCGAGGAATTCCGGATTCGATGCTCTGCTATTTACTGGGAGCTCAATTTTAGAATCACCTAGAGATGACCGTCGAGGAATTCCGGAATCGGTGCTCAGCTATATACTGGATTCGGAAGCCGCCACACTGGTAAGAATTGAAGATGAGATTGAAGAAAATATAGTTGCTTGCAGATTTCACCAACCAGGTGTGTTAATTAACACCTTAAATTTCCCACGGAGCTGCCACCATTTTATGTTGTGTAATGTGGGTACGGTAGCGTTTGGTTGGTGAAAAGGATAATTGTTGTAGGTTAATTCGGTAGATTGGAAGATTGATTATGGTATTATAGATAATTATGGTGATTCAGGTTAAGTTGAAGTCTTGAAGAATTAAAAGACGAAGTTAGTAACAAAACAAAGTGTAGTTTTATTCAGTAAATGTGCGTCTGTCCTGGACACACACAAAATACAAAAAGCAAAGATTCTTCTCAAAGACGGTGAATATATATTCCAGCCCCTTCACAAAGGGGGGTCAAATTATTTCCGGTCGGCATTGTAAAGATTGGCCACTTTCTTAGATTTTAGAATAACCATATTTTTTTTGTAAGTAGTCACCCTCTTCCGACATGTGTTGTAAACCCGTCACACAATTTCTAAGTGTTTAACAACACCCTACACTCTAACTATTCTCTTGTGTAACACATCTTTTACATTACAAGTGTACCGAAACAGCTTTAACTAAATTATATCTTAATAAATGTGAAAATCAAATAAAACTGTAAGTTTTATTTTTATTTAATTAAATAAGTAATGGATTTTCATCAAGTAAACACCAACTCAATTGATTATTTTTATTTCGATTGATTTCCTATAAAGATCATGAAAACAGTATTCTGTAGTTTTCTCCATTCGCCTCTCTGTTCGTTTCTCCTTAGTCCAATTTTTAAAGAACTTTATTCTTAAATAATTGTAAACTTTTTTCATCCCTAAAAGTAAGGGGCCATGTTTCACATACAAATAATATATGTATATATTTTTTTAATATAACATTTATTTAGAGAATTTGAGGTGACATGGGTCTCTGCAATGCATAATATAATGGCATCAGAGGTTATGTTATGTTTAATTTCTTCCTGAATCTTATTCTCCCATATCTTAATATATAAAAAATTCGTGTCACGTTGTTTGTCCGCGATGGAATCCTAAACTACTGAACCGATTTTAATAAAATTTTGCACACTATATGCAGTTTGATCCAACTTGAGACTTAGGGTAGTTTATAACTAAATTTATAGTCGCATTATTTTTTTATTACAAATTATTTGTTTATTATTTAACAAAGAGTTATAATTATCTGTGAGTTCCATACGATTATAACAGATGGCGGTGTAATTATCTGGGAGTCCATACGATTCTAACAGTGGCAGTGTAAGGTAATTTGGTAAGTAAATTGGTTTCTTATTTAACAAAGAGAGATCCAGATGGCTGTGATTTTTGTTGCAACCGCGAATTTCAATTGAATTACAAATATTGATTATTTCATAATTTAAGTGTGTTCAGTGTTTATTTTATTTTCAATATTATTAATTTCGTGTGTAAGTATTAGTTTTAGGAAATATGGCTGAAAGACAGCAACTTAAACATTTTAACGTATACCTTAGCCACAGCAACGCGTGGCCGAGACTTCTAGTGTGTATATAAATATATCCTCTACAGCGACTGTCTGCTTGTCTGCCGGTGTGGACTCCGATGCCCAGGCTCTAGTGAGGTACTACCTCATTTCTCACTTTATCTACATCGCCTTCGGCGGCTATACACCTAAGCCACGAAGTTAAGTGATTAAACCACATCTCGATAATAGCAATTTGGCCTCCAAGTAGCCTCAATTGGTTTCAGTATGCGGCACAGGGGTCGATGCATAGTAGTAGTACTAGTAGTAGTAGTAGTAATAGTAGGCTACTGGTAGTACCTCTACAGTCTTGAAAATTTGAATACAAACTTTATTGCTTAAAAGGTAGTGTAAAATTCTCATTAAAATACTTCTTTAATAGAAGCCGGCTGTTGGCTGTTGGTAGCGCAGTCTATCTGCCTTCGGACGATTTGAGAATTGTATATGTGGAAATAAATGTTGGCATGCGTTTCGTAGCTTGAATGGTGTAATGGATAGCATCCTAGTAGGTTACCGAGAGGTCCAGAGTTCTAGTTCCGATTCAAGCGTTAATTTTTCTTTTCAAAATTGGTATTGTCCAGAATTGCCAAGTGTCAAATTTAAAATATTACATCAAAATAATAAGCGAAGGTCTTTTTCGAAACTGAAGATATCCATTCCATTAAATTTATTTTTTATTTTTTATTTTAACTTTGTTTGGTGTAGGCATAAAACATGTACGTACATTCACAACCGATTGCAGTGCCCACATATGTTAAAAAAATGAATACATATCTGAGAGATCATCTATAATCATTATTATTATTATTATTATTATTATTATTATTATTATTATTATTATTATAATCAATCGATAATTAAAGTATTACAATTTTGGACATGTTTAGTTTTTAAAAAAGTGTTATTTTGAGTAATGTGCGATGTTGGTCCACCTGGCTTGGAACAGCATTATTACTTTCCAGAGACCAAAGCCAGGCTGATGTAACTATAAACACCCTTCAGTCTGAAGTCCAATGCGACATAAACCAGGAAACGCAAACCGCGTTCCTGTTAAATTACTAGAAATTATGTTCATTAATTATGCAGTTAAATTCAACTATTGTTTCATTCCTAACAATTCGAGGAAGTCATTCCATGAAATTCGCTAACTAAAAGCGTCTCCAACTAATTCAACATTCAACAGGATTAAATTAAATTGAAATAAAGACATTATTCAATAACGTAATGAGGGGCGGTTTTTGCGGAAAATTACAATTTTTGGCTATTCTATATCACCAGTGAATATTCGATCGGACAACGAACGTTTAGCGTCGTTTTGGCCAATGTGATAATACATGTTCCCGCTAGAGCTAATTGCCAACATATAAGGGCATTTTATCCCAAATGTGCAACAACATTAGCAAACGCGTTAGGGTGAGAAAATGGGTAAGTTGGTATTAGATGGGCAAGATAATACACCAAATTAATTTAGCGTTCAATTGTTTGTTAGCATACGTTGGCTACACTATCTGAGCGATGACTAATACATATTTTACATTGTAAAAATGCCGATTTTTGGTTAGATTGAATTCAACTTCTCACTTCATTGTAAGGCATTTTCCACATTATACCGGTACAATAATGTATATTTTATTTTAATTTATATTGGTGGCATAGAATCCCCCACGTTTCTGCAACCACAAAGGTTTCAAATAACGTCTATTTTCATCGAAATGTCGGAATCTGCATGCTAGAACGGACCACAGGTTGTAAATAAACTCGAATGCTATTATTCAAATTTAGCACGTATGTGATACCAATATAATTATATACATATATATTGATAGTGCGACATATAACGACATATTTTGTTACTATGTACTGTACTACGTTATTTTTTATAGCATGGGTTTTTTTTGGTTCATTTGGGAAGGTTGGTTTACGATTTGGGTAAATTACCTAAATTTAGTTTAGGTTACAAAAATGATCTAAAGTTGTATGATGCATCTGGTGAAATTGGAGCAGCGATACCTAGTGAGGCAACGTGACCTCGTCACTATGACGATTTCCCCCCCCCCCTCTTTTCGTTTACACTGTTTTTCCTACTTGTTTTACTTTTTTGTTAACTTCCTTATATTCTCACATATAGACACAAGGACAGGACACATACCTAGACCCAAGGTGCAGATTTAAAATCCCCTACCCTGCCGGGAATCGAACCCGGGTCGCCGGAGTGGAAGGTAGGGACTCTACCGACTACGCCACGGCGACGGACAAGGTGAATCTGATCTAACTTTCTGAGCAGCCATGTTATTTTTCACGATTTTTGGAACAGATTTATGTGAAATTCTAATTAATTTTTCCCCTCTCTCTCGTATTTTTTCTCTACTTACATAGCCTGTATACTCTTACAGAGCACTTATCCCTTGGATTGTTTCCATCCTAAAAATCCATCGTCCACGGCCGGGTTTGAACGCACGATCCTTGAGACTAGAGGATGGTAGATGATAAAATTTAAATTGTTATTTTTTAAGAAGAAAATGAACTGGGATTTGAATCCAAAGACATCCAGTTTTATGCACTGTGAACTACCATTTTGTTACCCATGCAACATTTTCAGACACAAATTTTCCTCTCTTTTGTATATATAAATGATCACCTTAAGTGTATAATAAATAAGATGAATCCGGACAATCTTACCTCATGTTTCGATACGCCTTGCATGCCATCTTCAGCTTTTCCAGACTGTTGAATTTTATGTTGTCGATTCCCACTCCATCTTATAAAATTAAACAGTCTGGAAAATCTGATGATGGTATCCATGATATATCAATATATGTTCAATAGAACACAAAAATGTATGAGGTAAGATGATTAAGATTTACTTTATTTATTAAGAAGAACCTCATAATGTTACTAATTATTGTAATTTATTACTAAATAACTAACTAACTCACTGGCATTATCGAAACCGTAGGTTCATGGCTGCACAGACGTAAGCTCTCCACACAACCCTATCCTGAGCTGATGTTTTCCTGTCATCCCTTGTGTAATCTACTTCCTTCAAATCATTGTTAATATAATTATCCTACCTCATTCTTCGTTTACCATCTGGACGTTATCCCTCTCATTTTCCATGCCCCCCTTTCATTCCCCACTCGTGCCACATGATCTGCCCATCGCAGTCTACGAGACTTAACTGTTCTTATTACATCTTATTTATAGAAATTACAAATAATAGAACAAGAAAATTATATCGAGTAATGCTTCTAATTAATAATCAATTGAGTAGGTGTTTACTTGATGAAAATCCATATTTATTAATTAAATAAACATAAAACGTAGTTTTATTTGATTTTCATATTTATTCTAATTAATTATAATTAATTGTGATTAAATAATGGATTATTTACGAAGAAGTACCAGAAAGTCAGAATTAGAACATGTCACGAATAAGGAAATTAGAAGTATAGAGGAAGCAGAAGAAAGCATAACTGAAAGAATTGAGAAGGAATTAAAAAGGTGATGACATATTTTAAGAATGGAAGATGAGCGATGACCGCAACAACTATATCAATGGCAACCCACCAGAAAGAAGAAAAGAGGAAGACCAAAGTTAGCATGAGGATAGCAATGCAAGCAAGAGTGTTAAACATTGAAGATGCCCAAGATCCTAGGCTTTGGAAGTTTGGCATGGGAAGACGGCAGCAGCTGTAAAAACTCGAAGATAGAAAAATCTAAAAAAATAAATCTATTAATATGTAAGTCACAATGCATATAGATAATGTAGCTCATTGTTATGTAACCCTTTCCATTCACCAGTCTGTTCATCTCTCTTTGGTACAAAAATGTTCCTGAGAACTTTATTCTCAAATACTCGTAAACTTTTCTCCTCGTTTAAAGTAAGAGTCCATGTTTAGCATCCATATAATAAAACTAGGAGAGTGGTAGTTTGTAATTTATTATTAACATTGGAACTGTCAATCATTACATAACGAAACCTAACTTTAAATTTCTTCCAGAGAAGCGTTATGATGTACCAAGACCGTGTCCAAAACTGTATGCCGTTTTTAACTGCGAGACACAAAAACCGAAGCCAGAATCCAGGAATGGCAACCCACTGTACGAATCAGATGTACATCTCTGCTTGTGTAAGAGCGCAGTGGAATGAGGCGGGACGCGGCGCGGACGGCGGGTAATGATGGTTATTCAGTCTGCCAATAAGGAGTTGTATTACTTCCCTATGTCCCGCGTCATAGCCGAGTGGTTAAGGCAAGAAGCCTTGGCGCAAAGCTACGGGACTTGCGCTGGTTCGAGCCTCCATGGGGGGGAAAACATTCTCATGGTATTTCTTCCAGTATGGGACCGGTGCCCACCCAGCGTCGTGAGGCATTTGGGTAGCTACAATAAATAGCTGCTCCAGGTTGAGAAAACCAGCTATAACGGCTGGGGGATTCTACATGTTGACCACATGTCACCCCTACACTGACTGGATGATCATCTACCTCTGTGATTGCACATGTGGTTATGAAGTCAGCAGCCGGTTGGTAGGCTAAGGTCTTCTAGACCTGTGGCGCCAGGAGGAGGAATTGCTTCCCTATATGGAAGGTTTGGCGCTGGATTTTAGTGCCTTGTAGTTAAAAAGGCACATATTTTTTGGACACGGCCTTTGTACAAACACAATGTTCACTGGAAGAAATTTCACGATAGGTTCTCGCATGCAATGGTTGGTAGTTACCTTGTAAGTAGGCTACCGGTATATAAATTTACATATTAACGTCATCAGATTGTACTATTTACCTGGGAATCCTCAGAATTTGCATTGTAGTCCAGTACAATATCAATTAAAATTAGATGATTTAAACTGTTTACAGAATATAGCTGTGTTAGTTGAAAATTCAGTTCCATTAGTTAAATCTTCATGACGTCACGAGAGCAAGAATCCTATTTCTGTGGATGCAGGAAGACACTTAATGGAAAGAGAGGATTATGAAGAGGTTTGCGAGAGTGCATTCTACCGTTCTCGCTATTCTTCAAAACACAACCAACGACTTCTTCAAAACTTTATCTTCTATTACTGAATACAGCTTCCATTCCAAAGGAAAAGTCACGCATATTCAAAAAAATTAATAATAGGCTAATTATATACATATTTAAATATACTTGTGTGACAATAATAAAAGAAACTTATCTTGGAAATCAGGAAAAAAAAAAAAACAATATCTCACTCTCACTATCCAACCTAGAGTTTCATGAGATAAGCTTCCACACATCCTTGTTCTGAGGTATTTTTCCAATCATCCCATTTTCATGCTATGCTTGCAGCTTTACTAGGGAATTGTAGGTGTGGTAGCTTCCCGTTGCATTCCACACCGGTGAAGGATGATGATGGTAATGATGATGGCCATATGATTTCGGGGACCGTTTGGGCCTTAAAGTTTTCATGGCATTTGTCTTACAGGTGAGGAAAAACCCCAATAAAAACCTCACCCAGAAAAACTTCCCCGGGGATCGAACCCGGGCCCTCTGCGTGACAAGGCAGCACGCTACCTCGAGATCACAGCGGTGGACATCCCCTGTATAATTCATTTTTTTATATTTTACTGAAGTACTTAGCGGTATACTTTTTTTCCTGGGCCAGGTTGCCAGCCTGACGCCTCACCGCCAGACATGGAGGACCTGCAAGTCAGGGAGCACGACGAGAACGTAGGAATAGAACTTGTTGGCAGAGCTACTAAAAGAGTCGCAGTGGCATTATTCGAGATTTTTAAGGTATACATAGTCGGCACCTGTATCCTTCTCGAGACCGTACCAACCATTTGCTCGCCTGTATAATTCATAGCTCTCAAATATTGGTTAATGCTCTTCTCTTGTCTCGCTCTTGTCTTACCTACTGAGTGTTCTCTCTCTGGTTTTCGTACAAAAAATTTCCATGTCCCTTTTCATTCCCCATCTGTTCCACATGTCCTGTCCATCGCAGTTTATGAGGCTTAACTGTTCTTATTTCATCCAGTTTATCTCATAACGGATCAATTAGCTGTAGTAAGAAAAAGTGGGGGAATTCCGATTGTGAAGGTAATTCCAATCACGGTTTTATTCAGAAATGTGTATTATTTGTTTATTGCTGACATATTCTGTGAAGTGTTTCAAGCATTGTGTATAATGCCAATGCTAGTTGAGCAGCATCTCTGTAGTGTGGTGGACATCTTGTGTTTCGTATACTTTACTTGTAAGGAAGTTAAGTTGATTTATATCAGGTAAGTTAGATATTTATCAATTAAATGTATTAATTTTTACATTGTGATAATAGAGTGAATATTTTCTCTTCTTCTTCTTCGGCTTTCGCCCCACTTATAGGTTTGCCGTCTTCAGTTTCCATTTATTTCTATCATTCCAATCTTCTTCTTCCAAATTCCTATCATCCATTATAGTTCTGAAATAAGTTTTCCATCTTGATCTGCCACGTTTATTTCTTCCAGGGGGTGAACATTGGTATATATTTTTGACTATCTTTCAGAGTGAATATTAATATGGAATAATTACTTACAGTTTCATACTGATAGGAATTATCCCGAATGGTAGAAGTGACTCAGCATTGTTCTAATATTTTTTTATTTATATTATTAATGTTTAAATAATGCAATTAGGCACCTGATGAAATGTACGTGTTGTTATGTAGGCCGGGACAGCAAATTGTGTTACAGTTGCACTTAATGTTCAGAAGGTCCATGCAGAACGTAGTGGATATGACACAGCAAAAAATTACGTGTGTGATTTTTGTTCTCACAGAGAGTAACTTTTGCATTTTTGTGTATTTTAGCTTTTTCTTTACTTTTAATAAGATGACTGGTATTACTTAAGTGTCGGGAGAACTTCGATCAAACCCAGGTACGAGAATACAATTATTTTTCAGGTTAGTAGATAGAAGGCCTATATTTGTATGTTTTATATACAGGGTGATCTAAAATTCCCCTTACAAACTTCTAGAACTTGGAGTACTAGAACTAGGAGTTGATAATATTTAGATTGGAAACCATGTCCGGAAACTTAACTTTTCCGTGCTACAGCCGTTTGAAAACATGTTTTTAAACGCGACCACTTTTACAAGTAATTTATTATGAGGCGTGACACAGTACATCACTTGTTCTACAATTCAAATCATTAATAACCAAAGAAACAAAATGGGAACTGAATCATGACTTGCATTAATAATCCCGGATTCACCCTCCACAATAAATTTTTACGGTTTTCAAAATTTCGAAAAATTTTGACTTAAAAAAAACACCAAATCTTGGAATACTCGATAGGGAAATTTTCGATTTAGACGAATCACGAAGCTATTACTTGCTGAGACACGTGACGTACGAACGTATGCTTGTTTTCAAACGGCTGTAGCACGTAAACGGTAAGTTTCCGGACATGGTTTCCAATTCTAGATATTATCAACTCAATCCCCTCTACAAGTCCTACAAGTTTGTAAGGGGAATTTTAGAGCACTCTGTATACCTAGTAAATATAATCGTAAACGATTATCAATTTTTTTTCAATTCCTTTTTACGAATAATATTACAGTCATTAGACTAATTGTTAAAGTGATCGATATTCCCCTAATTCGGTTAGTTCACGGAGCTCATGCATGAAGGACTTTTTGTTTTGAACAGCTTGTCTTGCGAGGAGTATAGCTATCTATATAAAGGGGAATGTGTACATTGTATTCTCTTCGGAAAAGCACATTCTGTGCTGACTAATGAAATCAACTAAAATATAAAACCTGAACAAACCGGCGAGTGCAGGTCCAGTCTGAAGAGCAAAGTATACATTACTTTACTCTGCTTCTGTTTATTTAGCCAAAACCTCAAATGTAAACACCGCCTTCATAGCCAATGTTTCAAGTAAAATAAAAAAAATCAATCTCAACTTTTTAGTGAATTCCGAAGGAATGAAGCTATTGAGGTTGTTCTCGTGAAATTATGATTAACCCATTTATTTCAGGTTTAAATGCTCAACGCATTTCCCCCGAAACCGGATTTAAGTTGCCGTAAATTATATTGTCCATTTTCAGACATTCAAAACAAACAAAATATAACGGTACTAGAGATCACAATTCGGGTAAGGCAAAAACATATTCCTCTACTATTCATAAATATTAACAAAATACTACTCTGCCAAGGGATGTACAGCCTGTGAAATAATTGTTGGCGCACAGGTAATTTTCCAAATCCCAGAACGAAGCCACTGCGCATGACCAGAGGTCAGTTGTTTGGTTCACAAGTATACAACTATTTGAGAAACTAAAATCCGTTCTATTTCGTCGTGTGTAGTGCAATGGATAATAATTTCGCGTATATAAGTAGTGCTGTAAATAAAACAAAGCAAAAAATAAAACAAAACAAAGACAATTAATTGAGATAAGGACGAGAGAGAGAGAGAGAGAGAGAGAGAGAGAGAGAGAAAGAGAGAGAGAGAAAAAAAGCATAACAGCGGGATCGAACACGCGACCTCCTGCATGGGAAATAGAAGCTCCTTCCATAAGACCACAACCGTTCCCTGCTAGAAACTGTTTGTATGAAGCGATGCAATACTCCAGGACTTACTTGTATAATGAAATTATATATTAACTTGTCTTAATTTAAATCAGACGCATTTTACATTATTAGTGGAAATAAACAATCTTGTTATGCCTTGTGTTTTTTAAACAATGTAACGAGATTTTACAATCGTTATTCATTATATATATGGTATGATAAGAAAAATAAATGCCTGGACGGGATTCGAACCCGGATCTCTGCGTCTGTGCCTCAGTGTGATATCCATTACACCACCAGACGAATCCAATCCAAACACTTATTTTTCTTATATAAGTATTATATTCTCCATTATTACTAGATGTCGCGAGAACTCGGTCTTCACTGCCATCTAGTAGCTGACTATAACAAGTAAGCAAATTAAAGAGAATATATTTTTTTATCATATATATATATATATATATATATATATATATATATATATGAGCTGTTTTCTTTAATTAATTAATCTCCCTATATATACAAATTTATTTATATAACGTAGCCTGGTAACGTATGGGCATTATAAAAAATAACGACGTTATTAAAAACAAATCCTGACCAGAATCGAACCTGGGCGTGCGTCGTCGCATGAAAGCATCTTACCAACTGCTCTACTGAAGCGAACGATACAAATACTGCATCAGAAGTAAGAGCTAATTTATTATTGGTTGGTTTAAGAGACAATTACTTGCTTTCAGTCATCTGATAACTCTCTTAACTTAGAAATTCAATTAATAAATGTATTTGTTGAAATTATTTCAATAACGATTGGTATGAATTATTATTGGCCCCTTATGCCGCCGGATTTGACCTCAAAGGAGACAGCACATGTAACAACTTACTCGTGGGAATCCCTCTTCAAAACTTTTAACTTTCCACCATCAAGAGTTGCGCCATCATTCTTTTCAAAGGCTGTACAATATATTGCAAAATATGTAACAGCAGACTTAAGCGAGTGTACCTCGTCTTCTGAGTTGAAGGTCATTTAACTGCCGGCGAGTCTACCTCGTCTTTTGAGGCGAATGGGTTAAGCAAAATAATATATTATCATTTTTCGAACCCGAAAACTTTGATACTCGGGACCCACGACTTAAAGTCTCTCCTTGGAGGACTTGTCTCTTGGATTTTTCTATCCTAAAATTCCACCGATTCCCGCCGGGTTTGAATGCACGAACCTCGGGAGCAGAGGCAATATACATATATATGCTTTCTCTCTCTCTCTCTCTCTCTCTCTCTCTCTCTCTCTCTCTCTCTCTCTCTCTCTCTCTCTGTCATGGTTATTATCAGTGAGATCGATGGAGATTTATGAAAAAAGGATATTTTCCTGAGAACAACCTCAATAGCGGAGTTCTTTCGAATCATCTAAAAACTAACAGAAATAATATTTAGTATCGATTAAATATTTCATCTAGTGATTTTAACCGCATTATGTTGGCAGTCCCGTGCCGTATCCTAGTGCTTAAGGCAAGATTCCTTGGCGCAAAGCTATGGGGCTTGCCCTGGTTCAAGTCTTCATGGGGGGGAAGAAAATTTCTCGTGGGATTCCGGCCAGTGTGAGACCGGTGCCCACCCAGCATAGTAAAGAATTTGTATAGCTACAATAAGTAGCGGCTCCAATTGTAATGTCTGAGGGACCCGATATGCTGACATGTCACCTCTACACTGATCCTATGAACGTGTACCTCTGCAATTAATACATGTGGATGTGAGACCAGCAGCCGGAGGTAAACTCAAAGCCTTCTACAGTCAGCTCCGAGTCTCCGGCCGTGACGTTTAGGTAGTACGAGGGGTAAAGGTAGAAACTCGCCCTCTACTGCCAATAAGAAAATAGTTGAAGTGCAAGTGAACGTCTGCCACAACCAATCTCTGCTCTTGACGCCGCTAGTAAGGTTTGAAATTGCTGGGATGTTATCGGCTGTATTTCTGCTAACCGCAATGATTTGATATTTGTCACCAATGCTATTTAATCTATTCGTTTATGATATAGCAGCCATAAAGAATTTAAAACATTAATCGGCTATAAAAATATTAATAAAGGAAGAACATTTATTTTTATTTCACTATTTTCAATCATTATATTTAATAACTTTCTAGGATTATTCCCATATATTTTTACTCGAAAATCCGAAAAAATGCACGAATTTTCCGAAAAATGGCTTAAAAAATCGAAAATTTTGCACAAGTACAATAAGTTATTATATAACTATATATATATATATATATATATATATATATATATAACTTGTTAGAAGGAGACATTGAGGCTCCGGAGATAAGAAATGTTAAAGTCCCAGTCCTGTTGAATGCAGATGATTTAATTATCTGTTCCAAGACAATCAAGGGATTGCAAAGAGGTCTTGACCTACTGGAAATATACTGTAGGAATTGGGGATTGACTGTAAATATTAGTAAGACAAAAACAATGACGTTCAAAAATGGGACGGTTTATGGTAGAGCAGAGGAATGGAAATACAGAGATCAAGCACTTCAAAACGTGAAACATTTTGAATATCTTGGTACGACGTTGAAAATGAACGGAAAGTGGAAGAAACATATTGATATAGCATTATTCAAAGGGAGGGGACAACTTAATAGTATTCTCAGTATTCTGGGTAGAGTGCCCGATATTCCAGTTAGTACGTTAGAAAAAATGTATGGAGCGATGGTGAGGCCAGTAATGCACTATGGTAGTGATATTTGGGGTTTTCAAAGAACGGAAATACTAAATAAGGTATATACGCATTTTCTAAAATATATTACAGGACTTAGTAAGGCCGTTTCTAACTGTGGAATTTTATATGAATTTGGGTCATTTCAGGACGACATAAACTGCAAAATTCGTGTACTCAAGTACTGGTTGCGGCTAATCCAAGGTGAACAAACAATGGTCAGAGCAATTTGTTATGGCCACCAAATTAGGAACACAAATGGGAAATTCTGAGCAGACGAGGTTAAGAGAGAACTCCAAAAGATTGGGATGGGTTGGGTATGGGAAAAAGGGACTGAAAATCGCAAGAATGTGTGGAGAAAAATTAGAAGGAGATACTTATATATAAACCGACAACATATTTTGGCCGAATGTGCGGTAAAATGATCACTATTTTTACAAAGAGACCTAAAACAAGTTTGGAGAAAAGAATCTTATATAGGCCTACTCAATCTAGGGTTTAAAGAGAGATCAGGGCTAGCTTGGTTCAAGTTAGAGGCATGGAAATTTTTAAAAATTAGCGACGATCACGATATGAGAATATGTCCAATGTGCGGGAGCTTAGAAGACGAGATGCATATTTTAGGAAAATGTAACGATTTAGAATATTGGAGGTGTCAATTATTACCGGAAAGATTTCTAAATTCAAATCGTGGAAGATTGGCATGCTACTAGTTACTGGTAAACCCAGGAAATTGGATAAACCTGGGTAGATTTCTGGACAAAGCGCGGAAAATAAGAACACTTATTCAGGAATAAATACATATGTTAGCAAATTGCAATGCCATTAATTCTTAATAATTTACATAACTAAGTTAATGTATAATGTAATTGTATTGATATCTAATTGTAATATTATTGTGTTTTTTTGTGTGATTTTAAACATCAACTTATTGTAACGGACTGTCAACAGCACGTACTGCTTACTGCCCGTGCGACCCATATTTGTAAATAACATTGTATGTATCTTACTTTTAGTTTAATAAAGTCCTTATGTATGATATTCCGCGTGGTACATAAAGCGGCCCCTCCCACTGAATTTCCATATCGAAAACACTGTCGTGAAGATGTCAGGGCCGGAGACTCAGTGACTGGACTATAGGTCTGTCGCACCATTAAAAAAATGTTGGCAGTACGATATGTAATTGAAGATAATCGAAAATAATCTAGAAGACAGTATTTTAAACTCTCAATAGTTAGCAATGTGTGACCCGTGCTTACACGTGCTGATTTACAATAGCCTATTATTTTACGTTATTAATTTTAAAATAGAAACTAAAAGCGGACGTAAATCAAAGAGTGAACTATGATCACCTGTGAACTAAATGGCATCGACCAAATGTTTATTCGGTTCAGTGATCTTCATAAAATGTGTTGGATGTTTCGTACTCAATGATTCGGAACATGTCCAGCCAAGTGCACGCTTTTTCTCTCCTTATCGCCACATTAACATTTGCCTCATGGTGTAATAATAAAATACAAAACAGAAAAAAACCTTTTATCATGAACTTTACAATAATACGCCTATTTATTTATAGCTCGCGAACTCTATCTGGCGGCTCCGTGACGTCATCGTTGTACTTCGGGAAACAAGAAGTGACTTAAAAATAACGACTCACCTACTAGGGCATTCGATAAGTAATGGCAACACTGTTGTAAATCAGAATTCCTACCGGTGACACTATAATCTTGTAGTATGTTGTTGAGCAGTCTTTGTTGTATAAATTTGTAATATTGAAAGTTTCGAAATTAAAATATTTTGTGAATACATTCACTGTTTCTCGCATTTAGTAAGTAATACCACCCTAAAAAGATGTTCAGTGTAATTTATTTAGAAGGTGGAATTGGGAAGTGCTCGAACATCATCAAATTCACCAGATAGGAGCCTTTGTGATTATAACTTACAAAGATCAAAGAAACTCTACGAGGCATTCGATTTCAATCAAGCGTTTGTATCCAGAAAGCTCTAGATCAATTAAATGAGAGACATATCCAGAAATGGTGCTGCAAATGGAGTTCTTCGTCATCCAATGATTTGGCAACGTATGGTTGACTTCACAAGAAACTATAAATGAAGTTCGTAATGTCAAAATTAACCTAAATATTTTTTGTGGTGTTATAGCAGTGTTCCATTACTTACCGAATGCCCTAGTATTATTGAAGAGGCATTTCAAATGTGGATTTAAACTTAGAAGTGATTCTAAGATAAGATAAACTTATAACTGACTTCGAAAATCAGACAGTTAATGAGTATTGTTGAAATCAGAAATGTGTGCAGTAAATTTAAGGAAACCTATTCGTATCGCTGCCAAATGGAAGAAACATTAAGGTGGCCTGGGCCAAAGTTCCTGTTAGAGTTGTTGTGGATAATTTTTATTAATATTTAGCGGGTTTCACAACATCTTCCTGCTCCCAATTAATCTAATGTCAAGGTTTTTCACATCTCTCTGTCATTCCAATCTCCATCTAATACTTTTTCTATCATGCTGCTCAAAACACCATCAATCCACTTTATTTTTTGCTGTCCTCTTCTTCCTCTACCAAATGGCCCCCATTCTAGTATTCTTCTTGGAATCTGTTTTCAGTCATTCATTTTACATGACTATACCATTTTGCTTGTCATTATTATTATTATTATTATTATTATTATTATTATTATTATTATTATTATTATTTTATTATTTTTTATTATTTTATTATTATTATTATTATTTTATTATTTTATTTTATTATTATTATTAAATTATTATTATTATTATTATTATTATTATTATTATTATTATTATTATTATTATTATTATTATTATAACCATTGCCTTGATAAGTCGTTATAAGATATTTCACAAGTTATTGTTCCATTATTGATAAGACTAACATTATAGACCAACCCTTGGCATATTTTAATTTATTATAGTCATACAGGCCTACAGGGGATGTTGGAAAGTGATGACGAGCCGCAACTGGCTCGCGGGCCGTAGTTTGGGCGTCCCTGGCCTAAAGTAAAGCAAAGTGTTTTCCACTGAATAGAAAATACGATTTTGTAAACTGTACGAAATAAAAATCCATCCACTCACATATTCATACTAAACTACAAGATGTGTTATATCTAGAAAATAGTACTGCTCTTATGGGAACGCTGTTACCACTTGACGCCGCAGACAGAGTGAGAGAGATGGAAATATAATTATCTTCAAGTTTCGTTGATAGCGGATGGTTCAATGGCATCACCACTAGCCGCTGTTCCGATAATTAAGTTCACCCCCTAACTTTATTAAATATGTGGGTGATAATTATACGTTCCATAATTTTTTTTATTTTCATAAATCGGGCACCTATCTTCTTGGCAAAGTTGTAGGTGAAACTATTTAACTAAATGATTTATTTAAAATGTATTAAGTAATAAATCAATCTCACATAAAAGGACACGTCAACTAGCAAGAATTGTTCCATAAGAGCAATGCTATTTTCTAGATGTGAAAAGCCCTATAGGCGAATATGATAAAGATGACTTTGATGGCCAGATGATTTTCGGGCACCGTTTGGGCCTTAACATTTCCAGATATTTATCTCATAGGTGAGGAAAAGCCTTAAAAGCCGCATCCAAGAAACTTTTCTCGACTGGGGATGGAACGCAAGACCTGCTATAGCAACGTCTTTATCCCGAGACCACATCTATGGGCACTTTTCTATTCCTGTAATATAAATATTATAAGAATATAAGTTATTTATCTAATTCCTGCGTTAATATGTCTAATGCCCCACTACTATATAATGTCCTAACATTCCATGTTTTTAGAAACATGTCCCTGTGTTGAAGTCTTTGTTATAAATTCCCTGAAGTATTCCCCGCGCATATAACCGAACAGGGAACTATTTGAGTGCGCCAGAGCCATATGTGCCTAACCCACAATTTAAAAAATATATGCTTTACCCTATAATAACACTAGAAATAATCATCTCTGTCAGAGCCACATCTGCTTATAACATTATGGATGAGTTAAAATTAACACAAAAATGTTATAGGCGGATGTGGTTCTGACAGAGATGATTATTTCTAGTGCAATTACAAGGAAAAGCATAATTTTTAAATTGTGGGTTAGGCACCTATGACACTGAGGCACTCATTTTATATATCTATCGTCAAGACTCTAAGGTCCATGTAGGGCCAGAGACTGTTGTTCTATCAAAGCCATCTTGCATTTTTCTTCTCCATCCTCGTATTCCCAACTCCCTCATATCCTACTCTTTGTTCTACAACCATTTAATGTACGCTGGCGATGTGGTTATTATTCAAGAAAATGAAAATAATTTGCAGTACACTTTACATCAATTAAATCAGTTATGCCAAGAATATAATTTTAAAATATCAAAAGAAAAAACGAAAATAATGACATTTTGGGGAAGTGAACATATAAGATCAATCATAATAGACAACAAACCCTCTGGAACAAGTAACACATTTTAATTATTTGGTTTGTAATTTTACTATAAACACAAAAACTGAAAGATACGTAAATATGAAACTATCAAGATTTCAAATTTATATGTGGAACTATACATAGAACATTAAAGAACAAAACAAGAAGAGATACTCGATTGAAGTTTTATAAAACATTGGCAGTTCCTGCGTTACTTTATCGGAATGAAACTTGGGCAATGACCAAAAAATTACAAAGTAGAATACAAAGCGTAGAAATTAACTTCCTTAGAAGAACAAAAGGCTGCACAAGAATGGATAGGATAAAGAATGAAGATATAAGAACAGAGTTAAATACATCCATTGAATGATAAAATAAAATAATATAGAGAAAAATGATTTAGACATGTCGAAAGAATTAATGTAACAATATTACAAAAGCAGCATTTAACTACAAGCCAAGAGGTTCACGGAATGTAGGAAGGCCAGTGAAAAGATGGACAGAACAACTGTGAGGCGGAACAGGCAATTTGCCTAGCCCGTGAAGTGAAGAAGAAGACAATTTCTTTCTCGATCTTCCCACGCATCTTATTCCACCTGGTTTCCCTTTGCTTATTTTTTTGTAGTATCGATCCATCCTCACTTCTTTATACTTGCCCCACCCATTAAAGATTTGTACTTTTAATTGTTCTCAAAATTAGGGGATTTCCATACAATTACTAGAGGGAATTATTTTACCTCCGGAAATTTTTACCCCAATGGAACCCATGTCCGTCTTTCTTGACGGTTGTATTTTTACGATGAAAGATCATTCTTTCGATCAAGGTACTTTTTTCGTCTGGCGTATCACCTATGATCTGTCCGGCATGATTTTAGGGAAGTAGATTAAGGCCCCTCAGGGGTCCCCATCTAGGGGATATGTGGATGGCGACCACAAGGTGCCCAAGCTGAGCAAAACATTGCTTCCACTTACTTGTGTTTTGCTCCTTACTTTTATCTTTAACCGATCTGGTATTTCTTCCTTTCTTCTACTTACTTATACCAGACTCTTTTAACTTTACTATCTAATCTCTCTTGATTAACTCTTGTTTTTTTCGACCCCGACGCTATTAGGGCATCCGAGGGCTAGGGAGTCATTCCTTTCTTCCATTTCTTCTTTCCTTTATTTTCTTTTCTTCTCCAGAAAGCCTAATCAGAGGCTATAAGATCGCTGGTCTTGCCTTCCTTTGGCCAGCAACCAATCGAAGGGACTATTATTATGCTTTCAAGTCTTATATGAGAATTTCCCGGAAGGATCAAACTTATGACGACCAAAGCAAATATCTCTGGGCCGTCCTATGAAATGCTGGAGGAAGAAGAAGAAGGAGAAGAAGAAGATTATACAAGGGAAGATAAAAACAATAGTTCAGGATAGGGATGCGTGGAGAGTTTAAGTCCGCGCGGACATGAACCTACCGGTTCGATAGTGTGAGTTAGTTAGTTATAGGAATATAGGTTTCGTGGCATAAAGTTCATTCATTAATTCTTACTTCAGGATATTTGTGTGTATTAAAATGTGTTCTACCTTGAAATTGGTTGTTTCCATGGAAATCTAAGTTTAAAGTAAACGGTTATTCTAATTTGAAAACAGGTTTTCATTTTAAAACCGTCTCCATATATTTTCCATATTTCCTCTATAATTTTTCTAGGAAGTAATGCCTCGAGTTTACGTTTTCATTACATAAAGTACGAAAGAATCAGTTTAATATAACTCTATTTCTTGCCGACTTATTTATTTATATCCTGAGATAAAAATCAGCTAAGGTATACGTTAAGCAGATGTAGCTTCTGTTTCATTCCACAGATGTATTATGCTGTCGATAAAAATAAATAAATAATAATAATAATAATGATAATAATAATAATAATAATAATAATAATAATAATATAATAATCATGACGAACGAGGAAAACTTTAAGAAAGTGGTTGAATTCAAATATCTAGGAACAATAATTATTGCAAATAATAATGAGGTGCAGGAAGAAATTAAACATAGGCTCAATTCTCGAAATGCAAGCTATTATGCATTACATGGACTCTTGTCATCCCAACTTCTCTCAAAAAACGTTAAACTGAAAATATATGAAACTGTTATCCTCCCAGTTATAATATTTGAATGCGAAACATGGACTCTTACTTTAAGGGAGGGGAAACGGTTAAGAGTATTTGAGAATAAAATACTTAAGAAAATGTTTGGATCAAAGAGAGATGAACGGACAGGTGAATGGAGAAGACTTCATAAGAGTGAAATACATGATCTTTATTATAAAATATAATTATAATTATAACTTAATAAGTAATAACTAACTCACTGGCACTATCGAACCCGTGGGTTCATGGCCGCGGGGATATAAACTCCCTACACACATATCCTGAGCTAATGTTTTCCAATCATCCCCATGTATAATCTGCTACCCTCAAATCGTGGTAAATGTTATTCTCCCACCTCATTATTGGTCGACCAAGGGCGTTTTCCTTATGGATTTCTTACAAGAAGTGTTATAGCGCGAGACGAGGGGTGTTTTTGGGAGACAAGAGGTATTTTAAAACAAACCCTTGAAAGAAAAGTTATGTTAAGATAAGATCAACACTAATGAAAAATACACTGTAGGGTGAGGGGTTGTGAAAGAACATTTCTCAGGTATTTTTATGAGACAAGGGATTTTTTAAAATAACCAACGTTACTAGAGGGAGAAGAAAGGCGGAGTCTGTGTGAGTCTGGTCGGTGCCATCGGACAGCGAGGCCCCGCTGGGCCTATTTCGTAAATTATGTAAGTAGAGTTTTGTATTAGAGTATTTTCAATTCTCTCGGGAATGTCCAAACTCAAAGTATAATCTCCTATAAGCAAATATGAACCTATTACTAAATGGTGCTTCCAAGTTGTATCTTAAATAATTTTCAACTGATAATATGTTCTCATAGATATATTAAAGTGTTTGGTAAACCGTGTCAATGGCTTCTTTTATGTCGTAAAAAGTGTGTCAATTCTTTCTAGAAGTCCTGTTCTCACTTCATGCATTCCTATAATTTCCTCGGCACGCTACCGCCTTTCGTAATCAGAATAAATAGATTAAAAAAGAAAGAAACAAAGAAATAAATCGAGTCAGTACAATAAGCTTCCATTACCTTATTTCATTCCCCATCCGTGCCACATGTCCTGCCCATAGCAGTTTACGAGACTTAACTGTTCTTATTATATCTGGTTTTATATAAAGATAATTTAGCTCACTATTAGGTAGTCCTCTCCATTCACCTGTCTGTTCATCTCTCTTTGGTCCAAAATTTTTCCTAAGAAATTTATTCTCAAATATTCGTAACCTTTTTCTCTTCCCTTAAAGTAAGAGTCCATTTTTCCAATCCATATAACTGGAAAAATAAGATATTTATATATATATATTTGCACTTAAAGTGTTTTGAGAGGGGTTGGGACGACAAAATCTCTATAATACATAATAGAATTGAGCATATGTTTAATTTCTTTCTACATCTCATTCCTGTTTGTAATTATTCTTCCTAGGTATTTGAATTCAGCCATTTGTTCATAATTTCCCTCGTTCGATTTTTATATATATATACACACACACACACTGCTCAAAACAATTAGAGGAACACTTGTAATAAATTGAATAAGTAATTGTTTTTTAAAGCTGTGATGCTGAAAGTTGGACAATATGTAAATTGAATTATTAATTTTATCATTGGATACAAATTTTAAAGATCCATGGCCTAAATACAGAGAAATTACCTCAAATAACAAATATAGAGAATTTTTTTTTATTTTGGAAGGCACTGGCCACTTCTAATTGGTAAGCTTCCTGATGTTGCTATAGTGACGAATGTTGATTATTGCCTTGTTTATTGAAGTCTCTGACAAAATGAGGCATTTAAATGAGTTTGAAGTGTATCATGCTCTACATCTTTTATGGTGATGGTCGATTGAAGGTGTGGGGACGGCCAGGAGAAAGATTTTCTGCAGAGGCTGTACAGGAAATTGATAGATTCGGAGGAGGTTCCATAATGGTGTGGGCCGGAGTTATGTACAACAATCGTACGGACCTTGTACTTGTTCCCCAGCGACTGAATGCTGTCCGGTATATCGAGCACGTTCTGGAAGAGCATATAGTACCTGCTGCCATTGGAGTAGGCCCTGAATTTCTGTTTATGCAGGATAATGCCAGGGCACATTCTGCGGCTGTCACCAGGGATTTCCTGAGGAGGAATGAAATTGAGGTAATGGAGTGGCCAGCGGTCAGCCCAGACCTCAACTCTATTGAACACTTGTGGGATCTTCTAGACAGAAAGGTCAGGAACCGACATCAAGCTCCACGAACTCTGCAGCAACTTGGAGATGCTCTGAAGGAGGAATGGGAGAATATCCCGCAAAAGGAAATCCAGAATCTTATTGGGAGCATGCCACGAAGGTGCGAAACTGTCATCGAATGTCGTGGAGGCCATACACGATACTAACTCTATATAACGTGTTTAACTTTGAAAAATATGCACAAGATTCAATTGCTTACATATCGGAATTATTTGAAAAGTTAATTGCCAGCGTTATTCATTTGTTTTTACTGACATGAGCAATAAATAAATAAATAAATAAATAAATAACCACAAATGTACTTTATTAATTTCATGTTTGTACCTTTATCCAATGAAAAAATATTTGCATATTTCATAGTGTTCCTCTAATTGTTTTGAGCAGTGTATGTATATATATATTTATTTATTTTAATTCAGGATTGTTTCTGTTATTAAACAGGTATCCTCTACAAAAATATACTTTTATTTTTCTTCCGCACTTCCCAGTCTTGCCTGTCTGCTTCTGTCATATTTATTTTCTTCATATTGTCTTGAAATCCCTTTATCCACATTGACTTTGGTCTACCATGTTTCCCTTTTCCAGGAGGTATCCATTTCAATACTTTTTACACGCTTTATATTAGCTTGAACTGTATCTGTCTATATATGTAACGGGATCTTTCAACACGATTTTCACCCACTTAAAAACATTGGATCGACTTGAAACTTTGTATACTTGTAAAGGACCAATGACAATACAATAATTTCATATATTGTTTCTAAGATCCTGGCCAGGATCATCAGGACATCAAAAAAATAAAGACCGGTATAATTGTTTGCGAACTTGTCGACTTTTTAGTCCATCGTTGTAAGAAATTAATATTATATCCTCTAGTAGCTCAGTTGGTAGAGCGGTGGACTGTAGTGATATATAATTTCACTAATCCATAAGTCGCTGGTTCAAATCCGGCCCGGAGGATTTTTTTAGAAGAGTATTAAGCAATTAAATTTTCATGGGATTCCGCTTTATGACAATCAATCAAACTAAAAATTAAAAGATAAATAATAGTTTAAAAAACTAAAACAACACGCTTTATTAGAAAACCAAACTAAAAAGTGAAAAATAAATATAATAGTTTTAAATAACTAAAACAACACGCTTTATTAGAAAACCGAACTAAAAAATAATTTTAATTTACAACACGCTTGGGATAAATTTAAAGTGATCAACAAAAAAATCATCTCCAACACATCTAGAATAAAACTAGAGTTATCTAAAAAAAATAATTTTACCATGAAAATCGTGGAGTGATATATTTGATAATAAACAGATATTGGTAAAAGTAAAGTCTCTAAGAAGAAAACGTAAAAACCATAAAACGTAAAAACTCTAGTTTTATTCTAGATGTGTTGGAGATGATTTTTTTGTTGACTACTTTAATTTTATCCCAAGCGTGTTGGAAATTAAAATTATTTTTCATTTTTTAGTTCTGTTTTATAATAAAGCATGCTGTTTTAGTTTTTTTAAACTATTATTTATTTTGTTTGTTTCTGTCTCCTCTCATTATATGTCCATACCTTCTTAGTTGGATTTCTTCAATCTCTTGTACAATATCCTTTTCTGCATTCATAATTTCTCTCATTGTATTATTTTTTATCTAATTTTGATATTCATGCCGATCTTCTTAAAAAGTCAATTTCTGTGAATAATAATTTAATTCTGTGTTTTTGCTTCAACGTCCATGTTTCTGCACCATTATAATAAAATACACTTCACAATTGTGTTATATATTAATAATTTAGTCCTCTTGATTATATTCCTACTCCATAAAATATCATTTAATATGCCAATAACTTCCTTTGTCTCAATTATCATTTCTTCGATGTCTAATTAAGATGATCCATCTTTTTGAATTATTGATCCCAAATACTTAAAATATTCCACTGTTTTAATCCTTGTTCCATTTATTTCTAATTCCTCGGAAAGATCTGTTCTCATATATTCTGTTTTGTATAATTAATTGCTAAACCCCATCTTGAGTGTTCTTCCTCTAGTTTCCTACCCATATAGTTTGCATCTTCACATCCTGAAGTGACTACCACTTGATCATCTGTGAATAATAATTTATGAATATATTTGTTCTCATTTAATTTTAATCCCGTTGGTTAACATTTCTTTGACCATTCCTGTAATACAATATCTGTGTATATTTTAAATAATGTCACATTGTGCACCCTTATAATAACCCTTTTGTAGTTATCAACTGTTGATTTTATAATTATAAGTTATAAATGTAATGGAATATGTGTTTGATCTAGTTTTACTGAACATTTTTTATTATCTCATGATTTATGTTTGTTTTTGACATATTCCTGAAATTACAAAATGAAAATACCTGAATCCTGAGGTTAAATAGCAAACAATGTAATATTTCATAACATAATAAAAAAAGGAATTTGTATGTTCGTTTTATAATCTGAAATAACAGAGCCTGAAGCAGAGATACAAATCATAGAATTCACAATACTGCATTATTCTAACAGTTATTACGAAAGTATACATTTGTTTCTAAAAACATTTTCAGTAACATAACTCCCATAGCATGATCTGGTTTTGTTAAAAATTGTAACAATGTTAACATTTAGGTATCCTGGAAGTCATTAAAGTTTATAACTTAGTTTAATTAAACACTTTCAACTACAACTACAAGCCAAGAGGTTCAAGGAATGTAGGAAGGCCAGTGAAAAGATGGATAGAACAACTGTGAGGCGGAACAGGCAATTTGCCTAGCCCGTGAAGTGAAGAAGAAGACTTTGATGTCATGTCTACTGGTAAAAAACAGTATAATACTAGTAAAAAGTAAAGTGATCCCACAACAGACCCGGAGGTTCTTGGAGTAGTAGGAGGTTAGGGCTCCCACTTTTTCTAGACAATCGGCACTTTATGTCAGCCGGGTTGTCAGCCCTGCGTGACGGCCGCCTTTACCCCCAGAACAAGCGCCTGGTACTCATTTAAGTTAGAGGCTGAGTCGACCCCAGGGCCATAGTGCCGCCAGAGGGTTTGGGTCAGTTTAAAAATCCTGACCCCAACGGGACTTGAACCCTCGAACCTCTGGCTTGTAGCTCAGTGCCTTAACCACTACGCTACGGCGTGCCCCGTATAATACTAGGGTATTACAAATATCACTTGAGAAGAATGGAAAGAAATAGACTTCCGAAATTGGCGTTCCAATATACTCCAACTGGACATAGGGACCTAGGAAGACCAAAACATCGGTGGAAAGATCTAAGACCATCTTCGTTAGGTTTACCGTCACAGGTCATGTGGCCTAAAACGGATTTGTTCGTGATGTTGATGATGATGTAAACAAATTTATTGTTCAAAATGAAAATATCTGGTATTGGAAGACGGACTTAAAAAAACATAAGTCCGTCACGCAGTAATTGCGTAAACTATGCGAATTACTGAGAAAATCCAATTTATGGTTCAGTTATCTGGTTTGTGGAATGTGCATTTCTTCAATGTCTTAATAATAATAATAATAATAATAATAATAATAATAATAATAATAATAATAATAATAATAATAATAAATTTATATTATCTCGTATAGTTAAGCCCATAAAGTCTTGTCTACCACTCAACGGTTAAAGAAATAGAAAAAAAATATTCTTACATTTAAATTAGAATAAACAAAAATATTATGGTATATCTACAATATAATTATTATTTACAATGTTCTATTCTATAGTAATTCTGCCCGAGGGCAGGTCTTTCACTGCAATCATAACATTTTCATGCTATGCTTTGGAGCTTTACCAAGGAACTATAGGTGTGGTAGCTTCCCGTTGCTTTCCACACCGATGATGGATGATGATGATAATTATAAGGATGATGATGATGGCCAGATGACTTTCGAGGACTGTTGAGCCCTAAGCTTCCTGACATTTGTCTTAGAGGTGAGGAAAAACCCCACTAAGGAGCATGTCCCGACTAGGAATCGAACCCGTGCCCGCTGTGTGACAAGGCAGTACGCTACCTCGAGACCACAGCGGAGGACTATTTACAATAAATTCTTATTTAATCTACATTTAATGAATTAAATATAAAATGTACAATATAGAAAAATGAGACACATTCTATTAGTGACAGAATAAATTTATTTTTCGAGAAAAAAATAATTATTTAACAAGTAATTGTATAAGCGTGACTTAAAAGTGCGAAGTGTGCGGGAACCCCTCTGATATCTTAAGGGTGAGACGGACAGAGACTACTGTGAAAGAAATAGAATAAGAGAAAGTGCTATGGAGGGGGATTGTTAGAAGAGATTGTTATCTTGTGGCGTAGTGTAAATTTCATATTCCATTGACGCACACACCTCGGCCTTACAGTGACACGACTTGTCGGGAGAGGGATTCTAACAGTGGATCACACACATACTTTTTTGACAACACGAGGACATGGAGAGCCTCACAAAATGAGCGATCAGCTCAATGTCCCGAGACAACACAATATTAACACGAAACCACCATTCACCAGACATATTCATACTAAACATGGCGAATATGATAATGACGATTAAGATGGACATATGATGTTCCGGGACCGTTTTCTGACCCCTGAAGTGTAAGAAATGAAGTCTTGTTGAATAAAGCTGGTGATGAACCGGAAGAAATGCAAATTAGGAGGAGGAAATGGCGCTGAATAGGCCACACTCTTAGGAAAAACCCTGACTGTCTGGAAAAAAAGTGCCCTTGATTGGAATCCTTAGGGAGCCAGAAATAGAGGACGTCCACGTGGTACTTTTGGAAGTGATGAGGTGAAGAGGATAGGAAAAACCTGGAATGAAGCGAAGGCTGTTGCCAATAATTGTGTTCGGTGGAAAGCTCTTACTGATTCCCTATGCTCAGGATCAGACCTCTGAAACCACCACCTTTAAGATACACGTCAGAGAGAGAGAGAGAGAGAGAGAGAGAGAGAGAGAGAGAGAGAGAGAGAGAGAGAGAGAGAGAGAGAGAGAGAGAGAGAGAGAGAGAGAGAGAGAGATAGAGAGAGAGAGAGAGAGAGAGAGAGAGAGAGAGAGAGAGAGAGAGAGAGAGAGAGAGAGAGAGAGAGAGAAGCAGAGACTCCAAGAGCCATGAATGAAATAAAATCGCCTGCCCTACTATCAGTAGACACAGCTGTGCAACTCTTCAATGCAAAAATAATGTCAATAATCGCATATGGGATAGAGATAGTTTGGGAACATCTGAAGATAAGTGACTTACAAATCTGGGAAAGCGTCAAGGCTTCCTATCTAAAGAACATTCTAGCAGTCTCTAAATTCACTCCCTCGAGACTGGTCTATGTACTAGCAAGAGAACAGTTCTTCCTGGAAGACCTCAGAATGCGCTACTACCTGACATTCACTAAAGCTTACGAACAACTGATGCAAGAGAGAAGACAGAAGCGGGATGCCATTCCTGAAGAATTCTACGCCCGCCATTATAGATAGGAGCTGGTCTGGACCAAACAAGGAACTAATGCATCAGATAAACCGCTATGCAGTCCACGGCTTCCACCACAAAGTGTGTGTGAATGTCTCTTACCATCAAATTGCAGACAGTTGCAGATGAAAACTGTGCGGACTGAAGTTTACAAGATATCATCTGGAATTGTGTTCCGGAGTGACAATGTCATTAGCGCAATACGCCAATTAATTAACTTTGCACGATTGTGCGCAATATTATTATTATTATTATTATTATTATTATTATTATTACGCTCAGGATCGTGGAAAAATCGAAGTCGCAAAAGCCCTCTGGATGGGACTTCAAGCCGAGGGTCCCCAGTCTAATGATTTTCGTGAAAGAACCTTAAGCCTGAATAAAGAGACCTCTAAGCAAAATGTACCGATATGCATCGTCCTAGTAATACCTTAGTTGCTTACTAGATGTCTCATTGGGTTGGTAGGTTGAAAGCATACCGCTCATGACATCTGTTAGGAAATAAGATTAACTAAATTAACATGATCTAGTAATTCCTTACAAAGAAAAGACTAAGGCCCAACATTGGCCTGTTACGGTATTTTGAAAGATAATTGACTCCTAGGGCACTTAGGGACAGAGAATGTGTGAGAAGGGATAAAAACTGAAACATCTAGTATCGAATTCATAGTTCCCATACTTGAATAAATACCCGGGAAACGAAGGGCAATCAGCAACTACTCTGTCAAGTTAATGATGTTGGTCTGAACTCAAAACAAAATGGCATTTTCGCTACGTTTTCCTTATTTCCTTATATTAACAAAACTAAACAAAGTTTGAATTTCTCGTTAAAACAATTTACATAATCTGCAGTCAGTTGTTTTCTGAGGAAGTCTGTAATAACTGTGTGATTCTATTCCTCTCCCCCTGGACCAAAACAAATTAAATTAATTTCACAGGAAAATGCTCAGCTTCCAACGTCCTATCAAAATAAAGCACATCGCCAATAAAAATGATAATAACTAGAGAGAGAGAGAGAAATATGACATTTCATAAACTAAACTAACTAAATCACTGGCACTGTCGAACCCGCAGGTTCATGCCCACAGACATAAGCTCTCCATGTTGTGAGCTATTTTTTTTTTCAAATCATCCCTTGTATAACCTGCTTCCTTCAAATCATGGTTAATGCTATTCTCCCACCTCGTTATTGAGATCCCTACTAGGCGCTATCCATCTGATTTTCCTTCAAGGAGTTTCCATGCTCCTCTTTCATTCATCTTCGTTCCACATGCCCTACCCATCGCAGTCTATGAGACAACTCTTCTTATTATATCTGGTTTCCTATAAAGATCATGTAGGTTACTTAATATAGTCTTCTCCATTCCCCTATCTGCTCATCTTTCTTTCCACAGAAATTTCCCTAAGTACATTATTCTTAATTTTTCGAATATTTTTCTTAAAGTAAAAGCCAATTTAATACACAAGTGATCTTCTTGGTGATAAAATATTAAAATATATATGCAGTCAATATGCCCATTTCACCAATTAATGTTTTAAAATGGTCAACAAGTTTCCACAGCCAAGCTGTCATTCTCAAGACCAGATATTGAGTCAATATCTGGTCTTGAGAATGACAGCTTGGCTGTGGAAACTTGTTGACCATTTTAAAACATTAATTGGTGAAATGGGCATATTGACTGCATATATATTTTAAAAGCCAATGTTTCGCATCCATATAACATAACTGGGGGAATACCAGTTTTATATATTTTCAGAGGAGTTGGGACGACAAGAGTCCCTATAATGCATAATAGCATGCTTTTCCAGAATAGAAACTATGTTTATTTTCTTTGTGCAACTCATTGCTGTTTGTAATTATTGTACCTAATTATTTGAATTCTTGGAGTATGGAATACCTAAAATGTTAGTTAGATTTATTCGAATGTGTCTAAATGGCATAAGGAGTAGGGTGCGTGTAGGCCAACAGTTTTCGGATACTTTTGAAATTCACAGTGGGTTTAAACAAGGAGATGCACTATCCTCTGCTATTCAATTTTGTACAAGAGGATGCCATCAAATGTTTTGGTTATGAGGAAGAGTTATAACTCAAAGGTATTAATACGTTGTTAGTTTATGCTGATGATGAAGTATTATTAGGCGATGACAAGAAGATACTAAGGGCCAACACGCACACTGCATTGAGCAATACTAAGAAATTGGAGCTGGAAGTAAACATCAGTAAAAGAAAATATATGTTCACACATAGAAATAATTATATAATGGAAATGGAAGTTAATGGCAAATGAGAGAAATTTAGAAGGTATGGTTGAATGCAAGTAGGTCTACCTGGGAACAGTAATTACAAATAGGAATGAGATACACAAAGAAATTAAACATAGGCTGAAATCTGGAAATGTATGCTATTATGTATTACAAGGATTCTTGTTGTTCCAACTTCTCTAAAAAAATATTAAACTGAAAATGTATAAAACTATTATTCTCTCAGTTATATATCTGGATGCGAAACGTGGATTCTTACTTTAAGGGAGGAAAAAAATGACGACTATTTGATAATAATGTTCTTAGGAAAACATTTGGACCAAAGAATGGTAAACAGACAGGCGAATGGAGAAGACTACATAACAGTGAGCTACATGATTTTTATAAAAAAAAAACAGATATAATAAAAACAATTAAGTCTGTCTGGTACATTGTGATAGCAGGACATGTGACAAAAATGGGGAATGAAAGAGGGACATGGAAGCTTCTTGTAGGAAAACCAGACGGAAAACGCCCAATTGGTAGACCAGAAATGAGGTGTGAGAATAACATTAATCATAATTTAAGGGATGAAGATTAAGAATAAAAACATTAGCTCAGGATAGGGATGTATGGAGAACTTATGTCCACGCAGCCATGAACCTACGTGTTCGATGGTGCCAGTAAATTAGTTAGACGTTTGAATTCAGGCACTTCTTCAAAATTTTCCCTCATTTGTCATTAACTGTCAATTTCCATTAAATAATATATTTCTATCCATCCATAGTAATTCTGCCCGAGGGCAGGTCTTTCACTGCAATCATAACATTTTCATGCTATGCTTTGCAGCTTTACTAGGGAATTATAGGTGTGGTAGGTTCCCGTTGCTTTCCACACAGGTGAAGGATGATGATAAGAATGATGGTGGCCGGATGATTTTCGGGGACCGTTGGGCCCTAAGCTTCCTGACATTTGTATTATAGGTGAGGAAAAACCCCGAAAAAACCTTAGCCAGGAGCCTATTCCGACCGGGAATCGAACCCGGGCCCGCTGCGTGACAAGGCAGCACACTACCTCGAGACCACAACGGTGGACTATATTTCTATGTGTGACAATATATTTAATTTTATTGATGTTAACTTCCAGTCCCAATTTCTTAGTGTTACTCAATAGAGTGTATGTGTTGGCCCTTATCCTAGCTATCGCTTAATGATACATCGTCAGTATAAACTTACAGCTTTAAATACCATTGAGTTGTAGGCCTTCTCCATCCTCTAAAGAATTGGTAGTACAAAATTGAATAACTGTAACCCATTGTGAATTTCAAAAAGAATCTGAAAACTATTCTTTGTGCCATTTAGACAAATTCGAATAAAAAAATAAAATTATGAAATATTTATCTAAAAGGTCCGTCTCCCCAACTTTATTAATTATTTATCTGTAGCGCTTTCAAGACTAGTCCCTTCATCAGCAGGATTCAAAACTGGCGTTTCATTGAAAATCTGGTAGAAAGGGGTTACACGTACTCTACCAGATCTTCAGTGAAACACCAGTTTTGAATCCTGCTGATGACGGGACTAGTCCCGAAAGCGGGATTCAAAACTGGCGTTTCATTGAAAATCTGGTAGAAAGGGGTTACACGTACTCTACCAGATCTTCAGTGAAACACCAGTTTTGAATCCTGCTGATGACGGGACTAGTCCCGAAAGCGCTACAAATAAATAACTAACGAAGCTGAGGAGACGGACCTTTTAGGTAAATGTTTCATAATTTTATATTTTAATTTTGAATAATACCTCAACGGAACTTATCATGAATATTATTAATGTTAAATTCGAATAAGTCTAACGTTTTAGAAATTTCGAACTCGTTCAGGAAACTACACTATATAACTTCTCCCCCTTAATTGAATCGTATGTCTTTTTTAAAGTCTACGTATTAGTTGATTCCTCCTGCTTTACCAATTATGAATTTCGAAAGTATATGAAAACTGTTTGCCACGCACCAAACTCCTTGTGCCATTTAGACACATTTGAATAAATCTGAATAACCTATGAATATAAAACTCCATATTCACATGGGATTTAAAAACTGTAAACTGGTTTGAACATGACAGGATGTAATTTCTGTCTCTATTGATTAAAAACTAATTTAATTCTGATTCCGAGAATTCAAACATTTAATTAGTATTTTTTTTTTATTTTACTACGTCAACTTGGTTTTCAATTTGTACTGAATCTAACAGTCGAAAGCTGCTGCAATCTATCCATCATTCAATCAGTCCAACCAGATACGAGTTACGTTCCAAATTCAATTTCATTGTCATCTCACATCTGTTAATTTAGAATATTCTAAAACTAGAAGTCAATTGTTACAATGCCTAATCTTATGTTTCATTAGTCGAGAGACTTTTTCCCTAATATCATCATCATCATCATCAACCGGTATCATGACAGCTGCCGCCGTCTTCTGGAAACCAAACGCCATTCCTCACTGTCCATCCATTGATCTTCCTCCTATCCTCTGATAAATCATAGCCTCTTGCACACCTTCTAGCCAGGTTTTCTTTGGTCTTCCTACCTTCCTCCTTTCCATTGGGATCCATTCCATAATAAGTTTAGGCAATCTATGCTCTGGCATTTTTTTCACATGATCATATCACTGTAATATTTTCTTTTCTATAATGTCTATGATATTCGGCTCCTCTTGTACGCCCATAATTTCCCTTATTTTTTATTTCGTATTCTATCCATTCTAGATTTTCCAGCTGATCTTCTTAAAACATCAATTTCTGCATTTAAAATTATTTTCATTTCCCTGGTAGTAATTTGCCAAACTTCAGCACCACATGTAAAAATGATCTGAATTATGGTCTGATATATTTTTCATTTTCTATTTTTTGTAATATTTTTGCTCCATCAAACAAGAGTTTAAAGCATTTATTGCTTGATTTGTTTGCGCGATTGTATTTTTAATTTCCACTGTGTTATCGTCTTAAATTTAAATATCGACGCCAATTGGTTTTACCTCTGGTCCCGAGCGTCGCGGTTTCAAACCCGGCCGGGGTCGATGGATTTTTTTAGGATGGAAAAATCTAAGGAGCAAGTGCTCCGTGGGTCTCGAGTCTGAAGATTAACAGGCTAATTAAAGATCATTAATAAAATGACTTCTAAGCAAAATTTACCGAATTTTCCCATCCTAGTACTACCTTGTTTTCTTAGATGTCAGTATTGTATGAGGCGGAACGCTGACCATGGACCACTCAATGACATCTATCCGGAAAAAAAGTGTAACTAAATTATTGTGGTTGAATATCTCCCCTGTAGGGGGAGAGCGCCTAAGTCCCGATGAGAGAAACAAGGGCTCACGTAGTAGGCCTATTGTAGAATGCAGGCTTTCACGGCCGGTATTAATGGTAATTATCGGCCGCGGTGGACTAGTGGTTATGCTCCTTGCTTCTGGTCCCGAGGGTCGCGGGTTCAAACCCGGCCGGGGTCGATGGATTTTTTTACGACGGAAAAATCCAAGGAGCAGGTCCTCCGGGAGGGACTTTAAGCCGTGGGTCCCAAGTCTGAAGATTTTTAGGCTCGTAAAAAATCCTTAAGCCTGAATGAAAAGGCCTCTAAGCAAAATTTACCGATTTTTCCCGTCCTAGTACTACCTTGGTTTCCTAGATGTCAGTATGAGGCGGAACGCTGACCACGGGCCACTCAAAATGACATCTATACGAAAACAAGTGTAACTAAATTAATATGGTTCAAATTCTCCCTGTAGGAGGAGAGCGCCTAAATCTCTGTAAAGGGAAAACATGGGCTTACAAAAAAAATAATGGTAATTAGAATATTCCGGGCTATAAGGCCGTGGTCCATAACTGGTGCTTCTCCCAGATCGGCTATGTAGGGTATCTTCACAGCTGAGCTTCAGACCAACGAACACTACCTGGAAGAACTCGCCACTGTGGGTGTCCTCGTAGACGAAGGAGAAACACCAATTATGGACCACGGAATATTCTAATACCAAGCAGGCCTGTTGCTTACCTTATGTTTAAATTAATATAGCTTACACAGAAAAGCCACTCGTATGCAGTACTTAATAGAACTAAAGTGAAAATGTTCTGCCTGAACCGGGATATGAACCCAGGATCTGCAGTTCTACGCTCAGTGTGTTTTTATTACTTCATCTAGTCAGCCATTCAAGGAGCAACACAAATGTTTCGTGACCCATAACAGTGAACTTCTATTCATATTTAAACATAATTACTTTTATTAGTTATACATACGTCAAACCCTCTGGCGGCACTATGGCCCTGGGGTCGACTCAGCCTCTAACTGAAATGAGTACCAGACGCTTGTTCTGGGAGTAAAGGCGGCCGTCGCGCAGGGCTGATAACCCGGCTGACATAAAGTGCCGATTGTCTAGAAAAAGTGGGAGCCTTAACCTCCTACTACCCCAAGGGCCTCCGGGTCTGTTGTGGGATCACTTTACTTTACTTTAGGTTATACATACGTACATTTATTTACTGGTTCTTGTTTACACAACAGAAAAAAAATAAAAGTATCTCAATATAAACCTAATTCAAGTTTTTACAGCATCAGACAAAATGCTACACACTTTCTACATGAACCTAAATAAATAAATAAATAATAATAATAAATAATAATAATAAATAATAATAATAATATAATAATAAATAATAATAATAATAATAATATACAATAATAATAATGCTTTATTTAAGCTGGCATAAGGCTCTCTTCCATTCAACCAGCGAATAACAAAATAATACAAAAATTATAATTTTGTTACAATTTAAAAATATTATTAAATTATAAGCTAACCACAAGAAAATGCGGGTGTGATCTATTATTAGCAAGCACTAACAACACATGGAATAAAATAAGCAAAACTTCCTAGAGGAGTATTCGTAGGTAGGCCCCTATACTAGCTGACAGCCGGCGTGCGCTGCTAAATCTAAATATATGAAAATTAATGTATTTTTATGTTTAGTTGAATAAGTGAAAGGAAAAATAATTAAAAATCTATGTTGTAATTATTTTTATATTCCCCCTTGCTGATTATCCGTCGTTGCCCAAGAATCTACTTACCCCGGTCTTCTTGACATCAATGAGCTGAAAGACGAAAATTAATGTGTTTTTAGGTTTAGTTAAATAAGTAAAAGGAACAAAATTATATCGTACTTATTTTTAGATACCCCGTGCTGATTATCCGCGTTTTGTGAGAATCTACGTATCCCGATCTCTAACACTGAAAGACACGTGAATGAGGCTCGAACCAGCTCCGAGATGTAGGATAAACTTCAATTGACATCAAGTGATCCGACGTAAGCGCCCCTCATCATGTAACTCTGCAGGCAGACGAATCGCGAAGATATTACACGTGACATACATTCAGGCAATGCTTGCTTTCAAACGTTGTAGCACGGAAACTGTTAGTTTCCGGACATGGTTTCCCCATTCTAAATATTATCACCTCAGTCCCCTCTACAAGTCCTAGAAGTATGTAAGGGGATTTTAGAGCACCCTGTATACTATCTGTACTGCAATTTTTTTCTTTTATCACATACAAAAGTTCTGACTCTAGTGATCAGCTCAATGTCAGGGCCTCGTCCAAGACAACAGAATATTAATATGAAATACGACTTTCACACACACATTCATATTAAACATGAGAATGATGATTATGATTGCCAGATGTTGTTCGGGGACCGTTTGGATCTTAAAGATCCCTGATATTTGGGAGCTAGACTTGAGGTTAAATAAATATAGAGTATGGTAACTGGAGCTGAGAGATACACCTTTGAAACCATGACATTCAGACGGATCGATCGTTTAGCACACATACAGTGTCCCCATTAATATGCAGTCCTTTAGTTATATTATAAAGTAATTTTAAAGCTATAAAGTAAAATGTAAAGTAATCCCACTACTTGCCTTAAAAGGGCCTTCGTGTAGCAGGAGATTATTTCCGTTATTCAAGTTCTGTCACATTGTAACTGTACCGAGTTGAAAACAGTCAGTTTCCCAGCAAAATATATCTTCAAACTTGACTGACTGAAATATAGTCTAACTAACTAAATGCTACACGAATAGGACGAATGTAAGGTTAATGAGAATCGTCTTAAAGAAACCGTCTGGAATTAGGCCATAGATCTGTTTCCACATCAAGACGCTGTATCCCTCCATCTAGTTATGGGCCGCCCAATATTTCTTCTTCCATTGGGTTTGTAGTGAAGAAAAATTTGTGAGAGTCTATTGGGTGTCATTCTTCCTGTACGTTGAAGCCAGTTAGATCTTGCATTTTTAATTTTTTCTATAACACTGTAGGTGTTTAATTCTGTTCTTACTTCTTCATTATATTTCTTATTCAACAATGTATAGCTTGTTACTGAACTTAAGAATTTCATTTCAGCTATTTCTGTTTTACTTTTAGCTGGTGTATTAAGTGTTCAGTTTTCATAAGCATATGTTAACATAGGTACTGCCTATGATTTATAAAATTTTAATTGTGTGACTATGTTTTACTTTTTGGAGTTCTTCTTATTGTTCCGCACATAATTTCTCACTTTTAATAATAGTGAACAACTGAAATCAACTCATTTAACAGTAGCATTTATTTGTACCCACTCTATAGACACCTGAATAAAAAGCTACGTTAGACAAAAAGAACAAATAAAATATTACATTGGTCTACGTCAATTTTGCTGATTAGAAAGTAAGAATTAATCTTAGTTAATTGGAGTGTGGGAAATCAAAAAATCATAACCATTTTCTATGATCACGTACGGTTTTTTCACAAATATAATTTTTCATATTTTTTTTTATTTTCGAATTCCGTGGACCTACTATGGGGTCGTCAGGATTGAGCGACCTGATGTACTATGTAGCTCAGCAATTCCCAGAACTGCTAACTCCAACACTCTCTCCCTGGGGCGTTGGTTTAAGGACCGTGAACTTGAACGTGGACGTGAACATAGGATAGGGAGGACTAGAACTAGGACTTGGGAGTATGGTCAGGACGACCGAGGTATCCCAAGGGGTGGGCGGATGGGCCTAGAGAGATATCCTAACCTGCGGCCAGCTAAAAGACCTAAAGCACAAAGCGATGACGTTCCGATCCCTATTTTCATCATATTTGTAAGTTCCAGTTACGAGGAAACTTGTATCCCATCAACACAAGACAGTGGTGATGAAAATGTTGTGTCTTCTGATCACGAACAGAAAATGTACAGACCTTTCACACAAGCTCACTTAAACGATCTTGTGCGACATCTTGATCTGCCAAAATTGTCAGCAGAATTACTTGGTTATCGATTAAAGGAGAAAAATATGTTAGGCCCCGAACCACTTTCATGTATCTAAACAGAGAAAAGGGTTTATTAAAGCATTTTTAAATGAATGCGCAGCTTGTTTATTCCATCGATGTAAAAGGATTAATTGAATCTATGGAATGTATATATGTTTCAGAGGAATGGAGGCTGTTCATTGACAGCTCGAAGAGAAGTCTGAAATATAAACTGCTGAACATTCCTATTGGTCACTCCATAACACTAAAAGAAACTTACGGAACTATGGCCTTACTTCTCCGCAAGATAACGTACAGTGATCATCTCTGGATTGTGTGTTGCGATCTGAAGGTAATATCGACTCTGTTGGGTCAACAAGCAAGGTATACAAAATACCCATGCTACATATGTCTGTTGTATAGTCATTTGAAGAAAAAAAACATCGGGAAAGAAAATATTGATATGCCAGGGTCCTGTTCCAAGTTGGCGACAAGAGTATCGAACTCCTTCTTGATCTCAAGAACATTTTATTACCCCCACTGCAAATAAAATTGGGTCTAATGAAGCAGTACGTAAAGGCCCTGGATAAAGGCGGTACTTGCTTCAACTATATCTGCACTAAATTCCATGCATTAACGCATGATAAACTGAAATCTGTTATTTTTTTTGGTCCTCAAAAAAGACTTCTTATGAAAGATGAAGGATTCTTAAGAACCATGAACTCCGTAGAGAAGAAAGCTTAGTGTGCATTTTCTGATGTTGTAAAGACAATTGTGAAGCCCTAATTGAAACTTTGCTGTCAACATACCAGAGGTTTGGAGCAAATATGAGAGTAAAACTGCATTTTCTGCATAGCCACATGAACACATTTCCCTCAAATTTTGGGAATGTATGCAAAGAGCAGGGCGAGCGCTTCCACCAAGATATTAAGACCATGGAACACAGATATAAAGCCAGGTGGAAGGTTCATATGATTGCTGGCCACTGTTGGTGTTTGCAGCGTGATGTCCCTAATTCCAGCTACTCCAAAGTATCAAAGAAGCGAAAGTTTCTTAGTAACTAGGGAAATTCTGGACTCCCTCTGCACTGTAATATTTAGTTGTTTTTTATTGTTACGTTAATCACTTTCTATCAGACTAAGACTTTTAGTATGCAGCTTGAATTTTAGAAAGTAAGAATTTTTACTTATTATTTTAACTGTGATTTGTGAAATATTGTGACGTGATAGAGAGTTTCTAAGTAGGTATTTGAAGTTAGCGAATTCAAATTAGGTAATATCAGTTAAAGTATCTAAGTCAGCAGAAAAACAAATTTTCATATGCAGAACAGTGTTGGTGTTATTTTGTTCTGTTAACTTTATTTTTTAAATTTTAAGGTCGATGTGTGTAAATGTTCTCCATGGTATATTTACCTTGTCGTGGTGGAGTGGCTTGCTTGCTTAAATGATCCTGAGAGCAATGCCGGCGGTAGCATTGCTGCCGATAGGGTTACCCATGCCGGATTGGTCGAAGGTGATAAGCCAGACGAGAAAAGTACCTTGGTCGAAAGAGTGACGATCTTTCACCGTAAAAATACAACCCTCAAGAAATGCGGACATGGGTTCAACTGGGATAAAATTTTCCGGAGGTCAAATAGTCCCCCATTCGGTTCTCCGAGCGGGGACTACTTCAGGGAACCCATGCCAAAGGCTCAAACACAGGGACATGTTCCTATATACATGGAATGTTAGGACTTTATAAAAGCGGGACACTAGAGATATTAACGCGGTAATTAGATAAATCGCCCTTGGATATAGTCACTTTACAGGAAGTTAGGTGGCCAGGAGAAGGTAGTCAGGAATCAGGAAGCTTTTCATTATACTACGGGGGTGCAGAAAGACCTGCATTTGGAACGGGTTTTTTAGTCAGAAGGAGGATCCTATCCGCTATCCGAGATATTAAGTTTGTTAGTGATAGGATACCATACATAATTCTAAAGGGTAAACGACATGATTTTATAATTGTAAATGTATATGCCCCCACAGAAGATAAAGATGACAAGATTAAGGATGAGTTCTATGAAGAATTAGAATGCATATTTGATAGCCTTTCACGATATCATATGGAAATTGTCTTCGGAGATTTTAATGCAAAAGTGGGGCGGGAAGATATATTCAAACTAACAATAGGCAAATTCAGTCTTCATGAAGATAGTAACGACAATGGGGTTAGATTAGTCACATTTGCCACATCGAAGAATCTCATTGTTAAGAGCACAACATTTCAGCATAAGGATATTCATAAATACACCTGGACATCTCCAGATGGAGAAACTCGGAATCAGATAGATCATGTATTCGTGGATAAACGCTGGCACAGTAGCATCATCGATGTTAGATCAGTTAGAGGGACAGACTGCAATTCTTAAAATCAGACAACGGCTATCGCTTATGAAAGGAACAAACGCTAAAGATGATTCTGTAAAATTTGAATTAAAAAATTTGAAAAATGATGAAATGCAGCAAGAATACCAAATCAAAATTGCTAATAGACCAGAAGTACTGAAATCTTCAGATGACAATGTAGCAAACGAAGAAGAAACTGATATAAATAAAGAATGGGGGGCTATAAGAGATACTATTAAATTGTCAGCCACAGAAAGCATTGGTTCTTTCAAAAAGAGGCAAAACAAGAAATGGTTTGGATAGGGGATGTGACGACATTGTAAAGAAGAGAAAGCTAGCAAAAATGAAATGGTTACACGAGCCAAATGAGGTAAATTTAGAGCAATTGGGTAGTGTTAGACGGGAAACCACCAAGTTACTAAAGAGTAAAAAGAGGGAATATTTGAGAGAGAAAATTAATGATCTTGAATTGAACGCAAAAAATAGGAACATTAGAGAATTATATCAGGGAATTAGTATAGAGAAGAAAGGGTTTCAGGCTAGAACAAACATAATTCGGAATGAAAATGGGGATATGATTGCAGATTCCAGGAGTATATTAAATAGATGGAAAAGTTACTTTAATCAGCTATTAAATGTACATACAGAACAGGACATCGAGGAGGATAGTTTACAGACAGCAGAAATGCTAGTCGCAGAACCAAATGCATTAGAGGTTGAAATGGCGATTGAAAAATTGAAGATGTATAAAGCATCAGGTTCAGATGAGATCCCAGCAGAACTGCTAAAATCAGGGGGAGAAAAACTGACGGACAAGATACGCTGGTTGCTTAGTATGATTTGGGAAAAAGAAGCTCTTCCAGACGAATGGAAGGAATCAATTATCGTACCAATTTATAAGAAAGGAGATAAAACTGATTGCAACAACTACAGGGGCATGTCATTACTTTCAACTTCGTACAAAATTCTAACAAATATATTAGTAAGCAGACTTACTCCCTATATTGATGACATTCTAGGAGATCATCAATGTGGATTTAGAAGAAACAGATCAGATTTTTAGTATAAGACAGATTTTAGAGAAGAAATGGGAATATAATGGTACTGTACATCAACTGTACGTAGACTTCAAAAAAGCATATGATTCAATTAACGGCATAACACCTATATAGAGCATTCCGTTAATAATCATCTAGGAAGCTACTTGCTTTATTTTATATAATTTTAATTCTATTATATTCTATGTTTTTGTTAGTATTAGCTAGTATTAGATTACATTATCATTGTATTTTGTTTAGTCTGTATTTTTAATAATATCTTAAAATTGTAATATGTACGTAATTTTTGTATAATTTTACTATTCGCTGGTTGAGTGGAAGAGAAGGCCTTATGGCCTTAACTCTGCCAGCTAAAATAAATCATTATTATTATTATTATTATTATTATTATTATTATTATTATTATTATTATTATTATTATTATTATTATTAATTAAGAGGGAGAAGTTATATAGCATCCTGTTGGAGTTCGGAATTCCTAAAAAGTTAGTTAGACTTATACGAATGTGTCTAAATGACACAAAGAGTAGAGTGCGTGTAGGCAAATAGTTTTCGGACACTTTTGAAATCCAGAATGGGTTGAAGCAAGGAGATGCACTATCTCCTCTACTATTTAATTTTGTACTAGAGCATGCCATTAAATCTTTAGAGAATGAGGAAGGCTTCCAACTCAATGGTATTAATAAGCTGTTAGTTTATGCTGATGATGTAGTACTATTGGCCGATAGCGAGGAGATACTAAAGGACAACACGTACACACTATTGAGTAACACTACGAGATTAGGACTAGAATTAAATATCAATAAAACTAAATATATGGTCACACATAGAATACATTATATAATGGAAATGGACAGCTAATGACAAATGAGGGAAATTTCGAGGAAGTGACTGAATTCAAATACCTAGGAACAATAATCACAAATAAGAATGAGATGCATAAAGAAATTAAACATAGGCTCAATTCTGGAAATGCATGCTATTATGCATTGCAGAGACTCTTGATGTCCCAACTCCTTTCAAAAAACGTTAAACTGAAAATATGTAAAACTATTATTCTACCAGTTATATTATATGGATGCGAAACATTGACTCTTACTTTAAGGGATGAAAGGAGATTACGCGTATGTGAGAATAAAGTACTTAGGAAAATTTGTGGACCAAAGAGAGATGTAAACAAACAGGTGAATGGAGAAGACTACATAACAGTGAACTACATGGTCTTTATAGGAAGCCAGATATAATAAGAGCAGTTAAGTCTCGTAGACTACGATGGACAGAACATGTTGCCCGTATGGGGAATGAAAGACTTTCATGGAAGCTTCTTGTAGGAAAGCCATAGGGAAAATGCCCAGTTGGTAGACCAAGAATGAGGTGGAAGAATAACATTAACTATGATTTGAGGAAGTAGATTATACAGGGAATGATAGGAAAGCATTAGCTAAGGATAGGGATGTATGGAGAGCTTATGTCCACGCGGCCATGAACCTACGGGTTCGATAGTGCCAGTAAGTAAGTAAGTGTGTACATGTGAAGTAAATTCAAATATTGCCGGTAGACCTAATTGAAAAATGTATAAGTATCTTCAAAATGCTTATCGTTAAGTGGCAATAGTTCGTTATCATGATAACTGGCACGATCGAACTCCTAGGTGCATGATAACGCGTACATAAGCTCTGCATAAATCTCTATCCTGAGTTATTTTTTCCAATCATTCCCGTATAATTTACTTCCTTCAAATCATAGTAAATGTAATTCTCCCTCCTCATTCTTATCTGACCTACTGGGTACTTTCCCTCTGGTTTCCTACAAAGAGCTTCTATGCCCTACTTTCGAGTCACATGTCCTGCCCATTGCAATATACAAGACTTAACTATTCTTATTATTTCTGGTTTCCGCCACGTCTGGGTTTCGCGATTCACTAACTGGTCATTAGGCACTCGCCCCTTATATATGCGAGGGTCGGAATTATCTAGCATCCCATTCTGTACACCTACCGAATAGGCCATTTTTTCTGTACTCCTACCGAATAGGTCATTCAGTTCGATTCTTCCAGAATGAGGTATAGGCGCATGTGAAATTTTCTTCGTGGCTCGCCTATTCGTGAATCACCAAACCAATTCTACCATATAAGGCGAGACCCGTCACTCGCGAATTTCAAAGCCGGCCCAACAATGCGTCACATTATTATTATTATTATTATTATTATTATTATTATTATTATTATTATTAGGCGAATGGAGGATGAAATATTACCAAAAATAATGGAATGGGCACCATCAGGAACGAGAAGAAAAGGACGACCAAATCTCACGTGGATCCAAGGGATTAGAGAAACTTTGAAGGACTAGGAAGTAGAAGAAGAAATGTGTTATAATAGAGACGAATGGAGGAAAATTATAAAGCGAAATTGAAGACAAATCATTGGTGCCGGAAAAATGTATCAACATTGTTAAAATCGGAATATATATATATATATATATATATATATATATATAGGTAGCTTGCTGTCTTGTCAGGCAGTGGGCCCGGGTTCGATACCCGGTCAGGACAAGCTCCTGGGTGAGGTTTTTCTCGGGGTTTTTCCTCACCTATAAGGCAAACGTTAGGAAGCTTAGGGCCCAACGGACCCCGAAAATTATCCGGCCATCATCATCATCCTTTTCATTATCATCATCATCCTTCACCGGTGTGGAAAACAACGGGGAGCTACCACACCTATAATTCCCTAGTAAAGCTGCAAAGTATAGCACGAAAATGCTACGATTGCAGTGAAATACCTCCCTCGGGCAGAATTACTATAGATGGATGGATTATTATTATTATTATTATTATTATTATTATTATTATTATTATTATTATTATTATTATTATTATTGACGCTGATAACTTGGTTCAAGTAGGCATACAGTTTGCGAAACAGGATCACAGACGATGCAGCTAGAGTTGACAAGAACGTGCTCCGATGCTTATACAGGCGGATTATCATCTTGAAACGTACGCATAACGAGAAAAACGAACTATCAACTTATCAATGTTCACATAATTTGTATTGGTTACCGTCGCTTGTTATCCAGTGGTTATGTTCCTTGCCTCTACCTCCAGGGGTCGCGGATTTTTATGACAGAAAATTCTAAGTGGTAAGTCCTCCTGCAGGGACATCAAGCCGTGGGACCCAGGTCTGCAGATTTTCGGGCTAGAAAGAATCTCAAGTCTAAATTAGCGCATCTGGGCAAAATTTAACCGACCTTCCCCATTGAAGTAATATTCTAGTTGTGTATTAGTTTAATCCAATCACAGCAGAACGACCGACAAGTTTCCTTCAGGCTCTTAACCATCTCACATCATTATTCATATTTTTAATACAATAAATTAAATAATTTCTTAAATCCAAGAAATGTAACATCACTGCTAAAAAACACGTCCGCCATGGAAATAACACGACTAATACCATTCTCAACATTTTCTCTTTTTTGGAAACCTTTTTTTTTTAATTAGCGGGGCTAAAAACAATGCCTTGGAACCCGCGGGTGCATTAACACTTTTAATCGCCCAAAAGGGATCCTGTAGCCGCCCAAATGATGGGCGAATTCAGCTATTCCCATGGTTTTAAACATATATTAGATGTTTTATTGAGATGATGTGCTAGTCACATGATACTCACTGATATCTGTGTGGAAATTAGAATTAGCCTATAATCATCCCATTTCGGGCGAGGGCGTCCTGCGACTGCAGGATGGCTTACGTTATATCCCCGGGTTAGCCAATCCCTTGGGACTATCACTTAACTTTTTTATGGATTGTTTCCATCTTTGTCTGTCTTGTGCTATTCTAATCCACAGTGTTCCTATGTGACACTTAAACACTTCACTCCAACGCCTTTTTTGTCTTCCCACTTTCCTTTCCCCTAGTCTGGGTTCCCACATAGTCTCTGTATAAGTCCACTTTTTAGGGTCCATTCGGAGCACATGACCCCCTCCATTTCCATTTCAACCCCATTGCTGATGTTGCTACGTCTTTAAGACTCGTAATCTTGCGATGTCCTCGTTCCTGAAGCGGTCCCTTCTTGTGATGTTTAATAGCTTCCGCTCCATTTTTCTTTGGCAAATCTCTAGCACGGATGTTCCTATGCGGTATATTTATCAACGAACCCTCGAAAGGGAAATAAGCATAACTAAATTAGATGGGCCAAAAAACTGCCGCTAGGAGAGCACTCATATCTTCATGAGGAACGTATGGGGTACACAACCTCCACTTGTTACTAAAAGCCAACATTAACATTTCATTAAATAAACTGGAAGTGGAAGTAAACATAGATAACACCAAAATATAGTAACATGTAGATATATTACGCAATTTTTAAAAATGCAGTAATTAAGTCGAAAATGCATCGAAATATTTTTTTTCATCTACATACATTCCCATTTAAGTACAGAAACGTATATCAGGCATATGTCCACCTCCACTGTCTCGGCAGACAGTTACTCGGTCTATGAAGTCTGTGATCTCAATTCGTGGCGACTTGAAATGGACTCCCAGGTCTTGTGACCTTACTCCATCTGACTTTTTATGGGGTCATGTGAAGTCCAAAGTCAATGTGAATAAACCAGAAATAGTTCTCCAACTTAAGGAAGAAATGCAGAGATGTCTGTGAAAGGGTCGTCACGAAATTCATAGATCGAGACAGAAATAGACCTACATTCAAAATGTGATTAACCAGTTAAAATTAAATATGAAACATTCTGAAGAATTAATGGAATCCAAATAACAATAATAACAAACAGGAATGAGGTTCAGAAATCAAATATGGCTTTAATTTATTATGGATTCACATAGGCCTACTATGAGAATTATGCATTACAGCGACTTTTGTCATCTAACTTCTCTCAAGAAATGTTTAACTAAAGTAAAACTGATTATTCTTCTATTTATAGCCTATTACATGGATGCGAAACATGGTGTATTATTTAAAGAGAAAAGAGAATATTAGGAATATTTGAGAATAAACGTCTTAGGAAAATATTCGGGTCAAAGAGAGATGAACAGACAGTCGAATGGAGAAGACTCAGTAACATTTGAGTTACAAGATCTTTATAGGATACCAGATATAATAAGAACAGTTAAGTCGCATTGGGCAGGGGTTCTAGCACGAATCGGCGATTAAAGGGGGCCATGGAAATATCTTTTAGGAAAATCACAGGAAATGCGCCCAGTAGATAGATCAAGACAATAACATTAACCTTGATTTGAGGGAGGTAAATTACACTGAGCAACAAAAAAGAAACTTTTTTTGTCTCAGAAATAAAAATATGTGATTCTGATAGTATTTTTTTCTCCTGAATTCAAATGTGATATCGGCTTTTCTCCAAGACGCAAGGTTTCCGAAAGACATGAATTTATAATTTCAGACACTTTAATATTTTCTACATTCGTAACTACACAATATTCGAACATTCGGACTCACCTGTAAGAAATGACGATTTTCTGCTATATTTGGCCTGTGGAGCATCCCTTTTAATGGTCCAACAATAATCGGCCAGCATATTAGGATTCCATTTGCCTTTATATATCTTTTCCATAGCTGAAATCATTTAAGTTAGCTCATTTGGTTTTATTTTACATTGGACAAATGGACGAAAAAGTTTATTAAAAATAATTATTTAAATCCATTAATTGAAATTGAAATAAAAACACTGTGGGTGATGGAGAAATTCCGAATACATATTTGAAAAAACGATAAAAAAAACTACATTAAGTACAACTATTGGTACTCATGAGGCAAAAATCATGTTGACCAGTGATGATTTTAAAACATTAGATCAGGATACGAATGTAGGAGAACGTAGGTCCTTGCTTAGAGTGAAATATTTACACCAACTGGAATTTAAACTTAAGGTCTCCAGCTCTACGTCCTGGCACTCTGCCATTGAATTACTTACAAGGGAATTGTCAACCATTGCATGCCGAAACCTACCTTGAAATTTCTTCCAGAGAAGTGTTGTGATCTACAAAGACCACGTTCAAAAAATATATTTTTTCTTCAGTGCAAAGCACAGGAATCGAGCCAGAATCAAACATGCAACCCAGTTTACGGACCAGATAGACTCCCGACTCTAGTAAGAGCGGAGTGAAGTGAGGTGGAATATGGCGCGAAATGCAGGTAGTGAGGGTTATCCAATGTACCAATTCAGAAGTTGTATTACTTCCCTATATTTTGAATGTGAGATTTGGCGCTGGATTTTAGTGCCTTGCAGTTAAAACCGGCATATATATATTTTTTTTGACAGCATTTTTACATCACAACGCTTCTCTGGGAGAAATTTCAAGGTAGGTTTTGGCATGCAATGGTTGATAGTTCCCTTGCTAGTCATGCATCCAGGAGCAAGTATATATCCTCGAGTCCCCTGCAGTTTGTGCTTGCTCCGGGGGGTGTTCCTAAGTAGCTCATTAGTAGAGCGCCAACGCGTAAAGCTGACCAAAGTATAATTTTATAATCGACATTGTTAACAATGTCTACAGACAGTATGTCTAAAAAAATTAATTCCCATATTACTTATGAACAGAAACAGGATATATATATTTTTTTTTTCAAATACCCCAGGTTGTCATTTCGACATTTTTGGTGTTCTCTCCTGGCATGGCGTACTTGTAACCCATTTGTGAGGTTCGGGCGCCAGGAAGGCGGGGTTACGCTACCCCGATGATGTGGGAGTTGTTGATGATGGTAATGATGCGCCAGGAGAGGCATTAAACTAAACTTAAGTCAATTAGGCGAATATGATATTAATGATAATGATGGCCAGATTGTGTTCGGGGACTGTTTGGGCCTTAAGTTTCCTGATATTTATCTTATAAGATGTTAAATATAAAGTCGGTACCTGGTAAGTCAGCCGTCCTCAAATAAATTATTAAATAGTTTCAATTTTATATTTAACACATATTGGAACGATTTAATAATTTAATTGAGGACGACTGACTTACCAGGTAACAATTTTATATTTAACATCTTATTACATAACCTCAACGGTGCTTTAATATGAATTTTAAAAATGTTGATTTATCTTAGAGATGAAGAAAAACCCCCCAAAAAAAACACCCAGGAAACTTGACCCGACCGGGGATCGAACCCGGGCCCGCTGCATGACAAGGCAGCACGCTACCTCGAGACCAGAGCGGTGGACAGAAACAGTAGGCCTATATTTATGTAATAAAAGATAAGATTGCAATACAGATAATATATAATATTCAACTCTTCGTGTGTGAAACCAAGATAAAAGAAGGTCAGAAGTCTTACTTCCCATTATACTATTTAACTGTTTGTATGTGAAACCAAGATAAAAGACAATCAGAGGTCTAACTTCTGATTATACTATTTAACTGTTTGTTTGTGAAACCAAAACAAAATACAGTCAGAAGTCTAACTTTCCATTATACTATTCAACTCTTTGTGTGTATAACCAAGATAAAAGAAAGTCAGAAGTCTTACTTCCCATTATATTAATTATAACCTCACGGCGTGAACATAAACAAATTATATTAAAAGTATAGATCCTCATTATATGGATACAACATGTTCATCGAATGGAAGATCACAGAATACCCAAACTAATGTTAAGATATCAACCTGCAGGAAGAAGAAGACCAGGACGTCCACTCAAAAGACTTCTGGATGGTGTTTCTCTTGAGGCCGAAACAGGTCAACAAATGGCCTAAATTCGTGAATGTACTATGATGATGATGATCCTCATTATACTATTCAACTGGTTGTGTGTGGAACTAAGATAAAAGACAGTCAGAACTCTTACTTCTTATTATACTCTATTCCAATATTACCTTTTAGTACGTAAAAATTCGACTTGTGAGTTTATTTTTATAACAGGCTGTGATGAGAAGGTTGTATTTATAAAAAAATAATATCTCAGTTGTCTACAGAAATGAATTACGTCAATATGAAAACGGGGTCGTGTCTGCCGGTAGTCTCCCCAGCAGGTGCAAGTCGTTAAAATAAATAGAATTCACCCAAAGTTGCATGTTTCAAATGGAGATATACTTCGTGCCTGGTACCGGCTTCAAGTATATTCACGTCTTTGTCACTGTCTTGACTCTTAGTTAGAATTACGCAAACATACGAACATTTTATGAACATCTGCAGAATTTTATAGTTTGAGTATCACGAACTATCGTGAATTGTATACATTAAATAAATATGTGCCGGTGTACTTACTTGGAAATTGGGACTAGAAGTAAACATCGGTAGAACTAAATACTTACACATAAAAATATATTATACAAGGTGCTCTAAAATTCCCCTTACAAACTTCTAGGACTTGTAGAGGGGACTGAGTTGATAATATTTAGAATTCGAACTTACCGTTTCTGTGTTACAGCCGTTGAAAACAAACATTGCCTGACCCGTAGGTCTACGTCACGAGTATCAACAAGTAATAGCTTCGCGATTCGTCTAAATCGAAAATTTCCCTATCGAGTATTCAAAGACTTGCTGTTTTTTTTTAAGTAAAATGTTTTCGAAATTTTAAAAACTGAAAAAAATTATAGTGGAGAGTGTATCCGGCATTATTAATGCAAGTCATGATTCAGTTCCCATTTTGTTTCTTTGGTTATCAATGAGTTGAATTGTAAAACAAGTACTGTGTCACGCCTCATAATAAATTACTTTTAAAAGCGGTCGCGTTAAAATCATGTTTTCAAACGGCTGTAGCACGGAAACAGTAAGTTTTCGGACATGGTTTCCAATTCTGAATATTATCAACTCGATCCCCTCTACTAGTCCTAGAAGCTTGTAAGGGAAATTTTAGAGCACCTTGTATAATGAAAATGGAGGGTTAATGACAAACGAGGAAAATTTTGAAGAAGTTCCTGAAATCAAATACCGGTACTTAGGTAATGGTACAGTGATCCTACTTACAGGCCTCAGGCCTTGGGATAGTAGAAGGTTAAGGCTCCCACTTTTTCTAGACAATCGGCACTTAATGTCAGCCGGGTTGTCAGCCTTGCGTGACGGCCGGTTTTACCCCAGAACAAGCGTCTGGTACTAATTTCCGTTAGAGGTTGAGTCGATCCTAGGGCCTTAGTGCCGCCAGAAGGTTTGGGTCGGTTTAAAAATCATGACCCCCACCTAGAAATACATTATATAATGGAAATGGAGAGTTAATGACAAACGAGGAAAATTTTGAAGGAGTTACTGGAATCAAATATTTGGGAACAATAATTACAAATAGGAATAAGGTACTCAAGGAAATTAAACATAGGCTCAATTCTGGAAATACATGCTTTTATGCAATACAAGGACTCTTGTCCTAACTTCTTTCAAAAAGTTAAACTGAAAATATATAAAACTGTTATTCTCCCAGTCATGTTACGTGGAAGCGAAATATGGATTCTTAATTTAAGGGAGGAGAAAATATTACGAGTATTTGAGAATAAAGTTGTTAGGATTTTTTTTGGACCAAAGAGAGTTGAACAGACAGACGAATGGAGAAGACTACTTAACAGTGAGCTAAATGCTATGTATAAGAAGCCAGTTATAATAAAAGCAGTTAAGACACTAAACTGCGATGGAGAGGTCATGCGGCACGAATGGGGAATGAAAGACGTGCATGGAAGCTTCTTGTAGGAAAACCAGAGGGAAAATTATCCAGTTGGTTTATCAAGAATGAAATGGAAGAATAACATTAACCATGATTTGAGGGAAGCAGATTATATAAGGGATTAATAGAAAACAGCTAAGGATAGGGATGTATGCAGAGCTTATGTCCGCGTTACCATGAACTTACGGGTTCGATAGTGCCAGTGAGTTAGTTAAGTTATTCCCCTTTACTAGTGGATATCATATCGTATCTAACGAATCTACTGGTACTATCAAACCCTAAGGTTCATGACCGCGCGGATATAAACTCTCCCTAATTCCCTATTCAGCAGATGTTTTCCAATCATCTCTTGTATAATTCACCTCCAGCACATGTACGGTTAATGTTATCCTCCCATCTCTTTCGTTGCTCTCCACCTAACTGACCTACACTATTCATTGTTAACAAAATTCAGAGATAAATCAGAGAGCTTCTACTGTTTCGCAATTCTGTGGATGCAGCAACTTCTACTTCATAGTGCAATATACGACTTCCATGACGTTGTGTGGCTTCCGAAGTCACCACATCAAAGAATATAGAATGTCAAAATATACACGTTTCACATCGTGTTCTCTCTGCACTTTATAGAATACAAAACTCAACAAGGGAATCATTATATAGAGTGGAACAAAAATCTATCGGCAAACTTTCAATCATTGACAAAGTATTTTGATATAAGGAATGCATTGCCAACAGTAAGAGGCCTCTGTGTAAAATTTGTCGGCACTTTCTCGGCCAGATTTTAAATTATCTTAGGCGTCGTCAACCCTTAAATTCGCGATGTATCCTATACATCAATTAGTTCATTTTATTTAATATTTTTATAAAACAGAAGAAAACGATCGAGTAGAGGTTACTTAAATGTGTGTAGAATTACATCATATACCAAATAATAATAGTTATGTATGATATCGTTTTCAGTGCGGTCCGCCACTTTCATATAACTGATATGAGAAATTAGTGTTTCAAACATTAACAATAAATTACACATTTAAAGAAAATACCAGAAATATAAAAAAATAATAAACTAAATTCCATCAAAACACATTCATAACACAATTATCGCCAATAAATATCCGGATGGACCGGTCACCATCCATCACCAAATTATACTCAAGTTATATAACATTTTCCAATACTGTTATTTTAACACGGTTCCAATAATGGATTATATTATAATGAACTAGAGGTCCACGGTTCGATTCCTGGTTCAGGCATTAATTTTTCTTTTCACAATATCATTATAATATTATAATATGATCCAATATTGGAACTGTGTTGAAATAACAATATTGGAAAATGTTAAATAACATCGTTTACTACTTATAAAAGTGGCGGTGTAAAAATTCTCAAATATAGATACTTCTAACCGATGGCGATGGTGGTGTCACCTACCTCACAGCGAGAATTATGGATTTGTATATATGGAAATAATTATTGATGTTTGTGACAGGTCTAGAATGGTATAGTGGGCTGCACACTAGTCTGGAGAACTAGAGGTCCACGGTTCGATTCCTGGTTCAGACATTAATTTTTCTTTTCACAATATCATTATAATACTCAAGCTAGCTTATCGAAGCAACTTGAATAAACACAGCTGCTCACCAAAAAAGATCGGATCGCGGATAATACATTAAAACACAAAATAATTAAATCGAATAATAATAATGATGGTGATGATGATGGTGGTGATGATGACGATGATGATAAAACATTGAGCTAGGCCGGATCCTTGCCGCTGCGTGTCAACAGCCAATCATTCATCACACATCTAATAATTTTACACATTTATCCGGGGCAAATGGACTCTATCTTGGTACCCGGGGCACCACAATCAGTGGGCCGAAGAAGTTGCTCACCACCCGTTATTTTAGCAGCGGGTCGCAGGGCTTTTTCACAATAGTCTTAGTGATTTGCCAGTTTAAGGGTTAAATTAAATAGCATTTTCTCCTACAACTTATGAGTAGAGTCAATAATTTTATGTAATAAAAGATAAGATTTCAGCACAGATAGGCCTAGTTATATTATTCAACTGTTTGTAGGTTAAACCAAGATAAAAGACAGAATTCTTACTTCTCATTATACTATTCAACTGTTTGTGTGTGAAACCAAAACAAAACAGTCATATCTATATTTTTATTATGCTATGTTGCAGTACATACAAATTATGACTCTACTTATTAGGGAAGGAGTAATCATCTCGTTGCTCTAGGAAGTGAGATCGAATTATTCTGCTCTCGTTGAAGAAAGACGTGAGGTAGGGGGAGCAACATACTCATACACGAGTCGTGAGGACAGTGCCGGTACCTAGAACGGCCAGAAGTAATAGTGCTATACGAGTTGATTTTAATATTATCTGTCAACCTAATAAAAGTAAGGTGGGAAAAATATTTTTTTACCAATGCCACCAGGGGTTGAATTTGTGACATTTCTGGTATTCCCTCCCGATATTGGCAGAATTATAACCCACATCTCAAGTTGGAGCCCCTAGAAAGCATAGTTACGTTACCCCGATGATATGATAGATCCATAGTAATTCTGCCCGAAGGCAGGTCCTTCACTGCAATCATAGCATTTTCATGCTATGCTTGCAGCTTTCCTAGGAAATTGTGTAGGTGTGGTAGCTTCCCGTTGGTTTCCACACCTGTGAAGGATGATGATGATAATGGTGATGATAAGGATGATGATGATAATGGTGATGATAAGGATGATGATGATAATGGTGATGATAAGGATGATGATGATGATGGCCATATGATTTCGGGGACCGTTTGGGCCGGAAGGTCGAGGGTTTGAGTTCTGGTGGTGTCTGGATTTTTATACTGTCCCAGACTTTCTGGCAGTACCATGTTCTGTGGCCGACTCAACCTCTAACGTAATTGAGTACCATAATCTTGTTCTGGGGGTTAAGGCTTTCATCACGCAGGGCTGACCACTCGGCTGGCATCAAGTGCTGATTGTCTAGAAAAGTGGGAGCCTTAATCACTTGTACTCCAAGGACCTCCTAAGGTCTGTACTGGGATCACTTTATCTTTTTTATTATTGTTATTGTTATTTTTATTTGTTGTTATTCTTTATTATTATTATTATTATTATTATTTTTAATTATTATTATTATTAGTCGGCCGCGGTGGACTAGTGGTTATGCTCCTTGCCTCTGGCCCCGACGGTCGCGGGTTCAAACCCGGCCGGGATCGATGGATTTTTTAGGACGGAAAAATCCAAGGAGCAAGTCCACTGGGAGGGGCTCGTAAAAATCCTTAAGCCTGAATGAAAAGGCCTCTAAGCAAAATTTACCGAATTCTCCCGTCCTAGTACTACCTTGGTTTCCTAGATGTCAGTATGAGGCGGTACGCTGACCACGGACCACTCAAAATGACATCTATACGAAAATAAGTGTAACTAAATTAATATGGTTCAAATTCTTCCCTGTAGGGGGAGAGCGCTTAAATCTCTGTAAAGGGAAAATATAGGCTTACAATACAATTATTATTATTATTATTATTATTATTATTATTATTATTATTATTATTATTATTATTATTATTATTATTCCCCCCATGGATTAAACCTTATCGTGGTGGAGGGACTCAGTACCTAATGAGTGAATGACCCAGGGAAGTCTGGTTTTAAACTAGCTTGCTATCTAGTAAGAGAAGAAGGGAAGCGAACTTGCTCCAACGCGGGAACATCAACGGCTTCAGAAGCGGAAGAACAATCTTGTTCTCAATGGTAACGAAGGCGGAAGAGAAACCTGCAAGACAAGGGCTAGATGGGACTCCAAAGCTTTGGTTAGCAATCCGTCTATGGGGAGGAAACTCCGAAATAAACCCCCGATCCACTAGGGAATGTGGTTGTGCGTCTGGTCTGGTAACTCGACCACGTAAAAAATTTCCAAACTCATCTCTCACAGTGTTGTTATTATTATTATTATTATTATTATTATTATTATTATTATTATTATTATTAATGTCCACCGTTTTGGTCTCAAGTTGCGTCGTTGCTTTATATTCAGCGGGTTTGCGTTCGATCTCCGGTCGGGACACGTTTCTTGGGTGAGATATTTTCGGGATTTTTCCTCTCCTGCAAAACAAATCTCGAGAGACTTTAAGGGGCAAAGAGTCCCAGAACACTATTTGACCAGCGTAATCGTTCTATCATACTTTCCGTACTGTCTCGGAGATGTCCTTGCTTTGAATTGATCCCTCATTCGGGGGGATCCTCCATATTCCATGCGATCAAAAAAATTAAGTGTGCGTGAACCACATGCCAATAAAATAACTGCAGTTGAAATGGATTTTTTGAGAAGAGCTGCCAGAAAATCTCGACTGGAACGAATTAGATATACAGAAATTAGAAAATGGATGAATGCAGAAAGAAGTATAATGGATGAGTTGAACACAGAAGTCTAATATGGTATGAACACATAAGAAGAATGCAGGATGGAAGATTTACCAACGGCCGTCTCGTCTATTCATGGAAAATTGAAAGAAGGAACAGAAAAGGAAGACCAAGAAGAACCTGAAAGAATAACATTCAGAATTCAATGAGGAAACTTGGTGTAACGGATGAAGACACAGAGGACAGAGAACTTTAATTAAAGGATACTTGTGAATGTTTGTTACAAACGGATAGTCTATAAGTCTGTAGTAATTTATGTATTTTGTTTAAAACTCATATTAATTATCAAGATTGGTTGGAGAAAACACTCAATGATGAGGAAAATTCTCAAAATAAAAAGATACACATTTTAAAAATTATCTCCCGACATTTCCTGTCACTATAAGGACCAGTTGGCCCAGAGCACATGAAAGTACCTTCAAAGGAATAGTTATAATAGAAAAAATAAAGAAAGAAATTCAGTCATCCCTGTGAAAAAAAAAAACAGATAAGTCCAAAACTGGCACAAATAAGATAGCTTGATATATCTGGTTCTTCCCAGTGAACTTCCTCCCTATTAGACTTATTTAAAAAAAAATTGTCTATTGTAGTCAATAGAATAAAGAATTGACTTACATTGTTATTACTACGTGAAGTGGTATAAAGAACAGTGTTTATTACGAAAATATAAAACAATTGGAAAAAATTAACTTACCTAATTTGATTTTCCCGGGATGAGTCAATTACAAATACAAAACGCTCGAACTGATTTTTTTGTCTAATGCCACCAGGTTCTCTTTTATGACATTTCTGGTTTTCTCCCCTAGCATTGGCGGAATTGTGATCCATTTCTTAGGTTGGGGCACCTGGAAGGCGGAGTTACGTTACCCCGATGATACGATAGGTGTAATGAAGCGCCAGGAGAGTTCTTAACGTAAACTTATCTTAAATTCCAGACCATGGGCAACCACAGGAATAATTCCCTTTAAGGAAAAATGTCTATGGTTTGACCGGGAATCTAACCCGAGACCTCATAAACTGTAGTCAAAAACGCTGACCACTAGCCCAGGAGGCTGGTCCAAACTTAAATATATAGAGACGTTACTTTAATACCTTTGTTAAGATTAATATCATGTAGAATTCGCTGAACAATTCGTAGCATAATATATTTCCTCTCCCCACCCCTACCCGTGTTATTTCTGAGGTATAAAAGTAATCCAGGCGATTAAATACAACTCGGGCGAATGCACAGCTCGGTTAAAATAAGCTGTTTGAGTCAAGATAAACCGGAAATATTCACTCAACTGGAAAAATTAAATCAAAACGGAAGAAGTCATCCATGAAATGCAGAGTTTCAAAGGAGCACATTTTATAATTTACATTATGAATACACAGAATGTCTACATCTAAATGTTCAATGTTCTCTCTCTCTCTCTCTCTCTCTCTCTCTCTCTCTCTCTCTCTCTCTATATATATATATATATATATATATCCATCCATAGTAATTCTGCCCGAAGGCAGGTCCTTCACTGCAATCATAGCATTTTCATGCTATGCTTGCAGCTTTACTAGGGAATTGTAGGTGTGGTAGCTTCCCGTTGCTTTCCACACCGGTGAAGGATGATGATGATGATGATGATGACCATATGATTTCGGGGACCGTTTGGGCCTTAAAGTTTTCCTGACATTTGTCTTACAGGTGACGAAAAACCCCCGATAAAAACCTCACCCAGAAAAACTGTCCCGACCGGGGATCGAACTCGGGCCCGCTGCGTGACAAGGCAGCACGCTACCTCGAGACCACAGCGGTGGACTTATATATATATATAACAAGTAAAGTTGAAGAAAGTACCGACTTTAACATATGACACCGCTATGGTCACGCAGCGGACCCGCTTTCGATCCCCGGTCGGGACGGTTTTTCTGGGTGAGGTTTTTATCGGGGGTTTCCTCGCCTGTAAGACAAATGTCAGGAAAACTTTAAAGCCCAAACGGTCCTCGAAATCGTATGGCCATCGCAATCACCAGCATTCATATTCATCTTAGAATAAGCTTAGGATTAGGGACTCTCCTGGCGCACCACTATCATCATCACTCGTCATATCATCGGGGCAACGTAACCCCGCCTTCCAGGCGCCCCAACCTCAGAAGTGGGTTACAAGTACGCCATGCAGGAGAGAACACCAGGAATGTCGAAAGACAACCTGGGACATTTATAAAAAAACATGATATCGAGTTCTGGACAATAAGGAAACACTATTACAGTCGTATTCAGGCGTCAGATGAAATTTCTACATTATTACTGGGGTATATAAAATTGGATAAAATAAAAAGTCAAGAAATTAGAAATAAATATCTTCTTCCGCAATCAGGAATTAGGCTCTTAAGCCTGTTCCGACTTCAGATATTCTCCAACCAACGTTTCCGTGGTCTTCCAAATCTCTCCATCCTTTATGTTTATAACCAAAAATTCTTCTAGGATTACGATTGTAGCTCATTCTTTCTAAGTGTTCAACCCATTGATCTTTATAATGATTAATCCTTTCCTCTAATGATATTACATTTAATTATTTTCTTGTATCTTCATTTTTAAATTTATCTAACCTTTATAGGAAGCCAGATATAATAAGAACAGTTAAGTCTCATAGACTACGATGGGCAGGACATGTTGCGCGTATGGGGAATGAAAGACGTGCATGGAAGCTTCTTGTAGGAAAGCCAGAGGGAAAACGCCCAGTTAGTAGACCAAGAATGAGGTGGGAGAACAACATTAACCATGATTTGAGGGAAGTAAATTTTACAGGGAATGATTGGAAAGCATTAGCTCAGGATAGGGATGTATGGAGAGCTTATGTCCGTGCGGCCATGAACCTACGGGTTATTTTTTTTATTTTTTTATTTATTTATTTATTTATTTATTTAGCCTGGTGGAGTTAAGGCCATGTGGCCTTCTCTTCCACTCACCAGAACAAGCATATGTTACATATGAATACAAAAAAAAATACAATAATAGTCATATAAAACAGGACAAACATATGTTACACATGAATACAAAAAAATTACAATAGTAGTCATATTAGACAGGACAAACATGTTACATATGAATACAAAAAAAAGTTACAATAATAGTTATTGAACAATTCATTATCTGTCATATTGAATAATAATGAAATTAATGTCTAATAATAGAATGAAACTAAATACAATTAAAATTAAATTAATGATACAATGAATAAAAAAGGAATAACAGCTCGAATCTACTATGCATAAAAAGAAGAGAAAAAAAACACTACAATGAATTAATCTACGCTTTTTATACAAGGCATTAGGTAAATATATTAACAAATCCTAAGTCTATTTTTATTAAATAATGCAAAAACGCATTATTAATTCTTAAAAAGTAGTATTAGTGAGTTGTTTCTGTTAGTGATTTTATTTTCAATTTATTTCTGAAAGATGGTAAAGTTTGGCAGTCTCTGACATAGGGTGGAAGTGAATTCCATGTTCTAGCAAGAGAAACTGTAAAAGATTTCGAATAATAGGTAGTATGATGAGGAGGGATATAAAGGACACTGTGCTCAAGGGATCGGGTATCTAAGTTATGTGTATCAGAGAGTTTAGTGAAGCGGTGTGATAAATAATAAGGTAAAGATGTGTGTAATATGTTATAGAGTAGGCATAGGGAATGGATGGTTCTACGATCTTGAAGACGAAGCCATGACAATTGTTCCAGGGATGGTGTAACGTGATCAAATCTACGTATACCACAAATAAAACGTATGCAAGAATTGTGAACACGTTGAAGTCTTTGGGTAAGAACAGTATTTAGGTCAGTAAAAAGAGTATCACAATAATCAAAATGGGGCATTGCGAGTGTTTCTACTAGCATTTTTCTTAGAGAAAACGGTAAACAATTTCTTATACGATTTAATGAGTGTATTATTGAGAAGATAGTTTTGCAAATGTTATTTATTTGTTTATTCCAAATTAAATGTTTATCCATAAACACTCCTAGATTTTTTACTGTCTCACTATAAGGGATCTGAACCCCATTAAGTGACACATGTAATACTGCATTTGTGTTAATTGAGGATAATAGTCTCTGATGGCCCATAATGATTGCTTGTGTCTTTCTAGGATTTAATTCAAGTCCATATTTCTCTGTCCACGCCGTTAGCGAGTCAAGGTCCTCGTTAATTTTGGTTACCGCGTCATTTAAAGAATATTTGTCTGAGTGAAGGTAGATCTGCATGTCGTCCGCAAATAAATGATGTTTGCAATGTTTTAGGGAGTCAGAAATGTCGTTTATATAGATTGAAAAAAGCAATGGGCCGAGCACCGAGCCCTGTGGAACTCCAGCTTTACGGTAGGTCCAAGAAGAGCGTAATGTAGAATTTCCTACAACATATTGCTGGCGCTCACGAAGGTAGGAGTTGAACCATTGCGTGACACTGTCAGAAAGTGAGAGGTTTTTTAGTTTAAGCAACAATAAGTCCAAGTCTACCGTGTCAAATGCTTTACTAAAGTCAAGTAGTGTAAGAATAGTAAGTTTTCGATTATCAGATGCTTCGCGTATGTCTTCACATATATTTAGTAGAGCAGTATTTGTATTGTGTCCTGTCCTAAAGCCTGATTGGTATTGATCTAAAAGGTCGTGTTCAGTTAGGTAGTCAGTCAGTTGTTTGTGGACTAATCGTTCCAAAGCTTTTGAAAGGGTAGGTAAAATACTAATGGGTCGAAAATCGTTAGGAGTTAAGGGAGTTTTTACTTTCGGGAGTGGGCGTACAATTGCTTGCTTCCATAATGTGGGATATATAGAGGTTTGTAGTGAGGAGTTGAAAACATGAGTTATGGTAGGTAGTATAACGTCGATTATTTTGTTAAGTAGAGTGATATTTATACGGTCAGTACCTTCTGCTTTTGTTTTTATTCGTTTGAGAGCTTTCTTTATGTCATTTTCTGTAAGATATGAAAAATGGAAATGTTCTCTGTCTGGTGGATTTGTCAATAGTAGTTCACTTGTTGTATGTGTTTTGTCTTTAGGAGTAAAGAATGTGCTTGTAAAATGGTTATTAAGTGTGTTCAGAGAAACAGGTAGTTTTTCTACCTGTGTGTCTTTCCTTCCTACACCCATTTTATTCAGATTTTTCCAAATATCTGGGTTATTGTTATTAGGTTCAGTAAGGCTGTATAGATGTCTAAGTTTGGCGTTTCTGATAGTTTGTGTAGTCTTGTTTCGTAACCGTTTATAGTGATTAAGATTTATATCAGTTTTGTCGACTCTATATTTCCGATATGCTGCGTCTCTTTCAGTCATCAAGTCACGAATGTTAGCAGACATCCAGGGAGCAGGGTGTCGTTTCACTAGTTTAGTTTTCAGTGGAGCGTGTCTGTCATATAGTTGTAATATAAGGTTATTTAATGCCTCAACTTTTTCGTCAACAGAATGCAACGTCCATATAGTATGCCAGGGTAATTTTATAGCGTCTTCAAGTAGAGCTGCATTGTTTATATGTTTTAGGTCTCTATATGTGATAGTCTTACGAGCTAGTTTAGGGCACTGCAGTGAATATGCTAAGAATATAATATCATGTGCTGATATTCCGGGAGCTGACAGTTGCCCGTGGGTTAGTACTCTGTCTGGATTATTAGTAGCAATTAAGTCAAGTAAAGTCGCAGAATGATTGGTGTGATGTGTAGGCTGTAAGGGAAGGATAGTCATATCACAAACTTGGAACGCGGACATAAGCTGTTGTGTATGTCTGTTGTCAGTGTCTAGTATATTTATATTAAAGTCACCCATGACGATAACGTGTTCATATTGTATACGTGCGTTTTGTAGAGCGGATTCTATTTCTGCTATTTTTTTCATTTTAGGGGGTTGGTACACTACACAAAGAAGGCATTTTTTGAAGCTTGCGTATATTTCTATAAACATAATTTCAGGAGATGTCTCGTTATTAGAAAAGTATACAGACTTAGGGCAAAGGTCTGTCCTAACGAAGACACCAACACCGCCCCCTCGACTATGTACACGATCATGTCTAAGAAAAGTATAACCATCCATGTCAATTACACTAGAATTAATGGAGGGAGTGAGCCATGTTTCTGATACGAGAATAGCATGAATATTGGAAGAAGAAAAAATCATACTAATTTCGTCTGTATGTGCAGTTAAGCTCTGTGCGTTCAAGTGAACCACATGTAGGGAAGACGGGAAGGGGGAGAATGCTGTTTCTAGAACCTGTCTTGCATTATTGTTGTTTGGAAGGGGTTTGAGAAGGGTAGTGTCCTCTAACCTGTCAGAGACCGCCAAATGAATAGCATTATTTGGATGGAAAATTTTAAAAATATTTTAACTAGAATTATAAGAAAAGAACAAGTCACTAATATCTTATTCAAATATTAAATTAATAAATAAAGTAAAATTTCTAAATATAATACTAATAATTAATGTGAAATTTCTAAATATAATTTTAATAATTTATATAAAAGTGCTAAATTGGGGATATGGTATCACTGGGCGTGTTTGCACTAGGTAGATTTACATATCAGAGGCCCGGGTGATGATGCGTTTGGTATCTCCATTTTTCACATGTATTGCGCCATCAATTGTCCACACATTTGTGACGCCAAATTTTGTGATGCAGTCCTTTAACAATTTATATCTAATTTGGGTGAGATCTTCTCTTACTGTGATCCCACTGCCTTTCAATTGTTTTTTATTTTGGAAGACCTCCCTTCTCTTTCTATAACTGATGAACTTAACAATAACAGGCCGTGGTCGATCCGACTTTTTCCCAACCCTGTGACTCCTGTCGATATCACAGGTTTCTAATTTAACTCCAATTTTGGAGGCCACGTCGATTGCTATATTGTCCGTATCTTCACCATCCTGTTCAGGTATACCGAAAATACGTAGACACTGTCGACGTTGGTATTGCTCTAGCGAGTCGGTTTTCTCACTTAACTGTTGTTCCAGTTTTAATATTTTGTTGTCCCTCTCCTGAAGCGAGAGTTCCAACTGCCTAATAACTTCCGTATTACGGTCTATAGTTACCTTTAGCTCCGATACAATAGCCTCACGCACGGAGTCCTTCAACAGCTGCAACATGGCTGGATCCCGCAAACATTCTTGGACCACACGCTTAGTTATTTCTTCTTTGCTTTCTTCACAATTTCTTGTTTTACGTGGAGACATTATGCGTAAAATTAAGCTACAAACAAAATAAATTCGCAATATCGATATTACGTTTATAAAAACAAACTAACACCTGCTGAAAATTGTGCAAAAACACGAGCAACCAGTTTCACTCTTATTCACAATCCGCCATGGGTTCGATAGTGCCAGTGAGTAAGTAAGTAAGCGTAACCCTTAACTGATCTCAAACATTTTATTTCTGTAGCCTGCAATTTGTTAATGTCATTTCGTGTCATGGTCCAAGTTTCTTATCCCTATAGCAGAACTGGTATTGCTGTAACCGTATAGAACTTAATGTGAGTTTCCATTCTCGTTTTTTTCTTTCAATGTTCTATTTATTGTTAAGCATATCTATTGGAAAAGAGGGAGATTATTTTTACGTTCACTAGTATATTTATAAGTTACTTTGCATCCTAAATATTTGAAACTTGTGACCTGTTCTAAAGGAATACCATGTAGTTTTTTTTTGTACGATCGATATTTGCAATAAATGAAATAAAAAATGAATATAGACATAAATGGAAGGAACATTTATTATTTTTTATTCAATGCTACCAGGTTGTCATTTCGACATTTCTGGTATTCTCTAATGACATTGGCGTAATTGTAAATATCTTCTGATGTTAGGGCGCCTGGAGTGAGGAATTACGCTGCCCCAATGAGACGAAAGGTGATGATAATGGTAATGATGTGTCAGGAAATACCTTAATCCTAAACTAAATGTAATGAAGCGAATGATAATGGTGATAATAATGATTGCCAGATGATGTTCGGGGAACGTCTGGGCCTTAAAGTTTCCTAAAATTTGTCTTACAGATGAGGTAAAACCCCGAAAAAATCTCACCCCGGAATCTTCTCCCGACAGAGAATCGAACTCGGCCCCGCTCCGTCAAAAGGCAGCACGCTAGCTCGAGACTACAGCAGTGAACTTATTAAAAAATGTAAAGAGGATGGGATGAGACCGGAACAGGTCAATCGGCCTAAACCATGAAAGGAAGAAAAATAATAGTTGTAAAAATAAGTTGTATGACTTATTATTATTATTATTATTATTATTATTATTATTATTATTATTATTATTATTATTATTATTATTATTATTATTATTGGTGGTGGTAGTAGTGATGGTGGTGGTGGTGGCAGCGGCGGCGGTGGTGGTAGTAGCAGCATCGATCTTCCCGAGGGCAGGTCTTTCACTGCAATCATGGCATTTCCATGCTGTGCTTTGCAGCTTTACTAGGGAATTATAGGTGTGGTAGCTTCCCGTTGCTTTTCACACCGGTGAAGGATGATGATGATAATGATAAGGATGATAATGATAGCCGGATGATTTTTGGGGACCGTTGGGCCCTAAGCTTCCTGGCATTTGTCTTACAGGCGAGGAAAAACCCCGAAAAAACCTCACTCAGGAGACTATCCCGGCCGGGAATCGAACCCGGGCCCGCTGCGTGACAAGGCAGCACTCTACCTCGAGACCACAGCGGTGGACTATTACTATAAAGTGGTTAAAAAATGAAGCACCAACCAATACACTACCTCGTGAGCCCTTCTGATGAAGGAAATAATGCTGCCTGTATTCAATTTCCTTCCAGCCCCCTGCAACTTGCCTAAAGTGTTGGTACCAATATCAAGAATAATAAAATTCATGATAAACTCCGTTGAGATATTGGTCACAAATTGTAATTATAATATGAAATCATAATATTGTTTTCAGGGTCAGTAGATACAGACCTATCTCCTGCTCCTTCTTTTGATGATGAGACTAGTCCCGAAAGACCTACAGAGAATTAATATTTTACAAAATTGAGGAGACGGACATATAAGGTAACAATTGTGTATTACAATTTTAATTGTTTGGTACCAAGAGCTTCCACAATCCAAGTACTGCCTTGGGGTTTGTAAGTAAGTCTAACGTTCGAATTTGAGGGCCACAGGATCCATATTTCATTAGAGGAACTGTACGAGATACCCCGAAAGTGAATGTGTAGTGTAGCCCCATATCCAACAAGATCATCCAATTATTCCTTTTACAGAGAGGACGGTCACAAGAGCGAGGTATCTGGACATTCTGAAGAATTATACCTTTCTCCAGGCAGAAAACCTGCAACGAAATATGTGGTTTCAGCAAGATGGAGCACCACCCCACTGGTCATTACTAAGTACCTCACTGGCACCATCAAACCCATATGTTCGTGGCCGGTTGGACGTAATCTCCCCATATATCCCTATCCTGAGATAATAATTTCGAATCATCTCATGTAAAATCAATTTCCCTCAAATCAGAGTTAAAGCTATTCTCCCACCTCATGATTGGTATATCAACTGAGCGTTTTCCCTCTGGTTTTCCTACAACAAGTTTCCATGTCCTTATTTTAATCCCCATTCGTGCGACATGACCTACCCATTACAGCCTACGAGATTTAACTGTTCTTATTATATCTAGTTTCCTATAAAGATAATGTAGTTTACTGTTATGTAAGTCTTCTGCATTCTCCTGTCTGTTACTCTCTCTTTGATCTAAAAATTTTCCCAAGAACTTTTTCTCAAATGCTCGTAATAATTTATTCTCCCTTAAAGCAAGAGTCCATGTTTCGCATCCATATAACTGGGACAATAACTATTGTAGGCCTATTTATTTTCAGTTTAATGTTTTTTGATAGCGAAAAATAAGCATAACTAAATTATCTTGGTTAACTCTTTCTCACAAGGGAGCATCCTTGCATATTCAGATCACATCTCACTATGATATGTGGGTCAACAATCAAGGTTAGGTCATGCCTGACTATGGATCCTTTTCCATGCCTCCCTTTCCCTGACACTTAATCACCAATTTCTGGTTTTAATTATTTTTTGTATCTCCGACGTAGAACAATGAATTCGACTCGCTCTAAAAAAAAAGGCGTCCATCGCTCAACTAGCACATACATTATTCTCTGTGTATTTTGTAATTTGAAATATGCGCATACCGTCATTAGTTTCAAAAGTGGAATTAATCGAATACAATTTGAAGTTTAAATGGCCATATATCACTCATAGTTGAATAATAAATCTTTCAAATACAACATATTACTGGACAATCGCACGTCATTCTATAAAATGTATCGACATCGCCCCATTCTACATTCCATGTCAAAATATAGACTACGGTATAAAGTAATGCTTTAAAAATATATTTTGTAAACACTCATCAACAGAATAAAACTTGAATTCATAATAATATAATTATAACTGGTCCACCAGAGAGGAAGAGAATACTTCTAGAAAGTAAGACAGTGACAATTAAAATATCCATCCATAGTAATTCTGCCCGAGGGCAGGTCCTTCACTGCAATCATAGCATATTCATGTCATGCTTTGCAGCTTTACTAGGGAATTATAGGTGTGGTAGCTTCCCGTTGCTTTCCACACCGGTGAATGGTGATAATGATAAGGATGATGATGATGGCCGGATGATATTCGGGGACCGTTGGGCCCTAAGCTTCCTGACATTTGTCTTACAGGTGAGGAAAAACCCCGAAAAAACCTCACCTAGGAGCCTGTCCCGACCGGGGATCGAACCTGGGCCCGCTGAGTGACAAGGCAGCCGCTACCTCGAGACCACAGCGGTGGACAATTAAAATATAAAATTATGAAATATTTACCTAAAATATACATCTCCTCAACTTAAAGATTATTAATTATCTGTAGCGGTTTCGGAACTAGTCTCATCATCAGCAGAAGTAACAGGATATGGGTACTTATCTGTCGACCCCTGATTCAATACTGGTGTTCCACTGAAAGTCTGGTAGAGAGGATTACACGTACTGGGTGCGTTTTCATTTATCAGATGGTCGTTGAAATGGTTCGCTAAATTTAATCGGCGGCTCTTTCCAATGCTGAGGTTCAAATCCACACGGTCATAAGCTCTATTTACATCTTACATTCCTATCCAGAGCTAAATGTATCCAATCATCCCCTGTATAACTCACTTCCCTCAAATTATGGTTAATGTTATTCTCCTTCATCATTCTTGGTCAACCAACTGAACATTTTCTCTCTGATTTTCCTACAAGAAGCTTCCATGCCCCTCTTCTATTACCCATTCGTGCCACATGTTCTGCCCATCACAGTCCACGAGACTAAAGTGTTATTATATCTAGAAGTAATTTAGCTCACTGTTATTTAGTGTTCTTACACCTATCTGTTCGTCTCTTTTTCGTCCAAAAGCTTCCTAAGAACTTTATTCTCAAATACTCATTATATTTTCTCCTCCCTTAAAGTAAGAGTCCATGTTTCGCATCTATATAATATAATTGGGAGAATGCAGTTTTTTATATATTTTTTTGTTTTCAGTAGGCCTATAACTTTTTTGGGAGGAATTATTTTTTTTTCGTTATATGAAAACCTTACATTATAGGGGGGAAATGTTAAGTTAGGCTTAGAGACCTGTTAAACCCTGGGCTACGGAAAAATAATTTTACATGCTTGTATTAAAGGATACATCACACGATAGAGCATACTGGCCTTTGGACACGTCAGAATGCAGGATAATCTTACTCACTTACTCACTGGCACTATCGAACCCGTAGGTTCATGGCCGCGCGGACATACGCTCTCCATACATCCCTATCCTGAGCTAATACTTTCCAATCATTCCCTGTATAATCTTACTTACTTACTCACTGGCACTATCGAACCCGTAGGTTCATGGCCGCGCGGACATAAGCTCTCCATACATCCCTATCCTGAGCTAATGCTTTCCAATCATTCCCTGTATAATCTACTTCCCTCAAATCATAGTTAATGTTGTTCTGCCACCTCATTCTTGGTCTACCAACTGGGCGTTTTCCCTCTGGCTTTCCTACAAGAAGCTTCCATGCACGTCTTTCATTCCCCATACGTGCAACATGTCCTGCCCATCGCAGTCTACGAGACTTAACTGTTCTTATTATATCTGGCTTCCCATAAAGACCATGTAGTTCATTGTTATGTAGTCTTCTCCATTCACCTGTTTGTTCATCTCTCTTTGGTCCAAAAATTTTCCTAAGAACTTTATTCTCAATTACTCGTAATCTCCTTTCCTCCCTTAAAGTAAGAGTCCATGTTTCGCACCCATATAATAGTTTTATATATTTTCAGCTTAACGTTTTTTGAAAGGAGTTGGGACATCAAAAGTCTCTGCAATGCATAATAGCACGCATTTCCAGAATTGAGCCTATGTTTAATTTCTTTGTGCGTCTCATTCCTATTTGTGATTATTGTTCCTAGGTATTTGAATTCAGCCACTTCCTCAAAATTTCCCTCATTTGTCATTAGCTGTCCATTTCCATTATATACTGAATTTCTACCTGTGACCACATATTTAGTTTTACTGATATTTACTTCCAGTCCTAATTTCTTAGTGTTACTCAATAGTGTGTGCGTGTTAGCCTTTAGTATCTCCTCGCTATCGGCCAATAGTACTACATCATCAGCATAAACTAACAGCTTATTAATACCATTCAGTTGTAAGCCTTCCTCATTCTCTAAAGATTTAATGGCATGCTCTAGTACAAAATTAAATAGTAGAGGAGATAGTGCATCTCCTTGCTTCAACCCATTCTGGATTTCAAAAGTGTCTGAAAACTGTTTGCCTACACGCACCCTACTATTTGAGCCATTTAGACACATTCGTATAAGTCTAACTAACTTTTTAGGAATTCCGAACTCCAGCAGGATACTATATAACCTCTCCCTCTTAATTGAATCATATGCTTTTTTGAAGTCTACATATAGTTGATGTACAGTGCCATTATATTCCCATTTCTTTTCTAAAATCTGTCTTATACTAAAAATCTGATCTGTTGTAGAACAATATGAGGTGAGTGATAAACATATTCTACCTTAATGTTGTAGACCTGTTTCTTCTAAATGCACATTGATGATCTCCTAGAATGTCATCAATGTAGGGAGTAAGTCTGCTTACTAATATATTTGTAAGAATTTTGTATGAAGTTGAAAGTAATGAGATGCCCCTGTAGTTGTTGCAATCAGTTTTATCTCCTTTCTTATAAATTGGTACGATAATTGATTCCTTCCATTCATCTGGAAGAGCTTCTTTTTCCCAAATCATACTAAGCAACCAGCGTATTTTGTCTATCAATTTTTCTCCTCCTGATTTTATGAGTTCTGCTGGGCCCTGTATAATCTACTTCCCTCAAATCATAGTTAATGTAATCTCCCACCTCATTCTTGGTCTACCAACTGGGCGTTTTCCCTCTGGCTTTCCTACAAGAAGCTTCCATGCAAGTCTTTCATTCCCCATACGTGCAACATGTCCTGCCCATCGCAGTCTACGAGACTTAACTGTTCTTATTATATCTGGCTTCCTATAAAGACCTTGTAGTTCATTGTTATGTAGTCTTCTCCATTCACCTGTCTGTTCATCTCTCTTTGGTCCAAAAATTTTCCTAAGTACTTTATGCAGGATAATCGGACTCCAAAATTAACTGTCTATTTAAAACCCGAGAGTAGACATAATGTAAGATGGTTAGACAATATGAAGTTGGATTTGCGTAATCGGAGGTCAGGAGATGGATAATCAAGGTCAAGATATAAAGGAATGGTTGGCTGTTAATAGGTCAGCTAAAGATAGACCCATAAATGGAAGAAACTATATAGAGGAAGAAATTGGTGAAAGAATTTATTTGGACAATAAAGCTTACTATGCAAGTAGAATACTATTCAAAAGTAAACTTGTCTCCAGATCAGCTAAAGTTGAACTGTATAATACAGTAATAAGACCGATTGTAACTTGTGGCTGTGAAACATGGGTACTGAAGGAGTCTGATAAACAAAACTATTAATCTTGAAAGGAAGATCTTACGGAGAATTTTTGGACCAATTAGAGAAAGCGATGGCACATGGCGTATACGAATGAACTCTGAATTAAATACTCTAATGCGAAATAAAATATAATAAACCACATTAAAGCTCAAAGACTGCGCTGGTTTGGACATATAAATAGAATGCAGGAAGACAAGCATGTAAGAAGAATATACAAATGGAAACCAATATGCACCAAAACAGCTGGACGCCCAAAAAACAGATGACAGGATAATGTTATAAAATATATATTGGAGATGAAAATTGGAAATTGGCCAGTCTGTATCTAGGATAGATCTAGGTGGAGGAAAATTGTTGAGGAGGCCGAAACTTTAATGAGGTAGTAGTCGCCTACTAAAGAAGAAGGAAGCTAGACTCAAAGGTCTGTGAAGCCAAAGAAGAAGAAGGAACAGTAATTACAAACATGAATGAGGTGTAAAAAAGTCGTAGAACCCCAATCTATTGTCCTAAGACCTTTGTTTACCCAATTTCTCTCAAAATATGTTAAACTAAATATATATAAAACGGTTACTCTTCCGGTTTATATTATATGGATGCGATACATGGTTCTTACTTTAAGGGAGGAGTAATGTTCTTAGAAAAGTTTTGACTAAAGAGAGATGAACAGACAGGTGAATGGAGAAGACTAGGAATGAGCTACATCATCTTATGGGAAACCAGATATAATAAGAAAAGTTAATTCTCATAGATATGATGCGAAGGACATGTAAAAGTGGGGAATGAAAGAGGGGCATGAAAACTTATTTTAGAAAAACCAGAGAGAAAGTGTTCAGTAAGTAGACCAAGAATAAGATGGGAGAATAACATTAACCGTGATTTGAGTGAGATCAATTATAGAGGATATGATCGAAAAACATTATCTTGGGATAGGGATGTATGGAGAGCTTATATCTGCGTGGGCGTGAACCTCTGAGTTCGATAGTTCCAGTGAGTTGTCGTTGTTGCTGTTGTTATTATTATTATTATTATTATTATTATTATTATTATCTATTATTATTATTTATTATTATTAATTATTATTATTATTATTATTATTATTATTATTATTATTATTATTATTATTATTATTATTATTATTATTATTAAACAATCTGCGAAAGAAATAAAAAATATTTATACAAAATAAAACAAATTCACCTTACTTACATTTCCGCTAAAAGTGAGTAAACAATCTGGGGTGCAGATTTGTACAATTAAAATCACAAATACTAGTAAAAGTAATAAAAACAAGATTGAAATATTACTCAAATTGATACCAATACATGTTTCGCTCTTAAACAGAGCATCATCGGGGTTGACACATGAAACGCAAGAACACAACTAAAAAGCAAACCAAAAGCTCTACCTTAATTAGCAGTGTGTTATCAATTTGGGTATGTTTTTATTACCTTTACTAGTATTTGTGATTTGGTTTATCTGCATCCCAGATTTATTACTCTTTTTTAGCGGAATTGTCATTAGACTTCGGAGTTTTCCCCTGCCACCAATTCACTCCACAATTTCTCCATAAGTCCACCGCTGTGGTCGAGAGGTACAGCGTGTTGCCCTTTGTCACGAAAGAGGGCACAGGTTGAGTTCGATCACCGGTCGGGGCAGTTTTTCTACGTGAGGTTTTTATCGGAATTTTTCCTCACCTGTAAGACAAATGTCAGAAAAACTTTGAGGCCCAAACGGTCCCCGAAATCATATGGCCACCATTATCATCCTTATCATTATCATAATCATCATCCTTCACCGGTGTGGAAAGAAACGGGAAGCTACCACACCTACAATTCCCTAGTAAAGCTGCAAGCATAGCATGAAAATGCTATGATTGCAGTGAAGGACCTGCCTTCGGGCAGAATTACTATGGATGGATTTCTCCATATTCATCTCATCCGTTTCGTCTCATTTCGTTCATCTGCCCCTATGACGGTGCGTCGGGCGTGGTCGGCCGGCACCCTTGTAGTTCACAGACTAAATATAGGGGCTTCATTTCATCTCACCTCTCGACCCGACCCTGGGTTGGACACGAGTTGATATATATATCATTATCATCATCCTTCACGGATTAGGTCTTTGCCTGTTCCGATCTGACATCTGTTCAGCCCAGCGCTTTCTTGGTCTTCCCACCGATCTACTTCCTCCAGGATTATAAATCAGTGCCATCTTTGATATCCTATCTTATGTCTTCTTTGCAGATGTTCTATCCAATTGTTGCTGTGTTCTTCTATTTGTTGAAGAAGTGGTTGCACTTTCTTTAATATCCTCATTTCTAATATGTTCTTCTCTTGTAGTATAACCTGTCACAGCCCGTAAGAATCTTATTTCCGCTGCCTGAAATTTACTTTTTTTCTTTTTCGTCCGTGGGATTTTCATGTAACAAAAGATAAGATTTCAATACAAATAATATATATCATTCAACTGTTTGTGTGTGAAACCAAGATAAAAGATAGTCAGAAGCCTTGATCCTATTTCTTTCACTAGTGTTTGTGATTTTAATTGGGTTTATCTACATCACAGATTGATTACTACATTTTTAGCGGAATTATCGCTAAGTACAATTTGTTTTATTTTGTATGTTATGAATTTCCGCATAGTCACTCCTTCTTCCTCTTAGTTTAACCTCCCACATTAGAGGTACTAATACGTGCCACACGCTACCCGAGCAATGGCACCATCTGTCGTGAGACGGATTTTAACTATGGATCACACACATACTTTTTTGACCACACAAGGACATGGAGGGCCTCCCAGAATGAGTGATCAGCTCAATTCAGGGTCTCCTCTGAGACAACACAGCATTAAGACGAAACACACATGCACAAACACATTCACACTAAACGTGGTGAATATGGTAATGATGATGGTCAGATGATGTTCGGGGACCGTTTGGGCCTTAACGTTTCCTGACATTTGTCTTACAAGTGAGGAAAAACACAGAAAAAAAAACTTCACCTAGGAAACTTGTTCAGACCGAGGATCGACTCGGGGCCCGTTGCGTGACAAGGCATCACGCTACCTCGAGACCACAGCGGTGGAATAGTTACGCCTGGACAATCGACACTTGATGTCAGCAGGGTTGTCAGCCCTGCCGCCTTTACCCCCAGAACAAGCGTCTGGTACTCATTTCCGTTAGAGGCTGAGTCGACCCCAGGGCCATGGTGCCGCCAGAGGGTTTGGGACAGTTTAAAAATCCTGATGCCTGAGTGCATTTATTATAATAAAATTATTCTTTATAGGCCAATACAGTATAAAAATTCAGCCAGCGTTTGTTTGTTCTAGTAAAAGTCGGAAAATAGCCGTCGATTCACTTGAAAGTTTGTACATACAGGCTTTCAGGTACGGAGAGTGTTTAGCCGCTATATTTTATGTTCTAAAACCATTAGGTGTAGGAGTTCACCTGAAACGAAAATTTAAAAAGCGCTCTAGCGGTCGCAATTTTCGATGTTTCACAACGAAACTCAGTATATCTTATTAAAGTAAACCAAGGAAGATATTATTTAAAATCAGCGAATTCCGTTCATTGTAAGTGGGGGTTTACTTGAAATCCGAAACTAAAAATTAACTCTAGCAACCGCCATGTTTGGTTCCTCGCAATGTATATCATAGAGTTTAATTAACCTTTTTTTCCCCTCTAAATTCAACTAAAAATAGAAATTATTTAAATAAAAATTAAGTTTTATTTTTATTTAATTAATGAATATGGATTTTCATCAAGTAAACACCAACTCAACTGATTAAAAATAGAAACACATATTTCATTTATTTAGGCGTAGCAGCGCATGCCGGGTAGGCATATTAGCTTGTAATATATAGAATATGTGTCCACCGCTGTGGTCTCGAGGTAGCGTGCTGCTTTGTCACGCAGTGGGCCCGGGTTCGATCCCCGGTCGGGGCAGTTTTTCTGAGTGAGGTTTTATCGGGTTTTTTCTCACCTGTAAGACAAATGTCAGGAAAACATTAAGGCCCAAACCGTCCCCCGAAATTATATGGCCATCATCATCATTATCAACATCATCCTTCACCGGTGTGGAAAGCAACGGGAAGCTACCGCACCTACAATTCCCTAGTAAAGCTGCAAGCATAGCATGAAAATGCTATGATTGTAGTGAAGGACCTGCCTTCGGGCAGAATTACTATAGATGAATATACAATGTATTCTCTCAAATATGTGCAATTCACATTAGATTGAAATATGAAACCAATACTTTATAACATATGAATTCTGTTTAATTACATTTTCCAACGCGAAACAACAAAGTTCATGTAATTTATTTTTCATGTATTTCATGTATTTTTTATCTGCTTCCTAATTACTGTTACGCCAAGTTTGAATATAAAAATGTTTCTGCTAATTTTACATCATAATTACAGAATTAATTAACCATACTAATTAAAAATAACGTAATATTTTTACTCGCATCTGCTTCCAACAAATAATATGTGTAGGCTAATTCAAACTACATGTTTATTCCAAGTTTCACTCCATTTCCTGCGGATTATTGTTATTAATAGCGGTGGCGCGGGTACAAGTCTACTTTTTTAATTTAATTTCATATCAGTTTTTACAAAAATTACAAATCTTCTTTATTTCCTTCACAATTATTCACTGTGTCAATACTTTTAAAAACATTATGAACCATCGTTGAGGTTGATGTTAATTATTTAAAACAATAAAAATTGTACCTATGATGGCAGCCGTCCTCAAGTAATAAACAATTTTAATAAGTAATCTTTATATGAAACAGCGGATAAAAGTGAAGATAGGAGACGAAATGTCAGAGGGGAAAATAAATTGGAAAGAGGGCACGGCAAGGATGTCCTCTATCACCTAATCTTTTCAACATCTACCTGGAAGACTTAATGAAGAACTGCTTCAGGAATACAGGAGGCGTAAACATGGGGGGAAGAAGAATTAAGTGCATAAGATTTGCTAACGAAATGGCTTTGCTCGCAGAAGATGCAATGACACTGAGGAACATGCTGATGGAGCTAAATTACAAGTGCGAGGATTATGGAATGAAGATAAATATAAATAAGACGAAGGCCATGATTATAGGAAGGAAACCAAGGAAGATAAACACGAGGATTAAAGATGAGGCCATTGAGCAAGTTGAGAGCTTCAAATACTTGGGTTGTACTATCAGTAGTAACATGAACTGCTGCCAAGAAGTAAAGCAGAGGATAGCAATGTCAAAAGAAGCTTTTAACAAGAAGAGAAGGATTTTCTGCGGACCTTCGGCAAAATAATTACGGAAGAGGCTAGTGAAGTGCTTTGTGTGGAGTGTAGCATTGTATAGTGCAGAGACGTGGGCATTACGACGGAATAAGGAAACGCGACTGGAAGCTTTTGAGATGTGGATATGGAGAAGGATGGAACATATAATATGGACAGACAAAATAAAAATTAAGATACGCTAGACAGAGTGGGTGAAGGAATAACAATGCTAGAACTCATAAAAAAGTAAAAAAGAAATTGGATTGGCCACTGGCTAAGAAGAAACCGCCTGCTAACGGATGCCCTAGAAGGAATGGTCAACGGAAAGAAAGTTAGAGAAAGCTGAGTTAGGGAAAGAGTGAAGAATGCTGAGTTTGCAGTGAAAGATCTGCTCTTGAGCAGAACACTATATATGTATGTAAACAATATTTTATTTGTTGGGGGCGACTGCCATCGCATGTACATTTTACTGTTTTAAATAATATTCACTGTATTAAACTATAAACGCATAATTGAGGGGTTCGGAGCAAAAGTGGACCAAGTCCATATTTTTACTCTTTTGATAAAAACTTAACAAGACCAGATACCGTAAAAATAAAATATTATTGGAAACTACATATATGAAAATACTTCGTAAATTTGTGGGGAAAACTTTATGGGATAGAGAAAGAAGTGAAAATGCCAGAGAAACATGTGCAGTCGAAGGTATTAAAGAATGGGTATATAGGAGAAAACAATAATTGGATGCGCACATAAGCAGGATAGACAGCAATATAATTGTCAAGACTGCAAGGGATAATCTACCTAGGGACAGAAGACAACAGGGACGTCCCAGAAAGCGGTGGTGAGACAACAAGAATTAAAGATAGAACAGGTTAAAACCTATAATGGAAGAAGAAGAAGAAGAATAGAAAGACTTATATGAGGTTAAAGTAATGATTCAATTAGTTTGAGAAAAACCAGCTATAACGGCTGGAGGACTCAACTTGCTGACCAGATCTCACCCCTATACTAGGTGTATTATCATTTAGCTCTGTGATTAACACATGTGGATGTGAGCCCCAGTAGCTGGCAGGTAGGCTAAGGACCCTCTAGGATTATAACTCCTTGAAAACAGTACATTTAATTGCATAAGAAGAATTAAGCATTATTTTCCAGCGAAAAAGAACAAATACAATATCTGGTTCACAATTGCTACGGATAATTGATACTCTGAACCCAGGTTCAGATATAACTGGGTTTTCGATTTTGTATATGGTCCACTTTTGCTCTGAACAACTCAATTATATGTTAAGTCTCTGAAAGACACAACTTATCTCGAATTTTACTTCTTCTCACTCGCAGATGCCCACACTTTCTTCTTTGTAGATCACAAAGAACCATTGTTTTTCGGATCTCGACTGATTCTCATAACTTATTTGCGACTAGTTGGCGGTCAGACCACTCGCATCTCTTTTATATGTGATGGATGAACAATCTGGAAAGTAATTCTGGACCACTCTCGAATAGAAACTCTGAGAGGCCGATCCCTCCAGAATCGAATCATCGACGCATCTAGAAGTTCACAATGGGTCCCATTGACTTAAGAGTCAATAACTCATGAATTCCATTTTACTATACAAGACGAGACTGAATTTCCACCGCGAATTATAAAACCTGTCAAAACAATGCGTCACAATATTATATTATTGTCGATAGTAGAGACGACGTCATATCACTTACAAATTCTTCAAAAAACTACATACGGGTTTTACCAAAAATGTCCTATTTTCTTTTACTTGGTTCACTAAAGTCGTCTTTAAAATCACATAAATATGATTAAACATATCCGTGACGTTTTTATCTTATCACAAGAAGTTCGTTTCTCCACACACGCAGATGCAGTTCTTAACACTAATTTCCAACTCACTTGGTCGCTACTCAACAACTACTGGCTCTCGATTACAAAGGATATTTATATAATTATGTAATAAAAATGGTCCATCGCTGTGGTCTCGAGGTAGCGTGCTGCCTTATCACGCAGCGGGTGCGGGTTCGATATCTGGTCGGGACAAGCTTCTTGGGTGAGGTTTTTCCTCACCTGTAAGATAAATGTTAAGAAGCTTTGAGGCCCAAACGGCCCCCGAACATCATCTGGCCATCATCATCATCATCATCATCCCCCAGTGTGGAAAACAATGGGAAGCTACCACATCTATAATTCCCTAGTAAAGCTGCAAAGCATAGCGTGAAAATGCTATGATTGCAGTGAAAGACCTGCCCTAGGGCAAAGCACTAACTAACTCACTAGCACTATCGAACCCGTAAGTTCATGGCCGCGCGGAC